>CM043701.1:49504816-50117316 GCA_023935145.1 Bretschneidera sinensis
TGATTGATATATTATTTAGGGGAAAACAAATGATACTAATAAATAGTTTTTATATGTTCCTTGTTTGTATAGATCAATATTATGTTATAGATGTTGGATATCCAAACATTCCAGGGTTTTTAGCACCGTATCGTGGGAAACAATATCACGCACGTGACTTTCAAAATAGGGGACGACCAAGGGGGAAAGAAGAGTTATTTAATCAAAGGCATTCATCTATTCGTAATGTGGTTGAATGGTCCATTGGGCTACAGAAGAAAAGATTTTCAATTCTAAGGGATATGCTAAATTATCCCTTTAGAAATCAACAATATCTTCCTTAAAGCATGTTGTACCATACAATTTCATTAGACTTGAAGCTGAAAGGGATAGGTTATTTAAAACTTATGAGGAAGAAGACAATGAAGATGAATTAGGTACAAAAACACCTGTAACAAGTTCAGAGCATCAGGCTATTATGTTCGATATGACTCAACAGTTCAAATGGATCACACTAGAGATGGTCTTTTTACATTTTTTTGGAATAATTATAGACTTAGAAATGGGTAATGAGTCAGGAGATTAGGAGCCTTTACTATTATTATGATATTTTCTATTTTACTTTTATTTTAATTTGATAGCCTCTTGCACTTTTATATTTGACATATAATTATTAGTATTATTTTTCGACTCATTTATATTATCTGGATGCAATGTTGAATTTTGTTAATCGATCATAATTTTACTTACTATTTACTAATAATGTTAATATAAAGACAAAAATGTTTCACCATAATAGTTTACTTAACACTAATACATCATTTTCAAATTTTCTTTCAAGAGAAAAAAATATCACCAAACACATTTGCTCTGTTTTTATTTTTAGAAAACAATATTTGTTTTCACTGATGAAACAAGTTTTCTAAAAAATAAAAAACAGAAAATGAAAATTGTTTTCATTTTCTAAAAACAGAAAACGTTTTCAGAAACCAAACATCTTTATATTCAACCACTTTACATTAAAGTATATTAATCATTGACATGGTACCGCATTCCATGACATGGTATGAAGTATGAACCATTACGAACCTTTTTTTTTTAACATTCTGTATTCGTAAGCTCATTGTCGAAGGAGATTTTCCATATGGTATTTGTTTTCCCTTACATTTGAAGCACACCAGCGAAGGTGCAGCATTGGACAAAAATCATTGGTACTACTAAGATTGTTTTCCCTTAGAAATCTGAAACAAACACAAGACGATCAAATTCCTTTTTCTTTTTGTTAAAACCAGTGTTTTCAGAGGCGAGGGCGTTGGGCGAGGCGTTTTGCCTCAATGAGGCGAGGCGTAAGCCCCGAGGCGTTGGGGCGTAAGCCTTTTGAAACATTGGGGCGTTTTGATAAAATAATATTAATTAAATTATAAAAATATTAAAAAATTAAAATAATATTAATTAATTAATTATCAATAAACTTTACTAACTTAATACCTATGAATGAATATTTATCAAAATATTTTTACACAAATATCAAACAATTTGATGAAAATTTTAATCACATATGATATTATAGGTATATTATTATTTGTTGCATATGTATCCATTCAACATAGTGGTTCTATTTGTAATGACGTCCAATCAAAATGTTGAAAATTTAAAATTCTAACCTAAAAGACTGAAAATCCAGGTAAGTCTTTTGAATCTTTTGGGATGTTTTGAATTTTTAATAAAATAATATTAATTAATTAATTAGAATAGTAAAATAAAAATAATTTAATTTTTAATTAATTAATTAATTTTATTAAAATTTAATACGTTACTAACTCATTATAGCCTGATAATTATAATTTTATAAATATTAATATATATTTATATATAAATTATATGAAATATAACTTATATTTCTATATTGTTGTAATTTGTAAGTGATTAATTAAATAGTTTGTAATTATTATTAAATTAGATATGAAGTGTAATAATATCAAATTACCGGTGTTAGCTCAGCGGTAAGGTTTATAATTATGACATATTTGGTTCTGAGTTCGAGCCGAGCCGCACGCCAGGGAAGATGAATTATTAGTAACTGACCAAAACGACGTCGTTTTGGATGTCGCGACAAAAAAGAAAAAACGCCCCAACAATCACGCCCGCGGGCGTTTTACCCTGATTTCGCCCGTGGGCGCGACCCGGGGCGCGTCCCAAATTGGTTTTTTAAAACACTGGTTAAAACTTCTTTTTTATTTAGAAGCCATAAATCTATGTCATCTCTATTTCTTTAACCCGCGTAATTCTCTTTATCAAAACGAGACTTGTAAGCTTGAGAGTTTGGAAATCAAACTTAAGAGTTAAAGACATCTACATACTTTTTTTATTTAAAACAGTAACCAATAAACCAAAAACTTCAACGTTTGAAGAGTGTACAGCTTGGTAATCAACAAAGCCTATGCTTGTTCAGTTGAAGAAAATTTTTAAGGTTTTTATACTTTTTTAAGAAAATGCTTTTCAAATACAAAACTTCTAAGAAAACTAGAGAATACTTTATAACTGACCGCACCCTTTTCCGCTGGGATGTTATAGTCCTCAGCTGTAAAAAGTTATGAAGTATCCCGCAATACACACAAATTTTAAATATAACGTGATACCCATCAAATCTCAAAATTTAATAAATCCAAATTTATATGCAAAAGCAGTGTATTGCAGGTTTTATAGCATATGGGTCTATCTTAATTCAAGGGCTCTCCCACAACCCAAAAAACATGAAACACCACAATAAAGATGACAATTTTGACGTGACTATCTAATACAATTTATCTAAGTATGCAGGTTAACTCGAGTCGATTTTAACCAAAACATTGTTAGTGCAAATTCAAT
This sequence comes from Bretschneidera sinensis, assembly GCA_023935145.1. Classification (NCBI taxonomy): domain Eukaryota; kingdom Viridiplantae; phylum Streptophyta; class Magnoliopsida; order Brassicales; family Akaniaceae; genus Bretschneidera; species Bretschneidera sinensis. The sequence continues at coordinate 49,507,664 of CM043701.1, forward strand.
AATTACTGTCACATTGGATTCAAATCATGTTCATAGGTCATGTTAATTATTGTCATCCCTTCTCGACAATGTGCAACCGAAATTGAGAGAAAGGAATCAGAGATCTTTTTATCTCTTCTCTAATCATGCTGAAGAACGAAGAGGCTTCTAGTTCCATCCTGTATCAAGATTCAGGCCAAATTGTGTGCTTCCAAACATATGAAGAGTTTAGTAACTGTTCTGTAAAAGGTACTTTAAACTACATTTCTGGAATAAAATCAAAACTTGTCTCATGATATTAACTAATTTGATTATTGGTAGCTAATTCTCTCCCTCAAGGTGAGAATTATAATTTGCAGCTTGATTATAATCCAATATTGCCTTGATTGCTCACATAGAAATTACAATTTAGAAAAACTAAAAAAAGGACAAATTTGGGGTTGGGGTTGCTTGGGGAGGGGAGGTTGAGGGGTTTCCATAGCTCACTGCCTCAGTGTATGTAAAAAAACTAGGCATTAGCTACACCTTCAACATCTCTTAAGATCTCCCAAGTTTTAAAAACTTTTGCCTCCTACTAATCAAACATAATAATTATAATGGACTTCTATGAAACAAAACAAGATCATTATTAAATTAAGAATTACAGAGTAACTGGGCATAATTAATTTTCTAGTAAATTTAAACCTCGCTAGTGGCGCCACCAAATTTGAAGGAGGTTCTTACCAATTTGTTCAAGGCACAATGACAAAAAGAGGCTGCATTGAGAAAGACAAGGGCTTTAGATAAAGAGAGATGGATTATCCAATGTGTATAAGAGAGAGTGAGAGAGAGAGAGAGAGAGAGAGAGAGAGATTACCATGTCTACGCTAACTGGTTGGGCATCCTCTACCAGTATCTCAGTGATGGTTCCAGACTGATCAGCCTGTGAAAGCAAAAATATAGCAGAAAGAAAAAGAGAACGAATTAAACTTTATGCCATTTTAACTGCGGGGAAAGAAAACATCATCAATTTATTTAAAAGAACAGAAAAAGATAAAATAATTAGTTATATAAACTAAAGGAACATGTATGTGAAATTAGGCATTAGCAGCATAGGTCCCTTAATGCCAGTATTTTGCAATCCTAATCATAGGTGATAATATGTACCAATAATTATAAAAGAGGAGGAAGGGGGAAAAGAAGGACAGTAGGATTGGAAAAATCTTGGCCAAAATAAAAACAAAAAGAAAGGTGAAAAAGTAAATACTGAAATGTACAAGATGAGTACCTCAATTTCATTCATCAGTTTCATAGCCTCAATGATGCAAATGACCTGACCTTTCTGCACTTTATCTCCTACCTGAACAAAAAAAAAGGAAGATAAGTATGTGTTAAGAGCGAATTTTTTATTTACAAGGGAAATTTGTACAGAGAAGATAAGTTAAAATTTGAGTTTGGTTTGGCTTAGCAGTACTTTAAGCACTCGGTTACCCAAACACTAAATCAAATAACACTAAAATCAATATAAAGCATCATCAATTAAAGCACCTGATTGTAATTTTGTTGAAAAGAAGCTAACCCAAACCAAACCTAAGTGCATGCAGACAGGAGAACGACCTACTTATACCGTGACGGATCATCAGCAATGTCTCCAAGCATGCGAACTCTTAGAATGGTAGACTGACTAATATAAGCACTTACCTTGACAAATGGTGGTTCTCCAGGTCCAGAGCATCGATAAAAGGTTCCAGCCATGGGGCATTTCAGTGGTGGGTGAGATGGCCCTGCTTTTGCAGGGGCAGGTGAAGCTGGTGCTGGTGCTGAAGGAGTAGGGCTTGCAGGAGCAGGAGCAGGAGCAGCAGCTGCTGGGGCTGCTGCTGGTGGAGTTGGAAGCATGGCATGAGGCATAGGGGGTGGCATTGTGATATACTGAGATGCTGGTGCTGGCTGCTCCAAAGCTTCCTTATTTCTTATTAGGAGCTCACAGTCCAGTTGCTTCAGTTGGAGCTCCACAATATCTCTTGAATCCACAAGTCTGCCCATGAAGATGATATCAACATCAATAACGACAATGACACATGTACCGATGTACACTGTACATCATGTATTGACCAATAAAAGAATACACACATTCAAGCATACGAAAACTAGATGCTCGACTTACTTGACAAGGTCTGATACTTGTGTCATGAATGCTGAGATTGCTTGTACATCTGGAATTTTTCCATCTGCAAATTCAGTTTTTTCCTCCAATGATGCAACTTTGGATTTAGTGTCAACTACAGGCGCACAATTTGAAGCAACCTTCGATTTAAGAGGTAGGTTTAGTAGAAACCGATGATAAGTATAAGAAATTTAAAACTTATTGCAAGCAACCTACCTCACTAAGCTGTGCATGCCTCTCCCAATGTGCAGATTGGACCCTTTTAATGTTCTGCAGAAAAAGTAAAAGAAAAGGGAGAAAAAGTAAAAACCACAAAAATGAGCAGTTAGGATTCAAAGTCTTGCTGAAATATTACTCTATATTCTATAACAAGTCAACTAGCATGAGCAATATAGGGCATATGATGTTTGCCAAAATGCTTTATGAAACTAAAAACTTCCAGGGAAAAAAATGGCTATTGAATTTTAAACACCCAATCAGAATGAGAATTTAACATCGCAGAGGCTCGGCTTGTTATTTTATAGTATATAAACCCTAAAGTTTTCAAAAAAAACAACAGTGATCAAATATCATGATCATGATAGATATGGAACGGCTGAATCCACGCCAGTACAAAACCACAATTTTACTTTCGTTTGAGTAATCCTAAGTACAGTCCATTTAAAACTGTATGTCCCAACAAATGAATAGAAAAGGCAGTTAACCAATCATTATTTAGTACCCCAGCTCATATTATAACTTATGTATATACATGTGGCATATCAATCCCAATTTGACATCAGTTATAGATAAATGATTATTACAGCAATTATAAGCACTTCTCTTCCAAAGGGTCATTCTAATCTGAAAGTACAAGTTCATGTACCAGAGAGGGGATTTAAAACCATGTCGAGATTTCTCAGTGCACACTGTATGCTGTGGAAACTTTTTTGTCTTGTTCCTTTTTCCTTTAAAGGTAAAATTACATACTGTTTTTCTTCATTGAGTTCCCTAGTAAATATCCCAAAAATGAAAATAAGGGGGAACTATATAGAACACCTGTTACGCACCAGAATGGGTAAAGCTGTTTCCATAGACATCAAAACTTAAGAAGCAGGGATTTCATTCAGCGAAGTTTGGTTAGAATTTTAACCTAAGTTTTATACCAAATTCTGGCATCTCATATAACATCATATGGCCGAAATACAAATTTGGTGATTGAAGTTTGAACAAAAATCAACAAGGAACTATTTTTACCTTCCATCATTTATCACAAAAGAAACGAATAACTTCAATAATCAAGTGCATATCAAAACACTCTTAACTGTATCTAAATTTCACCCTTGTAGTCTTTTCTCATCTTTCAAAAGTTTTACACATATACATAAGCATATACACTATAGAAGTAATTGCAATAATTCAAACAAATTAATGCACAACATAGGTAATAACCAAGAAGCTTGCGTAAACTATTAACAGCTGAAAAAAAGATTACGTCCAGAACAGAGCAGATTCGAATATGGGAATCAAGAGCTAACCTGAAATCCGTTAAATGCCGGATCCTGGCGCATCGAATCAGATGACATTGAGGTCTTCAATTTCGGATTCTGAGAAAGAGAAAATGAGATCCTCTGGTTCTGTTGATTCAAATTCCGCCCAATAGATCCAACCCGAACCACTGAAGAAATCTTGGGACACGGAATCGAGATTGAGGCCATTTCTTTTCTTCTTTCAGGACCAAAATATATGTAATAGATTGAGGCTCTTTATATATAAATAAAAAAATTTTGAAGTCTTTGAGAGGGAAATCTAGATCCAAATAAACGGGGCAAAGGAAACAGAAGCAGAAACAAATTCTGAGAGAAAGAAGTGTTTTATTTGTTTTCTTTATGCGAAATAGAGAAGTGAGGAATGATTTGTATGGGGAAATGCGGCGATGGGATCGAAGAAAATTAGCAGAGAAATCTCAGGCGACTAAAAAAATACTCCAAATCAGAAAGAGAACAAGTTGAAAGAGAGACCTACGAGTACAAAAGTGTGTTGTTGTGTTTTTGGTTTCGATACTTACAATGACAAAATCAGCATCGCCGTTTTAACTAACCTCAACAAACAATAAATCACAACCCCACCCCCTTGCCAGCCGTTGGCCCTTGTTCAGAGATGTTAATGGGTCGGATCATACCTCCATAGGATCCATTCACCGTACACTTTTACTATCATTTGGTGATCCGATGAAAAAATTTTGATTCAATCCTAACTAGCGCGGAAGAGATGATCATTCACCTTTCACCCGTTCTTATTCTGAAAGAAATTAAATATTATTTTATCAAATATTTTAAATAAAATTTATTACTTCAATCCATAAGCTATTCGCAATAAAATCAGCAACAATTAATAATGCAAGTAAAATTCTCTATTTTGTATTTCTAACCTAAAGTTATAGGAAAAATGCTTATATGAGGATATATATTTTGTAAATATGATATATATCAATGGTGAAATAGATATTTTATAAGGACGGGTGAGATGAGTAGAAGTCCAAGTCGAATGAGAGACTGTTTCGATTATCACCCAACATTCGGTCTGAAAATAGAATTTTACTTTCACAACCGATTGATCACCCACCTTAAAAAAAAAACACTTCAATCAGAATGGTTGAACCGGAATTTCGGATACTTGATTGGATTTTGACATCCTTACTCTTGTTTGAGAGAGAAAGAGAGAGATGTTTCCCTCCAACAACAGTGTTAATAGATGCGAGAAAAGAAAGTGGGTCCTCGATAATCCATGACCTACTCTATCAGCAAATCTACGATGATGATCTTAGACAAGTCAGCCAATCAAATGATAAAGGATTTATTTGCCACTTAAGCTGATAAGAAATTATTTTACCACTAGCTTTGAACCCATGTAAATGCACAAGAATATTTTGTTGATGAAATCAAAATGTAAGAAAAAAAAACACTAGTTAAAAAAATTATGTTATCATAATAAACATTTAAATTAAATAAAATATTAATTTTTAAAATAGAAAGAGAGATATTTATACATTTTTAATTTAAAATCTTATTTTTTTTGTCTAAATATCCACGCAATAGTGCTTGCTGCAAAAATAGTACTCATTTCCTACCATTATATGGCATTATATTGATCGTAACATAATATAAAATAATTATGATGATAAATATTGTGTCGTTTTATACATGCATATAACTATCTTCTCTTTTATAATCTTCTACCACACCATTCTCGCTCTTGCAGTGCACACCAATTGATGTAATTTATTATGTATTGTCATTCAAGATGCTAATTGTTTTTCCTAAAATAATATTTAGTTTAGTTTTGATTAAAATAATACATATCTAGTTTTTATTTTTTTTGTTAATATCTAAAATAAAATTTATTTAATTTAAAGATATATAAATGTAAGTATGATAATTTGGAACATATTTTTTAGATAATATTTTAAATTGATTTGATTAAGTTTAATATTTAAAATTAAAATAAACAAAACTTGCATTAGAATTTTAAAAGATAGTTACAAAAATTAAAGCAATGGTAAGACTTTTAAGAGATAATTACAGGATATATATTTATAAAGTAAATATTTTTAAAGACAACAATATTCATGATATATTTAATTTTAAACTAAAATAATATGTATTTTTTATTTTATTTTTGCTAATGAAACATCCATTAAATAAATATACTAATCCCATACTTTATCAATATATATTAAAAAAAATTCTCACTATTGTATTTAAATTTTGGGTATTTTAATATCTAAACTTAACTTATTTCTTCTTAAAAATCCTGCATTTTTTATTGGCTTTATCCATATTTATTACATTTTTTCTTCTTATTATATTCAAAACATTTTTTTATCTAATAGCTTTTCAACTATTCATTATACCCAAATTATTTAACATAGCATTTTTTATCATTAGCTTTTCATTTCCTCTGTATATTTAAATTTTGTATCTACTCATTATACTAAAATTTTGTATATTTCAATATTCAACCTGTATTATTTTATCTTAATATTTCTACATTTTTATCTATGATCAGTATCTATTAACTCTTTAGTGTGGTTTTGGTAATACTTTTAGTGAAGATTAAAGCAACTTTTTTTTAATGTTACTTTAATCTCCACTTAAAGCATTATCCAAATACTTTTATCACCTCAGTATATTCAAATTTTGTATATTTCAATATATAAACTTATCTTATTTTATTTTAAAAATCTTGATTTTTTCTATTAGCTTTTTTTATAAAAAAATTCACATACTTGTATATTTCAATATCTAAAGTTATCTTATTTTATTTTAAAAATCTTAATTTTTCTATTAGCTTTTTCTCTTAGGATTTTTTTTTATCTAATTTCTTTTCAACAACTCTTTTTTATCAAAGAATTTATCTATTAACTTTTTTTGCTTCCTCATTATATTAAAAAAAATTGTATTTCAATATTTAGTTTATCATATTTTATCATTAAAATCTTGTATTTTTTATCTATTATTTTTGTCTATATTTATTAACTTTTTTATCTCCTCATTATAATCAAATTCTATATATTTTAATATCAAACTTATATCACTTCATCTAAGAGCAATGGGCTTAACAACATCTATTAATTCTTTTTCTCTTTATTGGTGTATATTTCAATATTCAAACTTATAATTTATTTTATTTCTAAAATTCTATTTTTGTCTATTACCTTAGTCTATATCTATTAGGTTTTTTTTTTTTTTGCTTATTATATTAAGAGCTTTTTTTATCTGTTAACTTTTTAACTATTCATTTTTTTATCATAGCATTTGTATATCTATTAGTTTTATTTATATTTTTTTTAGCTTTTTTATCTTTTCATTACATTCAAAGTTTGTATCTACTTGGTATATTAAAATTTATATATTTCAATATTTAGCTTATCTTATTTTATCTTAAGAATCATGTAATATTTATCTATTAGCTTTATATATATCTCTAAGCATTTTTTTATTTCTTTATTATATTCAAATTTTGTATATTTTATTAGATATTTGATCTTATATCATCTCAAAACTTATTTTTTTTATCTAAAAGGTTTATTTATATCAATTACGATCATATGAGAAAAAATATATGAAAACAAATCCTACTTATTTTAGGAAAAAAGCTAACATAATGCACTTAGTTGGTACCAGTAAAATTAATTTTTTTTTTCGAGAGGAAAAATTAATAGAGTTTTAAATTTTAAATAATAAGAGTTTTAAATGCATATAAAGTCTTTAATAAGTTAATGATTATATTAAGATAAACATTTGTGTAGGATACAATTATTTGAAACTGGAATTGACAATACAGATTTTTTAACAAAATTTATATAATAATTAGGATTGGATCTTGTGTAAGATAAAATATATTTAAAATTTAAATCTAAATAAAAAACTTTACTAATAAAAATTTATATGACAATTAGTATTTCAGTTTCTATAAAAAAAAAAGCTTAAGGTGTTCATATTAATAAAATTGTAAAAATAGAAAGTGTTCATGTATATATCTACGTCACTGTTTATATATATATATATATATATATCTTTTACTTTTAAACTATCACAAATAACTATTTAAACTATTGTTAGGTTTAATATTTCCAAGGGTGAATAAGTTGAAATTAAAGTGTAAAACTTTTATTTGAAAAGAATACAAAAATTCATAAGATAATGATTATTAACTTTATGTAATACTGTTAATAGAGGTTGAAGTTCTATAAATTTAACTCTCATGCCTGTATGATCCTACCATGTTTTATTTAAAAATAATAATCATGATAGGTTGAGAAGTTGAAAAGGCTATTATGAAAGAAAAATTTGAACAAAAAAATTAATGTTTTGCTATTTGAAAGTTGGAACTTCATTTGCAATATAAAAACATTTTTAGAAGGATTTAAAAAAAAAAAAAAGGGGAAACCCAACCCCAACAATCAAATAAATACCATACAAAACTTTTACTTAATTTTTTCTTGGTATGCATTTTTCAATTTTCCATGAACAAAAAAGAGTAAAGGGGAGAAAGAGAAAAACCCCATGGAATAATAGCTTTATCAATTTTTAAATGCCATTGGATGAAAACCATTAAAATCCTCTTTCTAATTTTTTTCATGTAAACCAAGTGCCCAATTTTATATATTTTCATTCTTCTCTTATCTCTATCCCACTCGAAGCTCTTCCTCTCCTCTCTCGAGTTTGCAGCACCATTTTTTGAGTTAAAAATTTTCAAGTCAAGCAGCTGTATCATCTCTGTAAGCTTAAAGGAAAGAAAGATTTGCACAAAAAATATTAACTTTTTGCTATTATGAAAATGGGAATTTCATTTGCAACACAAAAACATTTTAAAAGGATTTTTTAAAAAAAAAAATCGAAAATTGAACCCCAACAATCAAATAAATACTGTACAGAAGTTTTACTAAATTTTTTCTTCAACTATCAACAAAAAAATAAGTAAGGATTATTGGATTTAAAGGGACTTACTGAACTGAATCTTAATAATCTTTCTCTGTTTTTAATAGTCTTTGTTATGTAGTAATGGAAACAATGAAAGTATATTAAGTATACAAATCGATATAAATTTAAAATTATAAAAATTATAAACATGAATATAAAAAAAATTAAAGAAAAATATCAGCAAACGTTTTTTTTTAACTTGTTGTTCTATAGAGAAATGAAAATATAAGAACAAAGAAAGAATATACCATATTTAAATGAAACTAAATATTGATTAACTAATGACATAAATATTATAGATAATTATCAATATAATTTTTTTTTTATTTGTAGATAAGATGAGATGAGAGTTAAATTTATTTAGATAAAAATAAGTCTAACAGATAAAATTTCAATTTCAAATAATATTTTATCTTAACCGACACAATCTCCACCTTTAGATAAAAAAAAAATCCAAACTTAAATGGATATAAATACAAAAAAATTCCTAGCATTTTCTTAGAATCAAAAATGAAAAAATTGTCCCAATGTACTTAAGATAATGATTATTTTTTTATAAGTAAAAAGAAAAAGAAATTTTTTGCATCTAAATTTTAATCCAACCATGTGCCCAGTGAGACCTTTAATAAATATTCAACATTTATGTAAAAATATCTAAACTTCGGTAGTGCTTTTTTTATAATGTACTTCAATAGTGCTTATTATAAAATATTAATATTTTAATTGATAGCATAATGATTAACTTTACATAATATTGTTATTGGATGTTGAATTTTTATAAATTTAATTCTTATACCCGTGTGATCCTATCATGTTTTTATTTTCACGTGATAGATGAAAAGTTAAAAGCTTGGAATTCTAGAGTGGATTTATATGATTAATTTTTTAAAATTATGGTTATTATTAATTGAGAGATTAAATAATTTTGTTAATTAAAGATAAAACATGCAAACATTTGAATTTGAAAGTAAGTATATTTTATTTAAATGCAAGTATTTTTTATTTTTTAAAAAATATAATTTGATAAGTAAATGATATGTCCACGTCATTACTTATGTGACGCATTAGAATTGTTCTAATTATATATATATATATATATATATATATATATATATATATATATTAATTAGCTGTATGATTAGTGATGATTGTTCATATAAGCACTACTACTATTTAACAAATAAAATCTCAAATTAATTAATTTATGTAGATAATGATAAAGTAAATATTCATTAGAATGATGATTACACTTTTTTAAAAACAAAAATGTATATTACAAACACAGTAATAACTTGTTATCGTTGAGTGTTAACAATCATTAGAACTTATGAAGTTCTCTACTGTAATATTTGTATTCGTAAAAAAAAAGTAAAAAAATAATTTAATAATATAATATAAAATTAAAATAATATATATATATATATATTAATTTAATTTATTTATTATTTATCAAATCATGTTTGGTTTTTTTACTTCTTCAATACAAATTACTATATTTCTTTAAACACTTGGGGACTGAAAGAAAAATTAAAAGAGTAAAATTTTGAAAGAGTTTACGGGAGAATTTTATAGAGAGTCACGGGAAGCTCTAAGAAAAATAGAAGGTAATAATGTGAATTTTATTTTTGAAATTTAGTATAATGAAATTTCCCGGAATTCAATGTAAGAATTTTCAAATGGGGTAAATTATGAAACAATTGAAGAGTTAATAAGAAATTTTAATATAAATATTATGTCATGTGTTGATAATTAGCAACTAGGGAAAATTGCTGAAAGGAGCAGGAAAGGCAAAGAAGTGATTCACAAGTAGCTCTAAGTGCTACGTGGTGAGTTAGATTTACTTTAAGTAATCAAGATAAATATGAAATAAATAATGATAATATTTAAATATATTATTAACTTATGATTTGGTGATAGATGAAAGTTGGTTGATAGGTATGATAGGAATAAGTGATGTGTACAGAATTATTATATGAGAAATAGTATTATTGGAATAATGAGTCGATTTAATAATAAAGACGATAAGTGAAATTCTTTGACGAGCTATGGATGATGAGTTGATATGATATATGAGGAGAAAAAATTAGTGAAATTGATCAAATAATGATTTGAGAAGAAGTAGGATAACTAATTTGAATGTCTGAATACATGTGTTTTTACATTATTGTACATATGCATATACATGAAATGAAAACCATGACAGCCGGTATATACTGGTGATAAATGAAAAACCGTGACAGCAGGCATATGCTGGTGATAAATGAAAAATCGTGACAGCAGGTATATGCTGGTGAGAAATAAAAACCGTGACAGCCGATATATGTTGGTGAGAAATGAAAACCGTGACAGCCGGTATATGCTGGTGATAAAAGAACCGGGAAGGCACTCGATCTAAGATAAAAGCATGTCGATATGTGGGAAGACGTTCCCAATTAATAATCCATGCATTGCATTTATTTTAATATTGATTTTATTACTGAAATGTTAAAGTATTGTTCTTGATTGTAAAATTATTGATAAATGAATGAGTCTCACAGAGAGACGGATACGGTGAAAAAGAAATATAAAAGTATGATATGATAATAACTATATGAGCGATAGACTATATGCTGTGAACCTCATAACGAGGTAATTTTGAGATATAATTGATGATCTCAAGGTAAATAAAGATATGAGAAGAAGAGATTGATAGAGAGTGGGGGTTATGATATGAATAGTGATAATAGAATGCTATTATCAAATTATATGAGATATAAATGATTGAATATTAAAAGACTATTTATATAAATTGAATACTTCTATTAAATTTAATTCACTGAGCTTGTGAAATTCATCACTCGATGTTAAATAATTTCAGGCAACAGGCAAGATAGATAGTTAGTGAGTTGAGATTCAAACAGAGTCATTATCTGTAAACCTCGTGGTCCACATCTTCAAACTAATTAGAAAACAAAAAAAAATTATTTGTAAATATTCATGCATATTATGTTGTATAAAATGTTTAAGTTGATATTTGAATAATGTATCTCCCCTATTAAGGGTTGAGGATCGATGTAAACAATTTCAGATGATATTTTTATTGTTACATATATGTATCGTGCTGAAATTTTCAAAATGCGACAATACCATCTCGAGGATGGCCAACCTGGGATGGGTTGTTACATCTGCAGCTAGAGGTGAGTATGGAAACCAGTGAACCCACAAACCCGACCCAAGCTGATGTAATGAGTTGGGTTGGGTTTGGGTTTTTAAAAGTTGAGTTGAGTTTGGGTTGAAAATTTTTTTAACTTGGTGGGTTGAGCTGGGTCATGGGTTAAAAAATTTGAACTTGATCTAAACCAATAACTTGATCATTACATAATTATATTTTTTTTTATATATTTAAAATATATTTATTTTAAAGATTGATGAACTACATTCATATTTTAGTAAGTTAGTTTGAATTGCAATATATATTTTGTGTGTGTATATTTGATGGGCTACATTCATGTTTTGATGGACTATATATATTTTCATTTCTTTTATCTCCTTAGAAACCCTACAATAAAAAACACTAACTTCCATTAAAAAAAAGACCAATTAAAATTTAAATATGTGACGAACATGTTTCTTTTTAATGCTTTTTAGTTAAATAAAATCGTTTATTGTTATGAAAGTATTTCTTTCAGACTTCTAATACGTTTTCCAAAATCTTATTGAATTGTTTTGCTTATCCTATGTTCATTCTCTTTACGTTTTTGGTATGATAAAACTTGGTTATAGAGATTCTAATATCAGGTGTATACTAGTGTTGAAGTATTGAAGATTTAAATTGATAAAACATTTTTAAAATCTAATTTTTATTTACTTTTATATGGTTTGTATCAAACTAAAGTTGTTTGAACTTTGTGTAAAGTGATTTAAGATACTTAATTTATAAAAATAATTTGTAAGATTTAATAAATTTTTGTATGAATTTGATTTTGGATCTAATGAATCTTGAATAATTATAGTAAAATATTTTTTCCTTACGTGATATGTTTGCATTAATTTTTAAGTGAAAAAAATACTAAACCAGTGATCCAAACCGACACAAACCGATTTAAATTGATTAGATTGGGTTGAGGTTAGATGGGTTCATGAATTGAATTGGGTTGAGATTTTTTCAACTTGATATAATTGGATTAGATTAATTTTTTAAAATAATTCAATCCAAATCGACTCATGCTCCTATTTACAGCAGATGACAGAGCAATCTCTATGAAATAAAGTAATTCACAAAGATTGCTCCATTCATTGTGTTTTCTATAATTTCTTTTTGGGTAAATGTTAATACAGTTAAAATCTGGTCCGATCCGAGATGTCTTGGGATCAAAATAATCCGAACTTAATCCGAGTCGACTAACAACCCTCATCTCCAAATTAGCACCTCTGATAGTACTCAATGAAAATTTGATTTGATTTTTTGCCACAACTTATTTTCTTTAATTAAGTGCTATTTTTTTAAATATTTTATTATCTAATCAAATCGGTACTTCAATTGTTATTTATTGTAAAAAACACTAATAAATGAAATTGTTACTTTTTTAACAAATTAACAATAATTGAAGCACCAATTAATAAGTTTTTGGTTTAATTTAACTAGGGTTTTGTACGTTATCCTTGAAAACGACTGATTAAATCTGAAAAAAAAAAAATTTGTAAAATCTGAAACAGTTGGTTGCAGCTGCCATGCTTGTTAACAAATGTTCTCGATAGGTACCCCAATTATTTTTTAACATCTATTATACAACCAATTTTGAATATTGATGAGGCCGCCTAAAATTGTGGAACAACGCATACTTAAGCCGGCAAGAAGGCAGTTGAACAACTACCAAATTCAGCCAAAATTTTCCAGCCCAAACATTAATGCTAAGGAGACCCGTGGCTAAAAAATTATCAAACTTAAGGACACGAATTTACACGGTCCATCTTAAAGCAAGAAGTGAGAATCTAGTATCTTGTAAATATCAGCATAATCACTGAAGACAGTAGTAGTAAAATTTATTAACGAACAATTACAAAGTTACAAAAACATGAAGCTAAGACTTCGAATAAAAATACCCCCGGAAATGCTTCGAGGACACTTCTTGTATAGAAGCAACAAAATGTTTGCAACTGCTCTTGAAGGTAGTAATGATGAAGAAATAAACATAAGCGAAAAAAAAAATCTAGTAGCGGGACCAGTAGGTCCTACGTCTGAACCAGTTGTAGTCCGGCAGGCCCTGGATGGGACCCATGGCGGCAATTGCAATATCCTGCAAATACCAAACGTTTTAGCCAAACAGTTTTTGAAAACCATCAGATCTTACAAGATGTAGCAAAGAGAGAGGTCGACTCGAAGTTCCTACCCTGTCATTAATAAATCGGTTTGCAACACGTTTGATGGTGCTTGCATCAACTGCATCAATCCTAGCAAACAATTCAGCAAATGGGATTCTCCGGCCGTATGTCAGTAGCTGCAATTAAAAGAAGAACAAGGTGATTTCAACAGTTCATAATAAAGCTCACGCCCATTAACCAAATTCTCTCCCCACTGTTAGTCACCTCAAAACAAAAGCCAGCTTATACACAACATGAACAGCTGAAACCCAAGGGCTCCCTTAAATAATGATTTATTCCCTTGATATTTTCCAAGATAAATACCTGGCGCCCAATATCTTCAGCTATAGGGCTTGTTCCATCTATGTGAAGCAACAGGGATGATTTCAACTGCAACCGAAAAAGCATGTTTTTTAGCCACAAAAAGATAGATACGCTTGTTTACATGAGAAGCACGGCATCCCACTACCTATACTGTGCAGTACTATCTCCATTACGACAGAACCGAGCACGAGAGAAAGAGATATCAAGACATAAGCACACAGAAAATTGATAGTCTACGAAATCAGTTTATCCCTTTTAACAGTTAGAACATGACAAAAATTCTAAGATAATTTTGGTGCATTTGGTTTTGAAAAACATTTTCTGTTTCCATTTTTTATTTTCAGAGAATGAAAGCCGCTGTTTTTTTCAGATTTCATTTTCACCATTTAATTTTATAGAAAATTATTTTTCATTTTTGTTTCCAATTTTACTGAAAACATTGGAAACAACTTTTTTTTCATTTTCTGAATTTGGCTTGTTTTCATTTTCATTTCTTTTTTAGAAAATGTTTTTTCTTCTCAGCCGCCAGACATTTTCACTCGTTTCTATTTTATGTCATAATGAAAACAGAAATCGAATTGTTTTCTTAGTTTTCATATGCAGCACAAATTTGAAGCATCAGAAGTATTTACCAAACTGAATAACATCTTCTTCCTTAATTTTACGTAACCTACTACAGGAGGCAGATTCATATTTGCATTGAACCTGATCAAAAAAATTGATTAATTTTAAGCAAATTTGGAAATCAAATTTTGCATCATATGTCCTTTAATCCACAAGTTCAGGTACAGATATTTAATAACATCATTTGGGGGGACTTTCAGATATATAATAAGAACATCAATTGGTGAGTGGAAGAAAAAAATTGATGAGTACTGAATGGGAGAAAATTTACACCACTGAGTAACCCAAAACAGCTAGAACAGTAAAACTTTATACCAAGCAGAATTATACAACAAAATAATGAATTGCATAAACCAAAACCTAAAACAATAATAAGTAGTTTATCACTATTGTACTCAATGAGCAGAGCCTGGTATGCATTGGTGAGGAATGAAAATGTGAATATGGACTTTAGGAGAATAAAGAATGTTGCATAATCAAGCCTTAAAAATAACATGTTGGTAACATTTACAGACGAGGTCAAAATTAAAGGTTAATTTTACTAAAAGAATTTGAAATCAGAACAAGCTTCCGTGAAATGTTAAGCAAAGATAGAGGAATTGGTCACTACCTGATTACGTGCACGAGTTACATCATCCTCTGAAACTCGATAAGCTAGCTTGGTCAACTCATGCATAATTGAATATGCTAAATCATCTAAGCAGTCCGGCTGGAAGCAAAACATCACACTTAATAACAAGAAATAAATGATGTAATATAAAGAGAGCATCCTAAAACAATGGTCATCAAGTGCATGTTGTCCCTCAAGAGTACACATTTACTAAATAATGCTTTCTGAGAGCAGATTGCATATCAAGGTATGTTTATATATGCACAGGGAAAGAGGGAGGGGAGAGAAAGAGGGAGGGGAGAGAAAGAGCGAGTGGGAGAGAGAGAGAGAGAGAGAATCATCTAACCTTTCTAATATAGGATTACATATAGAATAGTAGAGATAAGCACGCACGACAACACATACAGGAAGCAAGAAAGAACCTTATTCAGCATTTCTACTTCACCTATGCAAGCAAGTAATAGGTTATATTGATTCTTTGAAACTGACTACAAATTTTCCACATTAATCATCATACTTGTTACTTCCTATAATTATGCTAATCTCATCCATTTCCATTAGTATAAGTTTGTATAATGTCATGGAAACCCCTTTTTTAGTTTGCTTTTTCTCTTGGAATGACAAACTACTTCAACTGTTGCCCACTTTACCACCTCTTATCTTTCTCTTCTCCTAGTTTAAGCAAAGTTTGTCTCCCATTGACAAATTCAATTCCCTCTTTCTTCTTCCACTATACCCTTCCTTAGACACCTTAATGCACCCTTTTCTATGGTTTTCAAGCTCATAAAACTACAAATCTTAATGAGAATCAGTAAGTACTCAACTTCTTGGTAAAAGCAAGAAATAAATTAAGGACATCAATACCATGAATTGCATATACTGTCAAAATAAACACTAAATGAGACCAATAACGTGGAGTGGTGAACTCACCTTAGCAACAGCATAAACACCAAATAGACCAATGTCCTTATAGTTGGTGTTGAAAGCCATCATGCTTTCTGCTAAATCATCAATGGCAATCTTCTGAGCCAGCTCAGAACTGTTTACAGATTCCAAAACTAATAAATACTTTGTCAACACAAATGCATCAAAGAAGAGCACTCAAGCAGTTTTAAGTTCAGAAAAATCTGAAACTCACCCCCCCCCCCTTCCCTCTTTAAAAAAAGTCACTAGCAAAAGAACAAAGAGAAGCTTACCCCATATGCTTTCCACCTCCTGCATTTTTATTCCATGAGCCCAACATAGCCTGCATGACCATCAGAGCAATGGAATCTGGATCTGTCCAAGATGCTCCAGCAAAAGCAACCGCAAATTGAGCCACAGGAATATCATCATCAATTATTCTAACCTGATAACAATAAACAGAACAGTATTTTAGAGAGGGAACAGTTGCTGCATAGAATGGGCCTAAGAAGCGTTCAGCTGGCGTCTCCTGACCTCAGAACCAGTAAAGATTGCTGGTTCTTTCGCAACCAACTGAGAAGCAGTGGTCGGATCAGCTGATAACTTTGTGAACAATTTTTCTACTTCCTTAACAACTTCCTCATGCTTAACAGCTCCGCTAGCAGAAATAACCTGAGAAGAATATAACAGATAAAATAACCATGATAAGAACTTTTTTTTTTATAACAACTTATAATCAAGTATTGCTAAAAAATAGACCATATCACTACGAAATTAAAGTGCAAAAGAAGCATTCACCATTAAGGATAAAAAATAAGAAACCCTTTTTAGTTATCAAAGTACCATTCTGGGAGCTGTGTAGTGTGTCTGTATATAGTTCTGAAGATGCACCTTGGTGATTGTCTTGACATTTTGAGCAGGTCCAAGAATGGTTCTACCAAGAGGAGTATATTGGAAAGCAGTTGCATGCAAATGATCAAAGATAACTTCCTCCGTTTGCCCCTCAACCTACATCAATTCCCACATTAATGTACAAAAAATAACCAAGGCAGGATATAAGTACAAGACAATTTAGCAAAGCCAAAGCAACTGTCCATTAATAAGCTAAAAAAACTACCTTTAATCATTGAAAAAGTACTAAAAAAACAAAGCTTAACAATAAATACCCTAAATATTTAACTCTAACAATGCGAAAGCAAGCTTATTTTCAGGTGTCTAACAAAACAAGGAGACCCCTATCTTCCCCATTGATCAAAATATTAAAAAACAACAACAACAATCCATTGCATAATGTGTCGAAGCAAACCTAAACACTCGCAGTTAGGAGGCTCAAAAAGCAACATTCACTAATACCCATACTAATTTTTAAAATAAAGAAAAAGAAAAAAAACTCAAACTTCATTACATAAATATACCAAAACAAACAATTAAGCAAAACCAGTCAACAAGAATTAAATAACGACAACAACATTTACCTCCTGCATTTCCCTCAGGATTACGTCACGTTCCCTGCTAATCCTGGCCTCATCGAACCTCGAGTTCTGCAAGATATCCGCCAATATATCCAACGCATAAGGCACGTCTCTATCCATGACTTTGGCATAGTACGTGGTCTGCTCCCTGGACGTGTAGGCGTTCAAGTGCCCACCCATGTTCTCAATCTGCTCCTCCAGCTCCCGAGCCGAACGTTTCTCCGTACCCTTAAATATCATGTGCTCCAAGAAATGGGCCGTCCCGTTCGTCTCCTCGGTCTCGAACCTCGACCCGGCGTCGATCCAAACCCCGACAGTCGCGGTCTTCGCGGTCAGGTTGGATTCCGTGGCCACCCGGAGGCCGTTGGGGAGGGTGGTGATGCGAGTCTCGGGTGCGGAGAGGATGTGGGTGTAGGAGGTGAGGGTCGGATGTGGGGATCCGTATTTGAGGAATCTAGGGTCTGGGTTCTCGAGCTTCTTGATCTTGGCTTTGACGGATTCCGCGAGTCGGTCGTAGATCATGACATCAGGAGCTGGAGGGGAAGGGATTGTGGGTGGGGAGGATGGGGCTGGTGTGGCGAGGGAGGAGGCGGCTGATGAGGATGATCGAACAGTCTGTGTGAAGGAGGACAGTTTGAGGGACCGCCGAGATAGACCTAGCAGGTGCTTGATCGCCATGATTGATGGTTGTGGGTAAGCTCTCTCTCCAGGGTTTGGTAAGTGGTCAGATAGGAAGATAGTGGAAGAGTTTTATCGAATTCAGTTCGAGAGGAGACTGGTTTATTAGGGAAGTGAAAGTGATGGAGAAATGTCATTTTTGCACCCTGTAGTATCAAACGGATATCAATTTGCACCCTATAGTTATAATTGCATCACATAGCACCTTTCCTTAATCCTTGTAACATAATACCAGTACCAAATTGCACATTGAGAGGTAGATTCCCCGTTAAAGTTAACGGCAGCCACCGCGACACTTAAGCGTTTGAGTTAAGGGGCGTTTTCGGGTTTCCATTTTTCTTTTAATCTCTCCACAGTCCACACACCTGTCTCTCCCTTCACGCGATATGAATTATGAACTCAAAATTCCCACCTGAAAGCAAATAGCAACTTCCTTTTACACGATCATCCCTGAATCCCTCGTAGTAACCCTAAACATGTATCTCAACATTGAAGATTCTCAAAGATCATATGATCTATCTCCCTTAATATTTAACAATAGTCTGCTTCACTTCTATTAAGGAGTTAAAAGTTATTTGGTGTTTAGTAAAAATTGTATTAAAAATGTTGTCAAACTAATTGATATGTTTGATAAATAAGTTGTAAAACTATTTTTAGATGCTGAAATTATTAAAATGGGTATATAAGTACTATTTGACTATTTGAATGTATTTCTTTTATCAAATTGACTTTATTATTTATACAATATAAATATAATAATTTTATTCAGAGTAAAATATAAACAATTAAATTAATTAAATTAAATTAATAATAATACATATAAAATAAAGATGAACATGAATGCCTAGTGATAGTGGCAAGGGCGTATATACTTTTGTCACACAAGGGTAATTTAGGAATATAATTAGTGACAAAACTGATTTTGGGATTAAAAGTTACAAAACTCAAGTTCTTATTTGGGCCTAAATCATCTTTTTAAAGTTGTTTTGAGCTTATGATTCATAAAAAAAAGAAGGTAAAAAAAGATGTGTCTGGCAAAGTTTCTATTTTTCGACTGCAAAAGCTGTTTGAGAAGATCTCCCAAATCTATGCTACTAATAAAGCCAAAACCCTCGTTTGGTGTCCACCCCTCAAAATGTCTCATAAACCCCAACTTAAATATATAAATTAAATATTTAAATAAGGTTATATATGTAACTCAATTGACTTCAACCCTCTACATCTTTCTCCAATGTTTTTCTCTCATACTAAAACTTAGCTTCTTTTATCTTAAACTAATGTTTTTCTCTTCCATTATCATAACTTATCCACTCTCTATTTCTCTTATTTTCAACCTATGTTAATTTTCTATGTTCCTCATTATCTTCTCCACATTTTTCAATTGTTCTTTTCTTGGGTTTTCTTTGCAAATTCATAAAGGAGTAGATCAATACACGCGTAGCATGTGTTGAGATGCTAGTATGCATTAAGCAAGGATGAATGCATTTGAGGCCTAATACATCTACCCAAAACCCTTGAATATTTTATATATTGTTCACAGATTTATCAAAATTCACTAATTCTTTTATTTTAGCCCACTTTAGTGATAACCAATTAAAAAATTTACTCAAATTGTCCTCAAATCTCATCTGACTTGTAAGAAAAAGGTAAGATTTCTTTTTAAATAATTTTTGTAGAGAAAATAAATTACTTTGAGTCTTAGATTAATGCTTTATTTTTAAAAGGTTTTGCAGCCACATGCAAAGATGGATTTTTTGTTGTAGTTGATCTTTTATCTAAACTTTTCTATATGAAAATATTCATAATAATTACATGAAATATTTTAAATAAATGTTTTTATAAAATTCTCTTTATATTTTCTCTCAAATTATAAATAAATAGTTTCAATATTGTTACAATCTACTACCATAACATAATTGTTATGGAGATTAAAAATAATATTTTTGACTCTCACACAAAAAAAAAAAAACTGAAAAATCTAGAGCTAGCACTCAATAGAGAATTTGACTAGTTTTTTGTTCTTCTTCAAGTGGTGTTCAACACCCCAGAGAAAAAGATCCTTATTCTTGACTGCTTGTGTGGATATGTTTAGAGGTCGGACATTTGAACGGCTGGTGAATCCATTTCAAAGATCAACAAGAATCTCAATCAAAGGTAAAAATCTCTAACCTTGTAGGGAAATATTATTTGGATCATCATTCTAATAGATTCGTAGAGATTTATTTTGGGATTTAAGTCTATGGGCATAAATTTTTAATTTTTCGCTGCCTATTCTATGACTGTGGACTTACATCTAGATTCGTTAACTCTCTGTACATTAGTATTGCAGAGAATGAAGTGAAGAATACAAAGGATTAAGGTCCTATTTATAGTGTACCAAGAGATATTATAAAGACATATTTTATATTCAAAAGGACACAATTTGTGAAGGATTGTGACTGTTGTTGGAGAAAGTTTCAACAATGAGTTGTCATCCAGTGTGACACATCTATGGTGTTATAGTGTGGTCACCAATTATAATGAGTTGTCATCCAGTGTGACACGCATGTTATCTTGTTGGAGAAAGTTCCAACAATGAGTTGTTCAAGTGTAGACACCCATTTTTGTTTCAAAATTTTTGAACGAACTACGCACAGGTTCCTATGACGAATCTTTAATCCTAGTATGCTTAGACATGGTAAATGTGAAAGTTTGAATTTAATTGAGGAGTAAAACCAATTGCAAGCCCCTTTTGTTCAATCCATTAAATCAACTTTGAGTTTAAATCAATTGGGCCTTATTTGATTCAACTAAAGTCTTCAATTAAATTTTGGTCCAATCCAAAACCCACCAAATCCCATTGTTTTTTGCTAAGCACAAACACCTTTGTCTCAAATTTCAAGCCCGAGAAGATTTCCAATTTTTAATGGTGAATTTTCAATTTCACCCTCCACTTGGCACTTTTTGATTGACTCACTTTTCTTAAAGTAAACTCACAGTTTTACAAACAAAAAAGTTTCCTCTCTCCTCTCCCCAATGTGGTCGGCCATGAAATGTAAAGAGAAGGAGATTTTCCTCTTCTATTTTTGCTTATTGAACCTATCATTACCTCTTTAAGTTTCTACCATTTCCTATATGCCAAATACCATATTTTTCTACTTTAAAAACCATATTTTTTTTACCTAAAAATAGTACCTAATTTACTTTAAAAACTATACTTTTTTTTTATGTGAATGTGCAAGATGGAAGCCTTCTTTCCTCTTTCTTTTTTATTTTTAATTGCACACTTTTCCTTAAGCTCTCCCACTTTCCTATGTGTCAAAACCCCTAAAATATTGAGTCATTTTTCCTCCCCTTGGCCGACCACACCAAGGATAAAATCTTCTCACTTTATGCTATATTGAAAACACCACAACTTGTATTTTCTTGCTTTACTGAAACCACCTCATTTCTTTACTTTTTCAACTAAAAAAAAAACCTCCTCTTTCTCTTTCCTATGGCCAGCCATCTAAAAAGTTGTCTTCCCCTCACTTTTTATTTGGTTTACCACATCTCACCCTTTCTAGCCCCATCTTATCATCTAAAAAATTACAACCTTTTCCTCCATCTTCCTCATGGTCGGCCATACCTTCTCCCTTCACTTTACTTTATTTTTTTTAATCCCTTGGACAACTCATCTCTTTTTATAAATACCTCCCCTTTGTTAAACACGAGGACACCAACACAAGCTAAGGAAAAGTAATGCAAAAAAGATTGAAAAGAGAGAAATAAAGAACTGAGAAAAGAGAGAAAAAAAGATAGAAGAATAAGAAGATTAAGGAGAGAAACACAACAAAAGAGAAGAAAATATTCAAGAAAAGTGATAAATGAGAAAAGAGAAGAGTGAAACCCAAAAAAGAAGAACTAGTGAAAGTTCTTTATCATTTTCGATCACCTCTTTTGTTTTGGTTTTCTAATCTTCAATCAAAACATCTTTCCAACTTCACTAAGTCCAAAAGAGCATGCAAATCTCCAAAGATAATCCCTGCTCGTGGGAATTTTCTTTAGCTAAAAAGGTTAGTTAAATCTCTTTTGTTTGTAAAATAAATTGTTAGTATAATTTATGTATTTAAACCACATTGAAACTGGACTAGATTAATTTAGCTCACTTAATAAAATCATCTTAGCTTTAGGTATTCACTAGTTTCTTAGAATTTATTTTATCTTCACTAGTTATATGTTTTCTTTTAGTTAGCTACTAGTCATAATATAGTCTCCCTTTGATAAACATAATTTTAAATTAATGGTAGTTTTAAAGTTCTTTCCTTTAATTTAGTCCCTTAAGATTTTTTTATTTCACGTTTTCCAAGTTAGATATGTTATTTTGAATTGTTATTAACTATATGCACACTTTAGTTCTTTAGAGAAAATTTTGGACTCCCTTTGGTCCGTTAAAAATGTTACATATTTGCATGTTATTAGTCATTTTAATCACACAATAGTTTAATCTGTCTAACTTAATTAGCTTAGTTTCATTCCATCTAATTTAAACCCGCACACATGTGCACACTTACACGCATGTGAACACACTTGCACATGCCTAATACACACGTGCGCACCCGCACACACATGCATGCATGCACCGACACGCACTTAGAATTAATTTGCACGCATTCCACACATACTTAATTTAATCTTCAAGTCTGATTCATCTAATTAAAATAGTTTAGTCCTAGTCCATCTAGTTTAACTTGCATAATTAATCCACTTAGTTTAAATGTGCGTACTTTAATCCACACTTTGCAAGTAGTTTTAATATTTTCTTTGCTTCATAGTTAAAGTAATTTCTTCCCTTTACACACTTACTTTTATCGCACTTATTTTTACCACATTACTTTAAAGTCATTGTTTGTTGCTGCTTTATTCGAATATAAATTGCAAAATTTGTGCTTGACTTTATTATTAGTGTATGGTAATGATACTTGAATTAAAATTTTGATTAATTTCTTTAAAACACAAAGGGATAGAGCTTTAAATCCTCACTCATATACACTCAAATCTTTCAAGCCTTAGAATTTCTCACGTAGACCAATGACAAGGGATTTGACCCCATTCAAGGTCAAATAATGGCTCTTTACCTGTGATCCTTACTTTGTGCTCGGATGACAAACAACTATTTGTCTAATACATTAAAAACACACCCATCACAAGAGCCTTCTTACTATTTATAAAGGGTTTGTATTAGACTTAATAGATTTCACTTGTTTCCATATGCCTACACATTGTAATCCGTACCCTCGCCATATTCTTCACTCTTCAAGAGGAGTGGCATTGGATAATGAACTGGATGCATGGGCAACAGACGAAAAAGAGTGGTACCTATACTAATTGTCACAATATTATAGAATAACTTCACCATATTTCAGACAACACTAAGTTCCAGATACATTGCAATTCACTAGCTCGCACCCTCGTATTCTTGGCAATTTCAACCGTGTTTATGCTCTTCCTGTCACATTTCACGACCTGCACCAATCCGTAATTCTTAATAACTGAGTCTCATCACTCTATCATACTAAGTTGCGACTTTTGTTCTCACCATGGGCCACGAATGAATTGTCAAACTTTCTATAACTCTTTCATCCGAGATTTAGAGCGTTAGACT
This sequence comes from Bretschneidera sinensis, assembly GCA_023935145.1. Classification (NCBI taxonomy): domain Eukaryota; kingdom Viridiplantae; phylum Streptophyta; class Magnoliopsida; order Brassicales; family Akaniaceae; genus Bretschneidera; species Bretschneidera sinensis. The sequence continues at coordinate 49,531,824 of CM043701.1, forward strand.
ATAATCCAAGCTCACTAGCTCCTAGTGGCTTTTCACTTCTCGATCCCATTAGAAAGTGAAAGTCGCATTGATTTCATATTTTGGGATCATCTTTATCTTGATCGATACACTCATCATAGCTTTATTCTCATTGTAATGGGTCATTTTTCCACTTCCACGACACCTGTTATCGCCCAATATAACATACCAATGCTATATCATTATCGTGAGATCTATCTTAGTCCCATAGTGACCACACGATCTCTGAACCTCTCCTAAGACAACCTCTTTGTCATAAGGTCTATTACCATCTTTTTAGATGAGATATAGTTGACATTAATCTTACATCTGTCTACTATATCTTGTATATAGTGATCATGCACGTCAATGTCTTTACCTTTCGAGCTATTTGCTCCACTTTTTATCAATGAGATGGCAGACTTGTTATCACAGAAAACATTGACTACCCTGCACGGTATACCAATCTTAAGACTTTTCAAAAATCTCTTTATCCAAACTGTTGTACTAGCAATGTTGCATGTAACATACTCAGCTTCTATAGTGTGCTTCGTAACACTCTCTTGTTTTTTGCTTCCCCAAAAAACTATTGTTCCACCAAATAGGAAAATATATCCACTAGTTGACTTTCTATCATCTTGATCTCTGGTTAAGTCGACGTTAGAGTATCCAACAATCTCTAGATCACTTAAACCAAAACATAATTTCAGTTTAATAATGTCTTTTAGGTATCTCACAATTCTTTTAACAGCTTTCCAATGTGCTCATATTAGATTAGCTTGAAATTGACTTACCAATCCCACAACTTGACAAATATATGATTTGCTACTTGTCATGGCATACATGAGACTCCCTACTACATGAACATATGGGAGTAAACTCATTTCTTGTTTTTCTGTCTCATGTTTAGCACACATGGCTTTGCTCAAACAAGTACTTTTTAGTACAAATGCGCTTATTGCTTTATAGTCACCCATATTGAACTTCTCTAGCACCCTTTCTAGATATATTTCTTGATCCAAGTATAACAACTTCGATTTTTTATCCCTTGTAATCAGTATGCCTAGAACATAAGAAGCTTCTTCTATGTCTTTCATTTCAAACTTGGATCCCAAGAATGATTTGGTCTTTTTCACCATCTCTTGGCAATTACCAACTAATAATATATCATTAACATATAATGATAATATTGTTAACTTTTCTTTACACCTTCAAGTGTAAACACAGTGGTCTAGCGAACTCATTTCATATCCTAATTCCAAATTGCTTGTTGAAACTTTAGGTATCATTGCCTAGAAGATTGCTTGAGTCCTTATAACGATATTTTGAACTAAAAAACTTTTTTCTCTTATCCTATTATGACAAAAACCCTCAAGTTAAATCATATAAATATCCTCTTACAATTTATCATTTTAATAAAGAAGCTTTGACATCCAACTTGTTACAAATATAATTTTGTCATAATAGCTTATTTCACTTTTATAGAGACAAACTCTTTATTAACGAATATATATATGAACAAATTTTTTCGGTTTTATCTAAAAACATTTGCAAACAACATGCTATTCTAGATTGCAAACCTCTTTGAGCTTCTTCTTAAATACCTAATTTCATTTAATATCTCCTATTAAGAAGCTCAATTAATATTTAAATTCTACTTCCTTTAATGAAGTTCAAATCTTCAACCATAGCATACATCACTTATTCAAATCAATGCGCTATTATCGATATAGTCATTGGATCATTTTCCATGAAAGTAACTTTCATGTTTATGTTCTCCATAAACATAATGATTATCTAACCATTGAGATTATTCTCTAGAATGTTTTCTCCTGTTAATTCGAGCATCTCTGACTATCTTTAGATCCTTTAGAGTTGCACTAAGTCTTCAAGTTTGTTATTATTTTGGAGATGTTATTTTCGCCTTTCTAATCATCTTTGAAATTATTCAATGCCTTTGCTTGAACCATTCTTTGCAGGAACCTTATTTTCTTCTGCCATCTCTAATTTTTCCTAATCATCTTGATTGGTTATCTTTTAGAAAACGATATCTCTGTTATCTATTAATCTTTTCAATTTTGGAAGAACCTCTACTCGATTTTAAAATCCGAGTATTCTGCAAATTTTCTCCCAGACTTTTTACTCTAAGTAGTCTCTAAGGGTTTCTTTTTAGGATTTTCGAAAATGCTTTGAATTTCTATACTCTTAATTTATATGAGTCAGGCTTCTTGCTATTCCAACATACATAAAGAGTTATTTGTTTAGATCTACATGCCATAAATTTGAGTTATGCTTAATCATATATATGCCTATACCTTAATTGATTATGTGTGAAAATATTCATTTCTTCTTTAAGTTTTGATCCTTAGATTATCAGGAAAATTTTAAGTAGATTTAATGATATCCACTAAAAGATCTTCCACTCTAATTGAGGCAGTATACTCATCCTAATCATTCTGAATATTTTTAATTTTGTTAATGTTTTAATAATGAACAATTTAAAACATGAAAATATTCATTTATGCTCAAACTAGGAATATTTTTAAGTCTTGCAATCAAGTTAATCTAATTTTGTTCTACACCTATTTAGAACTCTTTTCTCCATAATTACTGATTGGTATAAGACTTTCAGGTAAACTTGAATTCATAACCTTTAGTATCTAGAGTATATATAGAAAAACATATTTCTACTTATGTCAGGAGTATATAATATTGTTGATCCTTATTTGATTTTAATAATGATAAAAAAAATATATTAAATTGTGCTAACCAATTTATCTAAGTGTTTAAAGCTGAAAAAATAATTCCTCAAAAGATAACCAACTAAGCACTAAAAGAAGTTGAAGATCAAGATTATGTACTAAGATAGTAATTTATATGATGCAACTCTTTTTTTCAAGTACCTAGCTTACTATACAACTCATTTTGATTTCAAAGTATTTTCAACAAAATGATTTTAACTGAATTTGTTTTTCATAAAACAAAATGAAAACACAGAAAACTCTGTTTCAGGTCATCCAGTTGACTGAATGAAATATCTAACGTAGAAGTTTGAATTTCAAATAACATCCAGTCAACTGAACAAGCATCTAGTTTATTGGACACTCAAAATAACAGATAAATTTCAAAATCTGAAGCATTGTTTGGAACATTAAATGCTCTAAACCACTTCTAAACAAGAATTTAGTGTGAGTAACGGTTCGTACGCATTAAACTATAAAAGCCCATCACAAATGAGAGAAGAACATACTTTAAGAGTATTAAATATTCTTCTTCTCATTTACTTCTCTAAAAGCTTTCCAAAAATATTTATGAGCCATTCTTAGAAGTTTTGAAATTTTAAGAGAGATAATTTCTTCTTTGTAAGAGAAATAAATGCAAAGTTTATCTTGTTCTTGAATCATAAATTTTCAATCCTTGTAAAGAAAAAGAGTTTATGTAACTCTTAGAGTGCTTAAATATTAAACACTTCTTGTGCATACTTCCTTAATCAAAAGAGATCATGTACGTTTTGGGCAACACCCGTGAAGTTGCTCAAGTTATTATTGGATTACTTCAAAGAGGTTCCTTGAAGAGAGTGGACGTAAGGTCGGAGAAATCTGATATTTTCGAACCACTATAAATAACGTTTGCACATTCTCTTCCTTATCTCGTTACTTTCAGCACTATTATACTTCTCATTCTTGATTGTGCTTGATTAAGTTTTCTAAAACTTGTTTGTTATGTGAAAAAGTTTTAAAAACCTAATTCACCATCTTCTTGGATTTGGACCTTGGTCTACAATTGGTATCAGAGCTCCGTTCTTAATTTTAAATTTAAAATCCTTTGAGTAGATCCTATGGCTAATAATAGTTACACGGACCTCCTTTGCTCAATAGCACAAATTATAATTATTGAAAAAATAGAATGAAAATCTTTGTTAAATGAAAATATTATAATTTGTAGAGGATCATTAAAGAATGACCTAAAATTCCTATAAAGGATGTAAATATTGGAGAGGTCGTTCATACAATGCCTAAACTCAAAATTGAGTTTAATGAAGATGATTGTAGAATGATGTCTCTAAATAGTAGAGCTACTAGTATATTACTTTGTGCGCTAGACTTAAATGAATACAATAAAATTTTAGCATGTGATTTGGTAAAAAAAATATGAGACAAACTTCAAATTACATATGAGGGCACTAATGAAGGAAAGAAAACAAAAATTGATATGCTAGTGTCCAAATATAAATCTTTTAAAATGTCCCCTACTGAAATCATATCTGAAATATATTCTTGTTTCACTAGCATTATTAATAGTTTAAAGCTTCTTGATAGGAACATTGAGGAGCATGAGTTAACAAGGAATATTCTTAGATCATTATCACTAAGTCAACAAGCAAAGAAAACGGCGATTAAAGAAGCCAAAAATCTTGACTTACTTGAAGTCGAAACTCTTCTTGGCTCTTTATTGACCTGTGAGATATAGGAAATGAGTGAAGAAGTTAGCAATGAAAGTCAAAGAAAAAGAAATTTGTTGTTCTCAAACCTACCAAAAGCAAGAAAGTACAAGAAGAGGAAGAAAATAAAAGTAGCGAAGAAGATAGAGAGATGACTCTTATCATTAAGAGATTTCACAAGTTTTTAAAGAAGAGTAAGAAGCCTTACACAAAAGACTCCACAAAAAGGGAACTTATTGTGTGTTTTGGTTAAAAAAACCTGAGCACATCAAAGCAAAATTCCCTACAACAAACAAGCTGTACAAAAACTTCAAGAAGAAATCCATGGTTGCTACAACATAGAGTGATGATGATGATGAAGACATTTCAGATAGTGATGTCAACTATGGAGAGATTGGCAACCTCTGTTTGATGGAAATAGATGACAAAAATGAGGTAACTAGTTCTTCCCCTACTAATGATGCTGATAGTAGTAATAAAGAATTAATTGAGAGAATAAATGAAACGCATATGAAATTAAAGAAATTTGATTCAAGAAACATTACTCTAAAAAAAAGAAGTTTTCTCCCTCTCTAAGGAGATGGAAGCTCCAAAATAAGAAAAAGAAAAACTTTAGAGCTTAATAACTCATCACTTGACTATTTGAAAAATGAAAATGATAATTTAAAAAAGAAAGTGATGGAGTTAAATAACACTATATTTAGGCTTGTTCTTGGAAAAGAACAACTAGAAGAAGTGTTATCTAGCCAAAGAATAAGTGAAGAAAAATCCGAATTGGGTTATTCTCCATTAGGAAAGTAAAGATCAAATGAGACTATCTTTGTGAAAGCAACAAGTGTGAATGAAACCTCCACTTCTAAGGCTACTAGCAATGCTATAAATGTTAGGAAGCCTAAGAGTACAAATCTCAATTCCAATGCAAAGAATGCAAATGCCTATGCTAGGAATAGACATCCTAGAAATATGTATGCTCATCTTAGAAATACAAATGTTATGAATACACACGCTAGGAATGCATACACTAAAAATAGCTATCATGCATATCCTAGAGATAATATGTATCTTTATAACTCACATTCTAGAAACACATATCCTAGGAATGCTCATCCAAGGAATAATAGATATACATACACAAGACATCCTAGAAACTTTTATGTCTATCATCCTAGGATCATGCAGCATCCACATGTCTAGGATAATAGAGCATTTTATAATTTTAAGAAGGTATGGATTCCTAAAGAAGCCGTATTTTCTAGGATTAAATCTAAAAGACTCAAAAATATTTATGTACCTAAGAGTACTATTGTGTATCTTTGTGTGATGTAGACATATCTCTTCATGAAGTAAAAATGGCACCATTGGTACATTGATAGTGGATGCTCGAAGCACATGACCGGTGATCGAAATATGTTCAAAGAGTTAACTCTAAAGGATGGTGGACACATCATCATTGGAGATGATACCAAAATGAAAATCATCGAACATGGTAATATGGGTAAAAATTTATCAACCCTTGATCATGTTTTATATGCACAAGGCCTTAAGCCAAATTTGCTTGGTATTAGTCAATTATGTGATAAAGGCAATAAAGTAGTATTTGAATCTTCTTATTGTCTTGTAATAGACATAAAGAGTAATAAGATTAAATTTTTTGGCTAAAGACATGAAAATTTCTACTTAGTTGATTTAAAATCTTTACCTTCGAAAAATGAAAAATGCTTTTCAGCTCAACGCATGGCTATGGCATAGAAAGCTTGGCCATGTAAACATGAAACTGATTAAAATCTTTTCAAGAAAATATTTAGTTATTGGTCTTTCCAAAATCAAGTTTAAAAAAGACAAAGTATGTGATGCTTGTCAAAAAAGAAAAACAAGCAAGATTTTTTTTTAAATCCAAAAATGTGATTTCAACTTCTAAACCATTAGAGCTTTTGCATATGGACTTGTTTGGTCCTATAATCACTATTAGTCTAGGTGGCCACCAATATGCTCTTATTATAGTTTATGACTACTCAAGATATACCTTTGTTATTTTTATTGCTTATAAGGATGAAGCTTATAAAGGTTTTGTGAACTTTTCGAAGAAGATTCAAAATGAAAAAAGTATTTATATTTCAAGTATTAGAAATGATCATGGAAAAGAATTTGAAAGCCAAAGCTTTTCAAAATTTTGTAATGAAAATGGAATTGATCACAACTTTTTAGCCTTTGGAACTCCTCAACAAAATGGTGTTGTTGAGAGAAAAAATAGAGTTCTAGAGGAATTTGCAAGAACCATGCTTTACGAAAGTAGTTTACTAAAATATTTTTGGGTGTAAGCCATAAATACTTCATGCTATGTTTTAAATAAAGTGTTAATTAAGCCTATACTTAACAAAACTCCATATGAACTATGAACGAATTTAGAAAACCTATTATCTTTTATTTTCGTGCTTTCGGTTGCAAATGCTTCATCCTAAATAACAAGAAAACAAATTTAGGTAATTTTGACTTTATGAACGATGAAGGGATATTCTTAAGATATTTAACCTCTAGTAAAGCTTATAGAGTCTTTAACAAAAAAACTATAGTGGTTGAAGAATCAGTACATGTAGTCCTTGATGAGTTTAACCCTATTAGTAGTAGAATAATCTCTCTTAATGATGATGCAAATTTTATTTTAAGAGTGGATGCTTCTACTCCCATTGGTTACCCTAAGGAAAGTCAACCTCAAACAAATCAAGAGGTAGATGCTCCCAAACTTGATCAACCTTCTACAAGTCAACAAGGAAATAGACTTTCCAAATATTTGAGGTATGTGAATTATCATCCAATCGATCAAGTGATTGGTGATCCTTCACAAGGGATAAGAACCCATTATTTAATTAGAAATGTATGTAACTTTATAGCTTACTTATCCCAAGTAGAACCTCAAGTCTTTTGTTGAAGCTGAAACTAATGAAAACTGGATTCTTGCTATGCAAGAGGAATTAAATCTGTTTGAAAAAAACAAAGTTTGGACTTTTGTTTCGAGACCGAAGGATCATTCAGTGATTGAACCTAAATAACTGATTAGAAACTGTAAACTGAGGTTCAAACCTAAGAGGGGGTGAATTGGGTTTAAAAACTTTTTTAGTAATTGACTTGTAAGTTTTTAAAATAGTTTGATAAGTAATGCACACAATCAAATAATACGATTGTAAATAAAGGAGTTAAGGAAGAGAAAATGCAAACTCCGTTTATAGTGGTTCGGCAATATCGGAATCTCTCTGATCCTACGTCTACTCTCTTCAAGGAAACTCATTGAAGTAATCCACTAATCATTAGTGGAGCAATTCACGGATGTTGCACAAACCTTACAATAATCTCTTCCTCATGGAAGTTACAACCGAAGTTTTTAATCCTAAACACTCTAAGAGTTACACCGACTCTTTCTCTTTACAATAAATTGTATCAATTGTAAAGTAAATGGTAGAGAGATGACAATGAATGTTTTTTACAAATGAATAATATCTCTCTTTCAAGAACAAGCTTGAAGAATGACTCACAATGATTTTTTCAAAGCTTTTGAGAATTAATGAGCTATGTAATGAATTGAATGTGCTATATTCCTTGTTTAAATGCTCATTGAAGTCGGTTTATGTATCTTTAAGTTAATATGGACATTTGACACTGACTTGGTAGGCTTGGGGCATTAAATACTCAAGTTTTGCGTCTCAAACGGTCATATTTTTGAATTACCAGTCAACTGGGTCATTGTACCATTCGACTAGGTCAAGTGAAAAATCTTCACTTTTAGGCTTAGGGAGAGTACTAGTTGACTGGGTCATAGGATGAGTCGACTGGGTGAAGATACCAGTCGACTGGGTGAAGATACCAATCGACTGGGAACTTACTGTCCCATATCCCAGTTGACTGGCATGTAGACCCAGTCGACTGGGTTGTCCTTCAACCTAGTTTTCATGTTTCAAAGCAGTTTTTGACTTAAAAACTTTTTGTATTATAGTTTTGTCAAAGTCATTTGTAAATTGAGCTATAGATCAAGCTAAGTAATTAAATTTAGAGATTTACAAACTGATTCAATTACCTTAGTGCCTATTCTAGATCTTCTGTATTCTTTTGGTGCTTGAACGTGTTGAGATCTTACATCTTGTTTCTGAACTGAATGTTTTTACCTCTTAAATGCTTAGATAAAACTGTTAGTGCAATTTAAATAGTTTTTTTCATTATTAAAATCAAATATGAGTCAACAATCTCCCCTTTTTTTATGATGACAAAACTAAAAAGATAAAACAGTTTTAAAACGAAGTGTTGGTTTTTTTGAAAAATTTAGATAGAGTTTCCTATGTTTTTCTGATAAAAACCAACCTGTAAGCATTCAAAAACAGTTGTAATATAGCAATATCAATCCCAACCAAGCAATGCAAGACTATATTACATTTGTTAACATGTTCGGAGCAATGCTCCCCCTAAATTTATGCTATCTTAGTTTACAAAAGCTTTACAACAAATTTTTCTCTTTTTCTCCCCCGTTTTGACAATAGCAAAAAAAGGGTGTAAACTTGAAAAATAAGCAATTTAGTCATGACAGACATAAAGATAAGGAATAAAAATACTTGTGTACAAAAACTAGGTATCATTCAGAGTTGAAAATACTTCCCGAGAAGAGTCAGAATTTTGCACAGAAGCTTGAGCAATTAAAGCATATAGATGAGCAAAAAGTGCTTAAGCTAAGTAACCATAGAGCTTAATAGTAAAGCATATAAATGACCTAATAGATAAATTAGTGAAATATAAGCAAGTATATACAACAATCCATACATCATAAGCTTATAGAATCTGTCTGAACATCGAGTAGAAGTACAAGCATATGAATGTATGTAAAGAAAAGAAATGTTCTTGCTAAATATCAATGGAGCTATATATACATAACCGAAATGATAAAAGATAAACTCAGCAAACGGAGGAGTTAGAGTTGTCTTGAAGGAGATCTCGAATCTTTGCCAACAAGCCTTTTGAGTGCTCTCAGAGTGACTCAAAGTCATCCCGAAGGGTGTTGATGTCGTGACTAATGTGTTCAATATCAGTCCACACCAACTGAAAGCTCTGGTCGACAGGAGAGTTCAAGCTCTAGAAGCTCGACTGCATGGATAGCTGGAGGCTCGCAATAGCCTATAGAACATTATCATGTTTAATCTAACCAGCACCATATCCACCATGTTGAGAATGCTATGGACTATGGTCAGTGTCCGTGGCAATGAGAGGAGTTGCATTATCAGGAATCTCATCGTCCTCTTCACTGCTGTCGTCATCACTGATCCTGATGTTCTTCATAGCTTTAGAGTAGATCATACCATCCCAGATCTAGCATCCATTTTCTTCAGTGAAGAGGTATTAATAATGTCCTTAGGGTTGATGTCATGGGCTTCTGAGGTAGGCAGGGGGCATGGAAATACTAGAGGATTAGGGTGATAAGCTTCTTGTATGGAAGGCACCCTGAGTCACTTGCTTCATTGTTTATTATGTTGGCTAGTAAGAGGGGGTAAAATTAAAGTGGTGTCCAGTTTTGAGACACCGAATCAATACTCTGTAAATTTTGGACATATAACCCCGACTACCAAGTCTCGGGTGGATGGTCCAACTCACTATGAGGTTGAACAATTTTGAATCAAGGGGCATGTCACTACATTGATGAAATGTAGTGGGTATAAAGATATAATTAGGGTCGCTCCTAACAATCTAACATGCCTCATCGTAGTTAAAATTGTCTGGCCATCTATCTAGACTTCACTGGACCCCTCCCATATGGATTCTTGGTAGATTGACCAAAAGATTGGTATTTACTTCAAATTCTATACCCATTACCTTGGTCTTAAGTTGAAGAGCTAATGGGCTCAGTTTGACTAAGTTGGCGGAGAATTGATGAATTAGGCGTGGGTAGTATTTTTGATATATTTTGACAAGTGGGGTTAAGTGCATAGCCTTAAAAGCTTATAAAATGTTAAAGTTTGCATGATGGATAGAGTCAAAATCGATAAATCTACCCGTCATGATTTTCTTGTGACGGATGACAGAGGTATACCCGTCCTTGATGATTGGACTCCAGAAGAGCAAGCCTTCGAGCTCGGTCCTCGCTTGTTTGTTTGAGGAGCCGGCTACACCTTTCCTTTTTGCATCCGATGCTGAGGACTTATTGGAATGAGGCCTTATAGGCGCGTGAGGTCCGATAACTGTGGTCTTAACACATATTCTCTCAGACATTTTTAAAAAAAATGTTTGGAGAGAGATTTGGGGAAATAATGGGGTTTCAACTGTGAAAAGTTGAAATGGATGTGGTTTGAGGGATGATTAAGGGTGTTATAGAGTTATTTTGAGAGATTGCGGTCTAAAATCAAATATTTTTAGAGAGAGAAAGCTTAGGGTTTTCAAAAATGGCATAAAAATTGAAAAAATTGAAGTGATTATTTATAGAATCGCAATACTAGTCGACTGGGTTAAGGCACCAGCCAACTGGGTCCTTCATATTTTGAGGATAATATGACATACCAGTCTACTGAGTCGGGATACCAATCGACTAGGTAATCTGGCAGTAAGATGCTAGTCGACTGGGTGTACCTTACTAGTCGACTGGGGTGTCCAGAAGATATTCAAATTTTTGGCTCCAAATATTCTCGTATAATACCAGTCGACTGGACCGTGAACTAGTTGACTGATGAAATGGGCAATGAGTTACCAGTCAACTTGATTAACTCAACTAGTTGATTGAGTAACTGGATAGAGAGATACCAATCCACTAGATCAATATACTAGTCGATTGGGTCTTTCACAAAGCATAAAATTTTGAGCTCCAACTTGGAATTTTAGCAAGAAATGATTTATCTATGGTATCTTGAGTGAGAGATATATTAAATCAGAGTTAATACTCATTCACTAGATGTTAAATATGCATATGATGAAATGTAGATGCAATCAAACATATATATTTTCATAATTTGTTAATCCTGTTAATAGTCTAATCTTGCTAAAGCTGTATTCGTTCAATGGATTAGTAAGAACGTCAGCTATTTGGTCATTTAAAGGTACGAATTCTAATCTAATATCACTATTTTGAGCATGGCCTCTTATGAAGTGATGCCTTATTTCTATGTGTTTGATTCTAGAATGCTAAATAGGGTTTTTGATCAAGTTGATAGCACTAGTGTTATCATAATGAATTGGTATGTTTTTAAAGTTCATGTCAAAGTCTTCTAATTGTTGTTTCATCCATAACACTTGTCCACAACAACTTCCGACTACTACATATTCTATTTCGACGGTTGATAGCGCAACCAAATTTTGTTTCTTGGAAAGCCAAGAGGTTAACATTGCACCTAAAAAATTAGCATGTTCCACTAGTGCTTTTTCTATCTAGCTTACAACTCGTAAAATCAGCATCCGAATATCCTATAAGTTCAAAAGTTGATTTTCTAGAATATCATAACCCTAGGTTTTGAGTGCCTTACAAATATCTTAGTATTCTTTTTACAGCAATTACATGTGATTCCTTAGAATTAGCTTGAAATCTAGCACACATGCATACACTGAACATTATATGAGGTCTACTTGCAGTTAGATAAAGTAAGGCTCCTATCATGCTTCTATAAGTTTTAGTATCTACACACTTACCTTCCTTATCTAGGTCAAGTTTTGTAGAAGTGCTCATAGGAGTGCCCATTGACTTTGAGCTTTCCATCCCAAACCTCTTTAATAGGTCATTGGTGTAATTTGATTGATTAATGAAGATGCCTTCTTTCAACTGTTTGATTTGAAGTCTAAGAAAGTAGGTAAGCTCTCCCATCATGCTCATTTCAAATTCACCTTATATACACTTACCAAACTCTTGACACATAGATTTATTAGTAGCACCAAATATAATATAATCAACATATATTTGGACTAGTAGTGTGTAATTTTTGTGAGTTTTTATGAAGAGATTTGTGTCTGTTTTTCTTCTTGTAAAACCATTTTCAAGCAAAAATTTGCAAGTCTTTCATACCATGCTCTTGGAGGTTGCTTCACCTTATAAAGAACTTTAGAAAGCTTATAGACATGGTTTGGAAGACCAGGATTTTCAATTCCAAGAGGTTGCTCAACATACACATATTCTTTTATAAAACCATTTAAAAAAGTACATTTTATATCTATTTGAAATAACTTAAATTTATTAAAGTATGCAAAGGACAATAACATACAAATGGCTTATAATCTAGCTACGAGAGCATAAGTCTCATCAAAATCTATTATTTCTTCTTGATTATATCCCTTAGCAACTAATCTAGCTTTGTTCCTAGTTACTATTCCATTTTCATCCATTTTATTTCTATATACCCATTTAGTTCTTATTATAGTGTGATTCTTTGGTCTAGGAACTAGATTCCATACTTTTTTTCTTTCAAATTGATTTAATTCTTCTTGCATAGCATTTATCTATTCAACATCTTTTTTGGCTTCTACAAAAGTCTTAGGTTCTACTTGAGATAAATAGGCTACACAATTACAAATATTTCTTATAGAGGAACGAGTTCTTACCCCTTATGAAGGATAACCAATCACTTGATCAATTGGGTGATAATTCACATACCTCCAATATTTAGGAAGATTATCCTCTTGTTGACTTGTGATGGTTGATCAAGATTGAGAGTATCTACTTCTTGTCTTGTTTGAGGTTAATTCTCCTTCAGGTTAATAATGGGAGTAGATGTTTCCATTTTTGGAATAAAATCTGCATCATCATTAAAAGAAACTACTCTACTACTAATTGGGTTAGATTCATCAAAGGCAACAAGTACGGATTTTTCAACCACTAGAGTTCTTTTGTTAAAGACTCTATAAGCTTTACTAGAGGTTAAATATTCTAAGAATATCCCTTCATCGGTCTTGGAGTCAAATTTACCTAAATTAGTTTTATTGTTATTTAGTATGAAGCACTTGCAACCAAAAGAATGAAAATAAGAGATATTAGGCTTTCTACCTTTCTATAGTTCATGTGGGGTTTTGTCAAGCATAGGCCTAATTAAAACTCTATTTAAAACATAGCAAGAAGTATTTACGGCTTCCGCCCAAAAATATTTTGACAAACTATTTTCACAAAGCATTGTTCTAGCAAATTCTTCTAGAACTTTATTTTTTCTCTCAACAACTCCATTTTGTTGAGGAGTTTTAGGTGCTGAAAAATTGTGATCAATTCCATTTTCATCACAAAAATTTAAAAAGCTTTGGTTTTAAAATTCTTTTCCATGATCACTTCTAATGCTTGAAATAGAAAGACCTTTTTTTTCATTTTAAACCTTTTTATAAAAGTTCACAAATCCTTTATATGCTTCATCCTTGTAAGCAATAAAAATAACAGAGGTATATCTTGAATAATCATCAACAAGTATAAGAGCATATTGATGGCCACCTAGACTAATAGTACTTATTGGGCCAAACAAGTCCATATGCAAAAGTTTCAATGGTTTAGAAGTTGAGATTATATTTTTTGATTTAAAAGAAATTCTTGTTTACTTTCCCATTTAACAAGCTTCACACACCTTGTCTTTTTCAAATTTGATTTTTGGAAGTCCAATGACTAAATCTTTTCTTGAAATAATTTTCAGTAAATCCATGTTCACATGACCAAGTCTTCTATGCCATAGCCATAGGTTTTCACTAAAAGCGGAAAAACATTTTTCATTTTCCAAATGCAAAGATTTTAAGTCAACTATATAGACATTTTCGTGTCTATAACCAACAAACTTGATCTTGTTACTTTTGATATCTATAACTAGACAATGAGAGGTTCAAATATGACTTTGTTGTATTTGTCACATAATTGACTAATACTAAGTAAGTTTGGCTTAAGGCCTTGCACATATAACACGTGATCAATGGTTGTGAAATCATTACCAACTTTTCCATGCTTGATGATCTTTATCTTTGTGTTATCTATAATGGTGACATGTCTGCCATCCCTTAAAGTTAGTTCTTTGAACATACTTTGATCACCAGTCATGTGTTTTGAGCATCTACTATCAAGGTACCAATAGGTACCTTTTTCCTTGGTGTGGAGACATATCTACATTACACAAGGATATACAATTACACTTTTATGTACTCAAAATTTCTTGGGTCCTTTGGGGTTAGTCCTAGAAAATGTGGTTCATTTCGGGACCCATACTTTCTTAATATTATAAGATGCTCTATAATTGTAGACATGTTGATGATGCATAATCCTATGATAATAGTTATTGAAGTTTCTAGGATTTATTAAATGTGCATGTCTATAATTCCTTGGATAAGCAATCATAGAATATATGTTTCTATTATGAAAATTATGAACACACATGTTATCTTTAGGAATGGTATGATAGTAATTTCTAGGATATGCATTTGTAGCATTATGAACGTACATATTATCTCTAGAATGCACATGATGGTAATTCCTAGGATGTCCACTTTTACCATGCAAGTTATGAGCATACAAATTATCTTTAGGATATACATGATGATAGTTTATAGGATGTGCATTCCTTGAATGATTGTTCCTAGCATTTTCATTTCTTGAGTGAGCATACATATATGCATGAGTATTTCTAGGATGATTATCTCTAGTATATGCATTAGAATTTAAATTTGCATTCTTAAACCTACTAGCATATATTGAAGGAGTGCTTTTAATCTTGCTAGTGGACTTAGAAGTGGAGGCTTCATTCATACATGTTATTTTCATGAACAAAGTCTCTTTTGACTTTTGTTTGTCTAATGGAGAATAACCTAAGCCAAATTTTCCTTCATTTAACCTATGGCTAGATAACACTTCATCTAGCTTTTCTTTTCCAAGCATAAGTCTAAATACGGTGCTATTCAATTCTATTATTTTCTTTTTTAAAATTTCATTTTCATTTTTTAGAAAATCTTGTGAAGAGTCATAAAACATGGAAGATAGTTTTTCTTTTTCTTCCTTTAAGCCTTCCATCTCTTTAGAAAGAGATGAGACTTTCTTTTTTAGGGTCGTATTCCTATAATTGAATTTCTTCAATTCTTCATGCATTTCATATATAACCTCAATTAATTCTTCACTACTACTAACAATTCTATTATTATTAGAAGGGGAAAAAATTGATACCTCATTCTCATTGTCGATTTCCATCAAGCATAGGTTGACAATCTCCTCGTATCCAACTTCATTGTTCGAATTTTCTTCCTCTTCTTCATCACTCCATGTGGTTGCAATCATGGCTTTCTTTTTGAAGCTCTTATAAGGTTTGCTCGTTGTTGGGAAATCGACCTTAATGTGACAGGGCTTCTTGCAACCGAAACACACAAAGAGGTTCCCTTTTTGGAGTGGATTCCCTTATATAAGGTTTCTTGCTCTTTTTCAAGAACTTGTGAAACCTTTTGTGATTAATGTTGTCTCACTATTTTCTTTGCTGCTCTCATCATTTTCTTCATTCTCTTCCTCTTTGTTCCTTGTAGAGGCTTTGAGAGTAATTACGTTTTTTTTCTTTTCATCATCATTTACAGTGGGATTCATTTCCTCTATCTTGTATGTCAATAGTGATTTGAGGAGTGTTTCAACATCAAGTTTGTCGAGATCTTTGGCCTCCGTTATGGCCGTCTTCTTTGCTTTTCAAGTGGACGGAAAAGATCTTAAGATCTTCCTTGTTAATTCAAACTCCTCACTATTCCTACCAAGAAGCTTTAAACCGTTAATAATAGTGGTAAAACATGAGTGCATTTGAAAAATGGTTTCATTGGGAGACATTTTGAATGATTCATACTCTGACAATAGCATATAAATTTTTTAACTTTTTCACTTCGCTAGTGCCTTCATATATAACTTGTAATTTATCCTAAATCTCCTTAGCGGAAACACATGCAGAAACTTTATTATACTTAGAAATATCTAAAGCATAATGTAACATACTAGTGGCTCTACTATTTAGAGACAACATTCTACAATCCTATTCATTGAACTCAGTTTTGAGTTTAGGTATTGTATGATTGATTTCTCCAATAGTTATTTCCTTTGTAGGAATTATAGGTCCTTCCTCAATGACTCTCCATAAATTTTAATCTTGTCCTTCAACAAAGATTTTCATTCTATTTTTCTAGTAGTTATAGTTTGAGCCATTGAACAAAGGAGGTCTAGTATAGGAATGACCTTCGCCACAACTATTAGATGCCATCGGATCAATTCAAGGATTTTAAGCCTGAAATTGAGTACGAAGCTCTGATACCAATTATAGGTTCAAACCCAAGAGGGGTGTGAATTCGGTTTTAAAAACTTTTTAATAATTAACTTGCAAGTTTTTAAAATAGTTTAATAAGCAATGCACACAATCAAATAATACTCTTGTAAATAAAGGAGTTAATGAAGAGAAAATACAAACTCCGTTTAAAGTGGTTCGGCAATATCAGAATATCTTCGACCCTACGTTCACTCTCTTCAAGGAACCTCCTTGAAGAAATCCACTAATCGTTAGCCCAGCAACTTCACGGGTGTTGCACAAATCTTACAATAATCTCTTCCTCACGGAAGTTACAACTGAAGTGTTTAATCTTAAACACTCTAAGAGCTACACCAACTCTTTTCCTTCATAAGAAATTATATTAACTGTAAAGTAAATGGTAGAGAGATAGCAATGAATGCTTTTTTACAAATGAATTCAAGAACAAGCTTGAAGAATGGCTCACAATGAATTTTTCAAAGCTTTTGAGAATTAATGAGTTATATGATGAATTGAATGTGCTATCTTCCTTATTTAAATGTTCATTGAAGTGGTTTATATAACCTTAAGTTAATATGGTCGTTTGACACTGACTTGGTAGGTTTGGGGCACTAAATGCTCAAATCCTGTGTTTCATACGGTCATATTTTCGACTTACCAATTGATTAAGTCCTTGTACCAGTCAACTAGGCCAAGTGAAAAATCTTCACTTTTAGGCTTAGGGAGAGTACCAGTCGACTGGGTCATAGAACCAGTCAACTGGGAACTTACTATCCCATATCTCAATCGATTGGGTTGTCCTTCAACCCAGTTTTCATGTTTCAAAACAGTTTTTGACTTAGAAATTTTTTTTATTATAGTTTTGTCAAAGTCTTTTATAAATTGAGCCATAGATCAAGCTAAGTAATTGAATTTAAAGATTTACAGACTGATTCAATTACCTTAGTGCCTATTCTAGATCTTCTGTCTTCTTTTGGTGTCTAAATGTGTTGGGATCTTGCATCTTGTTTCTGAACTGAATACTTTTACCTCTTAAATACTTAGATAAAACTGTTACTGCAATTTAAGTAGTGTTTTGTCATTATTAAAATCAAATATGGGTCAACAGAAACAAAATGGATGAAAATGGAGTTGTAACTAGGAACAAGGCTAGACTTATTACTAAAGGATACAATCAAGAAGAAGGAATAGACTTTGATAAAACCTATGCACTCATAGCTAGATTAGAAGCTATTCATATATTACTTGTCTTTGCATGCTTTAAAAATTTGAAGTTATTTCAAATGGTTGTGAAAAGTGCATTTTTAAATGGTTTATTGAAGAAAATAATTATGTTAAACAACCTCCTAGTTTTAAAGATCTTATCATTCTAGACAATGTTTATATGCTTTCTGAAGTTCTTTATGGATTGAAGCAAGCTCCAAGAGCATGGTATGAAATGTTAAGCAGGTTTTTACTTGAAAATTGTTTCATAAGAGGAAAAATAGATAAAACTCTTTTCATAAAAACTCATAAGTATGATACGCTATTAGTACAAATTTATATAGATGATATTATATGTGTCAAGAATTTGCTTAGTGTATGCAAGGTAAATTTGCCATGAGTATGATGGAAGAACTTACCTATTTCCTTAGACTTCAAATCAAATAATCAAAGGGAGACATCTTCATCAATCAATCCAAATACACTAAGGACTTACTAAAGAGGTTTGGGATGGAGAATTCAAAATCAATTAGAACTCCCATGGGAACCTCAATAAAAGATTGACCTAGATGAATGAGGTAAATTTGTTGAAACTAAAAAGTATAGAAGCATAATAGGCACTTCACTTTACTTAACTTCTTGTAGACCTGATATAATGCTTAGTGTATGCATGTTTGCAAGATTCCAAGCTAATCCTAAAGAATATCATCTTGTAATTGTTAAAAGAATTTTAAGATATTTACATAGTACTCTAAATCTAGGATTATGGTATTCAAGAATATCTCATTTTTATTTAGTTGGGCACTCGGATGCTGATTTTGTTGGATATAGGTTAGATAGAAAAAGTATTAGTGGTACATGCCAATTTCTAGGTTTCATGTTAACTTTTTGGTTTTCAAAGAAACAAAATTCAATTGCATTATCAATGTCGAAGCAGAATATGTAGCCGCCAGTAGTTATTGTGCATAAGTTTTATAGATAAAAAGTAACTAGAAGATTATGGCATGAGTTTTGAAAATATACTGATCTTTTGTGATAATACCAATTCTATGAATCTAACTAAGAACCCAATTCAACATTCTAGAACTAAACATATTGATATTAGACATCACTTCATAAGAGATCATGCTAAAAAAGATTATGTCAAACTTGAATTCATTCCTAAAGAAGATTAAATTGTTGGTATTCTTACTAAAATTTTAAGTGAAGATAGGCTTTGTTTCATTAGATACCTAATAAGCATGAAAAGATTTGACTGGCCATATTTATGATTGCATTTACATTCATAATTTGTGTAAATATCATTGAGTGAATGAGTATTAACTCTCATTTGATGGTTCCCTCACTCAATAATGGCATAGAGAAATCAAACTTGCAAAAATTTCAAACTAGAGTTCATATTTTTTTGAAAATCTCAATCTAATCGACTGAATAGAGTCATTTAGCTGACTGAATGAAGAAAAATCTTCATTAAGTCGATTAAACCAAACCATTCAATCGACTAAACCCTCGTTGAATCAAACCCCAACTCTCTTCCTCTTATTAAGTCGACTAAACACTTATCCAGTCGACTGAATAAAGCATACAGTCGACTAAATGAAAGAAACTTTTCACCCTTCAACCTATGCCACTCATTTAGTCGATTGAACTGAAGCCCAATCGACTAAACGCCCATGATTTAAAAAAATCATTTTTAATATAAACCGTCCAATCCACTGAAGAAGGATCCATTCGACTAAACGCGCGATTTTATACCCCTTCAAGTATTAAATGGTCATTTCACCTTTCTTTTGAAATGACTCAACTGTTTGGTCTTCCCTCTCTCAAAATCATTTCAATTTCTCCATAATTCTAACTTGTAACTACAATTTGAGCACTAACCTATCAGTCACAATCCTTTTATTTTCAATTTTCCTCCATATCTCTTCAGTTATTCTAAAACCCCTATCTCTCTCATTCAAAAATCCCTTCTCTCGAACATCTCTAAAAAATGTCTGAAAGACCAAAATTCTTGAAGTTTGTTTACTCAAGAGGAGCTAATCCCACAAAAGAAAAAGGAAGGCTTCTCGACAAGAGAAAGGGAAAACAAAAGTGTGAGATAGTAACAATCAAGAAAGGTATGAAACTCAACAAAGGGAAAATTTTAAAAGGGAAAACCTTGATGCTTCCAGTTTTCGAGATAAAGAAGTCGAGGAAAGGTATGATATAGCTATAAGATTAAGATGGTTATGCCTGGTAGATTTCTAGATTTTCCATCCATACATTTTGGAAATTTCAATATTCAACCTTTGTTTGATAGTTTGAAATGGAATGGCTTAGTAACCATTCTTGAGAAATACTATCATAGGCTGATACATTAGTTCTAAGTCAATCTAGTTCAAACCTCACCCAATCTTCCTCATTCTAGAACAATAGTATGGGTTAGAAAATTATGGTCTCTTCTAGTCTTTTACACGAAATTTTGAATCTACCTACTGAAGATTTGAAATGGATATGAGAAATGTGGCCTTCTAATTTTGACTATATGGAAGCTTGCAGAGTTATTAAAGAAGACCCAACCTATACCTATGCTTACCAAACCTACAACACCTATAAAGACATGCCCTTAGACTCTAGGATGCTGAATCTAATTGTTAATTGGATGATTAATCCTAGACTAGGCAACATGACCTGTCCCTCCAAATTAGACATTCTCCTTATCTATTGCCTAAAGATGGAAAAACCTTATATCCTTTACCCTATCATTATAAGCAATATGGTTGTTGGTCATAGTTCCACTACTGGTGGTCTCCCTTATAGAATGCTTATAATCTTTATTCTAAAATACTACAAAATTCCTCTTCTTGAAAAACGAGTCTGCAATACTTGATTAATCTGATGTGATCAATGTCTCATCACATAATAAGGTGGGCTGTGTGATTCAGAACAACTTTGTATTCTTAAAGCCAGGAAAGCACATTAAAATTAGGGATGAGGACTTAGGAGATGAAGAAGAAAATGAACAAGGTACTAGCCTACTGCTCCAGCTCAAGGTGCAGCTGATTTTAGTACTGTTTATATCCTTCAGGCTTTGGGTAGTCTCCAAGTCTCCTTAAATAACTTGCAAGAGATTATTGATATGAAGCTTTAAGACCTCAAGACTAGGATGCTCTTCATTTATGATGACCTTTCAGTTTTTTGAGCTGAGACTCAAGTCTCCTTTGCTGAAGTTCTTGATCAAAATACTAAGCTGCAAGACCAGATGGCTCAGACTCAAGATCAAATCTATCGTTTTAGTCTTCCTCATCCTCCACCTTCTCCTCATTACGATTGGAAGCGTTGATCCTATTTTCCTTTCATCTTTCTCTTTATGTTTCTACAACTCCAGAACTACTTGCAAGTTACATTACCATGCATTTTTGGGTTTTCTTCCTTTTATGGGATATTTGGCTCATGAAAGCCTTTACTTTTTAGCTATCTTTTGCTAGGATCATGGGAGCTTTAGCTTTTATGTATGGATGCTTACTTTTAGCTCATGGGAGCATTATCTTTATATAATGGATGTTTGCTTTCATTTGAACGTATATAATCATATTTTTTTCATTCTTCTCAGGAGAGTTTAACCCATCTATTTTGAGCTATATTTTTATATAAAGGTTTTTATTGTCCTTATCCTTCTATTCGTCTAGATAGAATTTTATTTCTATGTGTTTTGGACTCCCTTCTATTGACAAAAAGATTGAGAAAAAGAGAAAAATATGAAGAAAAAAAATGTGTTGTATGCATAGATTAAGGAGGAGCCTTGTTCCTTAAGTATTTTAAGTTGGGGAGCCTTGTCCTTATCTAACTGCCTATAGCGTTGATTGAGTTGCTTTTTGAAAAATGTAGGAGGTTTATCATAAAAACATAGGAGACTTTGTTCGTTTTTTAATAAAAACCAAACACTTAGATTTTAAAATTATTTTTCTCCTTATGGTATTGTCATTATCAAAAAAAGGAAGATTGTTGACTCTTATTTGATTTTAATAATGACAAAAATATACTAAATTGTGCTAACCAATTTATCTAAGTGTTTAAAGCTGAAAAGACGATTCCTTAAAAGACAACTAACTAAGCACCCAACCTTAGAAGAAGTTGGAGATCAAGATTAGGTACTAAGTACTTTACATAATGTAACTCTTTTTCTCAAGTACCTAGATTACTATATGGCTCATTTTGATTTCAAAGTATTTTTAATAGAATGATTTAATTAGATTTTTTTTTTCATAAAAGAAAATGAAAACAAAGAAAACTATGTTTCAGGTCATCCATTCGACTGAATGACGTCCAGTCGACTGAATGAATCCATTCATTCAACTGAATGAAGAACAGAAAGTTTGCCCTTCTTCATCTAGTTGACTAAACATTCATCCAGTCGACTGAATGAAATATATGACACAGAAGTTTGAATTTCAAATAGTATCCAGTCGACTGGACACTCGAAATAACGGATAAATTTCAAAATCTAAAGCGTTGTTGAGAGCATTAAATACTCTAGACCACTCCCAAACAGGATTTTGGTGAGAGTAACGGCTAATAGGTATTTAAACTATAAAAGCTCCTCATAAAAGAGAGAACAGTATACTTCAAGAGCATTAAATCTTTTTATTCTTATTTACTTCTCTAAAAACTTTCCAAAAATCTTTATGAGCCATTCTTAAAAGCTTTGAACTTCCAAGAGAGATAATTTCTTCTTTGAAAGAGTATTAAATGTAAAGTATCTCTTATTTTTGATTCATAAATTTTCAGTCATTGTAAAAAGAAAGATTTATGTAACTCTTAGAGTGTTTAGGTGTTAAACACTTCTTATAAAGACTTACTTAATCGAGAGAGATCGTGTACGGTTTGGGAAACACCAGTGAAGTTGCTCAAGTTATCAGTGGATTACTTCAAGAAGGTTCATTGAAGAGAGTGGACGTAGGGTCAGAGAAATATGATATTATTGAACTACTATAATAGTGTTTGCACATTCTTTTCCTCACCTCTTTACTTTCAACACTATTATACTTATCATTCTTGATTGTGCTTGATTTGGTTTTCTAAAACTTATTTGTTATGTGAAAAAATTTTAAAAACCCAATTCACATCCTCTCTTGGGTTTGAACCTTGGTTTATAAATATATCATAGAGTTTATAATTTGCTTACATATGTGCCTAATCACGTCTTAGCATACTATTATAACATCTGAAAATGATTAGTGCAACATCTTGCTTACCCCATCTTTATTGCCCACAACATATCTTATCTTAGTTGAAGAATTGTTTCTTGTGAATCTTTCTTCTGGAAAGAATCTTGACTTTGGTGATCTTCAGTCTCGCATTGAACTATCTTATTAACGATCTTGGTTTGAACTTCTGCTGCTTTCTTGAATCCCCTGATAAGAATAGGTTGAAGGTGCACATTTGAATATTTTGTTTTAATCTTTTGCTTTTAATCAGAGGTAAGGTTAAAGTAATTACACAGTTAATATAATCAATTATCTGAACCTATCCATTAACGAAGTCATCATATTATCCCATGAACTTGGTAAACCATTAAAGTTTTATGAAACTTAAAAGATGCCTGATAAAAAATCAATTTAGTAGCTACCAATCCAATTAGTAGATAAGGTCCTCTACTTTAACATTCTCAAAAGTGCTCATCTCATGATACTTATCTACAAGTAACTAAATGTAAGTTTCAAACTTAATATCTCATATATCTAGAAAAGCGATTATTATTATATAATTCTCACAGAATAATTTTAGATGTCTGCACAAGCACAAGTATTATTTTCAATCATTTTGTTTCTTTCCATGAAGCTCGTAGTTGCATAATTCTTTGTTCTTTCTTTAGGGATGACAAATGTTAGAGTTTAGCTTCTTCATGTGTAAATAATAAATTCGATAAATCTAAGTAGATTTGCCCCATCCATATATTGTATCTAATACCAGAAAAAAAATTAATAAAAATATTTATGCTGAATTCATTTATTTATCATTTTGCACAATCAAAGAATCAATTTTCTTGGATTTCCTTTTAACCTCAAATTTCTATACTTATGGAATTTTAAATTTAATCACTTAATCACCAGTTTATACTTCTACGCTCTTACTAAAATCCTTGTTGTTTTTATAAAATTATTGTTAATAAAAATTCAAATTTTGGTAAGCCTTCAATTTTGTATAAAACAGATTTTCGGTAATTAGTTAGCAAACCATAACTTTCATTTTAAAAAATAATCATTTAAATTTTTATTCGTCTTAAAACAATTGTATATTATGTCTAAAGTAAAGGAGATATAAAAATTTGGTTAGATCAATTTAATTTGAAAGATACTGTTGAATCCTCATTAAAAAATTACTTTAATCAATATTTATTTTCAAGCATGGTCTTACATTCATATATTAAAGAAGAGACAAATTACCAGAGATTAGTTTCATATGAATTGATTCAGATGTAATTCAATATTTTTGGTTCTATTGCAAAATAAATTTATTTGAGGCCCAAACTTATTTCAATTGAATGTCTAATGTGTAAATAAGATTTGGTTTCATTTAATTTTTGGGGGTCAAAAGAAACATTAACCCTAAAATTTTCGGATTGGGTTGATAAGTTACTGTCCAACTTTATAGGGCATCATCGGGTTCATATGAGCCACGATCTGATAGTGATGCGAGTCCTCGTACCTGAGATAAAACTCTTTTGTAGTACAAAAATATGAAGTAAAACTCATAATATACATAAATTTTGATTATCGAGTGGTCTTCACCATATCCCAAAATTTAGAAAGTTTAAATTTATGTGTAAAAATAATGTACTGCACGTTTTTCTTCACATTTTTTTTTTAATGGCAGATGAGTTGATCTCTAGTTACCTACCTCTTTTCGCCTTTTTTCCCTAGCAACGATGATTTTTTTAGCTTCAGACTGATGACGATGCCTTGTTCTGGACTGTTGCCTGCAATCCTCAAAACCAAGAGACAAATCTACCTAGATTTCACGCCTAATCAGCGAGACTTGTCGTCGATTGGGTCTCTCATTCATCGGCAATGATTGGAGTTTTGTTCGTCTCTTCATGGCAGCGACTTAAGGTAGAGTCGATGCGACTTTTGATCATGAAAAAACCAGAGATGGTCACGCTATGGGGTTGTGTTTCAACTCACCAATCGTAGACCTGTGTTCGTGATCTTTTTTTTTTTTTTGGATAACGGACCATTACGACCGCCCCCACAATCCTTGCCCTAGGATCTTGTGGAGGATGTAAATCGCAGGATGTGCAGCGCAGTGGCAGGACTCGAACCCGAGACCTCACGGGGAAACCACCATCTCGAAGGTCGAACTTATCACTGCGCCATATGCCCTGGGGGCATGTTCGTGATCTTTTTCTTCCTCGGTGAGGAATACAAATGACATGTGGCAGATTCACATTGGTTTTCTCTTTGTAGCATGTGAGATCCTATGGTGGTCTTGATCTTGAGTGATAAGGACCAATGATCCAAGCCATAGATTGAATGTACAGGGACCTATAAGCAACAATGTCACGAGGATTCCATTCTTGAGAGTCTTCTAATGCGATTTTTTTTTTTTTTTTAAAAATTTGCAACAATGCCATGAATATCCCATTCTTGACAGTGAGTTTTCCAATGAAATTTCTCCATTCTAATCAAGTAATAATCTATGTTTTTTAATAACGTTGTCAAAAAATAACTAATGCTCAGATACCATTGAAAGTACATGAATATCGGTGGCTGTTGTCGTGAGATGGATTATCTCTCACAGACAAGAATATGACAGTATACAGATTCCTTAATTTGTAGTTCACACTCCACACAAAGTAGCGTTTTGCATTGTTGTCAGTTTTTTGTTTTTAATTTCTCGTTTTCCATTATTTTGTTTTGTTTTTTTATTTTTGTTCTCAATATTCCGAAAACATGAAACAACATGCATGGCAATAAATATTGATTTTTGTTTTCTAAAATTAAAAACAACAAAAAAACTTGTTTGGTTGATCATAGCAAGTAGTTTCAATTTTTTTCTTCTTTTTCTACATAATCATAGCATATAAATAATAATATTGATATTTATTAATATTAGCAAATTTACTACCAGTACTTGAGATTGAAAATATACTCAAAAAGTTATGCTATGCTTCTAATTTGTTAAACTATGCCACATCTTTTGTCTCTTAAATAGTCACTATTATATTCAGTAATAAAAAACTGTAGAATAGCAATTCATATTTCATAGCTTTCTCTAAAAGGAACTTATTCTTTAATTCATTATATCAAGTAAGAATAAAAAATCATATCTAAATATAAATATAAACCAAATTTTAAAGAAGAGAAAAAAATGTTCAAGAGGGCCATGTATAGTGTTTCCCTTTGCCTCTTTCTTTCTGGGCATCTATGACGTGCATGATTGTTATTGGATTTCTTTTATTTGTTGTGTTTGCATTAGACAGAATTTGAAAATAAAAGACGGGAGGCAAATCGTAATTATTCAATGATACATTAGGTGCTTATTGGGCCTACATTTACCTTACAACAGAGAAGACCCATGATTGTGAAGTTGATTGGGCCTTAGGGGATCCCAATAATGAGGGAAAGATCCAATCTCAACTCAGCCGGGTCAATAGAGAGCCAAACCAAACACAAAAACCCTAATGAGGGCTACTATATATATTAACTCTGTTTGGCAGAAGAAGAAACCCTAGAGAGGAGAGAGGGAGATAGCTTAACAGCTACAATATATCTTCCACAGATCATAAACTAGCGCTTCCACTTGCTCTGTGTTACTTTGACCATGGCGACTGGTCGCACCGTTAAGGACGTTTCGCCTCACGAGTTCGTGAAGGCTTACGCTGCTCATCTCAAGCGATCTGGCAAGGTATATGCATACACTTGTTTATGCGTGTTCGTTACTGATCTTCTTGCCTTGGTTCTGTTTGGTTGCTGAGGTAACTGGGGAAATAGAAGGGAAGGAAGTTTGGGCCTTGCAATTCATTTAGATCATTGTGTTTTATGGAAAATGGAATGATATAAAAATCTCAATTTGACCAAGTGAAATACAATTTTGTATGGTTTTCTTTTGATTGGGTAATTAACGTTTTACTTGGGTACTAGATCTGATGGAAACAAAAAATTAAGAAATGTGAGTTCTGAAAATTTAATTTTGTTTATTGTAGAGAGACTTATTCTCTCTCTCTCTCTCTCTTTAGTTAACCACGTCATATATTTATTTGCAAATAGATGATACTTGCTGTACTTGTGTAATCTTAATTGGGTTTTGTGAAACTTTGCTGACTAGAGGTACTTCGTCAATTTTCTGATTGTAGAGCTACATGGTTATTTTTACTATGGGTCATAGTCAGGTAGTCATACCCAGTAAATGTGATTAAATGAGTTCGCTTTTTTGTCAAAGTTTATTTGATTAGATTTTGAGGTAATTTATATGCTTAAGACTTTGCATATTTCTTTGACTGAATGATGCACTTAAATCATCTGTGTGATTTTTATAATTGCCTAGGTGTAGTTATAACAGCTAGAAAGAACAGATATTTCTGCTTCCACTAAGTTGCTGTTGATTTGCACTTAGAATTGTCAATCATGTAATGCTGCTACATAGAACTAAAAAACTGCGCCACTATGAATTTTGAAGAAGTTTAGTTTGATAAGCAGAAGCCATGAGTGAATACTCAAATAAGTAGAATCACTATTTATGGTTGCTCTGTAAAGTTCTGAGTTGTGTTCTTATGGGACATGCATCTTATATTCCTAATATATGGAGAAGTTAACGGTCTAAATAATGTAAATGATATCCTTAACTAGGATTCTAGAAAAGTGGTGTTCCTGTAATGAGTTTAGTTGTATGTATTTGTTTACGGTCTAGTGTAACTTGTTGGAGAGACATGACAGTGTTTAATGTTATCAAATGTGATTGTTCAAAACGAACATTGCTATGCAACGCGATTTCACTGAAATGTCTTCGAACTGCAGATGGAACTTGTTGTAATAACAGGATCGGTAACCGTCTGAAGTAATACCAGGTTTTGCTGGTTTATGATAAAACATGATTGCTTGAAATTGTTTTGCAGTCTTCTCTACTGTTTTCATTCTTTTGTCAATTAGAATACTGCTTTACAATGTTGTTCGTGCTTTTCAAAAGTTCGTGCCTGTTGTATTTGTGCAATTGTCAATTGCTAATTTGTTTCTTCTGTTTGTAAACAGATTGAGCTTCCCCCCTGGACTGATATTGTGAAAACTGCCCAATTTAAGGAGCTTGCTCCGTATGATCCAGATTGGTACTATGTCAGAGCTGGTAACTCCCTCACTGCATGCATATGTTGCATCAGTTATGTCTTTGTTTGTGATGATGTGTTGGTCTGATTTTGTTGCTTATTTATCCTGTTTTAAACTTGATTGTAGCTTCTATGGCAAGGAAAATCTATTTGAGGGGAGGTCTTGGTGTTGGTGCTTTCCGAAGGATTTATGGTGGGAGTAAGAGGAATGGAAGTCGTCCACCGCATTTCTGCAAGAGCAGTGGTGCTGTTGCTCGTCACATTCTTCAACAGTTGCAAAATATGAACATTATTGACCTTGACCAAAAAGGGTGAGCTCTAATTTTCTTTTGGTTGGTTATAATTTATCACATGAACATTATTGACCTTGACCAAAAAGGGTGAGCTCTCTTTTGGTTGGTTATAATTTATCACATTATAAGTATAAAGTTCCTCGACTGTGTGTAATAAAAAATTCATCAACTCTGATCTTATTTTGGAAATTACAATTTTGACGATGATGATTAATACTTGTATGCATCTCGTATGTATAGGAGATAAACCAGCACGTGAAATTATTAGTGGGCAGTGTTGGTAGTCACCCCCCCCCCCCCACCCACTATGTTATATTCTTTGCTATTACTTGTAAATTCGTTAACTTTCTTTCCTCATATCATTGTTGTAACCACAAAATTGATGCTTCTGTACATGTGTGTGTGTGGTTGTCTGTTTTTGGCTCCTTTTCCTTTGCTTTTGTTTCACTAGTGAATTGTTTTTATGGGCAGTGATGAGGAATTTGAGTAAGTCATGCACCACTCTGATGATTTCTGGTTCTGTGCTGATAAATCGCTCTACTCCCATCTCTTAATCTGAGCCCTCTTCAACTTTTTTACTTTTATAAAAAAACATTGATATGGCTATTATATTAATTGTAAACTATGTTTTTATGGGTTGTTGTAAAATGTGAACTGATGGCCTAGAGTCCCTTCAAAATGTGAATAATCTGTAAGATGATCTTGTGAGCTGGTATATAAATTTGCTAATGCCTCTACTTTTATGTATCAGAGGGAGAAGAATCACATCTAGCGGCCAACGGGATCTGGACCAAGTTGCTGGGCGTATTGTGGTTGCCCCTTGATCAACTAATGGTTTCTAAAATGCTGCGAATTTTGATAATTTGTAGGTTTCTATTCAGTTTGTTGGGGGGATGATGTGATTGAGTTGCAGATTACTATATGTTATGAAATTTTTGGCAATGATTTGAAGATGGTCATTGTTTTTGTTACGTTGCTTTCAGTTGTTGACATTATCAGTTATTAAATTTTTGCTATAGACAGATGTTATATGTTTCACTCTTTTTGAGCCAGAGCTTTTTTTTCTTGGCCCTGATACTGTTTGAAATTCCATGCGATTATTTTATGCGTTCAATCCAAGGCTCGTCTCATAGATTGGCATGCAGAATGTAAAACTAATGATCTTTCCTCTTAAAATCTCCTATTATGGGAATCAGTGATCATCATCAAGTGTTCATAAAAAAAAATAATTGCTTGCATATTAGTTATTCCTTTTTCTTGACATATTATCTTTGCAAAAGCAATTTCTTCTTTTTTTTTTTAATGAAAAATTGCTTTTACTAAGCTAGTATGTTAAGAAAAAGGAATTGTTTTTTGCGAATGAGATAGATTTACTAGTTCTTGTAGAGTTTCCATTGGATATTCGTTGTAAATTGATTGTACCCTTTAGGTTTTTTATTTTGTTTTTAATATGTTCTTTACTTAAAAAAAAAAAAAAAGAAGCAAATTTTCATTTAGATTATAAACATCATTTTCAAGGAGTGTCTTAGTTGATTGTCGTTGCTTCTGTATTATTGCATGTAGAGAATCTATCAGAGGCACGTCCTAAGAACAAGCTCACTTATTCTCACCTGGTTTTGTAGTCCGAGTGGAAGATCCAAGGGAAAACGTTACTGAGAAAACATAAATAGCTGTGGAGAGTAGTGCAGGTCGACTTGAAAACTGAGTCAAAATTCAAGAATCTCGAGAAAGGCTGTGATAAGGGATATGCGGTTGAAGGGGCAGGAAAAGATGACTTTATCGACCTTGATAATCATCAAGATTACCTAAAAAGTAAACAGGCTGCTGAAAAGGAAGTTTAGGACATTTTTGAGAAGTTTGATCAGATGCTAACCCTCTTGAAAAAGGCCCAAGGGTTTCAAGCTCGCGAGACTAGACCATGGGCAACTGGTAGTCGTCTTCCCAAATTCCTTCACTGCCTTGAAATGATACTATATCCATGAGCCAGCCTTGGTAGAATGGGCTGAAATGGCTCATGCTTTTGTGATTCTGTATGCCTACAATATTCAGCTGGATGTGACCACCCGAGATCTGGAGACCACTAAGGAAAAGGCCATCGAAACCATCTCTGAATTCATATACAAATAGAAGGCAAAAGTGACTGGCGAATAGACCTAATGAAAGGGATCAGAAGAGTGTGGTAATGAAGAATCTTCAGCCTCTGTATTATGAGAGGATGTTTGATGTTCCCTCTCTAATTTTGAACGACTCGTTGATTCAGGCTAGCAGTCAAGTAAAAAAGTTTAATACTTGGAGGAGTGTTGGTTTCCATATTTGCTGCCAAGGTAAAGCTGGGAGGATTGGGGTGGGTTATCAACCACTCATAAATGGAAGATACAGTAAAGTGACCTGATTCAGAAATACCCCAAATAAGTTGATCAAGAGCTGCAGACCTTGAAATAGGAGCTCCTTTAATTAATTTTAGAGAGAAGAAGGTAGCAAATGTTCAATGGAAGTAAGGTGTCAATCTCAAGAATCTTGGTTAATGATATCTGAGACAGTCATTGATATCATTGAGAGTGGGATTTAATCAAGCAAACAATTAGAAAGAGATTATGATCCAAGCCACAAATCAGCCCATAAATTCACAGAAGAACCAGATTCAATATTCCATTTAATAAGAGATTTTTTTTTTTGACGACCATATCTTATATCAGAAATGCAATGGGAAAGATGTATATATGTAAGGTCTTATGATCTAAAAAAACGACATCTAGTGCTTTTGGAGGACAAACCCGCAGTATTAAGGGATCTAAAAAGTGGTAAAAGAGGTGGAAGATCTTTCCGAATTTGTGAAGCAGTCATAATTTCAGAATTTGTGAAGTGTTTGGACTTTAGAACTTTATCCCACAAACTAACTTTACAAAAAAATCATTTAAAATGATATTAAAGGGTTGTTTGAAAACTAAAAAAATATTAGTTTAAATCTAAAAGTTGTAATTTAAACAGAAATGTATGATTTAAATCTAAAAGGTGTGATTTAAACAAAAATGTGTCAGATTTTTTAAATATTTTTTAAACAGACACGATCTGATCCATTAAAAACTGATAGACATAATCATAAGGCTCTTATTAAATATAGAAAAATCGTGTATTTTCAACTGGAAAAAGATGACTTTCCCGAACCTTTTGAAGAGGTGGCTCTACATTTGTAAATACCCATTCACTCCCTATTTCAAAATATAATTCATTTGTTCATTTTTTTTTCTCTCTTTTTCTCTAAAATTTTTTGCCATAATATTTCAACATTTCAAAGCAGAATTAAATCAGAAGTTCTTCAGATTTTATTGTCTGCAGACTTCAAGTTTGAGACTTGGTTGAATCGTGGAGAACTATTCATCGGTAACCCATTACAAACTTGTTTATACAAGTGGGGACAAATAAAACCTTAAAGACAATGATTATTTCATGCCTCTAAGTCTTGATTCTCATATTCTGTTATTGTTTAGAAAAATTTACAACAATTTTAAGGCTTTATTTCTATTCAACAACATAGAGACAAAATTGTTCAAGGTAATGAATCAAGACTTTGTCAAAGCTAGATCGATTTGATGGAAATAATTTCAGCCCGTGGCAAGACAAGATTATGTTCTTGCTTACTGCATTGAAAACTTCCTATATACTAGATCCGAATCTGCAGCCCCCTTATGATCTAGTACCTAAGGAAGGAGAGCAGCCTCAAACAACAATGATCGAACAACTACAAAAAGAAAGAAAGAAAGAAAGAAAAGAGAGAAGGAGAAGTTGCTGTGCTGTGGGCATATTTTGAACACATTATCAGATCGCTTGTACGATCTGTTCACAAACATCAAATCGGCTCGTGATATTTGGAATGCTCTTGAGTACAAATACAAAATGGAAGAATAAGGTACGAATAAGTATTTAGTTTCCAAATACTTTGATTTCAAAATGTTTTACAATAAACCTATCTTAGAACAAATGCATGAATTACAAGTTATTGTCAATAAACTTCGAGCTTTAAAAATTGATTAGCCTGAATCATTCCAAGTGGGGGCTTTCCCTTTCTTGGAAGGATTATGAAAAAAGATTGTTGCACAAATATGAGGACTACACTTAAGAACAAATTAAAAAAAAAAATTCTTCATATTGAAGAAGAGTCATGTTTACGTGACAAAAGTAGTAATGTTCAAAGTGGTCCTAAAGTGCATCATGTGGAAGCAAGCAAAAATAAATAAAAAAACATGCTTCACAAATGAAAGTCGAAGGAAACTGCAAGAAAGAATAAAGGGAAAGATAATTTGCTTTGTATACAGTGGTATACAAATTTAATTGTTTTGAAATAAAGTGGATATGAATACGTTTGAGGATGACAATAACATGTCAATTCGTTTGGTTTAATTTGTTAAAGTTATGAGGCCATTTGGTATGTATGTATTTAAATTTATAATTTAATTTGGTTGATTAAATTATTTAGTGACACTACAAATTCACATGAAATATTAAATTAAGATCTATTATAAATTTATAGGGAAAGTCACTATGAACATTTATTGTTACAGCTTATTTGTGTGTATGAGTTGTTGCCAAATAACATCTTGCTAGTGAGATTGATAAAACATCTCTAGAGTTATTCGTAAGAAATTAATGTTCAAATGACAATATCTTGCTTGAAATGTTACTATTATATATAATAAACATGAAGCTAATAAATTTTTGTATTTGTGTGTATGTCTTTAAGACATAATATAAATATGAGTAACGTTGTGTTGCAGCACAATGATAGCGATTGTTTTGGTTTGTGCATAGAAAACTCACATGATCAATTGATACATGTGTAAGAAGAATTAATTGTAGATGTACACATGAAAAATGGCATTTATAAAAGTGGTGAGTGAGGACGCCATATAACCCGAACATTGTGATCACCATAAGTGCAATTGCATGAATGCTATTGTATGTGTATCTTAACGAAAAAGACAGGGTGATGCATATGGTAATATTGAACAAAGGTTTTAATGATGAATTAGAGAGTCCGATCACTTGTTTCAGATAAAGTAAGAGTTTTTGTACTAATAAAGGCGTGGGTGCAGAGTTTTGATATTCAATATCAAAACCGGGCTTCGTTTGTATGATTCAATTCCTCAAGCATATTTATTTATGGCTACATTGAGTAGTAACTTGTGTATTCAGAAATAACACACATAGTATAAATGTGAAGGTCATTTCGTTGTTTAACAATGAAATAATTAATTTCTTATTGTTGTTAATGTAATATATATATATATATATATATATATATATATATATATATATAAATGTGGGGGTATTAATTATATTATAGAATACTATAAATATATGTGAAAATTTGTTGAAATCTTGAAACTTATATAGTTGATATAAGTGAAACCAAGAAATACTCTTTATGAAAATTAAAGTGAGAAAGCTTAATGGGAGTTATGCTTTGAGTACTTCATAGTACATTACTAGAATATAAAAATTTAGTAGAATCTTTGGTTACCTAAAATAAATCATATATTTGATTTGAACCGGCTATATCAAGAGGATACACTTATGCCATAGTAATCCGGTTGTATAAAGAGGATACATCGATGCTAGTCGGATGACGAGAGTAAGAGATATAAAATACCTAGGAGGAGGTGATGTTTCTAGGAAGAGCAAGAAACAAACATGTATATCTCACACAATGAAATCTGAATTAATTGCCTCGACAACAATTGAGAAAAAAATGCCGAATAAATTAATTAGAAATTTATTGTTGGAAATAAATTTTGTGGCTACATCCTATGCATTTAAAATCCATACTTTGTGATAATAAAGTTTTGTGAGAAGTACCTTAAATAGTAAGTCTAGACATATCAGTCTTAAACATGAGTATGTGAGACAATTGATACAAGATGGTATCATTACAATTGTCTATGTAAAGTCAAGTAAGAACTTCTCTAATCCACTTACTAAGGCATTCGTAAGAGATCTAGTAAGTAATACATATAGAGAGATGGGGCTTAAACCATTTAAAAGTCAGCAGTGATGGCAACCTAACCTAATGCTAGTAGACCACTAGTCCTAGGTTTTAATGGCTAATAATAAGTTACTGTGATTGACTATTGATACCGTCACAAAGTTGACCCATAATTGAGAAAGACAATATCGTCCATTACGATTTAGAGGATGAGTTAAAACTCTTAATGAAGTTATAAAATGCGTTCTAGTAATGGAAACACAAGAGGAACTTCAAGTATATGAACGAAGGAGTGGTGCTGCTTCTTATAGAGAGTTATGGTTTGCATTCTTAAGGTTCATAAAATCGAGATATAGTACCTGGCCATAATAGTGTTAAGTGAAAATAAATTCTCACCGAAATAAGAGGATTGTATGTGTGGTGGCTCCGGTCGTATCACATAGAAATGTTGGTTTAATATAAAGAACACCATTCATTTTGATATGACTTTGAGTTGTTTACACTAATAGAAGGTTTTAAATCGAAAGATACCTACTTTATGCATACAAAACTCGGAGATATTGTGGCTGCATTTTTCAAAATTGGTTTTTCAAACAAGTGGGGGATTATTAGAAAAAATCATTTAAAATGATATTAAAGGGTTGTTTGAAAACCTAAAAGGTATTAGTTTAAATCTAAAGGTTGCGATTTAAACATAAATGTGTGATATAAATCTAAAGGGTGTAATTTAAATCTAAAGGTTGTAATTTAAACAAAAAGGTGTTAAATTTTTTAAATATTTTTTAAACAGACACGATTTGGTCCATTAAAAACTAATAGACATGATTGTAAGGATCTCATTAAATCTGAAAAAATCATGCATTTTCAATTGGAAAAAACATGACTTTCCAGAACTATTTGAAGGTGATTCTACATTTATAAATACCCCTCACTCCCCACTTCAGAATACAATTCATTTTTTCATTCTTTCTTCTCTCTTTTTTCTCTAAAAAATTCTTCCATAATATTTCAATATTTCAAAGTAGAATTAAATTGAAAGTTTTTTCAGATTTCCTGTTTGCAGACTTCAAGTTTAAGACTTGGTTGTATCCAAAAGGACTATTCGTCTGTAACATATAGCAAACTTGTTTATACAAGTGGGGACAAATAAAGTCTTAAAGACAGTGATTAATTCATGCCTCTAAGTCTTGATTCTCATATTTTGTTCTTGTTTAGAAAAATTTATAACACTAACTATCAGGATGCTGAAAGATTCACTAAAGTTGTATTAATAAAAGAGTTATGTTAAGACACTTGAGATCTCTTATAGATAAACATCCATGCTCTTTTGGCTGAAAAACAGTAGACCGTTTGTCACTAGATATTTGTCTAAGAATATTAAGAACATGACAAACCATTTGCTTTTTTTTCTTAGGAAACTGAGGAAAAACAAGGACACATTTCTGTTTATTTATAGTTTGCCTAAGGGAGTGTTCAAATGAAGTAAGTTGTGACATGATCTAGAGTCAGCCTGACCAAAAATCATGCAATCATTTGCAAAATTTAGAACAAAAATAATAAGGCCTGAACAAGAAGACTTATGAGCAGTGAAACATTTTTCTTTTTCAGTTTGAAAAAAAAAATTAACAATAAAAACTTCATAACAAAGAATAAAAATATAAGATGATAATGGATCACCTTTTATCTTAGACCCCTTTATGGTATGGTGGAGAAAGATATCAGTCAACAAGAATTCTAATGATGTTGTGGCTATACATTCACTGATATACCTTATAGGACTATAATAATGTTGTTTTGTATTGAATTTAAGTTGACTTAAAGCATAAAACTTAAATCCAATACCACTTTATTTTTCTTTTAATCACTTTAAGTTCTTTTGTTTTAAGTCGATTTAAATATAATACTATAAACACCGCATACCTTTTCGAACATATAAATCCTTTAGAGCCCACTTTTTCCCTCATAGTATATGTGTAACAGTCGAAGACCAATAATAATGTTATATGTTATGTCTTTTTTTTATTTTTTATTTTTTATTTTTATAAAAGCACCTTAGAAAGGGCCCACTAATTTTACTAGAATTGTTTGAAGTATTTTGGTAATAATAGATGAAATTATCTTGTATATGACATCACAAACACTTATAGGTCAATAATGTTGAACCTTAAAAAGTGATTCAATTTTTGGGATGAAAATTATAAGTGTGTGATTAGTGTTAGAAAACATTTTTCATTTTTTATCTTCATTTTTCTTAACACTTTCTTCAATAATTTGAAAACACATCTCTTTCCATAACAGTATTAAAAAGTTGGAAAAAAATTGTTTCATAACTTTTCAAATATTATGTTGGAAAGAGAAGTATTTGTTAGAATATATAAAATGTTCTAATATTACTAATGGACTTCCATTAGATTGTAGGGCTTTATATTTATAAAACAGATTAGATTAAGTTCCTGAGATAGACTTTGTGGGCCTGACATCCACTTGGTCTCGTTGGTGGGCCAGATACACCTAATGGATTTAAATGTGGTTGGGCAGTGGTGTAAGTTTGATAAACCTAATGAGCTATGATGGATGACCCATTAAGTTTATTATAAATATGATCTAGGTCCCCTTTCCTCTCTTATCTCTGATGAGTTTTTCCCATTACAAAGTTGCCATACAAAACAGAGAGAACAAGAAGAAGAAGAACCATAGTTAGACAATCTTGCACGTATTGGTGTGTTGAAATTATTATTGTGTTATCGGAATAACAATATGTCGCAAATATCAGATATGTGATATTCAATTTATTAAACTAGTGATCTAATGCATGTAATAGATCCTTAGATTTTATCAACATGTGGTATCAGAACTTGACTTTACATGTGTTAGATACCTAGTTTTATATATTATGTTGTATATTTATGAATTTTTCTTTCATGTTATATATACATATAATAATGTGTATTATAGATATAAGAATTATGAATGTGTATGAGAATTTTGTTTGTATTATATATACAAGTAGTTTTTTGTCAAATGAATCGAAAAGTAAACTATGAATGTGTATTATATATATATATATAAGAATTATGAATATGTATGAGAATTTTTTTTTGTATTATATATACAAGTAGCTTTTCGTCAAATAAACCGAAGAGTAAACTAGTATTGGGATAAATCTAAATCTAATCCAAAAAAGTGCAAGATGGTGATAAAGATTGAGTCGCTATTGAGTTGTCATTTTGACTCGATGATGATTCAGTGACTTGTCATATATGAGAATAATGATTGTACATATGAGAAAAAGCATAAGCACATGCACAGGCACAAAAATATAATGCAAAAAG
The DNA here is from genome assembly GCA_023935145.1 of Bretschneidera sinensis. Classification (NCBI taxonomy): domain Eukaryota; kingdom Viridiplantae; phylum Streptophyta; class Magnoliopsida; order Brassicales; family Akaniaceae; genus Bretschneidera; species Bretschneidera sinensis. Next base: position 49,569,594 of record CM043701.1, read on the forward strand.
ATTTGGATATTAGTACATTAGAAACATTCATTGTGATGTTAGTAAAATTGCAATCCACAAATAATAAAATTTTCATAAATACATTGGGCAAAAAGGCTTAAATGGATGCTTACACATTAAAAAAATCATTCTTGACCATTCCCTGAATAAAAAACCTTTTAGTTGCTAGAGTGTTTAAAAAAAGGTCATATAATAACAGCCATTTAAATGAATTTAGTGGTTGAAATGTTTTAATTAATTGATTGATAGCAAGCCATTTAAGTGGCTTATGGTTAGGTATTAACTTTTTAAATAATTAATTGATAGGATTGTTATATCAGTGACTTTAGTTGCTAAAACATATAGCCATGTATTTGGTGGCTTTAGTTGCTGAAACGTTGCAGCCACGTAATGTCAACGTGTGATGCTTCATATAACATTAGGCATTAAAGTGTTATGGTTTTATTAATATATATTTGTTTCTAAATTATTATTTTTAGTGTTTCTGTTATTGTTGGTGTTTATTTATAGTTAATAATATAATATCATAACGTAACATACTGGTCATATACTGTTACAAGTATTTAATTAATGCTCCATTAGTAGAACATATAACAGTTTAATGGACTTACTTATACTGTTTCTTGACTTAATTATTATAATTATGGTCTAAACTAATTGAGTAGCAATTAATATTCTTTCAATGTTGTAACAACATTAGCTTAAATTTTGTAACAATAGTAGGAATAAATTATGGAGCATTAATGCTCCTCTTTGTAACAAGTCCACGTTAAATGTTGTAAATATTACTGTTATAAAATTTCAAACTTGCTGTAAACATTATGTTCTCTTGCATAATGTAATTATCAACATGATTCTTGTATAATAACAATCAACGTTTAAATTTAAGAAGTGATTTAAATATGCTAATAAACATTATGTTATAGACCTTAAGAATCTCGAACCATAAATCATACATATGTTATTACAGTCTCGATTTGAAATTATTTTAAAGGTTGAAGTAGATGATTACCATAAAAATGGTCTGTTTGTTAAATTTTTAAGATTATTTCATACCATTTGGGGCTATATTAATACATTCAATCTCCTTCCCAAAATGAGTTATTATGTGTGTTCATAATTGATAAGCATGAAACTGTTGTTTGAATGTATATTAGTCTAGAGTCTCTTACTGACCCAAAGGTGTTATACATTTTGAAGATTGGTAGCATTAAGTTATTAGTTTCATGTAAGAAAACCTAAATGTGTATTACATTCTCTGCCCAAAGGGGAGCTTGTAATGATGCATTTGGGGTCTTGTTGTTTTACCATCTAAATTCATTAACATGGTTGCCTTATATATTTTTCTTGATCAGTTTCATTTGTTACTAACAATGGTAATTCCTGAATCGAGATCCTGACTGGATCAATTGAGATCCTAACAAGAAGTTGAAACAAGATATCGAGTTTGCTATAGGAATTGTGTACATTATTTTGGCTCTTAATAGTGATAAACTTGATCTGGAAAATTCTTTTACGATCCATACTTTAGACATAATTTAATTTTTGTTTCAATGTTAGAAATATATATATATATATATATATATATATATATATATATATTCAATTAATTTTGAAGATTTAAAAAAAGCTGAATTGTTTTTCAATTCTAAAATTATTGGTAAATGTTTTTTGTCTAATGGTTTGTATTGAATGCGTTTGACTTCTAAAAACATTTATAACTCGTTGAATGTTGAGAATTTTGTTTCTAAAAGGCTATTACTTAAAGAAAAGTCTTCAATATTGTGACACAAATGGTTAAGTCACATTTCTAGGGAAAGGTTAGAGAGATTAATTAACAATCATTATTAAAAAACAATAACTTAAAACAAAACTTTATCACTTTCATTGATGATTATTAAAAAAGAAGAAGTAGAAAAACAATTAAGGAAAATTATTAAGATAATGAGATCTGATTGTGGAGGTGAGTATTATGATGAACATAGTGATGTTGTTTAGAATTGGGATTGTTTGCCAAATACTTACAAGAGTGTGGGATTGTTGCCCAATACACTATGTCCGATAGTGACTTAGGTTTGCTTCATGAGACCAAGAGGATGTTGTCTAAGGTATTTGATATGAAAGTCTTGGAGATGCTGTTTTTGTTCTTGGGATAGAGATTCATAGGGATAGATCTAGAAAACTTTTAGATTTGTCTCAAAGAACCTATATTGATCGTGTTTTTGCTAGTTTAGAGACAAATTAAGTAAGGATCATCGTTCCAAGAATGATCTTCAGAGTAAGTTAATGAAAAATATTCCATATGCTAGTGTAGTTGGGAGTTTGATATATTCTGAGGTATGTACGAGACCGGACATTGCTTATGCAGTAAGTATGCTTGGCAAATTGTTTGCTAATTTTAGTTGTGATCATTGGACAACTGCAAAAAAAGTTTTGAGACATTTTCAAATGACCAAGAATTACATGTTAGTATATCGACAGGTTTATCACTTAGAGGTCATTGGATATGCAAATGCTGGTAAGTTGTGCACTTCAAAGAATGGTAAATCCATGGTAAATTTTCATGTTAGCAAGAGGTGCTATATCGTGGAAGAGTGCTAAACAATCACTTGTTACCTCATCCATTATGCAGGCTGAGGTTGTGGCTTGTTTCAAGGCTGGTGCACATGCTAAATGGTTGAAGAACTTCATCTCAGGTCTTAGAGTTGTACATTTCTAGACCACTAAGACTTTTCTGTGATAATATAATTGCAGTATTCTTTGCGAAGAATACTAAAAATTCTGGTGGTGTAAAATATATAGAACTAAAATACTTCGGTATTAAAGAATGGGTTGAAAATGGTGATATGTTTTTTGAGCATATTGATACTGGGGCTATGCTCGCTGATCCTTTGACCAAGGGTCATGGGCCTTAAATTTTGCTAATGCAGACAACATGAGTATTGTTAGCTCTTTTGATATATTTTACTAGTGTTAGTATGACTTTTGTATTAAGACTTTTATTTCAGTTTATATATTGTTTTCTATTGGAGATCCTTTTAAGATGTAATAATAATATTATCAATGATCATCGTTTTCTTTGATTGATATCATACTATGAATATTTTGTGCAAAATCCAAAGACTTTGTGTTATCTTAAGAATGATTTTTATGTCATTATTGAGTATGACTCGTAACACCATGTTGCAAACTTGAGTCATATTAACTGAGATATACTGGTTTCTAGGTGAAGCTGTGGGGTTACTCAAGCTTCTAGGTGAAGCCCTAGGTTTTTTTTCTAGCTTATAGGTGAAGCAGGTTAATAAAAGAACCTAAGATTTCTCTAAGTTTTGTGTGAAACAGGTAATAGAGAAATTGAGAACCCCGTAGGGTTTTCTCTAGCTTCTGGGTGAAGCAGGTAATAGATTTCTCTAGTTTCTTGGTGAAATAGGTAATAGAGAAATCGAGGATCAATAATGGAATGACATTTTTGAGATCACATGTTGGTGCTATTTTATTGCTACACTCACATATCTGGATCTAAGTTGGTGAAGTTATTAGCATTTGTGATTATGGATTGGTCTTATTTCAGTTGAGATGTAATGTCTACTAATATCCTATGTTGATGATTTTATTGGATTGGATCATGTTTAAGTGTTATCTCAGGAACTTGTTTTCCAAAAATTGTGGCCACATATTTAAAATCAGTAATTTAACCCGAGAGTCATTTTCTAAAATGTTTTTCAAGACATCTAAAAAACTACAACTAATGTTTGCCAAAGTGGGAGAATGTTACAATATATAAAATGTTCTAATATTACTGATGGACTTCCATTAGATTGTAAGACATTGTATTTATAAACGGATTGGATTAGGTCCCTGAGATGGACTTTTTCGGCCTGAAATCTACTTGATCTCGTGGGTGGACCAGATATACCTAATGGATTTAGATGTGGTTGAGTAGTGGTGTGGGCTTAACAAGCCTAATGGGCTATGATGGGCAACCCATTAAGTTTATTATAAATATGAGCTACGTCCCCTCTCATCTTTTAACCCCGGTGAGGATTTCCCATTACAAAGCTACCACACAAAGCGAAGAGAGCAAGGAGAGGAAGAACCCTAGCTAGACGGTTTTGCACGTATTGATGTGTTGAGATTACTGTGGTGTTATTGGAATAATAGTATGTCGTAAACATTCAATATGTGATATCCAATTTATTAAAATAGTGGTCTAATGTATGTAATAAATCCTTAGAATATTATTAATAGTATTTTTTTTTCAAATTATACTAAAAATATCTAAATTGTAGAAGAAAATGTTAAGCAAAATGGAGATAGAAATTTTCAATTACTAAACGCATCCTAAAAGTTTCATCAAGTTTTTTTTTTTTTTTTTTTGTTTTTTAAGGTGTTGGCCTAAAGGTACATGAACATCTTATCTAGGAAGTTTTTTTAATGAGGTATAAGGAAAGAAAGAGTTACATGTACCCCTTCATTTCCTTTTAAATCCTAATTCTTTTATTATACGTTTAGATTTGGTGTAATGAAGGGAAGGAAAGGGAGAGACACATGTATCTAACCCTATTTTGTGAAGAGATACATGAACTCCTCCCTTTCCTTCTCCTCTATTCCCCTAAATCCAAACATAGGGATTTTTCTCCGAAATTGAGAGTATATAGAGGGAGTGTGCCTCATTTATAATTTTTTAATGTACTCACTATTATTCCTTTAATTTTTTAATGATATTTCTTTTATACTTATCAATGAATGAATTCACAAGAAAGGTTCCATAATCTATTGGATACCTTAAATCACTAAAAATGCTAAACATTCTCACAAAAATCTTCACGGTCATATTTCATTTTTTTTATTTAAAAAAATCCCCATTGGTTTGGGGGACTCCTACCCGCAATGCACTTCTTATATTAATTAAAGACAAAATAGTAAAGTATGTTAATCCATTCATTTTTTAAGCATCCAAATAAGAGAGTACCTAACAATTTTCTCTTACTTCTTTTCATATCCTTTCTTTTTTTTCTTTTCTATTTCCAAATGTAAGCTTAAAGAAACCATCAGTAAGACCATTTGGCCCAGAAGTTTTACGAGAGTTCATAGACCAGATTGCATTTTTAATTTCCTGAGGGAAATATATGGGTCTCAAGATGAGTAATGCTTGACTCAGTTTTGTTAAAAGTCTAAATAAGTAATGGGGTATTCTTCAAAGTAAGAATAAGAGTACAGACCTTTGTTAAACTGAAAGAAATAAGAACTTATTTATGTCTAATCATGAATCCATAATGGACTTTCATAATGTAGAGCACAAATTATGTTCATTATTCTTTTTTGCTTTAGTATTAGCATGAAAAAAAGAGAATTTTGTTAATGGAAAACATCATCTTGCGGGTCCGACTCAGAGGTTGTAGATTCTATTTATGTCTCTCTATTGCTCATGTGTACCCCTCATTATCGGCAAAACCATAAGTCTTATGTTTAGGAGGGAGTGGGTCCGTGATACCAACAATGAGACCCTTTTTTTCTAGAAAAAAAAGAGATTGATATAGACTAGCATATTGTTCTTGTTGCAATAGATTCTCAATAAGATTTTTCCTCTAGTTGTTTTAGTCAAGAGAGAGTTTGTTTAGAGATTTTCAATTTGAGAATGAATTTTTACCAAGCGCATGTTTTAACATAGATGTGAGATTTAAATTAATATCCTTACTCCCAAGAAATCATCATAAAAGAGTAGAGAACGCCTAATATTAAATAGATAGAAACAACACATAGCTTAGGATCCATGATTGATGATGCAGTGAAAACTTCAATCAATCACATAGAATAATTCTTAGTTAAGAAATATGTACTTTCTTCCTTGTTCTCCTTGATACACTAGTTTTGATGAGGTAAGCCTTTACCCAATGTGTTGAGAAGATGATGTATTTTCTAGGTTGAGAACAGGAAGGGGGACCTAGCTTATACTTTATATAGTGATCCAATAACCCACCCATTACAGGCCCAAAAGTCTACGACCTATAATTTGCACATGTTAGATACATTAGAGTATGAGGACTACAATAAATAGATTACTCTATTAGGCTCTCTTTATGTCTTACTTAATAGACCAACACTTAACCTATATCATAAAATAATTATAATATTCTCTCACTTGGGCGACATTAATTGTGGTTAGTTTATGAAAACAAATTTTATCTTTAAAAATGACTCTCAGACCAAGTTAACTATAAAGATTTATGTGCAAATTTTAAAATATTTTTCTAGAGATTACTCTTAGGGTCAATTCGGTCCAATGGAGTGCTCAACATTGAATCATGGTGGCAACTGCATCTTTTGAGTGACACAAGACTTTCCATTGTCACAAGATTCAACAAATAGCAAACAAACAACATCCAACAAGTGGTCTTTATATGTTGTCACCTTGTCAGCCACTCTTGATTTTCTTCTTCCTTAAGTAACACAAGCACACTAGATAAAATTCCTTATGGTTTTCAACAAAGCCTGTATGTCTTATCATCAACTTTAATATCTTGAGATATATTTTATGTGCCACAAGACATACACTTTAAGCTACAATTAAATGCCTCAGCCTTTGCTTAAGATTGACATACATCTTAAGACTTTCAACGGATCTATGCATATGGCAATTCAAACTTATAAAGTATCCATATACTAAATACAAAATAATATATAAGCTGAAAGATAAATTGTACATAATTTAACTTGCACATAACGATCATTGTCAACACAATACCCAATACATCACCAAAAAATGCATAAACAAACGAAAATTTTAATTACATAAATAGAGCATGAATAATTATGCCTCCCATGAACCAAGTGCATCAAAAGATGCTCCTAAACCTATATTATCAACATGCTTCTTAAAAGCATAAAGGCAAAGGTCTTTAGTAAGTGGATCAACAATCATATTATATGTATCAATATGCTCTAATGTGATGTCACCTTTTGTTTACCAACTCTTTAGCTGTTAAGTGCTTTACCTCCATATGCTTAGACTCTGTGATGCCTTTGTGGTTCTTAGAGAACAATATGGCTGAGTTGTTATCACAATACAACTAAATAGGCCTAGCAATGGAGTCAAGGTTTTTATTTGATACAATTCTCAAAGGTACCCCATGCAATCTCACAATCTCAACCACATACAACTCAACTAACTTTTCAAGACTCCAATTAGTCTTAATAGGAAGGAAAGACAAAGACATAGAAGGTCTATCTATTATAACCCATACAATATAATGACCTTTCTGAGTATGAGGAAAACCATAAACATAATCCATTCTAACATTCTTCCATGGCCACTTAAGCATTAGAAGAGGCTGTAGTAAACATGCCGGATGTCTATTCTCATATTTCACTTGTTGATAAATCAAACATTTAGAAATATACTTAGCTACATTGTAATGATCTATCCTATGGTAAGCCCTACCTGATGAGGTATCCAATCATACACTTCACAATATTGATAACAAACTTTTCCAATAATTTAAATTAAACACAATACAAGACTTAAATTTACAAACATTATTAATATATAACTCAACTCTTATACAATCTTGAAAGATAACAATGCAAAGAAGATTTCCTTCAAAATTTGAAACTAATTTAAAACTTGACTCCCGAAGAAACTCAAGAGGTGTGGATGCTGTGAACATGGACGTCTCTTAATTCGACCAAAAATCTCCCAGAACTTAACCTAAAAAGTTAGTAAAATAAAAGGGAAATGAGCTATAAAGCTCAGTGAGAAAATCGTCTTACTAATAGGAATCATGATAAAATTTAAATCCTTAAATTTTCAAATTTTAATTAATTCATTTTAAGAAATTCTTCTTTTGTTTTAAGACATAGTTCTAGGTAACCTTTGGATCTTAGTTCCATTATTTTCTCATCTTCTCATTACAAAAAAGATTACTCATTACAACAACTATTCAACCAATAAATTCATAACTATTTTTCTATACATATTATAGTATCAACTCTCTATAAATAATATAAATCATGATATATTAAATATTATACAAATCAACAAATTTACCCTTCTCAAAGATCAAACACATCACACAAACCCTTCATAGGCCAATTAAAACACACTCCCCTCATGAGCCAATTGAATCACACTCTCCTCATGGGCCAATCACAATATACGCCCCTCATACGCCAATTGGAACATTCTTGTTATTTATGGAATGAGGATAATGAGATGCAATGCAATGCAAAGCCTTTTCTTTAATCATTTCATTTCCCTTTATGGGCTAATCATAACACACACGCCCCTCATGGGCTAATTATAACACATGCCCCTCATGGACCAATAATCAAAATACATCAATGAAATGTGATGCAATGCAATAAAATGCATAATCATATCACTGCCCCTCACTATGCTAATCTCATCATTATGGGGACATGTCCCCATGTATCGGTACGTCAAATCACAACGGATCCCCTTTCAAGGGTCTTGTACGTCCAATAACGTTCGGCACCTTTACACCTCTTGTGGGAAGGGACTTATCACAAACTCACCACTCACCCCTCTTATAATACACTAACTATATATATAGCGTGAAATGCATTCATGAAGCAATGAATATGCAAACACCATTCATCAATCAACCACATCACATTTTCAAACTAATCCAACCAATTAAGTCCATTACAATCAAATATCAAAGATTCTCAATAAGGCTACTTCGAATCACTTATAGGCTCACATTTCGATAAATCAGATTTTAATATCAACCACATCAATTTAATCAATCAAGGGTAGAACACGTTTAGACTTAGCCATTATTGTTTTTCTTATATTAAATTTACACACTTGTGTCTTTTATTTATTTTTCTTAGTATTTCACTTAAGATACTCGTATCACAATTCTTCTTTGAGGCATAATCTTACTACATTATATATGTAAATATATAAATTCAATTAAGTTACACTTTTAGTGATGTTTCCATAATTCTTCATATTTATACATTCTTAACTTTTCATTCCAATATGTAGTCACTACACTTACTAAAAGTAAGGTGATACTCACCTCGAGTACCAAATCTTTGACTTGAATCACTTCTTTGCCCTTACTAAGTTCATCAACTACATCTCTTGAAAGTATTGCTTAATATATCAAAACAAAGTGCGCACAATTAAGACATTATTCTAATCAAGAACAAAAATAAAGAAAGGAAAACTATTCCTAAGTCACTATGTTCACTCCCTTTTGGTCTAGGTGTCCTTTGAAGATTAAAAACTAAAAGAGAACGGAGGTTCTTAAGACCATTTGTTCCAAGTTTTTAACCTATAATTACCTTGGGATGTTTTAGAAGGAGTTTCAAATCCAAAAAGTAAGAAAACTTTGGCATTTTAAAAAAAAAAAGTTGTCCAAGTCGACTCCCTTAAGGTTCAAGTCGACTGGAAGTTGGTATAGAAGCTACTGACCACTTTACCAATCGATTGAATACCTTATACCAGTCGGCTGGTACCCTTGATGCAGCCCCCATTCGATTGGGAGAAGCTACCATTCAACTGGTTACTCGATTCCAACAAAACTTTTATGAGAAAAATCAATATTTTCCCCCCAAAATCACTTTGAATCCTTAAGATGCTTTCAAATATTTTGAAACACAAAGTTTTCCTAAAGTTTTAAGATGAATTTTTATAATAACCATAATAAAATTTTGACTTAAAACTTTCAAATCACCCAACCTAGCACGAAACATTTTTCTAAAACCAAAACTTTGTTCTTTACCAAAATTTTTCCAAAAATCTCATTTTCAAGAACTCAAATCTTTAAGAAATGAATATACTCAACTATTAAATTAAAGAAAGATAAATCCTAACAAAAAAGCTTCCATCCTCCTCCTCTACTTTCTCTTCCTTTATCTTTTCCTTCTCAGTCTCTCTAGAAATTTCTTCCCAAAAATTTGATTCCACTCACTTTTTTATACTTTAAATATAGTCTTATTGCTCACTAACCCCTCCTTATTTCTAATTTCCTAGTTTTCACAACACTCATCTCCCTTTCTTTCACTTAATACTCCAAAACTCTATAAAAACTTGATATTTTCCCCTAAAATACATATTATTTACATAACTCATATTTTATTTATTTGTTTCTAAGCTCCAAAATTCTCCAATACAAAAAAAAAGAAGAAAATTTAACCCACTAAAAGAAACACATACACCAAACTAAACATCAAAACCATTCATCTCCATTTTAAGGTACCAGGTTCTATATACATCCCACTTTATCATTGATCATCAATAATTCTATCTCAATCCCTTATACATATTATTGTTACCCAATTGCATCTAATATACAAAATCATGAGCGTCTCTCAATATCTCTCTCCTCATCTTAACATTATTAGGAACACAAATTCTGTGTCCCAATACCACCATGCCATCATCCCTGATTCTAAACCCAGTCTGCTTCCGATTCAATACTTTCTATCTAATCTTCTCTATTCCTTTATTTCTACTCTATATCTCTAATAAACGATCAATAATAGAAGACTTTATTATCATATTTTCCATTAATACTCCTCCATCACTAACCCTTAACTGCTTTCTCATCTCTCTCAGCTATACCATCATATTTATATCATGACACTGAATAGTAGCCAACTTGCCTGTAGATTTTTTATTTAACGCATCAACCACTACATTCGCCTTCCCTGGACGATACTGAATTGTACACTCATAGTCACTAATTAACTCCATCCACCTCTTTTACCTAAAATTCAACTCATTCTGAGTAGGTAGGTATGTCAAACTTTTTGTGATCTGTATAAATCTCACAAGTGGCTCTATACAAATAGTGTCTCCATATCTTCAAAGCAAATACTATGACAGCAAATTTTAAATCATGGGTTGGGTAATTTATCTTTTAGTTCTTAACATATTTGGAAGCATAATTTACTACCCCCTATGTTGCATTAACACACACCTTAACCCCTAATGAGATGCATCACTATACACCACAAATCCTTCATTAGCAGAAGGAAACATAAATACCGGAGCAATAATCAACTTCTCTTTCAACAACTGAAAACTCTTCTCACACTCCTCTTACCACACAAACTTCACCCATTTTCTAATCAATTTAGTCAATGGTATAATAATAATAGAAAATTTCTAGATGAATCTTCTATAATAACCTATTAACCCCAAAAAGCTTCTAATTTCTATCACATTAGTCGGTCTCTCCCAACTCAACACTATCTCTACCTTCAGTTGGTTAACTGATATACCCTATGCATACACTACATGTCCCAAGAAAGAGAATTCATTCAACCAAAATTCACATTTGGAGAACTTTGCATACAATCTCTCTCTCCTTAGAATCTTTAACACTATATTTAAATGTTTAACATGTTAATCTTCATTCTTGGAATATACTAGTATATCATCAATAAACATAACCATAAATCTATATAAGAATGGTTTAAACACCCAATTCATCAGATCCATAAATGTTGCTAGTGTATTAGTCAACCCAAATGGCATCACAAGGAACTTATGATGGCCATAACGTGTCCTAAAAGCAATCATAGGCACGTCCCCCTCTTTTATCCTCAACTGGTGATAACTTGATCTTAAGTCTATCTTTGAAAATACTCTTGCTCTTTGCAATTCCTCAAATAAATCATCTATCATAGGCAAGGGATATTTATTCTTGATGTTGATCTTACTCAGCTATCTATAATCAATACATAATCTTATCGTTCCATCATTCTTCTTTACAAACAATATAGGGGCTCTCCAAGACAACACACTAGGTCGAATAAATTAATTATCTAACAACTCTTAAAGTTGAACTTTCAACTATGATTGGATGATATATGAAAGTTGGTTGATTGATATTATAGGAATAATTGATATGTTAAAAATTTATTATATGAGAAGTAAAATTAATGAAATAATGAGTTGATGAAATATATAATGAAAGAGTAAATGAAATTCTCGACAAGCTATGATTGATAATTTGATATGATATATGACGAGATAATTTAATGAATATGTTAAAAATAATAATTTTGAGAAAGAGCTGGATAGTTAAATTGAATGTTTGAATGTATACTTGTTTTTATGTTATTGCTCATATGCATATTTCATATTATTGTTCATATGCATATGCATGAAATGAAAAGAACCAGGAAAGTAGTCGGTCTAAATGAAATAAAAGATCTGTGACAGCTAGTATATGCTGGAAATAAAATAACTAGGAAGGTAGCCAGTCTAAATGAAATAAAAGAACCATGACAGTCGGTATATCCTGAAAATAAAAGAATCGAAAAGGTAGCCAGTCCAAATGAAATAAAAGAAATATGAAAGTTGGTATATGCTGAAAATAAAAGAATCGAGAAGGTAGTCGGTCTAAATGAAATAAAAGAACTGGGAAGGCAGTTGGTCTAAGCTAAAATATGTCGACATGTGGGAAGACGTTCCCAAATGATAATATAAAATGATCTAATAATTTAAATTCATACATTGCATTTGTTTTAAATATTGACTAATTTTCTTGAGATGCTAAGATGCTATTCTTGATTGTGAATTTATTAAAAGATGAATAAGTCTCATAGAGAGACAAATATGATGAGAAAGAAATATGAAAGTATGATATGATAAGAATTATCTGAGTGATTGATTATATGTTGTGAACTTTATAATGAGGTAATTATGAGGTTGAATTGATTGTCTCAAGATGATTTAATATATTAGAAGAAAGATTGGTATATTTGATTATTAACTTAAGAAGAGATTGATAAATGATGAGGATTATGATACGAGTAGTGATAATAGAATGCTATTATCGAATTATATGATATATAGATGAATGAATATTGGAAGACTATTTGAATAATTGAATTATATGATATGACTGGAATTATACAAATTGAATACATCTAGTAAATTTAATTCATTGAACTTGTGAAGTACACTCCTCATTGTTAAATAATTTCAAGAAACGAGTAAGACAGATAGATTGGTGAGCTGAGATTCAGACTAAGTCATTATTTGTAAGCCATGTGGTCAACATCCTCAGACTAATAGAAATAAAAAAAAATATTTGTAAATATTCATGCATCATATGTTATATATATTATTTCAGTTGGAATTTTAATAATATAACTCCCCTGTTGAGGGTTGAGGATAGATGTATATATATATATATATATATATATATATATATATATATATATATATATATATATACATATTCAATTGATGTTCATTTTTATATTGTTGCATATATGTGTCATGTTGGGATTTCAAAACGTGATAACACCATCTAGGGGGTGGCCAACCCAAGATGGATCATTACAATTTTGGTATCAGAGTATTAGGTTTTATGATTCTTTAGACTAAATAAAAAGAAAGAAAGTGGAAGATTAAAACAAATTGTATTTTAATACAGAGTTTGAGGATGACACGTGGACATACTAAAGCTAGAGTTAGAGTTCTGAATAAGATGGGACATGGTACACCCCTAGTATTTAGAAGAACTCAAGCAGAGGGAAAGGTTGAGTCTGTGGTTCATACAAGGGAACAGGTTGCTAGTTGAGCTGGTACTAGTAGAGATGGGCGAGAATATGATATTTGGAGGGATGAGTTGAGAGAAGTTTTTGATCGTGCTATAGAGAGAATGAATGCAGCAGAAGAAATGGCTGATAATTTACGGAAATTATTAGAGGAAGGGGGTATAATAAAGCCTGATGTGGTGAGACAAGAGGCTCATTAGGGAGATGGTATGTTCGCATAGGAGATGTAAGGGGATTGTTTTACGAAATTTTTTAAGTTTAAACCCTAGTCTTTTAGAGGATCTATAAATCCTGTGGAAGCTGAGAAGTGGATTAAATATGTTGAGAAATATTTTGAAGTCTTACTAGTGATAGATAGACAAAAGGTTGCTTTTCTTTCATTTATGCTAGAAGGTGAGACTTCTCAATGGTGGGAGGATATTCTGCCTAGATTGAATACACAGGTAGAACAACTCTTAATTTGGCATAAGTTTAAGGATGTGTTCTTTGCGAAGTATTTTTCAGATACATTTCGAGCACAACAAGAAAGAGATTTTATTCATTTAAAGCAGAGTGCTTTATCCGTGGCTGAGTATAATAGTAGATTTATAGCCCTATCAAATTTTTTACTTGAGTTAGTGAATACAGAGGAGATGATATGTAAGAGATTTTTAGTTGGGTTACACTATAAAATTCAGAATAAACTCTCTTCTATGGGTATTGAGAATTATGCTATACTAGTGGATAAAGCATCACAGATTGAGAATGATTTGCTGGAGTTTAGAGGTAGGAGGGATTGGCTGAAGAGGTCTAGATTTGAGGGACCTAGAGGTAGTAGTAGTATGAGTGTACAGGGTGAGAAACCACCCTAGAGGGGGCATTCTTTGTCACAAAGAACTGTAGTATAGAGTCAAAGGCAATCAGGATATGTTTCTTCTGTAGCTTAGAGTAATATCGGTGGGATCTCTAGATTTGGGAGATAGGCTACGGAAACTGAAAGTTATGGTAGAGGAGTAAGTATTCCATAAGGGGAAGTGGTAATCTGATGTATGATCGAGAGCCAAGGGTTTGCTTTAGATGTAATCAGACGGGGTATCTGTCTTGGAATTGACCTACTCAGATATACTTTGTATGTGGTGAGGTTAGGACATGTTAGTGTAGATTTTCTAGTGGGGAAATCTATTTAAGTAGGTGCTGAAGGTGCTGGAGGTGTTGGGAGAATATAGGTGGAGAGAGGTAGTGGATCAAGGAGTATGCAGGGCAGAGGCAAAGAATCAGTAGTTGAGAGAGGATGTGATTGTTAGTTATAGTCTAGAGACAGCAAAGTCTATGTGTTGACCCAACAGGATGCATAGACCACTCCTGATGTTGTTATAGGTATGGTATCTATTCTTTATAGACCTGCTAGATTATTGATTGATCCTAGTGCAGCCTCTTCTTTTGCATCTAGTGTTTATATGAATCTATTGATGCTAGTGTTAGTCCTTTGATACATAATATTATTGTTGAGGTTCCTACTGGGATAAGGTTATTATCAAGAAAATTTATCGGGGTTGCATGATTAGTCTAATTGGTAGAGAATTTGAAGTTGATTTGTTACCTTTAGATATAACAGATTTTGATTTAATTATGGGGATGAATTGGTTATCTACATATCATGATTGGGTAGATTGTTTTAGGAAGAATGTGGTGTTCAAGATACCAGAGCAAGAAGAGTTTAATTTTCAAGAAAAATGTAAGATACTTGCCAATTGTCTTATTTCTGCCATGACTGCTAGTAAATGGTTAAAGAATGGTTGTAAGGGGTATTTTGTGTATTTGGTGGATTCTAGAAATAGAGATTAGGAAGTTAGAAAAAATCTTCGTAGTGAAAGATTTTTCTTATGTATTCCCTGAGGAGTTGTCTAGTTTGCCTCCCAATAGGGAGTTTGAGTTTTTTATTGAGGTGATTCCGAGATCAGCACCCATGTCTATAGCACCTTATAGAATGACACCAGTTGAGTTGAGAGAATTGAAATTTCAGCTTCCGGAATTGCTAGATAAACAATTTGTTCGACCTAGTATGTCGCCTTGGGGAGCACTTGTGTTGTTTGTGAAGAAGAATGATAGAACAATGAGATTGTGTATTGATTATAGGCAGTTGAATAAGATCAATATCAAGAATAAATATCTTTTACCCAGGATAGATGATTTATTCGAGCAATTACAAGGGGTTGGGGTGTTTTCTAAGATAGACCTGAGATTGGGTTATCATCAGTTAAGGATAAAGGAGGGGGGCGTGCCTAAGACTGCTTTTAGGACACGTTATAGCCATCATGAGTTCCTTGAGATTCCATTTAGGTTGACTAATGCTCATACAGCATTTATGGATTTAATGAATCGGGTGTTTAAACCATTCTTGGATAGATTTGTGATTGTATTTATTGATGATATTCTGGTATATTCCAATGATGAGGAGGAGCATATCGAAAAGTCATATTGTGGAAACTTTAAACTTGGTGTCGGTTTTGAGTTTGGTTGGATATGTCTCGTGGTTGACTCCTTGTTGAAACCTCGAGGCATTTTGAGATATACCATGTTGTTGATGATTTTTCTAGCCTATTATTAGGCATGTTGTATGGAGAGTCATGTTGAGGACTGATTATGAAAATAACATATTATTTGATTGCATTGTCAGATGTTATTTTCTTGTTACACTGCCACATTAGATCCATGTCAGTAGAACCTGTAACTAATCCATTTATAGTCAATGCTCAACCTTTTGGCTGCCCATGAACCTTTTGGCTACCCATTGATTGTGGTAACTAATGTATGGAATACGGACGGACGTTCTTGATCAGAGAACAAGTATAAATACAGGTTTGATCCCTAGACTCGGGACTACTCATTTTTCTTTCGTACACCATCAAATTAGAGAGTTCTGAGAGTCTAGAAGTACCAATACCGAGAGAATAGCAGATTGTGTAAGTGAAAAGCTTCAATGACCGGAGGCATGTTTACGGTCCTTATAATTCCACATTTGATCTATATGCTATTTAAATTGTTTAACATGTTTAGATTATATTTAAGTTTTACATTTGGTATCAGAGCATTGTTTGCCTCTGCCTTGAAGTATTAAGCAATCTGTAAAACTTTCATTTTATACCTGAAAAATAATTTGATTTCAAAGTTTGATCTTTTAGAATTTTTTTGATGGAAAATAATGTTAGAAATCATTAGGAAATTTGATTTCTAGTATTTCTGAGTTTTAAAATCTTGCCTTGGTATCCTGGAAGTCAAGATTTAGTTGGGTTTTGAAAACATGTCAAAAAAGACCCAGCTAAAAGTTGAAGACAACTGGTTTAGGAAAATATCTTGTAGTTTCCAAATTCGGTAACTTTCAAGAAATACTATATATATTTGGAAGTTCAGATTTTGGCCTAATTTTATGGATTTTCACAATTTTGCATATGATTTGTAATTATTTGCAAAAATAATGTTTATGAACCCTTATAAGTATTTATTTTATTTATGTGCTTAAAATTATGTTGCTTTGTATGTATAACTTTTTTTTTTTTAATTATACATGCAATTTAAGTTTAAATAGTTTTAGTGCATAAATAATTTAATGTTGGGCATTTTTTTTTAAATTTTTGTTATTATTTTGCTCAAATTAAGATTATGTATATATACTATTTATGTTAGTTCTATATATGCAATTTGATTAAATGCTCATGTTTCACATGAATTTTTTATTTTATTTTTCAATTCATGATTTTAGAATGAGTTTATTTTATGCAATGAATTAAATTAAGTGCATAATATTATGTTTAATTATCCAATTTATGTTTTATTTATGAGAATTTTATTTACATATGATAACATATTATTAAGTTTAGATATTGTTAGATTATGTAAACTTAGGTTATTCTCATAAAACTTAATTTGTGCATAACACATTAAGGCTCATAATATATTAGAATGAACAATTAAGTTAAAAATTATGAATAATTCATAAACAATTTGTAGTAGGCATAAAATAGCATGATCTGGGACAATGCTCTATCTAAGGATTCTGGTTTTTATTGAGGCTTTGTCTCGACCAATTATCCTGGGAACACTCTTAATGATTGCCTATTATGTTACTGCATAATTGTTCTTAGGCATTAAGTAGAGCCTAAATTATAGTAAATATAAATGTCTAGTGAACTGTATAATTTTAAATATTTAAAGAGTAGCCACAGTATCTTTAATTATATAAAAATTATATATTAAATGGATTAGGAACAGATAATAGACATTAATTGTAATTAATTATATAAATATAATGATTTTACCCATAAGGATTTTATTATGTTTATATAATTAATTAGGATAATATATTAAAGTTACTTTTTCTTAATTTACCCACAGAGTTGGAAGAATTAATTTAATAGTTTTACCATAAAGTTTAAAGATAGAAAAAACATCAAACTATAATCATAATATACATTATGAATTTAGTAAAAATAGTTTGATAAAATCTATCATAAAGTATAAAGAATCTTATTGAATTAAAAATTTAGCCCACAAGTAATTTTTAATGAAATTAGATTCAATTTCAGCATGTGTTTACATTGGTAAAACATGCAATTTAGAAAATTAGATCTCAAATCTTGACATAAGCTTTCGAACTTTATGCAGTTATTCAACCACCAGTTTTTCTAATATCCGTTGTGACATACCCGAACTTAGGGGAGATAACTATAAGATATTGAAGAAGAGGATTCTCCTCCATCTAGGGTGAATGGACATAGATTATGCTATTAGGAAGGATGAACCACCTGTAATCGCTGATAACAGCACTCCAGCTGCGGTCACGCTATATGAGCGATGGGAGCGATCCAACCGGCTCAGTGTGATGTTTATCAAGACTAAGATAACTACTGGTATACGTGGTTCTATCGACCAGCATAAGAAAGTTCGTGATTTGCTAAAAGCCATTGACAATCAATTCGTCACTTCAGAAAAGGCATTGGCAAGCACCCTGATAATGAAATTATCATCCCTCAGACTCACCAGCGTAAAAGGTGTGCGTGAGCACATAATGCAAATGCGTGACATTGCAGCTCAACTTAAGAAACTCGAGGTTGATATGTCAGAATACATTCTGAACACCCTTCTAACTCAGTATAAGCCTTTCAAAATCTCGTACAACACACATAAAGACAAATGGTCAATCAATGAATTAATGACCATGTGTGTTCAAGAAGAAAAGAGACTTGTGATGGAACTATGTGAGAGTGCAATGCTGGCTATTACCCATAGGAAGGACAAACCTAAACCTATCAAATCTCAAACCAATCACAAAGCTAATCAGAAGGGGAAAGGTAAAATACCACCTCAAGTTGATATCAAGAAAGAAGAAAGTTGTTTCTTTTGTAAAAAGAAGGGACATATGAAGAAGGAATGCATCAAATTCCAAAAATAGCTTGAGAAGAAAGGTAATCCAACCTCGTTTGTTTGTTATGAATCTAATATGGTTAATGTTAATATTAACACCTGGTGGATTGATTCTGGATCTACAATCCATATTGCAAACTCCTTACAGGGTATGCAAAACCTAAGGAAGCCAGTGGGAAGTGAGCAAAGCATCTTATCAGGCAACAAGATGGGCTCACATGTGGAGGCGATTAGAACTTGTATTTTAACTTTAAGTAGTGGCTTTATTTTAAAATTGGAAAGGACCTTTTATATACCAAGTTTCTCATGAAACTTGATTTTTATTTTCGGACTTGTACCATTTAGATATTCCTTTAATTTTCAAGACACATCTTTCAGTTTATTTTATAAAATTGATTGTGTTAGGAATGATATTTTGTCTGATGGTCTTTATCGTCTTTATTTGCAAAATGATGCCACTTATAGTTCAATGCATGTCCAAACTAGCATTAAAAAGGTGTAATATTAACGAGGACTCCTCTATGTTATGGCACCGGAGATTAGGACATATCTCCATAGAAATAATTAAGGGATTAGTGAATGAATGGGTACTTAGTACTCTAGATTATACTAATTTTGAGACTTGTATGGACTGCAGTAAGGGAAAGCAAACCAACAAGTCCAAGAAAGGTGCTAATAGGAGTTCAGACATATTAGAAATCATTCATACTGATATATGTTGTCTAGTCATTGATGCACATGGTCAGAAATATTTCATCACTTTTATCGATGATTACTCACGATATATGTATATCTATTTGCTTCATAAGAAGAATGAAGCATTAGATGCCTTCAAAGTCTTTAAGGTTGAAGTTGAGAACCAATGCGGAAAGCAAATACAAATTGTGAGATCTGATAGAGGTGGAGAATATTATGATAGATACACAGAAAGTGGACAAACACCTGGTCTTTTTGCCAAGTTTCTTCAAGAACATGAGATTGTTGCCCATTACACTATGCCTGGTTCCCCAAACTAGAATGGTGTTGCAGAAAAAAGAAACCGAACATTAATGGACATGGTGCGGAGTATGCTTAGCAACTCCAACCTTCCTACATCCTTATGGACTGAAGCACTAAAGAAAACTGCATATATATTAAACCGAGTTCCAACTAAGGTTGTTCCCAAGACACTATTTGAATTATGGAAAGGTTGGAAACCGAGTTTGCGACATATGCGCGTTTGAGGATGTCCGTCTGAGGTGAGGATTTATAACCCACAAGAGAAAAAACTGGATTCGAGGACCATTAGTGGTTATTTTGTTGGATATGCTGAAAGGTCCAAAGGTTACAGGTTTTATTGTCCAACTCATACTACTAGGATTGTGGAATCAAGAAACACTAAGTTTCTAGAGAATGACATGATCAGTGGGAGGGATCAGTTCAGGAACTTAGTTCCTGCGCATGATCATACAGAACCTGCACATGATCATACAGAATCTCAACCTTCATCAAATGATAGATTGGTTATAGTTCATAGCATACCTCAAGTATAAGCTCGTGTTGACCAATCAATCATTAAGGTTCCACAAGCTGCTGACAACATTCTAATAGATCAAGTAGTTCAGGAAATACCACAAGCTTCTGAACAACCAGTTGAACCACAAGCTCCCTTGGGAGACATTAGTACAACATTAAGAAAATCTACTAGAGACAGGAGATCAACAATTCCTAGTGATTATATTATGTATCTACAAGAATCTGACTATAATTTTGGAGCTGAAAATGATCCTGAAACCTTTTCACAGGCCATGAGTTACAAAGGGTCAACCTTGTGGCACGATACCATGAAGGAAGAGATGAATTCCATGAAAAGCAACAGAGTCTGGGATCTTATAGAGTTGCCTAATGGGGCGAAGGCCATTGGTTGCAAATTGGTCTTTAAGACCAAGAAAGATTTATTAGGCAACATTGAGAGATACAAAGCGAGACTCGTTGCTAAGGGATTTACTCAAAAAGAAGGAATCGATTACACAGAGACTTTCTATCCTGTATCTAAGAAAGATTCTCTTCGTATTATTTTGGCATTAGTTGCTCATTTTGACCTTGAGCTACAATAAATGGATGTGAAAACTACATTTCTTAATGAAGATCTGGATGAAGAGGTTTGTATGAAACAACCTGAAGGTTTCTCCTGTAATGATGGTGAGCATTTGGTTTGCAAGCTTAAAAAATTCATATATGGTTTAAAACAAGCCTCCCGTCAGTGATATTTTAAATTCCATGAAGTAATTTCTTCATTTGGTTTTGTTGAAAACCCCATGGATCAATGTATATACCAGAAGGTCAATGGAAGTAAAATTTGTTTTCTTGTTTTATATGTGGATAATATTTTACTTGTAACCAATGATAAGGGCTTGCTGCATGAGGTGAAACAATTTCTCTCTAAAAATTTTGATATAAAAGATATGGGTGAGGCATCTTATGTCATTGGCATTAAGATTCATAGAGATAGACCTCGAGGTGTTTTAGGTCTGTCACAAGAAATCTATATCAACAGAATTTTAGAGAGATTTTGGATGATAGATTGTTCACCAAGTGTAGCTCCCATTGTGAAGGGTGATAGGTTCAATTTGAACCAATGCCCGAAAAATGATTTTGAGAGGGAATCTATGAAGAACATTCCATACGCTTCTGCAGTCGGAAGCCATATGTATGCTCAGGTCTGCACTAGACCTGATGATATGATCCACGCCAAGAACTAAGAAATTGATGGATCAAGAAGACTTCCAAGATCGTCTAGAAGCAGATTTATGTGAGACCGCGACCTATTGCTCATATTGAAGCAAGAACCTTGGTATAATGAGATTGAGACCGCGACTCGTTGCTTATATTGAAGCAAGAACCTTGGTATAATGAAGACGCCACAATCAATTATGGAATGATTGATTGATAAGTCGAAAATGAACACCACGGAAGCTCCGATAAGTTCAGAAGTTATAAAAGAACCAAAGAGAATTTTCTCTCCAAAAGTATAAATCAAATCTGAAATTTTTTATTCCAAAAGCCAATGGTTATTTTAATACATGAGAATTCGTAACCAATTAGAAAAAAGAAAACTAAGAAATAGGAAATAAACCTAAACAGAATTCTGGTAGGAATAGGAAACTACGAAATAGAAAATAAACCTAAATAGAATTCTGGTAACCTAAAATCCAAATAAAGAAAGTACCTAACTTGGCATGCAAGCCTTATAATGCAACAATTAAATTCAGAAGGAAACAATTAAGAAAAGTGCAAGGTGCAAGCCCAAAATGGAAGAAGATTCAGATGCAACAGCCTGCTATATTTAGGCCCATCATAACAGGCCCAAACGATATCCTTTATGAAACTTTCTTAGATCTAAATTAAAATTCAAGACATCATCTTTCCACCCTAACAAGTTTCAGCCCATTTGGAGTTGCGGGGAAGAAGATATGACCATTTTAATTCTGGTCGTTGGGTCCTCCAAAAATTCCAAAGTGGAAGTTCCCTTGGATCATGGAAACCCATCATTGTGGATCATGTATAGCATCATCCTTGGGCCCCAAAGAAGGTTCTTAGCCCAAATGTGTTGAATAATCCCATTGAGAGTTTTCTTGAACCGTTTAGCTCGGGCCATTGTAACTGGACCAATTGGAACCTGAATAAACTATTTAGCTTGAGCCTTTGTAACTTGACTAATTGGAATTTGAATAGGATCCACCTCCCATTTGTTAGCCGTGTCTTCATCAATAGGATCCGCCTCCCATTTGGTAGCTGTGTCCTCATCATTCCCCTCCTCTTGAAAAGGATTTGTCCTCAAATCATCACCTACATCAAAAGAGCGTAAATCAGAAACATTGAAAGTGGTATTAACATTGTACTCACTTGGTAAATCCAATCTGTATGCATTGTTATTGATGTGCTCAAGGACTTGAAAATGAGCATTAGTTAATTTTTATTTGATCAATTGGAACCCCTTCTCTTGCTCGTCTCCCTATTTGAATCCAATATTCTTCTTGATGACTTCAATAAGCGATGCGGCAATACTGCTAAAGTCTTTCATGAACCTCTTGTAAAAACTAGCAAGTCCATGAAAACTATGAACTTGACCTACACTCGTGGGACTTAGCTATTCTTTAATTGCACGGATCTTCTCATCATCAACCTGTATTCCTTGTGCACTCACAACAAAACCAAGAAACACAAGCTTATCGGTGCAAAAAGTGCACTTCTTCAAGTTAGCAAACAACTTTTCTTTTCTGAGCACATCCAAAACTGATTTGAAATGTACAACATGATCATCTAAGTTTGTGCTATAAATGAGAATATCATCAAAGTAAACAACAACGAATCTGCCTATAAAAGCTCGCAAAACATGCTTCATTAATCTTATGAAGGTACTTGGTGCATTTGTTAGTCCAAATGGCATAACTAACCACTCATATAAACCATATTTCTTTTTAAAAGCAGTTTTCCATTCATTACCCTCTTTCTTTCTTATTTGATTATATCCACTTTTAAATCAATTTTAGAGAATACACATGCACCATGCAGTTCATCTAGAATATCATCTAAACGAGGAATAAGATGTCGATACTTTACCGTTATATTGTTGACTGCTCGGCAATCAATGCACATTCTCCATGTCATATCCTTTTTAGGAACCAAAATCACTAGAACATCGCACGAGCTCATGCTTTCTCTTACGTACCCCATTTCCATCAATTCACTAACCTTACTTTGTAGCTCCTCTGTCTCATCGGGATTGCTTCGATAGGCTGGTCAGTTTGCAATTGTAGTACCGGGCATGAAATAAATTTGATGTTCAATTCCTTGAATAGGAGGTAAGCCATGTGGAATCTCCTCGGGAAATATATCATCAAACTCTTGTAAAAGAGAAACATTAGAACTAGGCAAAGATGAGTCAAATTGGTTAGTGTTTAACACCTCTTTGTACAAAAGTAAAATCATTGGCTGATTTAAAACCATCGCTCTTTCTATTTCACTTGTTCTTGCATAGAAATTTGTTTTTCTCTCAATGGCCGAATCAGCTCTTTTATTTTCTCTCTCAATTTTTCCGGCCCCTCTCATTTTCTCTTTCTGATTTTCATTTGTTCTCTTTTTCTCACTCTCTTTTGTTTGCCCACTCTCTTTTTATAACCTCACTTGATCTTCATAAACCTGTTTTGGTGTCAAAGGAACTAGAGTGATTGTTCTTTGATTTCTTACAAACAAATATTTGTTGGTGAAGCCATCATGCTTAACACGCCAATCGAATTGCCATAGTCGGCCTAGTAACAAGTGTCCAGCTTGCATCGGAACTACATCACACAAAACTTCATCTTCATATTTTCCAATATGGAAGGTAACTAACACTTGTTTGTTCACCCTCACTTCACCACTATTATTGAGCCATTGCAACTTGTAAGGCCGAGGATATTTAATTGTTGGCAGCCCTAATTTCTCAACCATTGTAATGCTAGCAACATTAGTACAACTACCTCCATCAATAATCATACTACATACCTTGTTTTGCACGTGACATCTAGTATGAAAGATGTTTTCTCGCTGCACTTCGTCATCTTCTTTGATTTGCGTATTTAGAGCTCTTCTTGCAACCAACAATTCTCCTTTGGCAGCATATTCCTCATCACTTGCATCCTCCAGTGGTGGCATAGATTCAATATCTTTTTTGCCCTCGGTTTCAATTTCACCATTATCTCGCAATACCATAACTCTTTTGTTCAGAAATTGGCTTGCTATGTGACCCCTGCCTTGGCATTTAAAACACTTAATATCATGATTTCTAGTGGTGGAAGAGTCAGTTTACCTTGATTTCTATGGCTAGTACTTTCTTGCTTTTGCTTGGTTTTGGGCTTGGCCATGGCTTGCTTCACAAAATTCTGCCTCCAAGATGAACCCGAGTTAGGGTTTTGTCGTGTATTGTTGCCCCTCCTCTTGAGTTGGTTCAGCCATGTGCACTATATCTTCCAACTCCACATAATGATGCAACTCCATCGAATTAGCAATTTCTAGGTTCAAACCAGCCAAGAACCTAGCCATAGTAGCCTCTCGATCCTCCTCTACATTTGCTCAGATCATAGCTACTTCTATCTCTTTATAATAATCCTCCACACTCTGACTACCTTGTGTAAGACTTTGCAATTTTTGGTACAACTCACGGTAGTAATGGCTTAGAACAAACCGTTTCCTCATCACGGTTTTCATCTCCTCCCAAGTCTCTATTGGACACTCTCTATTTCTCCTCCTGTTTAACACTAGCTGATCCCACCAAACAATCGCATAATCAAAAAATTCAATGGCCGCAAGTTTAACCTTTTTAAACTCGGAATAATTATGATAATCAAACACTAATTCTATCTTATTCTCCCACTCAAGGTAAGCTTCATGATCGTTTTTGCCTTGAAACGATGGAATCTTCATCTTAATACTACCTAAGTTATTATCTTCCAGATTCCTAGCTTCTCTACCTCGACCACCAAATCCCTTATGGCTAACAACTGATTCCCGATCATCTTCTTCATCAAATCTATTCCCATAATACTCTTCATCTTCAAGTCTCTCTCCCCTAGGTTGAACTCTCTCCCTCATACGCACATTAGGAGTGTTTTGTTGCTGCCCCACACGTGCATTCTCTACCCGATCTATCCGCTCATGAACCTGTTCCATCTCCATTCTCAATACTTTTCTCATCTCACCCATTAAAGCCTCCATCAGCAACTTCGGATCACCCTCTCCTGACGTATCTCCAGAATTATTTTTGTTCTTGTCGTCTGACATGTTTGCTGCAAAAACAACGTAAGAAAAACAAAAGGACCTCACACACTCCCTCACGTGTTTCACTCAAAGAATGAGTCACTCAATTTCACTCGTGTTTTCACACAAAAATCATATTGGCTTTTCCCCTCTTATGTGCTCACCACTCTTGCCTTTTTCCACTCGTAAAAATCCTCTATAGGTTCTTATCAAACTAACTGAACAAGTATCAAAGTTTTCAGCAACAATTCACCAATAACTCACAAAGAAATTCGGATTTAAAGGCTAATTTAAAGACTAGAATACAAGGAAACAAAGATGATAAATTGAAATAAGAATTAAAAGGATTGAATCTAAATATTACGCACTTTTTTTTCTTTTTTTTCACTTTTTTTTTTCTAAACTGGAAATTTGTTATTTTTTTCAATTTTTTTTTGTTTTGTTTTGTTTTTTTTTTTTTTTTTTTTTATGAATCAAAACAAAAGATAAGAAAACCTGCAACTAGAAGGCTCTGATACCAACTGATATGATCCACGCCAAGAACTAAGAAATTGATGGATTAAGAAGACTTCCAAGATCTTCTAGAAGCAGATTTATGTGAGACTGTGACCCGTTGCTTATATTGAAGCAAGAACCTTGGTATAATGAAGACGCCACAATCAATTATGGAATGATTGATTCATAAGTCGAAGATGAACGTCACGGAAGCTCCGATAAATTCAGAAGTTCTAAAAGAACCAAAGAGAATTTTCTCTTCAAAAGTATGAATCAAATCTGAATTTTTTTATTCCAAAAGCCAATGGCTATTTAAATACATGAGAATTCCTAACCAATTAGAAAAAGGAAAACTAAGAAATAGGAAATAAACCTAAACAGAATTCTGGTAGGAATAGGAAACTACGAAATAGAAAATAAACCTAAATAGAATTCTGGTAACCTAAAATCCAAATAAAGAAAGTACTTAACTTGGCATGCAAGCATTATAATGCAACAATTAAATTCAGAAGGAAACAATTAAGAAAAGGTGCAAGGTGCAAGCCTAAAGTGGAAGAAGATTCGGATGCAACAGCCTGCTGGATTTAGGCCCATCATAACAGGCCTAAACGACATCTTTTTTGAAATTTTCTTCAGTCTAAATTAAAGTTCAAGACGTCATCTTTCCACCCCAACAAGTTTCAGCCAATTTGGAGTTGCGGGCAAGAAGATATAACCATTTTAATTTTGGTCGTTGGGTCATCTCGAAATTCCAAAGTGGAAGTTCCCTTGGATCATGGAAACCCATCCTTGTGGATCATGTATAGCATCATCTTTGGGCTCCCAAAGATGGTTCTTACCCTAAATGTGTTGAATAAGCCCATTGAGAGTTTTCTTGAACCGTTTAGCTCGGGCCCTTGTAACTAGACCAATTGGAACTTGATAAACCGTTTAGCTCGAGCCCTTGTAACTTGACAAATTGGAACTTGAGTAGGATCCACCTCCCATTTGTTATCCATGTCCTGATCACCTGACATTGCATTTACTGTAGGGATGCTGGGCGATATCAGAGTAACCCAGGTATAGACCACTGAAGAGCTGCAAAGAAAGTAATGAGGTATCTTCAAGGAACTAAAGACTACAAGCTTATATATAGACAGACAGACAATCTGGATGTGATTGGCTACTCTGAATTAGACTTTTCTGGCTATGTTGATTCATGTAAATCAACATTCGGGTACATTTTTCAGATGGTCGGTGGAGCTGTTTCTTGGAGAAGTATCAAGCAGACATTAACTGCTACTTCTACTATGGAAGCCAAGTTCGTCTCCTGTTTTGAGGCTACTTCACATGGTGTATGGCTTAGGAGTTTCATTTATGGGCTTAGAGTCATGGATTCTATATTTAGGCCATTGAGAATTTTCTGCGACAATTCAGCTGCTATCTTTATAGCTAAGAACAATAAAAGTGGAAGTCGAAGTAAACATATCGACATTAAGTATTTAGCCATAAGAGAATGTGTAAAAAGAAAGAAAGTGGTCATTGAACACATTAGCACTGAATTGATGATCGCTGATCCTTTGACTAAGGGCAAGCCACCTCTGAAATTCAAGGATCATGTAGAGAAAATGAGACTTGGTTCCATTTTGTAATTGTATACATACAGTTTATTAATGAAACTCTTATATATTTTGATGTTTTCTCATATTCATGTGCACCTTAATTTCTTTGAGAAAATTCATCTATATAGGACCAAGAATAAACATAGGGTTTATTCATTAAGAAATGTTGACATATGAAGAATAATACTTGAGGAACTAAATGCATCATAATACATGGAAGGTAATACTCACTCTTAGAGGACTTATCGCCATGATTCATGTATTTACTTCTTAAAATATAAAAAATGAGATTAAGTTAGGTTAAATGTATGGACCCAGTGGGAGAATGTAACCAATCCATTTATGGTCCATGTTCAATCTTTTGGCTGCCTCAACCTTTTGGCTGCCCATGAATCTTTTGGCTGCCTCAACCTTTTGGCTACCCATTGATTGTGGTAACTAATGTATGGAATACGGACGAACGTTCTTGATGGGAGAATAGGTATAAATATAGGTTTGGTCCCTAGACTCGGGACTACTCATTTTTCTTTCATACATCATCAAATTGAAGTTCTGAGAGTCTAGAAGTACCAATATCGAGAGAATAACAGATTGTGTAAGTGAAAAGCTTCAATGGTCAGAGGTATGTTTACGGTCCTTATAATTCCGCATTTGATCTACATACTATTTAAATTGTTTAGCATGTTTAGATTATATTTAAGTTTTACATAACCATCTACATACGTAACCATGGATTGGTCCTGTGTGAATAATAGAGCACAATGACTACCATGATTTCATGTATGGTATTTTTATGGGACCGTGTCGTTTAAGATGTTGTCTTAGAGGATCAAATTGTCTTTCAAATGTGGCCACAATAAAATCAAGTTGTTTGATCCGGGAGTTGTTTTTAATTGAGTAAAATGTTTTAAAAAATTTGAGAGCTATAATTAGTGTTGCGCAAGTGGGAGAATGTTGTAATTTTTCTATGTGGGCTACCACTAATTATAGTGGTTTTGGTTTTATAAAACAGGGTTATCGGATTTGGTCCAATGAAAAAAGTATGAGAGCCCACTGTGGTTAATTGGTGATTATGTTGTTTGGGTTTGTATGCATCTTAATATTATTAATATGGGTTAGTGTAGGCCTTAGTCCATTATGGCCCGCAGTTAAAAGGGTTCATTTGGACTCTCAATAACTAAGGTTACTTATGTGTATATAAACAAGTTAGATCCCCTTTTTAGCTCCCAATACGATTAAATATTCAGTCTTTCTATCCATATGAGAAAGCTACTGTTGTGGGAGTATAAAGGGGAAGACCTAGCATTGATCACTTCCGTTGCAAGGTAATTTAAGTTTTCGCTGTGATGATGGCTCAATCAGATATGCGATTTACTTATGCAACTATTTATGCAATTATTTGTGTTCTAATTTCATGTATAATATTATTGTTTATATTTATTTAAACCTGCAGTAAAACACAGCACCATAAAAACAGAAGCTCAATATAGAGAATTAGAGAGAGAATCATACGTCTCACCCTTCTTTTAAGATAACACCTACACTATGAATCTAGCACCTACTTTCTTTTAAATATTCCTTTTACAGTGTGTTCGGGATGGATGTGATTGAAGGGAAAGGGGAGGGTTAGGGTGGGTAAGTGCTTCAGATTTATTTAGTCTTACTGTAGTTCCTATCAATGAGCTTTACAATATCCATTTAAGAGGTTTACTTTATGGTTGACCAAGTAAATGTGTAGGGTGTGTTTAGTATAAGAGAAAAGTAGGTGGATACTTTTCTCTTGTTTAGTAAAAAGAAAACATAGATAAGTGATATTTTTCTCTTACATATAGAAATCAAAATCCTCCCCGATTGGAGAGAGGAAAATGAGAGAAAAGAGATGAGATTATCATTTTACTAATTTATTTTCATTGAGTCAATCAAATTAACATTATAAAGGGTATAATGTAAAAATAGATACTATTTACACTTCCCTTCATTTTATTTTTCCACTCTACTCAACAAAGAAAAGAGAAAACAATTTTTTTCCTCAATTTTTTATCATTTCTACTAGACATATGAAAGAAATGACCTATCCTTAACACTTTTCTATCCTTTAGTTATATTTTCTCTCAGCTTTCTCTCCTATTAAACACACTCCTATTAAACACACATGTAGTATAACAGTGCAATTGCTATCGAGAGAAAAAAAAGGGAGAGACAATACACTAAAGAAAGATTGTGATTTTTAAGAACCCCATGCATCTAATGTGGAATCTGCCATGTCAACACCTGATGGTTGTGTTTCTAGTAGCTACATTCTTGAGTGGCCTAACGGAGCTCGATTCATCTCAAATAACCGATTCCTCGCTGCCTTACTGGATTTTTGCCATGTTATCAACACCCGTTACATGGTGAAAATCCAGCTGCGCAACAGGGGATCGGTTAGTTGATAGGATCCTAAGTGTACTTCATATATGACAATGAAATTTACGCCACATCAAGTAGAAGCCTATCATTTTCTATTGATTATCTGAACAACTTTGAAAAGATTATATGAGCTCATACCGTTTCAACCAAGAAGAGTGGCTGCTGAATTGGAATATCAAGTTGACGGTACCCATGTGGCTCTTGGGAGCTAAGAGAATCCAGACCAAATATTTTTAATTTTCCATAATCTTATACATCCAACTTTTTGAACATTGGCAATTCTGAAGTATGTTTGCCCGGACAAAGACTTTTGAGTTCTGGCAAATCTCCAGAGTTTTAGGAAACTTACTTGAGGAAGCAAAAACTCAGTCTCACTGGCTGCTTCTACTCCTTCCTCCTTGTTGCTTCTACTCCTTCTTCTTTGAACGATTCGAAACCTGTCGATCACACGAAAAATAAATAAAAAAATAAATCATAGGACACGATATATCCAGGTTCAACTCAGAATAGGGTTATGCCTGCTAGAAGTTTCACTATAATTAACCTCCCAAATCTCTCGTTATAATATGCATTCAATACATAGAGAGCATTTATAAGTAACTTAAGATGCCCTAGTTAGGGTTTCCACCCTGCTACAAAACCACGGTTATTCATGGGCCCAAACTCAAACCGTCAAGCAAAAAACCCAGACCCAAAATATGTATAGGACCTGAAATTCCTGAAGGCGCTGCCCCTTACCCCAGCCCACTTACCGAGGAATGGGACTTGTGATCGTCGGGAGATATACCACCCCACAAGAGTCTATATAAGCTCCTCAAGTTGCAGAAGATTTCTAGCTATAGAAGCTGCAAAAACAGTAGATAGGTTTTCAGTGTTCAACTTGTATCCTTTTTAGTTTCCATAAGGAGTCTGCCAAAAGCTGGTTGTGCCATATATTCTTCAAGCTATCCATGTGAGAGATTACCACTTCCTCAAGCATAGGGAATGCAACATATGAAATCATCCTACTATGCTAATATAACGTTAAATTCTAACTTGATTAGCATGATTGAAAAATAAAGAAAAAAAAATTAAACATGGGAAATTCAACTAAATTTAGATTCTAAAGGATCATCATGTCAGTATAACCGAATATGAAAAGGAGAAAAACATAGAAGAATAAAAATAATTCACCTTTGCATTGAAGAGAGATTTGGTGCTAGTACAAATCCATGTTTTTCTTTTCATTTTTCCATGTCTGTTTAATTTGCGGAAAACAAGTACCATAAGGTTATTTGGCTTTTCTTTTTCTAATAATTCTTAGGTGGGGAAAGAGAAAACGTAAAAGCTTTAAGTTAATTTTTCCTAGAGTGGCCTTTATTCTTTTTCCTCTTTTTTCTATACCTGCCAAGAGTGGCAGAGTTCTATGCCCCGATTTCTACCTTTTGCTTTATTAGTTTTTGTTATAGGTGTGTTGCACATGAAAAAATATTAAGCGTGATTATTTTTTTTATTTATTTTTATAAATAATGAATAAAATTAAAGTAAATAACACTATGCTTTATCTTTTATAAAAAAAATAAACTGCAATATCCAAAATTTATAATATTAAAATTTTAGCATTAATGTTGTCCTAATGTAAACAAAATCCAATGTACTAATAAATTTATTAATGCTATAAAAATATATTTAAGCATACAACATTATTCTAAATTAAATAACCTTTATTTTTTCATATTAATGAAATTAATTAAATAGTAATTAATTGTTTGTGAACAATATGTTTAGATAGAGTAATATTCCTTTTTATAAACAATTTGCTAATATAGAATCTGCAAAGTTTATAAAATTACAAAATATTATATATGATTCTAATGTAAACAAAAATTATAATGATGAAGTTATCAATGGGATAAAATCTTAATAAAATCTTAATCATTAATTATAGCAATGAATTGTTTTCAAGAAAACTTTATTATATAAAGATTAATTCTTGTAAATGACTAACTTATATAAAGTAAAAATAAAACTCAATTATATGAGAATAAAGAAAAAGGTTAATTCAATTGATTTAATTCTATAATAATTTATTATTTGTGGAATAATTCATTTTATAGAGTAGTTTTGAATTGTTTGTGAAGAAGTAAAACTAAATCCTAATTATGAGCAATAGAAATAATTAATCTAAAAAATAATAATTAAATAAGGATATTTATTGCAGTAAATGTTTTACACTCAATTTGCTATTTAATTTGGTACAGTCTAAGCAATCTTCAATACAGTCTTAATTACCATCAATCACTACCCTTTTTGATCTAGTTTCAACAAACATGGCATGACATGTGATGTAGCCTACAAAACCCTCCTCCAATAGGACATCAACACGTAGAATCCAACACCAGCAATTGGACCACGACATGTGTCATTCCTCCTCAGCCTAGCCAAGCACACGTAGAACGGGCAAGCTCACACCATCGCCACATCAAAGCATGGTTTAGCAACCTAACCCTCCTGCAACACGCGACCCCTGACACACACCATTTACTGATCGCGCAATTAAGACCTAACCACTGAATGCAGAGACAGTATGGGCAAGGCCATACCTCCCCACGTGGGCAATACCTACTCAGAAGACTATAAAAAGATGAAGGTATGGAATGCATGATTCATTCACACTTATCTACTTACACTAAAGAACTGCTTTAAGTTTTAGTACTTGGCCTCGGCCTACCTTAAGTTCCCATTCTAACTTAAGCATCGGAGCGCCCTCGGAAGTCTCTCCCTCCCCTCCTTCCAAGGGTTTTTAGTTCACCGCTGTTACTTGTCCAGGACCACTTCAGCATTGAAGCCACGTCAGCATCTAGGCCACGTCAGAATCTAGGCCACTACAGCAACCACGGTTTTTGGCATCAACAGATTGGCGCCGTATATGAGAAACCCCAATCTCTCACTATAACAAAAGCGAAGAAATACAAAAGAACTCATCTGTTACGATGCCACCAAGAAGCAATACGAGGAGGACGGACAAGGAAGCCCAAACAGCATGCTCTGCTCCTATCCGAGGCAGCACCCACAGCCAACAATCTGGACCAAAGTTCCCTGCAATCCCCGAGCATGTAACCCTCGGGTCAAGCAGGAGGCCTCCTGTTAGAGAGTAGCACCCTCATCTCTCCGGAACCAACTCTCCTGATTGCGAGGAAGCGGTTGCGCATCCTCATGCCCCTGTAACTCAAGCTCAATTCCAAGAGCTCTCCTGGATGATAGTCGACTTGGCAACTCAAGTCCGAGGCGCAAGCCAACAACCTTCCTTTTCTCCCCACCAAGTTTCGGAGCAAGTAAAGTCATCTGACAGAGATGATCCTACCTACAACTAGCCTCCTACCGAGCCCTCGCTGCGTTGCAGCCGGTTCTAGGAGAGCTCTTCTTCGAAAAGAAACTTCAACTTAGACAGACAGCTCGAGGAAATGGAAGAGAAAATAGATTTGGCCCTAAAACACAAAAACCTCAGTATTTTGGACGAGCTTAGCATCCAAGATCCCCTATTTAAAGAAGTTGTTCTCAAGACCCTGCTCCCCCTCAACTTCAGAATGCCACATGTCAGAATGTACGACGGTTCAAGAGACCCTCTAGACCATTTGCAGCACTACAAAATGACCATGATGTTACATCGACATTCTGACCCTATCATGTGTCATGCCTTCCCCTTGACCCTCGAGAAGGCCGCGGGCACTTAGTATTCGCGTCTGAGGCCAGGGAGCATCAGTAATTTCAGAAAACTCAGTTATACCTTTGTCTCGCACTTCCTCGGCAGTAAGGGGCCAAAGAAGACATCGAAAAGTTTGTTCAACATTATTCAACACCGTGGAGAGAGGCTTCGAGCCTATATATCCAGGTTCAAAACGGCCACCTAGGAAATCCCCGACCTCGATCCAAATGTCCAGATGATGGCTTTCAAAAATGGGCTGAGGTCTGGGATCTTTAGCTCCAAGCTCACTAGGCACCCACCCAAGGATATGAACAAGGTTTTAGCCCAGGCAGAGAAGTACATGCTAGCAGAGAATGACCAGGCATTCAGAAGGGAAAGAGAAGGAGAAACAGAGAAGAAGAGAAAGGATGTCAATCCATAGAGAGAGGCAGCTAAAAGACACCAAGACAACATATACAAGCTCCATCCCCGGTTCGACGGTTTCACCCCCCTCAATGCATCCAGGACCAATGTCCTCATGCAGCTTCAAGACAAGTCAGTCCTCCAATGGCCGCCCAGGATGCCACACCTTAGGGGGGATCATAGATAATGGTGTTGTTTCCACAAGAACTATGACCACGATACCGAATAATGCCATGCCTTGAAAGAACAAATTGAAGCCCTTATCAGTCGAGGGCATTTAAAGGAGTTTACTAGGCGTCAGAGGAGGGAAGCACCCGCCCAGTCAATGAGGGACCCCAACCGTCATTATCTCCAAGACTGAGAGTGACAAGACGCTCATCAAGACCCCTGGACATACTAGGAAGCGCCAAAACAAAAGAACCAAGAAGTGGTAACTACCACACGGATAATCAAGACAATATGTGGAGGCCCTGCCGTCGGTGAAAGCTCAGGGCAAAGCAGCAAGGCGTACGCCAGGACCGTGGCCTCCGTCAATGGACATCACAAGCGAAAGAAGTCAAAGCTAGTGATCTCCTCCACAGAAGATGACTTGGATGATGTACAGATCCCCCATGACGACACAGTAGTGGTCTTCCTCCTGGTGGGCAATCATGAAGTACGACGTGTCTTGATTGATAACGGAAGCTCTGCTGATATATTATTTTATGACACCTTCCAACGCATGGAGCTGAAGGACGAACTTCTAGAGCCAGCCCAGGTCCCGCTCTATGGTTTTGGTGGATCTCTAGTTTTTGCCGAAGGAATCATAACCCTCCTTGTCACCACAAGAACAACCCCACAGACCTCCACTGTGCAAACCACATTTCTGGTGGTAAAGCAACCCTCCTCTTACAACATGATCATTGAGCGATCCACCCTCAACAAACTAAGAGTCGTTGTCTCCATGTACCATCTGAAGGTTAAGTTCCCCACTAGTGAGGGAATTGGAGTGATCATAGGTGATCAAAGGGCTGCTCGATCCTGCTATTTGAATCCTATCGAGGAGGGAAAGAAGAAGAAAGCCCTGCCCCTTGAGGTGGAAGACCTCAGGGACCAAATGAAGACCCCAATAGGGTAACTAGCAAAGGAGCTGACTCTAGTGCCCCTCGGTGAAGACCCCACCTGAACTGTCCAAATAAGGACAAACCTCTCCAAAGAGCACAGGGAAGAGCTCATTTTCCTTCTCTAGAGGAACCGAGACCTGTTCGCCTGGTCCGTATCAGACATGCCAGGAATCGACCCCAGAATCATTGAGCATAGCCTAAATGTGGACCCAAAGTACAAGCCAGTCGTCCAGAAGAAACATACTTTTGCCATAGAATGCCAGGCTGCCATCAACGCCGAGGTAGACAAACTGCTTGAGGTTGGCTTCATCTAGGAAGCGAAATACCCAAAGTGGGTGTCCAACGTAGTCATGGTTCGAAAGGCCAGCAGTAAATGGCGGATCTGCATCAACTTCACCAATCTAAATAAAGCCTATCCAAAGGATAACTTTCTTCTTCCTTGAGTCGATCAGCTGGTGGATGCCATTTCGGGGCATGAACTCCTCTCTTTTATGGACGCATACTCTGGCTACAACCAAATCCTCATGTATAGGCCAGACCAAGGCAAGACCGTCTTTATCATTGACCGAGGGTTGTATTGCTACAAAGTCATGCCCTTCAGACTCAAGAATACTAGCGCGACCTACCAAAGGCTGGTGAACAAAATCTTCAAAGGGCAAATAGGGCAAAACATAGACGTTTATTTGGATGACATGTTGGTTAAGAGTATGGAGGCTCGGGACCACAGATCCAATCTGGAAGAAGCATTTGGAGTACTGTGTAAGCATAATATGCGGCTGAACTCGGCAAAGTGTGCGTTTAGGGTGACTGGAGGGAAGTTCCTAGGGTTCATGGTCACCCAAAGGGGGATAGAAGTCAACACAGAAAAAATAAAGGCCATATTTGATATGGCCCCCCTAAGTCCGTGAAAGAAGTACATCGGCTCACTAGGAGAATCGCTGCCCTAAGTCGCTTCATGTCCAAATTTGCAAAAAGGTGTCTGCCCTTCTTCAAGGCCATCAGGAAGGCCAAAGACTTCTCTTGGACAGAGGATTGCCATGAAGCATTCGAAGGGTTAAAAAAGTATTTGAGCTTGCCCCCACTCTTAACCAAGCCACTTCCCGGCAAAGAGTTGTTTCTATACTTATCAACTGGGCAAGGCACTGTGGCCTTTGTCCTGATCCAAGAAGAAGAAGGCATTTAGAGGCCCATCTACTATATTAGCAGGATCCTCCACGAAGCAGAAGTAAGGTATTCTCCTATTGAAAAGATGGCTTATGCTCTCATGATAGCTGCACGAAAACTCCGACCGTACTTTCAGGTGCACACGATCAACCTCTTGACTGATCAGCCTCTAAGACAGGTCTTGCACAATCCAAGTGTATCTAGGAGAATGGTAAAATGGGCGGTAGAGCTGGGGGAATTTAATATCCGATACCATCCACGGAAGGCTAGAAAAGGCTAAGCCTTAGCCGACTTTATAGTCGAGACAACCCTACCCACAGATCCATGCGAAGCAATAGAAGCAGAATCCGATGAACCACCTCTTAGGTGGACCCTCTATGTGGATGGATCTTCGAATGTGGTAGGAAGTGGAGCAAGACTCATCCTCCACAGCCCAGACAGCTTCACAGTTGAGTACACCTTGAGATTTGAATTCAAGACTTCGAACAACGAGGCAAAGTACGAAGCCCTACTAGCTGGCTTAAGATTGGCCAAAACACTGGTTGCTTAGGCATTAGAGGTGTTCAACGACTCCCAACTGGTAGTAAGTCAGATGAATAGAGAATTCAAGGCCCGGGGAGAAAAACTCGCCCGATATCTCTAAAAGGTGAAAGAACTCGCTGCATAATTCAAGGCTTTCCGGATAACTCAAATTTCGTGAGCTAAAAACTCCGAAGTAGATATTTTGGCCAGCTTGGCCTTCTTCCGACACCTAGAGACAACTTGAGCTATCTACCTGGAAACCCTCTTCGCTCCTAGCATAGACAAAGCCCCGGTCCTGCTAGTAGAAAGGGAAAAATCATGGATAGACTCGATCCTCCGGTATCTGAGGGATGGAAAGGTCCCCGAACAGAAGGGTGAAGCCAAAAAATTGATCTCCCGCGCGTCCCAGTACATGATTATAGACGGATAACTGTATGAGAGGGCTCTGACTATGCCTTACTGAGGTGCCTCAATTCTGTCGAGGCCGAATACGCCCTCCGAGAAATCCACGAGGGCATATGTGGGAATCACCTAGGAGCTCGAGCCCTCGCCTTCAAGGTTCTTCGCCAAGGGTATTATTGGCCCAAAATGAAAGAGGATGGGGCTAATCTAGTCAAGAAATGCAGAAATTGTCAACAGTACTCTCCAGTACTGCACCAACCTGCTAATCCCCTCACCTCGATCACTAGTCCATTTCCCTTTGTAATGTGGGGGATGGACATCCTAGGCCTGTTCACCGCAACGTCTAGATAAAAGAAGCACCTCATTATGGCCATCGATTATTTCACCAAGTGGGTTGAGGCAGAACCACTAGCTAGCATCACAAATCACCAAATCCAAAACTTCGTTTGGAAGTCGATTGTGTGTCGGTTTGGGATTCCTCGAGTGTTGGTCACCAATAACGGAAAGCAATTCGATAACTCATGGTTTAAAATATTCTATGAAGACCTCCACATTGAGCACCGATTCTCATCCGTTGGGTATCCGCAAGCCAATGGTCAGGCTGAAGTTACCAACAGGACCCTACTCCAAGGAATCAAGAAAAGACTAGCCAAGAAGGATAGATGGTGGGCTGACCAGCTCCCCAATGTTTTTTGGCCTATCGAACGACACCACGAACGCCAACAAGAGAAACTCCATTTTTCATGACATACGGATCGGAAGCCGTCATCCCGGTAGAAATTGGGATTCCATCGATGCGAGTGCAATCTCTTAAATTTAGTGACAATGAAGAAGGCTTGCGAATGAACGTGGACTTAGTCGACGAAGCCCGTGACAGAGCCCAAATTCGTTTAGCTGCATACCAACAGAGGGCAGCTCGATATTACAACTTATGAGTTCAAAACCGAAGCTTGAAACTCCACGACCTTGTCTTACAGAAAAGTGAAGTGTCTCGTCCTCGGCACACGAGAAAGCTCATCCCAAATTTGGAAGGCCAGTACAGAATCCGAAAAGTTTGTCGGATGGGCACTTTTGAGCTCGAAAAGTTAGATGGTAAGCCAGTCCCCCGTACTTGGAACGCGGAAAACCTCCATAAATTTTATCAATGAAATGTAACCACAAGAAGTAAAGGATTAATAAAATTCGAAGTTTCGAAGTTTCATTAAGTTAAAAATGGAGATACAAAATTAGGCGCTATCGACCTTAGTTACAAAAGACAAAAAGATAGAAAATCTATCCTAAGAAGTGGGGGCCTCCTGGGTCTCGCCCTCTGCTGCCTCCTGGGCCTCACCCTCTGGAGCCCCCTAGACGCCAACTGTGGCAGTGTCTTCGCCTCCCTACCAGCTGTAGTAGTATCCAAATCCTCTAAGAGGGCCCCCAAGTCAAGGCCGAAGAAATCGATCTCCGGGTAGAGAGACTTAGCCTTCCTTCTGGCCTCATTGAAACCCATCAAAAACTGATTCTTAACCTACTCCAGTAAGGCCTCTTCCCTCTCAGTGGCCTTGGCAAACTCTGTCTCCCTCAAAGCGGCCTTAGCAACCATCTCCTCCATCTCGGCCTTCAGCAGCACGTTCTCTTTCCTCAGAGTGTCCTCAGCCTTGTGCCGTTGATCCCTCTCAAAATAAGCATCCTCCTTGGCCCTCTCGATCTCTTTTAGGGAGGAGGATAGGGCCTGGACCAGCTCTAAGGTCTCCTCCAGCTTGTATTCAGTTTTAGCCAAGCGCTCGGTCACATCAGCGCTTCGCCTAGCAAGGATCCCACCAAGAACTCCAACTTGAAACAAAGGCATTGTCAAAAGAAAAGCAAACAAATCAAAGAACCTAGACAAAGAAAACAAACCATACCTGGGAAAGAGCAGTCTCCGTGGCAGAGCAAAGCGCCTCAAGGAGCTTCGTCGAAACCTCCAACATATCCTAGGGAGGGATCCCTATAATAAAGTGTTCTCTAGCAACCTTTGGGTGCGCAAACATAGAATCATCCACTCTCAGTGCCCATCATGGCTCAAAGGTGACAGTTACCCCGAGGCCCTCCCTGGATGAAGAAGGCCCCGGGGGAAAGGTGGATGCGGCAGGTTCTGCCCTCTCTTCAGGAACTGGAGGCCTCGAAGGGCTCTCCACTATAATGGGCACTGGGGTTGAAGCTCAGGCTTTCTTATTCTCTTGTCCAGAGCTACCCATATCTACAACCCTCATCTTCTCCCGGGCCATGCATTTGGCCCTCTTCCTCGCCAGGATGACTATCTCCATCTTTGCATAAAGAACGAGTGTTAATGACTTGGAACAAAAAATCAAAATTGTTGTAAAAAAAAAAAAAACTAAGGGCTACCGTGCTCGAGGTTTGATGGGAGGTTGGGAGGGCAGAGGTCGCACCTGTGGAGCTCTTCATTATCTCCAAGCACTTTAATATCCAAGGGCATGGCCAGCATGGCCTTCAACGTCTCTTACTCTCGGTGCAGGAGGTGCGGCCTCTTGCACTTGCTAACACGCTCTAAGATCCAAATGAGGGGGACGTCAAAGCTCTCAGCACTCTTTATAAAGAAGAAAGCCCCCTTCCACCTCTTTATGGAAGAAGGCTTATTCTTTAAAATCTTCTTCCGCCTCCTCGAACTTATGATAACCCACCCCGAATGACCAAGATGGGTTACCTGGAAATGGGCTTTGAACACGTTAATGTTCATTACCCCTCCCACCTCCTGGCACACGACGATGAATGCCATGATCAACTAGATCGAATTGGGCATCAGCTGACTCAGCACGATACCAAAGTATCTAAGCACCAAACAAAAGAACAGGTGGAGAGGGAACCTAAGCCCGGCCTTCATCTGCTGTTCGTAAACGCACAGCTTGTAAGGCACTTGGCTCTAAAGGGCATCGCAAGCCCTCTCTCTTCCCTCTGGTACCCTCAGGTGGTACTCCATGGGATTCTATACCTAACCCTTATCCTCACGAGTTCAGCCTCCCTCACCACACTTGAGATGGAGTTCACTTCGAATGTCCACTCCTCCCTCTTGGTATCTATGTGTCATCTCTTATGATCATCGACGCCCGTATATCCTCTTCTCCAAATGATTCTCCATCATCGACCTCTTCTCCATCTCCTCTATAAGGAATAAGAGCGAGAGCCCCATCTTGAGGGGCTACCTTCGGAGAAGAGACTTCGTCGCTGGAAGAAACGCCCATTGTTTCCTCCAACTCCCTCGACAGATCCCTACTAACTTCACTATCCTCAGACATTCTACTCACTAAGATAATCTTCTGGAATGATTCCTGAGAAGACCGAGCACTCTCAAACTGTTTCTCATAAGGTTTATGCTCTAAAGATCTTTCAAAAGGCAAGTGAGAATTCAAGTAAAGAAAGACCCTCTTATATAGAAGTTGTGGCAACAAAAACGAAGAGCATTAACTCAGCTCGTCAAAGGAGAGGTCGCGCTCTTTGCTGTCACCCAAGCACCATTTTCATACCCCAAGGTGCCAACTGTCATTAAAACACGCCTTTTACTATGCCCAACACGCCGCCATTATTTGTTGCACCTGTAAAAGAAGAACCTATGGGCCCAAGACAAAGAAAAAGCCCATGAGCGCAAGATGGAAGGAAACCCATGAACATGATTTCTCTAAGTCCTGATAGCTGGGCTAAGATTCTCTAAGTCCGAGCATATGAGCTGCTTGTCATACGCTAGGCCTAATTTCTCTAAGTCCGGGCGTATGAGCTGCTTGTCATATGATCTGTCAAGATTCGCTAAGTCAGAGCATATGAGCTGCTTGTCATACGCTCGACCCAATTTCTCTAAGACCGAGCATATGAGTTGCTTATCATACGTTCGGCCAAGATTCTCCAAGTCCGAGTGTATGAGTTGCTTGTCATATGATCGGCCTAGTTTCTCCAAGTCCGAGCGTAGGAGCTGCTTTGCATACGCTCGGCCAGGATTCGCCAAGTCCGAGCATATGAGATGCTTGTCATATACTCGGCCTAATTTTTTCAAGTCCGAGCATATGAGCTGCTTGTCATACACTCGGCCTAATTTCTCTAAGTCCGAGCATATGAGCTGCTTGTCATACACTCGGCCTAATTTCTCTAAGTCTGAGCGCATGAGCTTCTTACCATACGCTCAGCTATGATTCTCTAAGTCCGAGTGTATGAGCTCCTTTGCATATGCTCGGCCTGGATTCGCCAAGTTTAAGCGTCTGAGCTGCTTATCATACACTCGACCAAATTTCTCCAAGTCTGAGCGTATGAGCTGTTTATCATACGCTCAACCAAGATTCTCCAAGTCCGAGTATATGAGCTACTTTGCATACGCTCGGCCAGGATTCGCCAAGTCAAGTGTATGAGCTACTTGTCATATGCTCAGCCTAATTTCTCCAAGTCCGAGCATATGAGCTGCTTATCATACGCTCAGCCAAGATTCTCTAAGTCCGAGCGTATGAGCTGCTTGTCATACGCTCAGCCTAGTTTCTCCAAGTCCCAGCGTATGAGCTGCTTTGCATACACTCGGCCAAGATTCGCTAAATCCGAGTGTATGAGTTGCTTGTCATATGCTCGGCCTACTTTCTCCAAGTCCGAGTGTATTAGCTACTTATCATACGCTCGGCCAAGATTCTTCAAGCCCGAGCGCATGAGCTGCTTCTCATACATTCGGCCTAGTTTCTCCAAGTCCGAGTGTATGATCTGCTTTGCATATGCTCGGCCAAGATTCTCCCAGTCAGAGCATATGAGCCGCTTGTCATACACTCAACCTAGATTCTCCAAGTCTGAGTGTATGAGTTGTTTCGCATACACTCGGCCAAGATTCGCCAAGTCTGAGCGTATGAGCTGCTTGTCATTGATAGGTGCTTAAATATTCATATTTAAGCCCCTTAATTTACATTTGTTAAGCTCTTTATCTATATGTTTTAGTCTATTTTAATTCAATTTTGTGTTTTACACGTTGTTATATGGTTTTGGAGAAGAAAGAAGCATTTTTGGCACTTAAAGGAGGAAAATCTGGAAATCTTAGAGCA
Source organism: Bretschneidera sinensis (assembly GCA_023935145.1). Lineage (NCBI taxonomy): Eukaryota > Viridiplantae > Streptophyta > Magnoliopsida > Brassicales > Akaniaceae > Bretschneidera > Bretschneidera sinensis. Next base: position 49,612,144 of record CM043701.1, read on the forward strand.
ATTGTTGGATAAAGTGCGATCGAGCGCAACCCTCGGTGCGATCGAGTGCATCAGTGATTGTGCGTGCACAAGGAAGAATCGAGCATAGCATTGCAATCGAACGCACTACATGTGCGATCGAGCGCACATGTACGGGTGTGAATAGTAAAGCGACAAAACCAGTTTTGGAAATAAATGAGTTTTATGTTTTAGGAAAGTTTAGGGTTCCTGAGCCTTCTAGGATTATTCACCCCTATAAATACACCTGCAAAACACACACAATAGACATCAATTAATCCATTCTTTTATCTTTTAATCTCCTTTCGGAGTAGATCTTTCTTTTGGGGGATCAAGCTCCTTTTTAGTTTTAGTTTTTGTTCGGGGAGGCTGGAGGCCGGATGAGCCCGAAGGAAGAGATTGTGGAGATGAATTGACGACTCTTCTCCATAATGTTTTCGGGTTTCTTCTTTCCTTTTTATTTTATTATGTGTAACTAAATTCTTAGTAGGGCTTGGTTGAAGCCCTAATTATGTTTATTCAATAATTCAGTATTGGCACTTTTGCGACATTTATGTTGTGTTGCTTAACTTGATTAATACCTGTTTTTATTTAAATTCCTCATATGTGTATGTCTGATCAATATGTGCATGTGGTATGGACCTGTTAGTTACACCAATTTGGATGACCGAGTCCTGGGTCTGATATTAGTAACAAAAGATATCCACATCGGATTCTTGGATGAATCAATATGGGAAACCGGGAGTAGATACCATGCCCTAGGTCTCATATGGTTGTCGATTTCCATAGATCTTAAGCTCTCTTAAGGAACAACTCAGTAGATACCATGTTGAATCCCTTAAGAAAGAGAAGAGTTAGAGTAGATACCATGCCTAACTCGTTGCTTAGGAAGATCAATAGCTTAAGGAGTAGATACCATGCCCTTAGGTTGACAAACATTAGGTATACATGACATTTATAAAGCATTGGCATACTGTTGTATTGTGTAGCATAATTAGTGGTGGATATCAAGCCCCTACACCTTTATCTTTATTATTTCAAACTCAATATTTATTTCTCTTGTTTTTGTTTCATTAATCCGAAACTAATTCTAAGTCGAAACTTACCAATCCCTGTGGAGATGATCTTGCATTCGCACACTATACTACTAAGTTGACCTTGTGCACTTGCAAATAAAACGAGTACGATTATTTGCATATTTATTTAGGTAGATAATTGCACAATAAGTTTTTGGCGCCGTTGCCGGGGACTGTGCTAAATTTCTTTTTGGAATTATTTTCGTTAGTTTTATTTTATTTTATTCTGTTCCGTTTTATTTTTAGTTTGATCAAAAATCAGATTTATTCCTTCTTTTCGTTTTCTTTTGTTCAGGTGTAAAGAAGAGGAGTTTCTGTCCTTATTGCGATTGAGCTTAGTGCCTTGTGCGATCGAGTGCACATCTACGATCGAGTGTAGTTCAGTGTGCAATCGAGCGCAAAAGCTCCAAAAAGTACCCGAGCAGCAGTACTGAAACTGCTGCACTGAAGCTTTTCAACAAATTCATTCAAGGGAGAAGCACCAATGACGGAAGCTCGATATGCTTGTCTAGATACTATGGAGAGGAAGCTAGATATGCTCATAAACGTCATGACTACTCAAAACATATCACCTAGTCCACAAGGCAAACCACTCTAGGTATGTGCTATATGTTCTCGTTTTGATCACACTACTAACACTTGCCCTTTATATTCATCTCTAGATCAAGAGCAAGAAAATCATGTGGGACCGAACAACTACAACATATATGCAAATACCTACAATCATGGATAGTGAAACCACCCCAACTTTGCAAGGAACTCCCAACCAGCAGCACAAACAGTTCCAGAATCAAAGATGAATGACCTAGAGAGTCTTGTGATGCAGTTGGCAACTCAGCAACAACAATTGATGACCTCACAAGATCAGTTTATGGCAGAGGAAAGGCAATTTTGAACTGAGATAAGACAAACCACTGCACAACATGAACAAGCCATTCAAAGATTTGGAGTAATAGTGGGGCAATTGGCTAAAGAGCTAAGTGAACGAAAGCAAGGTGTTGTTGAGCAAGTTTTTCATCACATTAATCCATTGGAGACCTCTCTCACCCATTATTTCAAAGGATCAGATATTGAGCCAAAATCTGAAGATGTTATTGATGACATCATTGAAACTATACACCTTCTAGAGGCCCCTCCAAAGCATCCAAGTAAGTACATCGATCTATTTGACCCTCATGTGCCTACTAATACTATTTTCCCTTTTATTGTACATGAACCTAACTTGGAATTCAAGCAGTTGCCAGAGCACTTACCTTATGCTCATATGGGAGAGAATAAGACATTTCCTATGCTAGTTGCTGCCACTCTTAGTTTTGGGGAAAAATAAGGCTTGGTCCGGCTGAAGACGTTAAACTTAGTGTTCATGGGAGGCACCCCACAGCTTATCCTTTTATTGTTTTTTTATATTTATTGTTATTTATTTATTTTTCGTACTCTTTGTTTTCCCGTATTACGTTAGTTTTTCCTTTTCTTTTTAAGGACATTGTGTTCATCCGTTCAAGTTTGGGGGTGTGCTATGAGCCATTCCAGCCCAACGAGTTCTCCATCTCCCAGATCAGATCTTTCCATGCTTTTCACACATTGGAGAAAATGTGCAATTTCAGTTTGGGGGTATGGGGACACATTCACACACACATTATGTCCCAATTTTTCAGTTTAAAAGATAAATACATATTCATTTTGTTCTAAAAATTTTTGGTTGATCTAAACGAATACTATGATTTGACTTCATAAATGAACTTAAAACCCTGAATACATGGTCTAATAATTGAGTTTTAAACTTTAACTACCCACTTTTAGGTATTTAAGGATTCACAAGTTTGATCTATACCGACACAAGCACATTAGCACATAATTGTGTGGGGTATGACATGTAGCTCTAATTGGTATGTTTCCATGGCTTAACTGTAACCTGACGACTTGTTAGATGAACACTTTGGCATATGGAAATAGAAAAAAGATTATTATTGCGCAAAAAGAAAATAAAGTGCTTCTAAAAATTATCAAACAAACTTTCCACTGAGTAACTGGGCCTCTTGCCTTAGTAAGTATTGAGTGTTCACGTCAAAAGGTGAGAATTTTGCCCATAATGATCATTAAAAGAACTTTTCACTGAGTAACTGGCCCTCTTGCCTCAGTAAGTAGTGAGTGTCACATCAAAAGGTGGGAATTCTGATTGGTAGCATTAAGACCAGTTAGTTTCGTAGTCTTTTTGACTCGAGTTAGTAAGCCCTTAGGGGTGTCTTTGCACCTAATGCCCTAAAACCATCTGGTTTGGGAGTCATTGGCTAAACACTCACTACATGGGTCAAATAGAAAGCTTTAGGGAACTCAACTTGGCAAAAATCTCACAATAAAATAAAAAGAAATAAATAAAACTATGCCGTTGTTTGTTCACCACACACTACACATTAGAGTTATTTGGAAACTTAAATCTTTATGTGCTAATTCACCACACACTAAAAATTAGACTTGTGATGCCTTAACCTATCTCATGTAAGTAATCAACATTTAAAACTCGGATTCATTACGAAGATGTGTTTGTATTTTTAAGCTTGTTCATGAATGCACGTCATGGTTTTGTGCGATACCTAAACTTTGTGGACACCAGGAACAGTGAATTTATCTATGTATCTCTATTTTTCATTTAGTTTTTAGTTTTATTTTGCTAAGGGACTAGCAATATGTAAGTTTAGGGGTGTGACAGGTGCTTAAATATTCATATTTAAGCCCCTTAATTTACATTTGTTAAGCTCTTTATCTATATGTTTTAGTCTATTTTACTTCACTTTTGTGTTTTACACGTTGTTATAGGGTTTTGGAGAAGAAAGAAGCATTTTTGGCACTTAAAGGAAGAAAATTTGGAAATCCTGGAGCAGTTGCTGGATAAAGTGCGATCGAGCGCAACCCTCGGTACGATCGAGCGTATCAGCGCTCGTGCGCGCGAAAGGAAGGATCGAGCGCAGCATTGCGATCGAGCGCACTACATGTGCAATCAAGCGCACATATACGGGCCTGAACAGTAAAATAGCAGAACCAGTTTTGAAAATAAAGGAATTTTATGTTTTAGGAAAGTTTAGGGTTCCTAAGCCTTTTAGGATTATTCACCCCCTATAAATACACCTGTAAAGCACACACAATAGACATCAATTAATCCCTTTTTTTTATCTTTTAATCTCCTTTTGGAGTAGATCTTCCTTTTGGGGGATCAAGCTCCCTTTTAGTTTTAGTTTTTATTCGGGGAGGCCGGAGGCTGAACGAGCCCGAAGGAAGAGATTATGGAGACGAATTGACGACTCTTCTCCATAATATTTTTGGGTTTCTTCTTTCCTTTTTGTTTTATTATGTGTAACTAAATTCTTAGTAGGGCTTGGTTGAAGCCCTAATTATGTTTATTCAATAATTCAGTATTGATGCCTTTGCGATATTTATGTTGTGTTGCTTAACATGATTAATACCTGTTTTTATTTAAATTCCTCATATATGTATGTCGGATCAATATGTGTATGTGGTATGGACCTGTTAGTTAGACCAATTTGGATGACCAAGTCCTAGGTCTGACATTAGTAACAAAAGATATCCACATTGGATTCTTGGATTAATCAATATGGGAAACCAGGAGTAGATACCATGCCCTAGGTCTCATATGGTTGTCGATTTCCACAGATCTTAAGCTCTCTAAAGGAACAACTCAGTAGATACCATGCTGAATCCCTTAAGAAAGAGAAGAGTTAGAGTAGATACCATGCCTAACTCGTTGCTTAGGGAGATCAATAGCTTAAGGAGTAGATACCATGACCTTAGGTTGACAAACATTAGGTATACATGACATTTATAAAGCATTAGCATACTGTTGTATTGTATAGCATAAATAGTGGTGGATATCAAGCCCCTATGCCTTTATCTTTATTATTTCAAACTCAATATTTATTTCTCTTGTTTTTGTTTCATTAATCCGAAACTAATTCTAAATTGAAATTTACCAATCCTGGTGGGTGTCGAATCCAACAAATAATAAAATTCTCACTCTCAAAAATACAAATTGTAATAGTGATGAGTAAGGTCGAATCCACAGGGATTGGGTAGATTTATTTTAATGAAAATTAAAGCGGAGAAAAGGGGGTTTGAAATTTCGGAGTGAAATAAAAGAGAAAGCAATTATAATCAACTAAAAACTAAGGAGAAATCAATATCGGGCAAATATCCAACCGAAGGTATAATTTCAGAATTGGTTCAGAGAATTGATCCCAGATACAAGGATAAAATCTTCTATTCTTCACCAAATTGGTTATGGTTGCTAACAAGCTCTAATAACCTATCTCTCCTTACTTTCTCGATAACCAAAACAAGCTCTTTGATTACTTCCCTTGTTAATAAACAACCTTAAATAAGCTTTTAGGATTTAATCTATCGACAGCATTAATAATTAGAGAGACTACTAATTCTAGCCAACAAATACACAAGCTCGATTCATTTAGACTAGGTTATATATCTCCATAACATAAATCAAAAATCTGGTTATAATCAACTTTGTTATTTTACCACTAATATTAGAACTTTTAAACAATTACGGATTTAAAGTTCTAAATGGCAATTTATTGACTTGATAATTGAATAACGGGCCCTTTGCATCAATCAACCAAGACAATAATTGATAATAAACACAGAAGATATATAAATAGAGAAGAAATAAAAGAGCAATGAAAATTATTTAGATCTCACAATTCTTGAAGAACCAAGACTTCAATTATTCTTCAATTGGAAGAAGAGTATTTAGCTACTCATAATTAAAAGAAATCCTAAAGAAAAGAGAAGAGGGATTTTCTATTCAACGGCCGCCTCTTCTGTTCGAGCTTTTCTCTTTTCTTTCAGCTAGGGTTAGTATTTATAACTTTCAAAACCCACGGGCTGGCGCTGCAGCCTCAGCTTTCTGGCGCTGCAGCGCCAAGTTGCTGCCCCTTCTTCATATTATCTCCATGCTGGCGCTGTAGCCTCAGCTTTTTGGCGCTGCAGCTCCAGGTTGCTGCCTCTTCTTCATATCATCACCATGCTGGCGCTGCAGCCTCAGCTTTCTGGCGCTGCAGCTCCAGGTTGCTGCCTCTTCTTCATATTATCACCATGCTGGCGCTGCAGCCTCAGCTTTCTGGCGCTGCAGCTCCAGGTTGCTGCCCCATCTTCACAAATCTCTTGATTTTGACTTCAATTTGATTTAACTCCTCAATCTACTCCACAAAATACGAAACATAATCAAAATCCAAGATTTAAGCATTTATAATCATTAAAACATGAGGAATTATAACAAACATATAGATATTATGAATCCTTATCAAATTCCCCCACACTTAAACAATGCTTGTCCTCAAGCATACAATAGCTCAAGTATGTGGCTTCTCATCATCGTTCCTTCTTCTACCTTTACTCATCCTCTGTAATCCAAATTATCATGCCTTAAAGATTTAAATCGAAGGACAAATAAGAAGCGAACAATTTCATAGTGTAAATTCTTATAAACCACAATATGAACAATCACCACAATGATCTACTCGAAATCAAAATGCAATAGGATTTAACACCCTCTCATTGGATTCACTCAATATGCTCAAAGTGTTTAGGGTATCGATGAACTCTCAAGTCAAAACATAGAAGATCTTAACTATAAGCTTGCTAATATATCACATCGATGGATTGAATTGAATGCAAAGAATCTAAGGGTCTTAAATGGGTTGTAACAGGGCTTAGGTAAGGTGTGGTGAGAAGGAATTTTTAGGTACTTTTATCAGAGGAATTATACCAACTTCTCCACACAAAGCACAACTCAATAATGTCAAATGTTTTCTTCAATCAATTCACTTCCAAACAATTAAAATTGCACAACTTTTCTCTCTTTTTGGCCAGCTATGTATATTTTTTTCTTTCTTTGATTTTTTTTTTCTTTTTCTCTGGCCGCCTTTTTTCTTTTTTTTTCTTTCTTTTTGCAGTTCAAGGCACTTGTAACTTGAATCACTTTATTCTCAGCATCTTTCAATCCTTTTAGAGATAATTTGAAGCTTCATATGAACAAGCTAGTACAATCCTTCAATTAGAGGTTCAAAAGAGGGAAATCGACAAAAGAATGGGTTGACATTGCTTATACCATGGTTAACTTCCAACAAAAGGGCCAAGGTTCAAAATTGGCTTTCTAAGGTAAAAATCAAGGTAGGCTTTTTAAGAAAGCTAAATGGTTCCACCTAAATGCCCTTATTAATTCAATGCATCCAATTCAACAATGTAGTTTCGTGACATGCATAACAAAGCAAGTTCTAGAAAAATAAACTATGTGTGACAATCACTCAATTAAGAAAATGGAGCATAATATAATATGAATGCTCATTGGCTCAAAAGCACACAAAAAGGGTCATGTGCATTAGATCCAACACATTTTTCATTCAATCAATCATCAGGAGCAATTAATCACTGTGTAGTAAATAAGAATTCAACCATTCATGCTAATCCCTTATTACGCTTCAATTTATCTCAATAATTCACAATAATCTAGATCATTTAAGACAAGCATTGACAGAATCTAGAATTCAGAAGAGAATGATCACAAACAAGAACTAAAGTATCACTTGGATTTTGAAAATTTTCTTGAAAAGTGAAGTTCAAAGTAAAATCAAAATCAAATTCATATGTCAGAGACTGTCCCCCACACTTAATCCATACATTGTCCTCAATGTATCAAAAATAGATGCTCAAAAGCTATAAAAGAACAAGAGTAAGTAGAAAACTCCCCTGAAAATGTTGAGCATCAACCAAGATATCAGTCACATGCTTGGGGGCGAAGGTTATGTGAATCCCATGTAAGCAAAGAAAGCTGTCATGTTTTGTCCATTCTGGCAACTTGGTCTTCGAGTCTTGCAAGCTGATTGCCAAAATAAAGGAAAAAAATAAAACAAATAAAACAAGGAAAGTAAGACAAAAAGTTGGGTTGCCTCCCAAAAGCGCTAAGTTTTACGTCTTCAGCCAAACGTTGTCACCTCTTAATCGCCATAAGTCAGACATTTCAAGATAATTAGATCAACATCATACACTTGAAAACCTTCATAAAAAGGTTTCAGACGATGACCATTGACCTTAAAAGTTTTACCTGTATCCGAACTTTGTATTTCAACTGCACCATGAGGAAATACATTAGTAACAATAAAAAGACCTACCCATCTAGAACGAAATTTACCAGGAAATAACTTCAGTCTAGAGTGATAAAGTAAAACTTTCTGACCAATAGAAATTTTTTTTCTAGAAACTAGTTGATCATGAAAGGCTTTGGTCTTTTCTTTGTATACTCTCGAGCTTTCATAGGCATCATTGCGGATTTCCTCCAATTATTGCAATTGTAATTTCCTTTGTCCTCCTGATTCATCCATTCCCATGTTGCAATGCTTGACAGCCTAATATGCCTTGTGTTCTAGTTCTACTGGGAGATGATATGGTTTGCCAAATACCAAACGGTAAGGAGACATACCTGATAAGACCCATTAAATGCATTATAATCGTACTTATTTGTTAGCACTTTAGGGTTGATTTAGGTCTTAATTGCATTTTTATTCATTAACAACTCTAAAGTGGTATTTTTGGAGCATTAATTTATTTCGGTGCATTTTTCAGGTATCTTGAGTTAAAGGAGATGGAAAAACTATCATCATTTTGAAACACAAAGTTCCATTGAACACTCAAGCAAAAGAATGATCGCGGAAGAGCCAAGATGAAGAGAAACTATGGAAGGAGTTTTCACTAAGTTGCTGGAGTTGGCATACAAATCAACCATCTTTAAAAATTAAACTGTATCGATGTAGAAAGAACCAGGAAGTGTGCCACATATGGTTAGAAAGATACGGAAGTCTATTTTCTGGAGGATTTTACGGTTTGTTAAAATCATTTCTCTAGAGGAAGTTATGGCAATTTTAGCGGACAGAGGTCAGACTTTCTGAATCAGCGCGCGCACAGCCTTGTGCACTCCGAGTTAGACCCTAATTAGGTCTTTAATGACTTATTCAAACCCTAAAACACCCCTGGACCTTGTATACTATAAATATACCACTTAGGGTTTGTAATTGGATATTCAAAAACCTGGAGAACTCAAGAAAGCAGCAACTTTCCTTCCATTGTGCAACCATGAGCCCCATGGCTAACTAATCTCCAAGCAAGGAGAAGGGATGAATCCCTAAGTGTAGTTGTTTCTATTTCCCTTATTTGATTCAGTTGTAATGGAGCTTTGTCGTTCAAATATTGTTATGATTTACTTTTATTCTAATTATAAAGATTTCATCTAATCCGGTGATTGTATCTTTTTCCTTGATATAGATTTAGTCATGCTTTCTTTATGTCAAGATTATTTGGGTATGATTGAGTCCGGTAGATCTAGCCTTTAGCAAAGAGATACTCATCTGGAAAGTCATCTTGCAATGGTGATGGTTCTTCGTTTGTGGGCAATCTACTGAGATGATCTGCGACCAAATTCTCTGCACCTTTTTTATCGCGTATCTCCAAATTGAACTCTTGTAGCAAAAGTATCCATCGAATGAGTCTGGGTTTTGCCTCCTTCTTTGATAGCAAATACTTGAGAGCTGCATGATCAGAATAAACAATTACTTTAGTGCCAAGTAAATATGGACGAAATTTTTCTAAAGCAAAAACAATAGCTAGAAGTTCTTTTTCCGTTGTTGAATAGTTCCTCTGTGTACTATCAAGTGTTCTTGAAGCATAATAGATGGCATGAGAAACTCGTCCAACTCTTTGTCCAAGAACAGCACCAACTGCATGATTGCTTGCGTCACACATGATTTCAAATGGAAGATCCCAGTTTGGTGGCCGGATAATTGGCGTCGAAGTCAGCATATCCTTCAACTTATCGAATGCATCTTTGCACTCCTCATCAAATTTGAACACCACATCTTTTTGCAATAATCTACATAAGGGTTGAGTGATTTTGGAAAAATCCTTGATAAAGCGTCGATAAAATCCTGCATGTCCAAGAAAAGAGCGAATTTCCCGCACATTTGCGGGATAAGGCAAAGATTTGATAATTTCTATCTTAGCTTTATCAACTTCAATTCCCTTAGAAGATACAATATGACCTAGAATAATACCTTGATCAACCATAAAGTGACACTTTTCATAATTAAGAACAAGGTTTGTTTCTATGCATCTTTTAAGCAATTTTGTAAGGTTAGTTAAACAAGTATCAAAAGAATTACCATAGACTGTAAAGTCATCCATAAATACCTCTATGATATTTTCTACGTACTCTGAAAATATACTAACCATACACCTTTGAAATGTAGCAGGAGCGTTGCAAAGTCCAAATGGCATTCATCGGTATGCAAAAGTGCCAAACGGGCATGTGAAGGTGGTTTTTTCTTGATCCTCCGGTGCGACTGGGATTTGATGAAAACCTGAATAACCATCAAGACAACAATAATGAGTACGACCACCCAAATGTTCAAGCATTTGATCAATAAATGGAAGAGGAAAGTGGTCTTTTCTAGTTGATGCATTTAACTTCCTGTAATCTATACAAACCCGCCACCCGTTTTGGATTCGAGTGGGCACCAACTCACCATCAGGATTTTTTATTACTGTTATACCTGTTTTCTTTGGCACAACCTGAACCGGACTTACCCATTTACTGTCTGAAATTGGATAGATCATACCTGCATCGAGAAGTTTCAAAATCTCTTTCTTTACCACTTCCATTATTGGTGGATTCAGTCGGCGTTGGGCTTCTCTAGACGGCTTACAATCTTCCTCTAATAGTATCCTATGCATGCATATGGAAGGGCTCAATCCCTTAATGTCAGCTATAGTCCAGCCAATAGCCTCTTTATACTCTCTAAGCATCCGAATCAACTTTTCTTCCTCTAATATGGAAAGTTTGTTTGAGATTATCACCGGAAGAGTTTCTCCTTCTCCCAAAAATGCATGTTTCAGATGATCTGGTAAGGGTTTCAATTCTAATTTTGGTGCCTGCACAATAGAAGGAAGAAGTTTTGTGTGAGAAAGAGGCAAATCAATGTAAGACACCTCATACCTTATAGGTTTAAGTGATTCTAATTCGTAGATTGCATCCTGTAGGTCGGACTCCAACATAAACTTCCTCATGATCTTTCGTAGCCCTTCAAGAGTGAGATTCCTGCTAAGTGTAACTTTTAGCTTATCATCATCAACTAGATCAAAGATTTCCTGCGCCAACGGGTCAATAACATCCATAACAAAAACAGAAGACACATCATTAGGGTACCTCATGGCGTCATAAATATTGAATTTAATAATTTCACCATCAAATTCCATTGTGAGTGTACCATCATGCACATCAATTTTTGTCCTAGATGTTTTTAGAAATGGCCTTCCTAATAACATTAATGTTGAATTAGAAGAGTCATCTTCTTCCATGTCAAGAACATAAAAATCAGCAGGAAAGACCAACCCATTAACTTGTACTAAGACATCCTCCAAAACTCCTTCAGGATATACATTAGATCTATCAGCAAGTTGAATAATCACACCTGTTTCTTTTAATGGACCAATATTCAAAGATGAATAAATAGAGAGAGGCATGACATTTATTGAAGCTCCTAGATCTAGCATTGCTCTTTCAATCCTAACATCACCTAGTTTGCAAGGGATAATAAACATACCTGGGTCCTTGCATTTTGGAGGTAATTTTTTCTGGAGGATGGCTGAAACATTTTCCCCCATACTTATCATTTCATTACCTTTCAACTTCCTCTTGTTGGTTCACAACTCCTTGAGAAATTTAGCATATCGAGGCACTTGTTTAATTGCATCAAGTAAAGGAATATTTACCTCAACCTTGCGAAAAGTTTCAAGGATTTCCTTCTCTTTCTCCTCTTTTTTCGATTTATTCAGTCTAGTAGGAAAGGGAGGATTTGTCACCAATGCCATTGGTTGTTCACTATCGAGTCCTCTAGGCTGATCAGTTTGAGGTTGAGAAGCAACTACTTCTTTTTCAATTTCTTCTCCACGTGCTGCCTTACTGGGTTCTTTCAACTCCTTCCCGCTTCTCAAGGTAACTGCACTAGCATTTTGTTTTGGGTTAACAATAGCTTGGGAGGGCAATTTACCTTGAGATTCCAATCGGTTCACAGAAGATGCCAGTTGAATCATTTGGTTCTCCAATTGTTGAATGCTTGTTCTTGTCTCCTGTTGAAATTGTTGCGTGTTAGTTGCAAGTGATTTAACAATTTCTTCTAGAGACATACCTGAACTTGTGGAGTTTTGTTGTGGTGGTGGAACAGGCGGTCTATGTTGAAAGTGTTGGAATGGTGGTCTTGCTCCATAGCTGAAATTGGGATGATCCCTCCATCCTGGGTTATAGGTATTTGAGTAGGGATTGTATTTCCTTTGTGGTGGGCCTGGAAATCCTCCAGCTGCATTGGCATGCTCATAGGAATCATCTCGAAGTGTAGGGTACATGTCAGTTGGATGACCGATGGTGGCACAAATCCCACAAGCTTTCACTTGTTGCATATTTCCTACAGCTAACTATTGGACAACAGAAGTTAGATTGGATATTTGATTTGCAATGGAAGATATACTTACCTCATTCACCCTTATTGGAGATGTGTCCTGCCTAAATCCAAATTGTTGTGAGTTAGCGGCCATGATGGAGATCAATTCTCTAGCATCACGAGGAGTTTTGTTCACTATGGCACCTCCACTCGCTGCATCCATCATCTTCCTTTCCATGGGTAGGAGCCCTTCGTAGAAATATTGAATGAGGAGCTGTTCAGAAATTCCATGTTGTGGGCAGCTTGCACAGAGTTGCTTAAATCTTTCCCAATACTCGTGAAGGGTATCTGTATCTTTCTGTTTTATTTCACATATCTCCTTTCTAATGCCAGCAGCTCGTGATGCAGGAAAAAATTTATCAAGAAATAATCTTACCATCTCCATCCATGTGGTTATAGAGCCAGGGGGCAAATAAAATAACCAATCCTTTGCTTTTTCAGTCAACAAGAATGGAAAAGCACGTAATTTGATTTGATCTTCAGTCACTCCTTGTGGTTTCATGCTTGAACATACCACGTGGAATTCCTTCAGATGCTTGTGAGGATCTTCATTCTCAAGACCATGAAAAGTTGGGAGCAAATGGATCAATCCAGATTTTAACTCAAAACCCACTTCCAAAGCTGGATACGTAATGCAAAGTGGCTGTTGATTTAAATTTGGTGCAGCCAATTCCCTTAAAGTTCTCTCTTGATTGGCCATTGCTTCTTCTTTTTTAGAATCGCTAGATAAATCAACTAATTCAGGTACTGAATTAAATCCGGGGGGTGAAGATGAAGATGCTTGTTTGTCACGCAATTTAGCTTCCTTCCTCAACTCCCGAGCTGTCTTCTCAATCTCAGGATCGTATTGGAGTTCACCTGCACGAGAAGATCGAAGCATTAAAATAAATCTAATTAACACCAATCCCCGGCAACGGCACCAAAAATTTGATGGGTGTCGAATCCAACAAATAATAAAATTCTCACTCTCAAAAATACAAATTGTAACAGTGATGAGCAAGGTCGAATCCACAGGGGGTAGATTTATTTTAATGAAAATTAAAGCGGAGAAAAGAGGGGTTTGAAATTTCGGAGTGAAATAAAAGAGAAAGCAATTATAATCAACTAAAAACTAAGGAGAAATCAATATCGGGCAAATATCCAACCGAAGGTATAATTTTAGAATTGGTTCAGAGAATTGATCCCAGATACAAGGATAAAATCTTCTATTCTTCACCAAATTGGTTATGGTTGCTAACAAGCTCTAACAACCTATCTCTTCTTACTTTCTCGATAACCAAAACAAGCTCTTTGATTACTTCCCTTGTTAATAAACAACCCTAAATAAGCTCTTAGGATTTAATCTATCGACAGCATTAATAATTAGAGAGACTACCAATTCTAGCCAACAAATACACAAGCTCGATTCATTTAGACTAGGTTATATATCTCCATAACATAAATCGAAAATCTGGTTATAATCAACTTTGTTATTTTACCACTAATATTAGAACGTTTAAACAATTACGGATTTAAAGTTCTAAATGGCAATTTATTGACCTGATAATTGAACAACGAACCTTTTGCATCAATCAACCAAGACAATAATTGATAATAAACACAGAAGATATATAAATAGAAAAGAAAGAAAAAAGCAATGAAAATTATTTAGATCTCACAATTCTTGAAGAACCAAGACTTCAATTATTCTTCAATTGGAAGAAGAGTATTTAGCTACTCATAATTAAAAGAAATCCTAAAGAAAAGAGAAGAGGGATTTTCTATTCAATGGCCGCCTCTTTTGTTCGAGCTTTTCTCTTTTCTTTCAGCTAGGGTTAGTATTTATAACTTTCAAAACCCGCAGGCTGGCGCTGCAGCCTCAGCTTTCTGGCGCTGCAGCACCAAGTTGCTGCCCCTTCTTCATATTATCACCATGGTGGCGCTGCAGTCTCAGCTTTCTGGCGCTGCAGCTCCAGGTTGCTGCCTCTTCTTCATATCATCACCATGCTGGCGCTGCAGCCTCAGCTTTCTAGCACTGCAGCTCCAGGTTGCTGCCTCTTCTTCATATTATCACCATGCTGGCGCTGCAGCCTCAGCTTTCTAGCACTGCAGCTCCAGGTTGCTGCCCCATCTTCACAAATCTCTTGATTTTGACTCCAATTTGATTCAACTCCACAATCTACTCCACAAAATACGAAACATAATCAAAATCCAAGATTTAAGCATTTATAATCATTAAAACATGAGGAATTATAACAAACATATAGATATTATGAATCCTTATCAAATCCCTATGGAGATGATCTTGCATTCGCACACTATACTACTAAATTGACCTTGCGCACTTGCAAGTAAAACGAGTACGATTATTTGCATATTTATTTAGGTAGATAATCGCACAACAAGTTTTTCGTGCCGTTGTCGGGGATTGTGCTAAATTTCTTTTTGGAATTATTTTTGTTAGTTTTATTTTATTTTATTTTGTTCCGTTTTATTTTTAGTTTTATCAAAAATCAGATTTATTCCTTCTTTCCGTTTTCTTTTGTTCAGGTGTACAGCAGAGGAGTTTCTGTCCTCATTGTGATCGAGCGCAGTGCCTTGTGCGATCGAGCGCAGTTCAGTGTGCGATCGAGAGCAAAAGCTCCAGAGAGTACCCGAGCAGCAGTACTGAAACTGCTGCACTAAAGCTTTTCAACAAATTCATTCAAGGGATAAGCACCAATGACGGAAGCTCGATATGCTTGTCTAGATGCTATGGAGAGGAAGCTAGATATGCTTATAAATGCCATGACTACTCAAAACATATCACCTAGTCCACAAGGCAAACCACTCCAGGTATGTACTATATGTTCTCGTTTTGATTACACTACTAAAAATTGCCCTTTATATTCATCTGCAGATCAAGAGCAAGCAAATCATGTGGGACCAAACAACTATAACATATATGCAAATATCTACAATCATGGATGGTGAAACCACCCTAACTTTGCAAGGAACTCCCAACCAGCAGCCCAAATAATTCCGGAATTAAAGACAAATGACCTAGAGAGTCTTGTGACGCAGTTGGCAACTCAGCAACAACAATTGATGACCTCATAAGATCAGTTTATGGCAGAGAAAAGGCAATTTCGAACTGAGATAAGACAAACCACTGCACGGCATAAACAAGCCATTCAAAGATTGGGAGTACAAGTGGGGCAATT
Source organism: Bretschneidera sinensis (assembly GCA_023935145.1). Taxonomy (NCBI): domain Eukaryota; kingdom Viridiplantae; phylum Streptophyta; class Magnoliopsida; order Brassicales; family Akaniaceae; genus Bretschneidera; species Bretschneidera sinensis. The sequence goes on from CM043701.1 coordinate 49,627,966, forward strand.
GGCTAAAGAGCTAAGTGAATGAAAGCAAGGTGTTGTTGAGCAAGTTTTTCATCACATTGATCCATTGGAGACCACTCTCACCCATTATTTCAAAGGATCAGATATTGAGCCAAAATCTAAAGATGTTATTGATGACATCATTGAAACTATGCACCTTCTAGAGGCCTCTCAAAAGCATCCAAGTAAGTACATCGATCCATTTGACCCTCATGTGCCTACTAATACTATTTTCCCTTTTATTGTACAGGAACCTAACTTGGAATTCAAGCAGTTGCCAGAGTACTTACCTTATGCTTATATGGGAGAGAATAAGACATTTCCTATGCTAGCTGCTGCCACTCTTAGTTTTGGGGAAAAAATAAGGCTTGGTCCGGTTGAAAACGTTAAACTTAGCACTCATGGGAGGCACCCCACAACTTATCCTTTTATTGTTTTTTTTATATTTATTGTTATTTATTTATTTTTCGTACTCTTTGTTTTCCCGTATTACGTTAGTTTTTCCTTTTTTTTTTTAGGGACATTGTGTATATCCGTTCAAGTTTGGGGCTGTGCTATGAGCCATGCCAGCCTAACGAGTTCTCCATCTCCTAGGTCAGATTCTTCCATGCTTTTCGTACATTGGGGACAATGTGCAATTTAAGTTTGAGGGTATGGGGACATATTCACACACACATTATGTCCCAATTTTTTAGTTTAAAAGATAAATACATGTTCATTTTGTTCTAAAAATTTTTGGTTGATCTAAACGAATACTATGATTTGACTTCATTAGTGAACTTAAAACCTTGAACACATGGTCTAATAAATGAGTTTTAAACTTTAATTACCCACTTTTAGGTATTTAAGGATTCATAAGTTTGATCTAAACCGACACGAGCATATTAACACATAATTGTGTGGGGTATGACATGTAGCTCTAATTGGTATGTTTCCATGGCTTAACTGTAACCCGACGACTTGTTAGATGAACACTTTGGCATATGGAAATAGAAAAAAGAATATTATTGCACAAAAAGAGAAAATAAAGTGCTTCTAAAAATCATTAAACAAACTTTTCACTGAGTAACTGAGCCTCTTGCCTCAGTAAGCATTGAGTGTTCTCGTCAAAAGGTGGGAATTTTTCCCATAATGATCATTAAAAGAACTTTTTACTGAGTAACTGGCCATTTTGCCTCAGTAAGCAGTGAGTGTCACGTCAAAAGATGGGAATTCTGATTGGTAGCATTAAGACCACTTAGTTTCGTAGCCTTTTTTACTCGAGTTAGTAAGCCCTTAGGGGTGTCTTTACACCTAATGGCCTAAAACCATCTAGTTTAGGAGTCATTGGCTAAACACTCACTACATGGGTCAAATAGAAAGCTTTGGAGAACTCAACTTGGCAAAACTCTCACAATAAAAGAAAAAGAAAGAAATAAAACTATGTCATTGTTTGTTCATTTTGATAGGAAATTTGGTGAATCTTGAGACACTAAAACACTACACATTAGAGTTATTTGGAAACTTAAATCTTTATGTGCTAATTAATCACACGCTAAAAATCAGACTTGTGATGCCTTAACCTACCTCATGTAAGTAATCAACGTTTAAAACTCAGATTCATTACGAAGATGTGTTTGTATTTTTAAGCTTGTTCATGAATGCACATCATGGTTTTGTGCGATACCTAAAATTTTGTGGACACCATGAACAATGAATTTATCTATGTATCTTTATTTTTAATTTAGTTTTTAGTTTTGTATTGCTAAGGGACTAGCAATATGTAAGTTTGAGGGTGTGATAGGGGCTTAAATATAAGCCCCTTAATTTACATTTGTTAAGCTCTTTATCTATATGTTTTAGTCTATTTTACTTCACTTTTGTGTTTTACACGTTGTTATAGGGTTTTGGAGAAGAAAGAAGCATTTTTGGCACTTAAAGGAAGAAAATCTGGAAATCCTGGAGCAGTTGTTGGATAAAGTGCGATCGAGCGCAACCCTCGGTGCGATCGAGCGCATCAGTGCTCGTGCGCGCGCAAGGAAGGATCGAGCGCAACATTGCGATCGAGCGCACTACATGTGTGATCGAGCGCACATGTACGGGCATGAACAGTAAAGTGGTAGAACTAGTTTTGGAAATAAAGGATGTTCTTCCCCCTAGGGCGGGCGGCTTTGTACTTAGATGTTCTTCTTGCCCTATCGGCTGCCCCTGCCTTTCAGGCTGCTCCCCCTCCAAAGTAGACTCCTCCTCTTCCTCAGACTCCAGTAGATCAAGGCCTGAGAAGTCTGTCTCCGGGTACATGACCTCGACCCTCCTCTTGGCTTCCATAAATCCCTCAAGGAACTGCTGACTCCCCTCCCTCTTTAAGGCCACTACTATCCGAGCCCTGGGAGTCATTTTTTTTAGGACATCAGAACCTTCAAAAATCAGTGTAGAGAACAAGACTCACTTTGGTTTAAAGAAAGGATAACAGAAACCTCTTCTTATAAGAAGGGAAAACACGTTCAACGAGGGCACTTAAGGCAAGCATGGAAAAAAAAGAAGACCTTTAAGATCCCAAGGCCATTCGCACGCTCCCCTAGGTGGCTTCTAGCTTCCCAAAAGCAAAAAGCTCGTTCCCAAGGTCTGCCATTTAATGCAAGGATTGACTCACGCTTGCTGCAAGTGACCCCAGGATCGGACACCCAACACTCCAAGGCAGAGCACTTGGATTGCCCCACACATGCTCGGCCCACTGACTTCGAGATCCAAACTAATGGGCTTGGATTCATATTAATCGCCCCACGTATGCTTGGTCCGGTTCTGTTGAAGCACGACACACCATGTCAGTAGTTAAAAAGATCATACCCTGCAATACTTCCTTAAGCACATAAATGTACTCAAGGAAGTGGGGAGGCTGTGATATAGCCTACAAAACCCTCCTCTAATAGGACATCAACACATGGAATCCAACACCAGCAATTGTACCACGACACGTGTCAATCCTCCTCAGCCTAGTCAAGCACACGTAGGAAGGGCAAGCTCACACCATCGCCACATCAAAGCATGGTTTAGCAACCTAACCCTCCTGCAACACGCGACCCCTGACACACACCATCTACTGATCGCGCAATTAAGACCTAACCACTGAATGCAGAGACAGTATGGGCAAGGCCATACCTCCCCATGTGGGCAATACCTACTCAGAAGACTATAAAAAGACGGAGGTATGGAATGCATGATTCATTCACACTTATCTACTTACACTAAAGAACTGCTTTAAGTTTTAGTACTCAGCCTCGGCCTACCTTAAGTTCCTATTCTAACTTAAGCATCAGAGCACCCTAGAAGGTCTCCCCCTCCCCTCCTTCCAAGGGTTTTTAGTTCACCATTGTTGCTTGTGCAGGACCACTTCAGCATTGAAGCCACGTCAGCATCTAGGCCATGTCAGAATCCAGGCCGCGACAGCAACCATGGTTTTTGGCATCAACAACATGTATGAAATTCGATGGTTAACATAAAAGATAGTTCTTAAAAATAGCAGGATGAAAAACTATCTTGAATTGAATTATTCCCAGTTTCCAGAAGGGGAATGAGGATTTATCGGTTAGTTCAGGTTTAAACTCAATAACTTAGTTTTAAAATTTTTATTGGTAATATTAATTTTTGGATTTCATATCTATATTAATATTATCAATAAAACTTCTCAAAATTATTAATAAAATTTCCAATTGATCTAAACAATTAAGTTTAGACCCGAACCCATAAAAATTTCTAAGGAAAATAGAGGGAACAGTAACAGGTGAAGGATATAAGACCAAAAAAGCTGCAAGTGGGCCCTTAGAATAATCAGTAAATAATTACCATCTCCTCTAGCAGTGGCATGGGATTGGACCTTGTACTTGTTGATGTGGAAGGCATCTTTTCTTTGGAGTAGAAGCTAATAAGTGCTGGTAGATTTCGAAAGTGTCAAGGATCGTAATTGAGGAAGTTCAATATTTTTGGTTGCTTCATTATCAACAATTTCGTCCTGTTTTTCTTGGATAAAAATCTCTGTCATGTTCTCGCAATCAGTTACTTCAATTTCTTGAAGTTGCAAGAGACCCTTGGCCACGGAGAACGAGAACAAATATTTTAATTTTTCGCAATGTTCCACTTTAATCGTTCTCAATTTGCTGAGAGACTCACGTAACCTGAGTTTTCTCTAACACATCTTCTCCAAATTGATCAGATTGTGAATAAACAATGACTCCAAGATTGAAAAATCATTTAAACTAACCCATGATTCAATGATAAAATGAACCTCGGGACTGTTTTGGACATGAAGATGCTTCAATAGTGGAAAACCCTCCCCTTCTAATTTGTAAAGAACATTCTCTACACCCTTAAGTTCATCTAAATATAGATCTTTAGTTTTCTTCAACAACATGTGAATCCCATCCTCTAAACAATGGCTTGAATTATCCTTGAGTTTCAATGTTCTAGAGGTTTCATGTTAATAATTCTAAGGATCTATTACATGCGTTGTATTTCTAATTTTGATCTATTTAATATCACATACCTGATGTTTGCAGCATATTGTTATTCTGGTAACACCACATGGATCTAAAAAAAACAATACGTACAAGACCGTTTAGCTATGGTTCTTCCTCTCCTTCCTGTCTTTGTACAAAAGATTTATAATGGGGAAAACTTACCTATGTTAAGAGAGGAGAGGGGACTTAGCTCATATTTATAATAAACTCAATAAACTGCCCATCATAGCCCATTAGGTTTGTCAAGCCCACACTACTGCCCAACCACTTCTAAATCCATTAGGTGTATCTAGCCCATCTACGAGATTAAGTGATGTCAGGCCCACAGAGTCCATCTTAGGAACCTAATCCAGTCCGTTTTATAAACACAAAGCTCTACAAACTAATGGAAGCCCATCACTAATATTTAGAACATTTTATATATTCTAACATTCTTTCATTTGGGCAAACATTAGTTGTAGTTTTTTTGGATGTCTTAAAAAATATTTAGAAAACGAATCTCGGACTGAATTACTGATTTTAAATATGTGGCCACAATTTTTGGAAAACAAGTTCCTAAGATAACACCTAAATATGATCTAGTCCAATAAAGTCATCAATACAGGACCATGATAGCCATTATATCTCAATTGATATAAGATCAATCCATAATCACAAACACTAATAACTTCACCAACTTAGATCCAGATATGAGAGTGTGGTAATGAAATAGAACCAACATGTGATCTCAAAAATTCCATTCCATTGTTGGTCCTCAATTTCTCGATTACCTGCTTCACCAAGAAGCTAGAGAAATCCAAAGCTTCTCTATTACCTGTTCACCCAAAAGCTAGAGAAAACCCTAGGGGGTTCTCGATTTCTGTATTACCTGATTGACTCATAAAGTAGAAAAATCTTAGATTTCCTCTATTAACTTGCTTCACCCAGAAGCTAGAGAAAACCTAGCGCTTCACTGTAACGACCCATCCCGGGTTGGCCACCCCTGAGACGGTGTCGTCACTTTTTGAAATCCCAGCACGACACATATATGCAACAATAAAAATAATACAACTGCAATTGTTTACATTGATCCTCAACCCTTAATAGGGGAAATACATTATTCAGATCTCAACTTAAACATTTTATACTACATAATATGCATGAATATTTACAAATAAATTTTTATTTTATTTTCTCATTAGTCGAGGATGTGGACACACATGTGGCTTACAAATAATGATTTCGTCTGAATCTCAACTCACCAAACTATATGTCCTGCCTGCTACATGAAAACATTGTACAATGAGGAGTGAGCTTCATAAGTTCAGTGAATTAAATTTACTAGAAGTATTCGATTTTATACTCCCCGTTACATCTTATAATTCAATTACTTCTAAAAGATCTTCCGATATTCATTCATCTTTTTCCTCAAATAATTCAATAACAATACTCTGTAATCACTACTCAATTTCATAATTCTCCTATTTCACAATCTCTTCTTAAGTTACTCATCAGACATATCAATCTTTCAAATCATCAACCATAGCTCGTCAAGAATTTCACTTATCGTCTTTATTATTAAATCGACTCATTATTCCAATAAAATTATTTCTTATAAAATAATTCTCTATACATCCACTATTCCTATCATACCTACCAATCAACTTTTCATATACCACCAAAGCATAAGTTAATAATTTATTCTAATATTATCACTATATATTTCACATTTATCTTGATTACTTAAAGTAAATCTAACTTACCACGTAGCACTTAGAGCTACCTGTGGATCACCTCATTGCCTTTCCTGCTCCTCTCAATAATTTCTCTTGATTGTTGATTGTCAACACCTGACATAGTATTTATATTAAAATTTCTAATTTATTCTTCAATTCCTTCATAATTTACACCCTTTGAAAATTCCCACATTGAATTCTGAGAAATTTTATGTATGCTAAATTTCAAAAATAAACTTCACGTTATTACCTTATGTTTTTCTTAGAGCTTCCCGTGCCTCTCTATAAAATTTTCCCGTAAAGCCCTTCAAAATTTTACTCTTCAATCTTTCTTTCAGTTCCCAAGTGTTTAAAGAAATGAAGTAGTTTGAATTGAAGAAAGGATAAAACCAAACAGGATTTGGTAAGTAATGAATAAATCTTTTTGAAAAGGATAAATCCTCTTTAGTTTTCTCTTTTTCTCAATTCAAACTGCTCCATTTCTTTAAACACTTGGGGACTGAAAGAAAGATTGAAAGAGTACAATTTTGAAGGGGTTTACGGGAGAATTTTATAGAGAGGCACGAGAAGTTCTAAGAAAAACAAAAGGTAATAATGTGAAGTTTATTTTTGAAATTTAGCGTACATGGAATATCTCGGAATTCAATGTAGGAATTTTCAAAGGGTGTGAATTATGAAAGAATTGAAGAATAAATTAGAAATTTTAATATAAATATTATGTCAGGTGTTGACGATAAGTAACTGGGAGAAATTACTGAGAGGAGTAGGAAAGGCAATGAAGTAATCCACGGGTAGCTCTAAATTCTACGTGGTGTCACGATAAATATGAAATATATAGTAATAATATTAGAATAAATTATTAACTTAAGCTTTGGTGGTAGATAAAAAGTTGGTTGATAGGTATGATAGGAATAATGGATGTCTAGAGAATTATTTTATGATAAATAATATTATTGGAATAATGAGTCGATTTAATAATAAAGGCAATAAATGAAATTCTTGACGAGCTATGGATGATGATTTGATATGATTTATGAGGAGAGTAATTTAGTGGATCTTGACGAGTTATGGTTGATAATTTGATATGATTTATGAGGAGAAGAATTTAGTGGAATTTTTCAAATAATAATTTAAGAATAATCAGGATAGCTAATTTGAATGTTTGAAGACATGCTTGGTTATATATTATTGTTCATATACATATTTCATATTATTATTCATATGCATATGCATGAAATAAAAGAACCAGGAAGGCAGCCGGTCCAAATGAAAATAAAAGAACTGTCGGTCTAAATAAAAACTGTGACAGCCGGTATATACTAGAAATAAAAGAATCAAGAGGGTAGCCGGTCTAAATGAGAATGAAAGAACCGAGAAGGTCGTCGGTCTAAGATAAAAACATGTCGACATGTGGGAAGACGTTCTCAATAATAATAACATTTAAATTCACGTATTGCATTTGCTTTAAATATTCATTGTTATTGCTTGAGATATTAAAGTGTTATTCATGATTGTAAATTTATTGATAGATGAATGAGTCTCACAGAGACACAATTATGCTAAGGAAGAGATATAGAAATATTATATGATAAGAATTGTTTGAGTGAGTTATTATATTTTGTGAACCTCATAATGAGGTAAATGATAATGTTGAATTGAGAATTTAGAGATGATTAAATATATGATTGAAAGATTGATATGTCTAATGAGTAACTTAAGAAGAGATTGTGAAATAGAGGAATTATGAAATTGAGTAGTGATTACATAGTATTGTTATTGAATTATTTGAGGGAAAAATGAATGAATATCGGAGGAGTTTTTAGAAGTAATTGAATTATAAGATGTAACAGGGAGTATAAAATCGAATACTTCTAGTAAATTTAATTCACTGAGCTTGTTAAGTTCACTCCTCATTGTACAATGTTTTCAGGTAGCAGGTAAGATAGATAGTTTAGTGAGTTGAGATTCAGACAAAGTCATTATCTGTAAGCCACGTGCGTGTCCACATTCTCAGACTAATGAGAAAATAAAATGAAAATTTATTTGTAAATATTTATGCAGATTATGTGGTATAAAATGTTTAAGTTGAGATTTGAATAATGTATCTCCCCTATTAAAGGTTGAGGATCGAAGTAAACAATTGCAATTGTATTATTTTTCTTGTTTCATATATGTGTCATGCTGGGATTTCAAAAAGTGACGACACCGTCTCGGGGGTGGCCAACCTAGGATGGGTCGTTACATTCACCTAGAAGCTTGAGTAACCCCACAACTTCACCAAGAAGTCAGTATGTCTCGGTCAATATGACTCAAATTTGCAAAATGGCGTTACGAGACATACTTAATAATGACATAAAAGTCATTCTTTAGACAACACGAAGTCTTAAAATTTTAATGCATCATGACATGTCATATATATATAATGTGCACAAAATGCTCATAATATGATATCAATCAATGAAAACAATGATCATCGATAATATTTTATTACATATCAAAAGATGCCCAAAGGAAAACAACATATAAACTGACATAAGAGTCTCAATATAAAAGTCATACTCCTACTAATAAAATACATCAAAAGAACTAACAATACTCATATTGTCTACATGTTTGACAAAATTTGAAGGCCCAAGACCCTTGGTCAAAGGATCGGTAAGCATAGCCCCAGTATCAATATGCTAAAAAAGCACATCATCATTGTACACAATTCCCAGAGTAAACTCGATATCTTGTTTTCATTTCTTATAAATTGATCCAATCAAGATCTTAATTATGGAATTTCCATTGCTAGCAGCAAACGAAATTGATCGGGAAAAAATATAAGGCAATCGTGATAATGAATTTGGGTAGTAAAACAACAGGACCCCAAACATATCATTACATACTCCCCTTTGGGCAGAGAATGTAATGCACATTTCGAATTTCCTACAAGAAAGTAACAACTGAATACATACCAATTTTCGAAATACCTAACACCTTTGAGTTGATAAAACAACAGTTTCATGTTTATCAATTATTAACACATGCAATAAACCCCTTTGGTCAAGCGACTGAATGTATTAATTCCACCCCAAACGGCATGAAATAATCTTAAAAATTTAACAAGCAAACCACTTTGGTGGAAACCATTTACTTCAACCTTTAAAATTATTTCAAACCAATGCTTAAAACAAAACTTAAGAGATAATATGTTTTTTTTATAAAGTTTATTAAATAATAATTATTAATTTGAATGTTAATAATTTTAAATTAAAAATAAATATTATTATACTCTATTTTAATCATTAACTTATTTTGATGCAGTATAAGATATATTAAATGAGAATAAGTTTAATAAAAGCATTTGACTTAACTCACATTGGACTAAAACGTTACAAGGGCCAAGGAGTCAATGGTTTGACTACTACTTGCCAACTTTCTGTTATATTTTAAACTTATTAAACTGCCTAAAATAACATATGCCTGATTTATGGTCCAGAGAGATAATGACATTTTACTACTTAGTTGGTCAAAACCATGTAAACAATATCTATCAATTGATTAATTAAAAATTTATGCCTAACTGTAAGCCATTTAAATTGCTTACTATAAATTAATTAATAAAAACGTTTTGAGCAATTAAAGCACTAAAAGTTTCAGCAACCAAAACCATTAAATGATTTTAATTAGAACACAAATAATTATATAAGTAAATCACATAACGAACCAGGTAAATAAATTTGCTCCCACTAACCTTTAGGTATATGTATTGATATACTTTATTTTCCTCAAAACCAATAGAATTCACCACCTCATCAAATTTTAGGTACCACTAATATTAGTATGCACTATTTCTAGAAGATCAGAACTACAAGTTGAACCATTTTCTTGATTTTGGTTAACTTTCCCTTAATACAATCGACACAGGTCCTCCATATCCCCAAAATCAAGAGTGGTGAAGTATCATCCTTAACAAGCCTTTCAATTTTCTCTCTAGAAATGTGACCTAGGTACATATGCCATAAAGTAGAAGATTTTTCTTTATTAAGAGGTCTTTTGAAGGCAACTGTTTTAACACCAAAACAAATATAGTCATTGTTTGAAATCAAACACAATATACATTTCAACTCTTATAATTTGATCCAATCAGGATTTCAATGGTTGCTTGGTTATTATTCATAGAAAATTAAATCGGTTCAAGACAGGAATACAACACATTAGTATAAGGACGATAATCAACATATTCTAAAACAATGAATATAAGAGTATAGTTATAAACTCCTTTTTAGGCGGATAATACAATATACACTCAAAAACTCTTACACGTGAAGCATATGAAGACAGTGACTCAGTTTTCGAAAGAATTGTCCCCTCTGGGCAGATAAACATTTTAAACTGACCCATTATCTTCTCACAGTGTTCCATGTATTTCTACAAATTATAGCACACAACTACTCCTTTTGGACAGGTAACTGCATGATGTAATTGAAATCATCCTGCAACATGTTTTAGTGAAATCCCACAAGTATCAATGAGTATGCCACTTTGGCAGCTAACGTCCACATCAACCCATAAAATTTCTCAAAACTGGGATCAACAGTAATCTTGCCGCAACATGTTTTAGTTAAATCTCACAAGTATCAATGAGTGCGCCACTTTGGCAGCTAGCACCCACATCAACCCATGAAATTTTCTAAAACCGAGATAAAGAGTAATGCCCTCATCCTGCAACATGTTTTGGTGAAATCCCACAAGTATTAATGAGTGTGCCACTTTGACAGCTAATACCCACGTCAACCTCAATTTCCCAAAACCGAGCTAAACAGTAATTCCCTTACAACCACAGACGCTTGAAAAAACGACAGGTATGCATGTGACCTTACAACAAAATGTATTCTTAACAACATGTTCCTTTATGAGTCACTAAACAATTAATAGTTGCATCATTACCACATGTCTTGAACATAACAAAATATATTTAAATAATTTAATCACTTATTTCTCACAACATGCATAACTTCTATATTTTCTTTCAAGCTAAGAGTACAATAAATTAGACAACTAATCTAGGAATACCTATTGTTAACAACATCTCAACTCATCAAAATAATTTACTATGAAATAAAATTTCAAACTATATGCATAGAATTTCTATATCGAATGCACAACATAACAATCAGATAAAATTATGCAGTGTAATTACTTCAACAGCTTAAGAAAACATTACAGATAATCATGAAAAAATATTCCATACTTACCAAACCAATACCACACATCTCCAATCAATATTTGAAATCTTTCCAACTTTTTAAAGAACAAGTCTTTTGGCATAAGCCGAGCATCGGGAACATGTATCTCTAAAATTGTCAAGTGAGACAAGTTCATTAACTTTGCAAGGCTAGCTTTACTTCTTTGATTGTTGAGTCCTTCAACCTCCCATTCGTCATAGTTCTTCTAATCGAGACAAGAATGACGGGACACCCAGTGGAGTTACTTTGAGTTTGGAACAATTACTCAAATCTAACAATTCTAGTTGAGTCAATTGGCCTAATTCCTTGGGCAATTGTTCCGCCTCAGACCTTACAAGGCTAAGTATTTTGAGTTTCTTTAAGTCTCCAACAATAGCTATGTCTCCCAACACGCATCCATCCAGACACAAGATTCGAAGGTTTTCTAGGATTTGAACTGAGGAAAGCAACAAAGATATGCATATAAGTTAAATCTAGAACTCTGAGGGGCTGTTTGGTTGGTGGGATTGGACTAATTTAATCCAACATGAATATTTATCCTTCATTTGGTTGGAGGGATTCACTATTCATATGAGAGTAAAGAGGGATAAAATTAGTCCTCATCCCACTTTTTTTGTCCTACCTCCCTCATGGGATAAAATCTATCCCATATATGTGGTACTAAAATAATTGTTATAATTATTATAATAATGGTAATAATAATTATAATTATAAATATATAAATATATAAATATATTAATATATTAATATTTAATAATTATAATTATAATTATAATAATTATGATTATTAATTATTATAATGTATTATAATTATGATGATAAAAATACTAATTTATTAATAATAATAATTTATTATTAAAATAATAATTATAATTGTAAAATGTAATTATTATTATAATAATAATAATTCAATTTTAGGGTTTGTGAAAAAATTAGAGATTGTTAAGGATGATGAATAGTGATAAGGTGTTTTGGTACTTAGATTTCTTATCCCATTTTAGTCCCAATCCAGCAATCTCATGAACCAAACATAGTATTAAAGTATTACCACTTTAATCCCTTTTATCATATCCCATGTTAATCATAATCTTATCCCACTATAATCCTGTCTGTGAACCAAATTATCTAATAGACAATATCTTTTGTGGTTTTAATGGTTTAGTAATTAGTATTTACTTGTTCTTTGTGTTTTGTCAAATTTGTCAAATGATGTTTCATTGCCTTGTCTACTGAGGAAATGTTAAGTTCGTCCAACGAAATTTGACAGTGACTCAAATCTGTTCACGGTTAGATCTTTTTTCAATTTCCCTTTTAACTCTTTTATTAAGATTTATATTATATTTTAATTATTTGAATTGATAATTTATTGAATTTTTTTTTTATACTTTTGTATTGATGAATTTATTTTTTATTTAATTTTATTGACTATTTAGGTATTAAGTATTCATTGTTAACTTGGACTATTTTTATGTTTAAATTGGTTATTTAAACAAATTGTGATTGTGGATCAATCCATTAAAAATAAATAAAGCAATTGGGATTTGGGAATATTTTTGTGATAAAACATGCAAATTTTATTCAGATCTATAGCTGACTCTTATTTGCAACAAACAATAATGTTATTAAAAATTAAGAGAGTTAAAAATAAAAAATACACATATCCAGATATTTCAATCAGTTCAGTTATCAAACAGTTTAAACACTTAACCATTCAGCATTCAGACATTGTCTCTTAATAATTCAACACCATTCAGATGCTCATTCATTTTTCAACACTTATCACTTAAAAAAAAAAAAACAAATTCCACCTTAGACTCAAGATTACGCGCATTTACAAATTTGGACAGATTCCCTTCAAATTACTGCCAAGTCTCTAAACTATTTAGCTGTAAGCTCAGAGGCTTTTTGGAATGACCCTTATGCCATGTCATTCAATACCTTCGCTCTGTTTTTTTTGTATTGTACTATTAGCAGAGGTTTGCTGTACTATTAGTAGAGGTAGCAAATGGGTCGCGTTTGGTCAATCAAGATCGGGTCAAGTCAGGTTCGAGTCGTACTAAGTTTCGGGTTGTTCAGGTCATGTGTCACTTCGCGTCGGGTCGGATCGGGTTCGAGTCATTTCAATCTTGGGTCGTATCAGGTCTCTGATTGGATCGGGTTCTGGTCATTTCAAGATCGAGTCGTATCGGATCTCGGGTCATGTTGGGTCAGATAAACAAAATAGATATTTATGCTTAATTATAAAAAAATATTTTATTTACATATAATAAGACTAAACGAGTTATATTGTCAAATCCGTGAAAAATAATAAATAATAAATTAATGTTTAATTTTTTAAATAATATATTTAATTTTTTAATGCAATATGCAATGTTACAACTCTAGTCCAAAAATTTAGTTTTAAATAATCTCAGATAACTAGTACACAGTTATTCTCACTACTTTCGTCTTATACCAGATTTTAGATATTAAATTACATATAATCACTTCATTCTATTTTATTTTTTCAGGATAATTAAAAATAAAATTTTATTGTGACTTGAAAAATAATACAAAATTTATTAGATTTCTCGATTTTTGATTTGAAGTTAATGAGATTAATGAGATTAATCATATTAATAGAATATTGAACCATGCACATCAACACATGTAAATCAATAATTAATTAATTATGATATAATTTATTTTATTTGACAATTAATAAATTAACAATTATCCTAGTTTTAGAAGGCAAATTATTTTTTTAAAAAAATTATATTTTCAAGTCATTTCGAGTCGGGTTGTTTTGGATTCGGGTATGTTTTGAGTTTTTGGGTCGTTAGGGTCGGGTCGAGTGTTTGGATCATTTTGATTTCGGATCACTCGGATTAGGATCAGATCGAGTTAAGATCATATTATTTTGATGCATTTTCGAGTTTGGGTAGAGTTTGGATCAGGTCGGGTTGGGTCTGGTTGGTTTTTCGAGTCAGGTCAGATTTTGCGACCAGTAACTGTTAAGGAAGGAATGCAGACTGCAGACATGCATGCAACAGCCAGGGAAGGAATGCAGACTGCAGACATTCCTTGTTACAGACAAAGGAATGCAGCAGATTGAAGGAATGCAGACTGCAGACATGCATGCAACAGCCACTGTAGTTAGGTCCCTGCGGTAAAAGATATTTGACTATATCTGGGGTGATGTTATTGACATTTTAAATATTATTATTAACACTTTTTTGTTTGTTTAACTTTCAATAACATCCTTCGTTAAAATCAAAAGCTTTTAAAAATAATTTAACTAGAAACATTATTATAAGTTTTACCAAAACTAAGATATTTGCTATATTTGTGGTAATCAGGTATTCCTTATTGCAATTTTTGCATTGTAGTTTAAATCGAAGCATCTGTAATGGCAAAGCCACCAGAAGATGCTTAAATAAAGTAAAAAGAAAGTGGGAAGCCACGGAACCCAATTGAAGGAAGATAGACAGCAAAAGAAACATAAACGCTCAAAACATTGTGCTTTACTGCTTTGTAGCAATGGGGCGTTGGATGTAAAATTTATATATGCCAGAACTTAGCGCTGAAATTTTTTAACCAAGTGACACAAGATTCTACATAGATAAAGCTCCCAATCACTCTTATCATTCATATAAATTATAAATGGTGATTAGAAGGATCAATAGTCAATAGAATAGCGGGAAGGAATTCCCACAAACCTTGAATCATTAGAGCAGAAACCAGTGCCCAACATCACAAACATGTCGAAAAAACACAATTGCAATGTGGAGAATGCAAGTAACTTTTTAGGAAGAAATAAAATGACTTAAGAAGAAAGCAAAGAGATCTGATGGCAGTCATGAAAGACGGAAGGGCAAACAAACTTCAGACTATTTGACTATTTGACTATTTGACTATTTGATACTAGATGGAGTTGTTCAAATGAAAAGGGTGCTGGAAATATGTTAAAAGGGAGTTAAAAACCTTAGACAAACATATGACAACTGATGAGTAAGTTTCCAAGCACAAAAACAACAATCAAAACTGAAACCCAGAACCAATGCCTAGCAAATAATAACCTCAGGGCATATTTCACAAGCTCACAAAGTACGTCTACCCAATAAATCAGATTCCCACTAGTTTACTAACTTCACAACTTGACAAGCCACAAATTTCTAATAACATCAGACTTCCAATTGAAAAGGAGAAATATATATATATATATATATATTTTTTTTAAAAACCGCCTAAAACACTCTACAAACACAGAATCATACCCTATTCCCTGAAAGTTGAACATCCAAGATACAATCTCATAGCATATTACCGACTAGCACTAACATACAATCAGAACAGAATACTTTGACGAAAAACAAAGTAGCAAAATACCCAAACCGTAGATCATATTCATGGACCATCAAACTATGCTCTTCACAACATGTAATTAACATATTTGACTGAAAGAAGCAAACCAACCAAATAAACAGCAAAGTAAAGCTTATTAGGCAGAAATTCAAAATATAGCATTAGCAATGAAAGACCACAAAATCCACTGAGGTCGGACCCCAAATAAACTCCCCAAATCAGTACATAACGTAACATTCTAATCCTTACTTCAATCCTTGTCCTCACTCGTACAAAAATGAAAAAAAAAATAGAATACCATAACAAAAGAGCATATATTAGCAACTAATGACCATAACACTTCCAACCTCCGTCTATTAATCAACGCTCTGCATGATATCCTCGGCCGAGAATTTGGTTCCCTTGTCGTTGTCAGCGGCGGCACGACCCTTGGCCTGGCGATCGAGCAATGATTTCCGGTCCTTGTCTAGCCTCAGCTTCGTGATGACAACCTTCGACGGATTAACGCCTACATTGACAGTAGATCTGTTCTGTATGACCCACTTGCGGCAGTAGACCTTGACGACTTTCCCCTAGCGGCCCTTTTAGGTCCCACTGACAACCTGCACCTCATCGTCCTTGCGCACCGGCATCGACCGCACGTTGTACTTCTGGGGGAGATCGGCGCGCTCATAAGGACGCGACGCACGCTCGAAGGGGCCGTGAAATGGGCCTTTCGGTTCTTGTGGCGGGATGAGCTAACCCGTGGTTGTACTTCATCTTGAAGCTAGGGTTACTCTCTTTCTCAGAGACTGGATTATAAAAGTAGGGTTTTGAGGAGAGGAATGGCTGACAGTAGATGAGGATACTTATAGAGCAAATGAATTAGTTTGAAACGGTGACAGTTCAGTGAAAGGGGAAGTTAGGGTTCTGTTGTGGGATTTGGTGATGGGCCGTTGGAACAAAGCTCGACCTATGAGATCGGTCAGTATTAAATTTGGGCCTAATTGAAGGCTAGCAAGTGGAGCTGGCCATGGATGGGTCTGCTTTGCTCAAGTCAGTGAGGGTCTTTGAATCCATACCTCCTCTGTAGATGTGGACAACGGGTCAGATCGGGTGCGAACAATTCATTGCGGTTTAATAGTCAAATAGGTATTGATAAAATATTTGAATTTAAATGGATCAATTTTTTTACACTCAAATTCAATTTATTTTTTTTTATGAGTGGACATATGAGTGATTCATTAAAAAAATCTTAATATTAAATAAAATAATATAAAATACTTACTTTTTTATGAGTATTAATTCTAGACTCATATTTGTATTTTAGCGGGTAAATTAAACGGATCTAATGAGTATGAAATTTTCATCTTTACTCTTCGAACATTTTGGGAGAGATTATGAAATGCTTTATATTTCTTATAAAGAAAAATTAGATCAAAGACCCAAAAATGATTTTTGAAAATAATTAAAAGTTGAAAAAGAGTTGCTAAGTATAACTGAATTTGTGTTAAAATAGATGTGATAATTAAAAACTATTTTGATATCTACTGCAATTAAACAAGTACCTAAACCATCTTATAAGCTTAGTCAAACACATTCTTATCACTTTGATGTTTAAATCCAATCATTTTTATAATATATCAATTGGAATTCTATGATGTACTCTCTTGACATTGCGTTAGATAGTATAAATTGAAGTATTGAAATTGAAATAGACGAAATTGTGAATTTTCTCAACAACAAAATTATAAGATGAAACTTGTAATTTTATTTTCAAATCATTAATTTCATATTATTGAACGCTGCAGTGCAATTGTATTCAATTATTATTATCCATGATATTACTTGAAAGTAACAACTAAATCAAAAAGCCCGATTGGTATGGATCAAATCACTGATGCCTTTTAGATGACCTAACATATCTCATCATCTTTTTACAAATGTTATTCATGGAATGCATTTATATGTGTTCTTTCTTTTTGTGGTTTATAAGTGTTTATTTCTTGATCAAATTTTGCAGCCAAATTTAAAATTCAATTAACTTTTTTATTTTTTTTAATCTCCCTTAAGAAATCATTGTAATTCCAAATCTCACTAGCACGTAGCAACATAATTATTTTGAACTGTCTATACTCATGTAGTGATACTATTTCTAGCGTTGACAGTTTAATTGCTAAACTAGCATTGTGAAATGAGCATTTGTATTTTGACCAAATCTAGCCTATCCAGGGCACCGTGTTGAGATTAGGCTCAGAGAGTCCTTATATCAAGCTCATCTGTCTCTGTGAGCAGCTGTTTTTGACTGTCACATTACAAATTCCTGTGCTGACTCAGGATACCATTTTCTCAAGAGATGCTTTTCCACCATTAATAAGTGGTACTATTTTCCACCCATTAGACAACAGGGACCAAATATTTTCTCCTTATATCATGCTCTTCTGTCTCTGTGAGCAGCTGTTTTTGACTGTCACAGGACAAATTCCTGTGCTGACTCAGGATGCCATTTTCTCAAGAGATGCTTTTCCACCATCAATAACTGGTACTATTTTCCACCCATTAGACAACCGGGACCAAATATTTTCTTCTGATCGATCACCAGAAAAATCTTACATTCACTTTAGTAGCTATATGTGAATTATGAATGTAATTCCAGAATTTAACCAAGGTAAAAAAAAATAATATGCATATAAACTGAGCTGGTGAAGAGAAATTCAACTAAAAAACAATAAAGAGAGGTAGCTCTTAAGTGGGAGGTAAATTTTAAACCAGAAAAAAGAAAAAAGAATGAAGAAAAAAAATACTTAACTTACTGATTGGTTTTGGTGGCTAATTGGCCATGTATGGGCCTGCATGGTTACGTAACTTCAAAAGTTCATTGAGTCATAATTATAACTATAATAATAATTTATCTAAAATTATAACTATAAACTTAACAATATTTTTTGGTAATCACATTTTTGGTTAGGTTCGATTATTAAAATTTTACAATTAACAATAATTAACAAAAAAACCAAAATTTTATCAATTCAAAAAAGTTATACTAATCAAAGCATAAATAATTCAATCAATCCATATTAAAGTTCTTAACATTTGATTCACATTCAAATACTTCAAAATAAGTTACAAAGAACAAACTTTCAAATGAAAACTAAAATAACAAAACATTAAACAATCAATCTCTTCTCCTCCAAGTTCTCCCCCTCAATCATCAATGTTCAAGATTGATTATGATTTTGTGATTAAGTGTAATACCCGTATTCGTAAAGTAAAGATAAAGAAGTAATTTAATAAATATGATATTGAATTAAAATAAAGTATATGTGAAAGGTTTATTATTATTTGAATAAAAAAAAAACTGGATACATGAAGCTACAGTTACAAAGAAAATGGAAAACAAACAAGAACAAAAAAAAAAAAGTGAACAATATAAAAGAAAAAGAAAAAGAAAAGGAAAAAAATTGTTTAAAAAAAGTTAATTTCGTAACATTTGGGTAAGTTAGGCTGCATGTTATGCAGCTGTCCAGTTGAAACAGTGGGAAGGCGGCAACTGCCGCTTAAAAGGTTATAAATTGATTTGTTTTATTATTTCTTACTAAATTCGGTTTAGTTTTTTTCTTTTACAATTCGAACAATTCTATTTCTCTAAACACTTGGGGACCGAAAGAAATGTTGAAAGAGTAAAATTTTAAAGGGGTTTACGGGAGAATTTTATAGAGAATCAAGAGAAGCGCTAAGAAAAACATAAGGTAATAACGTGAAGTTTTTTTTATTTATTTTTTTTATGAATTTTAACATACATGAAATTTTTCGGAGTTCAAAGTGGGAATTTTCAAAGGGTGTAAATTAGAAAGAATGAAGAATAAATTATAAATTTAATATAAATATTATGTCAGGTGTTGACGACCAGCAACTAAGGGAAATTGCTGAGAGGAACAAGAAAGGCAAAGAGGTGATCCACGGGTAGCTCTAAGTGCTACGTGGTGAGTTAGATTTACTATAAGTAATCTAGATAAAAATGAAATATCTAGTGATAATATTAACATAAATTATTAACTTATGCTTTGGTGGTAGATGAAAAATTGATTGATAGGTATGATAAGAATTTTGGACATGCAAAAAATTATTAGGTGAGAAATAATATTTTTTGGAATAATAAGTTGATTTAATAATAAAAGCGATAAGAGAAATTCTTGATGAATTATGGTTGATGTTTTGATTCAAATTATGAGGAGATAAAATTTAGTGAATCTTGACAAGCTATGATGGATGATTTGATGTGATTTATGAGGAGAAGAATTTAGTGAAATTTTTTTTAATAATAATTTGAGAATAATCAGGATAGCCAATTTAAATATTTGAATTCATGTTTGTTTTTATATCATTGTTCATATGCATATTTCATATCATTGTTCATATGCATATGCATTAAATAAAAGAACCAGGAGGGGGCCGGTCTAATTGAAAAACCGTGACAGCTGGTTTATGGTGGAAATAAAGGAAAATCATGACAGCCGGTATATGCTGGAAATAAAAGAACCGGGAGGGGGCTAGTTTAAGACAAAAACATGTCGATATGTGGGAAGACATTCCCAAATAATAATTCATGCATTGCAACTGTTTTACAAGTTGATTGTATTACTGAAGTGTTTTTGTTATTATACATTTATTTATAGATGAATGAGTCTCACAGAGAGACAGTTATGGTGAGAAAGAAACATAGAAGTATGATATGATAAGAACCATCTAAACGATAGACTTTACGCTGTGAGCCTCATTACGATGTAATTATGAGAAAATTGATGGTTTTAAGGTGAACCAATAAATAAAAAGAAGAGATTGATAGAGAATGAGACTTATGACATGTGTAGTGATAGTAGAATACTATTATCAAGTTATGTGAGATATAATTGATTAAATATTAAAAGATTATTTATAAAAATTGAATACTTCTAGTAAATTTAATTCACTGAGCTTGTGAAGCTCACCCCTCATTGTACAATGATTTCAGGTAGCAGGCAGGGCAAATAGTTTGGTGAGTTGAGGTTCAGACGAAATCATTATCTGTAAGCCATGTACGTGTCCACATCCTCAAACTAATGAGAAAATAAAATAAAATTTTGTTTGTAAATATTCATGCATTTTACGTTGTATTTAATGTTTAAGTCAAAATCAAAATGATGTATCTCCCCTGTTGAGGGTTGAGGATTGATATAAAAATTTATGTTTGCATTATTTTTCTTGTTACATATATGTGTCGTGATGGGATTTTCAAAATGTGACAACACCGTCTCGGGGGTGGCCAACCCGGGATGGATCATTACATTAAGCTATCGGGACTAGGGAGCTAGGGTTTTTACTTGTAAGCTATTTTACGGTTATACCCTTTGTCTTGAAACATAAGAGTATAATTTATAAAGATAAAATTGTGATTACATATATAATATATATTTAATTATATACTTATCAAATATATATATATATATGTATGTATAAAACTATAAATTATATATACAATTTTAATATATTAGGTCAAGTGATTAACCGATATATTTAAAAATCAAGAACCATAACCATAGCCATAACCATAACCATAACAAAAAAAAAAAAAAAAAAATGCTAACTATAAACCTTACCATTTCTTTTGGTAACCATGTTTTAGGTTATGGAATGGTTCAGGTTCAGTTAGGTTTTTAGGTTAATTTTGCCCAGCTCTAGGGCCACACAATCACCTAGGAAACTATCATGTGAAAGTTTCTCACATAACAAAATAGGACAACAATTGGTAGTGCTGCAAGTTTGGTGAGTCCTAGATCCTACAGGGCACGGTAACCAAGTCAACTTGGGGATTGTTTAGTTCAGGGGATAAAATTGGAACAAACTATTTTATTCTCACATGAACAGTTATTCTTATGTTTGGTTAGAGGGATTGACTATTTACATGGGACTAGGTTGGGACAAACTTAGTGATAATCCTATGAATTTTGTCCCACCCACCCCCTTGGGACAAAACGTATTCTACAAAAAAAAATTTCCTTCTTCTCATACCCATGTCAGATCATGGTTCTTTTTCCTCTCATCCTCTTTCATCAACAACCACCTAAGATAAAATATATATATATATATATATATATATATATAAAATAAAAAAACCAAAAAAATATATTTTCATGTAATACTCATACCCTCGATGTAAGGGTAAAATAGTAAATTGATTTATATATTGAATTTAACATGCATACATATGTGAATTTAAAGTTGAATTTGAAACAATTTTTGAAGAAGGATGTTGAACGAAATGAAAAAAAAAATAGTTAGAAATATTTTAGCAAGAAAGGAATAAAATTTCAAATTTATGGAGGGATTGATCGACCGTACGGTCGATCAACCAGTCGGTTGGTGGAGGTTGGAAAAATCGACTGGCAAGGGAGCCGATCGGTTGATAGGTGAACCGATCAGTTGGCAACCGATTGACAACTCAGGGGCAAATTCG
Organism: Bretschneidera sinensis; assembly: GCA_023935145.1. Lineage (NCBI taxonomy): Eukaryota > Viridiplantae > Streptophyta > Magnoliopsida > Brassicales > Akaniaceae > Bretschneidera > Bretschneidera sinensis. The sequence continues at coordinate 49,650,218 of CM043701.1, forward strand.
GAATTTTGTTAAATGGCCGTCGACCGGTCAGATTAAAAAGTTTGATAAAAAATAAATTTTGAGATTTCGAAATCATTTTCTTACATTTTGAAACTTGTTTTCTCTCTAGAAAACACTCTCAAACATGACAAACTTGAAGGATTTTACAATCTTATCTTAAGAAATCAATCGATTTACGAGAGGAATTCAAGAAATCTAAGGAAAAAGCTTTGAGAATGTAAAATTCATGAATTTGATTGTAAGATTTAAATTCTTAGAATATGTTCTTCTACTTTTCTTAGAAAGGGAATTTGAACTTTGATTCAAACCAAAAGAAAATGATTTCTATTGAAATTATTGAATTTGAGAAAGATGAACATGCAAACATGAAATTTAAACCGATATAGAATATAGAAATTAAAAATATGAGATAAAAGAATTAATTAGTATTTTATAATTAGGTGGTGGTGATTAACACTCTGGTGAAATTGCTTAAAGAAGCAGGAAAAGAAAGGAGGTGATCTACGATTAGCTTTAAACGCTATGTGGTGAGTTGAATTTACTGTTAGTAAGCGAGGAAAACATGAAAACTACATAAAACTTGAAATGACTGATAATTAGACATAATTATTGAATATAATTGATTTGATGAAATACGTGTTATATGTATGTGTAATACCTAGTACTTCAATTAGAAAATTTTAAACCATGGAGTTACGCTCAGGAGCATTTTTAGAGTATTTATTCAAGTTTTAGTTATAATAAGTTGTGTTGAGATTTGTGGGATTTAGAAATAATTAATTAAGTGTAAATTTTGAGAGGATTAAAAATTTCCTTTGAAAGGTAGTGACGAAAGCTAAGCTAAAGTGGAGATTTAAAAAGGTTTTGGGGTGAAGATAAAAGAGAACTAAGAAAAAAAAGGGAATTATGCAATTAAAGGGGAATTTTTAAAATTTTAAGAAGTCTTTGGGGTAGATATTAAAGGGGTTATTTTGTGAAGGGTGGTTTTGCAATTTAGGGTTAGTCTCTCTAAATAAGTTGGTTATGAGAGATGGAGAGCCCAATAAGTGCTGGAATGCTCTAGAAAAGCCGAGAGAAAAGAGAAAGAGAAGAGAATGAAGGAAAGAATAGGAGAAAAGCTAAAAATTTCATTATCTTTAATTATCTAGTATTTTTATTACTTTAAAGATTTGAGTTTTGTTGAGCTTGAATTCAAAGAATCTCCTTAAGAAAAAGTCTAAAGAAAAGAGTTTGTTTAAAAAATTGAGTTTTGTGCAAAATCGATTGATCTTGGAGTTTTGAGTACAATTTTTCTATTGGTTAATGTAAATTTTTTGACTTTAAACCCTTAAAAACTTGTATTTTTGAGGTTATGAAATTATCTTTTGAAATCAAGAAGAAATTTGGGGAAAAGATGAGTTTTTGAACTAATTTTTGCTAAAAAAACAGGCTCTAATCGACTAGATCAAGTGCCCAATTGACTGGATGATTCTCATGAAGCAAACAAGGGTTGAAATACTTCATTTAGTCGACTGAATGAAGGGTTTAGTCGACTAAATGAAGGGGTAAACTTTCTAGACCATTTCCAGTTGATTGAATCAGACTTCCAATCGATTGGACCGTGCTGATTTTTGAAAAAAAAATATAACTTTTTCTTCAAGTTTTTTAGAGTGAAACCTTTCCAAATTGACTCTAATGTTTATATATATTTGAAATATGATTTAAAACATGCTTAAAAGTGTTAAGAGTTATGGAAACTAAAGTGTTCTTGAGCTTCAAAATAAATGAAGTGAAAAAAGGCTTAAAGCCTTGATTTCTTTGATTTTTGTCTTGTGCGAAGTGCACACATATGGTTTAGATGTTGTTTCACTCCTAGGTATGAATGGAAAATCCTTGAGAGATGAAGGTATTGTTGGAAACTATTTTGTGAAATTTGGTATTAAGGTGAGTTTCGCCTTATTATTTGTAAGCGTTGTGAAACTTACAAATGAAAAAAAAAATGAAAAATCATGAATATATGCATAAATAATTATGCAAATGTGATTAATGGTGCTATGTGAAATTATATATATGATAAGAAGTATATGTGTATAAGATTTCTATATAAAAATAAGAAGAAGAGAAAGGGAAAGAAGAGAAAGAAAGAAAGAAGGAAAGAAGAGGAGAAAAGCTAAAAATTTCATTCTCTTTAATTATCTAGTATGTTTATTAGTTTAAAGATTTGAGTTTTGTTGAGCTTGAATTCAAAGAATCTCCCTAAGAAAAAGTCTGAAGAAAAGAGTTTGTTTAAAAAATTGAGTTTTGTGCAAAATTGGTTGATCTTGGAGTTTTGAGTTCAAATTTTCTCTTAGGTAATGTAAATTTTTTGACTTTAAACCCTTAAGAACTTGTATTTTTTAGGTTATGAAATGATCTTTTGAAATCAAGAAGAAATTTGGGGAAAAGATGAGTTTTCGAATTGATTTTCGCTGAAAAACAGGCTCTAATCGACTGGATCAAGTGCCCAGTTAACTGGATGATTCTCGTGAAGAAAACAAGGGTTGAAACTTTTCATTTAATAGACTAAATGAAGGGTTCATTCAACTAAGTGGAGGAGGTAAACTCTCTGGACCATTTCCAGTTGATTGAATCAAACAACCAATCGATTAGAACGTGCAGATTTTTGAAAAAAAAATTGACTTTTTCTTCAGGTTTTTGAGTGTGAAACCTTTCCAAATTGACTCTAATGTTGATATATATTTGAAATATGATTTAAAACATGTTTAAAAGTGTTAATAGTCATGAAAATTAAAGTGTTATTGTAATACCCGTATTTGTAAAGTAAGGATAAAGAAGTACTTTAATAAATATGACATAGAGTTAAAATAATATATATATATATATATATATATATATATATATATATATATATATATATATATATAAGCGGAAAATTAAATTAAAAAAAAATTCTAGGACGTCCAGAAGGCAGAAAAAAGAAGAAGCTAGTAACAAGTGTTGCCACCCATCGCCAGGAGAACAACCTTTGCTAAATACATGTAAGGCAGCAAGGCTGCTGAGAATGCAAAAATTTGGGCTACTGAAAATCTAAAAAAAATTTACTTTTATATATATGTAAACATAATTTATATTATTACTTACCAAATCCTATTTGGTTTTCCTTCAATTACTCTATTTCTTTAAACACTTGGAGACCAAAAGAATGGTTGAAAGAGCAAAATTTTGAAGGGGTTTACGGGAGAATTTTATAAAGAGTCACGAGAAGCTATAAGAAAACAAAAGATAATAATGTAATGTTTATTTTTTTGAAATTTTTAGCATACATGAAAATTTTTGGAATTCAAAGTGGGAATTTTCAAAGGGTATAAATTATGAAGAATTGAAGAATAAATTAGAAATTTAATATAAATATTATGTCAGGTGTTGACGATCAGTAACCGAGGGAAATTGCTGAGAGGAGTAAGAAAGGCAATGAGGTGATCCACGGGTAACTTTAAGTACTACATTGTGAGTTAGATTTACTTTAAGTAATCAATATAAAAATGAAATATCTAGTGATAATATAAATTATTAGCTTATGCTTTGGTGGTAGATACAAATTTGATTGATATGTATGATATGAATATTGGACATGTAGAAAATTATTATGTGAAAAGAAATATTATTAGAATAATGAGTCTATTTAATAACGATGGTGATAAATAAAATTCTTGACGAGTTATGGTTGATAAATTGATGTGATATACGAGGAGAAGAAATTAATGAAATTTATCAAGTAAAAATTTGAGGAAAGACAGGATAGCTAAATTTAATATTTGAATTCATGTTATTTTTATATTATTGTTCATATGTATATTTCATATAATTGTTCATATACATGTGTATAAAATAAAAGAACCGGGAGGGGGCCGGTCTAATTGAAAAACCGTGACAGCTAGTATATGCTGAAAATAAAGGAAAACTGTGATAGCCGGTATATGCTGAAAAAAAATACTGTGACAGCCGGTATATGCTGGGAATGAAAGAACCAGGAGGGGGCCGGTCTAAGATAAAAACATGTCGACATGTGGGAAGATGTTCCCTAATAATAATTCATGCATTGCATATGTTTTACATGTTGATTTTATTACTGAAGTGTTGTTGATATTATGCATTTATTTATAAATAAATGAGTCTTACAAAGAGACAGTTATGGTGAGAAAGAAACATAGAAGTATGATATGATAAGGACTAGTTAAATGTTAGACTATATGCTATTATCCAATCATATGAGATATAAATGATTAAATATTAAAGGGTTATTTATACAAATTGAATATTTCTAGTAAATTTAATTCACTGAGCTTGTGAAGCTCATCCCTCATTGTACAATGATTTCAGGTAGGAGATAAGACAAATAGTCTGGTGGCTTGAGAGTCAGACGAAATCATTTTCTATAAGCCACTTACGTGTCCACATCCTCATACTAGTGAGGAAAATAAAATAAAAATTTGTTTGTAAGTATTCATGCATTTTACGTTGTATATTATGTCTAAGTTTATATCAGACTGATGTGCCTCCCCTATTGAGGATTGAGGATTCAAGTAAAAATTTATGTTAGTATTATTTTTTATTGTTGCATATATGTGTCATATTGGGATTTTCAAAATGTGATGACATCGTCTTGGGGGTGGCCAACTCGGGATGGGCCGTTACAATTTTGTTATCAGGGTATTAGGTTTATGATTTTGTAGACTGAATGAGAACTTAAAGAAGTGGAAGATCTAAATAAACTATATTTTAATGCAGAGTCTGAGGATGACACATGGACGTGCTAGAGGTAGAGTTGAGGCTTCTCAATGGTGGGAGGATATTTTGCCCAGGGTAAGCACACAGGTAGAACAAATTTTAACTTGGAGTAAGTTTAAAGATGAGTTCTTTGCGAAGTATTTCCCTGATACATTTCGGGCACAACAAGAGAGATATTTTATTTATCTAAGGCAGGGTAATTTATCAGTGGCTGAATATGATAGTAGATTCATAGTCTTGTCAAGGTTTTTACCTGAATTAGTGAATAAGGATGAGAGAAAATGTAAGAGATTTTTAGACGGATTACACTATGACATTTGGACTAAACTCTCTTATATGGGCATATGAAATTATGTTGTACTGGTGGATAAAGAATTATAGATTAAGAAGGATTTTATGGAGTTTAGAGGTAGGAGAGATTGACTGAAGAGGTCTAGATTTGAGGGACCTAGAGGTGGTAGCAGTATGAGGATACATGGTGGGAGACCACCCAAGAGGGGGTGTTCTTTGTCACAAGGAACCGTAGTGCAGAATCAGAGGCAAACAGGATCTGTTGCTTCTGTAGCTCAGAGTAATACTGGTGGGACCCCTAGATTTGGGAGACAAGCTATGGGAATTGGGAGTTATAGTAAAGGAGTAAGTATACCACCAGGGGAAAGTGGTAACTTGATATATGACCGAGAGGCAAAGGTTTGTTTTAGATGCAAACAGACAGGGCATTTGTCTCGGAATTGCCCTACACATATATGCTTTATATGTGGTGGGGGAGGACATATTGCTGCAGATTTTCCGACGGGAAAATCTACTGACGTAGGCGTTGGAAGTATTGGGAGAAGATCCGTGGTGGATCAGGGAGTGTGCGGGACAGAGGTCGAGGATTAGTAGCTGAGCGAGGATGTGACAACCAATTTCAGTCCAGAGATAGCAGAGTCTATGCATTGACCCAACAGGATGCACAAGCCACTCCTGATGTTGTTATGGGTATGATATCTATCCTTGGTAAACCTGCTAGACTATTGATTGATCCCGGTGCAACCCATTCTTTTGCATCTAGTAATTATATGAAATCTATTGATACTAGTGCAAGTCTTTTGATGCATGCGATTATTGTTGAGGTTCCTACTGGAGATAGGGTTATTATTAGGACAATCTATTGAGGTTGTGTGATTAATATTATTGATAAACAATTTGAGATTGATTTATTACTTTTAGATATGACAGATTTTGATTTAATTTTGGGGATGAATTGGTTATCTGCATATCATGCTTGGGTAGATTGTTTTAGAAAAAATGTAGTGTTCAAGATACCCGGACAAGAGGAGTTTAATTTTCAAGGAGAATGTAAGATACTTGCTAATTGTCTTATTTCTACCTTAACTACTAGTAAATGGTTGAAGAAGGGTTGTGAGGGGTATTTGGCATATGTAGTGGATTATAGCAAGGAAAGTAAGAAATTGGAAGAAATCTTGATAGTGAAAGATTTTTCTAACATATTCCCTAAGAAGTTGTCTGGTTTGCCTCCCAATAGGGAGATTGAGTTTTCTATTAAGGTGATTCCAGGATCAGCACCCACATCTATAGCACCTTATAGAATGGCACCAATTGAATTGAGAGAGTTGAAAGTTCAGGTTCAGGAGTTACTAGATAAACAATTTATTCGACTTAGTATGTCACCGTGGGGAGCCCCTGTGTTGTTTATTAAGAAAAATGACAAGACAATGAGGTTGTGTATTGATTATAGATAGTTAAATAAGATCACCATCAAGAATAGATATCCTTTGCCCAGGATAGATGATTTATTCGAATAATTATAGGGAGCTAGAGTGTTTTCTAAGATAGACTTGAGATCGAGTTATCATCAATTGAGGATAAAGGAAGGGGATGTGCCTAAGACTACTTTTAGGACACGTTATGGCCATCATGAGTTCTTGGTGATTCCATTTGGGTTGACTAATGCTCCTGTAGTATTTATGGACCTTATGAATCAGGTGGTTAAACCATTCTTGGACAGATTTGTGATTGTGTTTATTGATGATATTTTGGTATATTCTAAGAATTAAGATGAGCTTATGCAACATTTGGAGATAGAGTTGGAGATTTTGAGGAGAGAGAAATTATATGCAAAGTTCTCTAAATGTGAGTTTTGGTTGAATGAAATATCTTTCTTGGGGCATGTTGTGTCGGGAGAGGGAATAGCAGTTGACCTACAGAAAGTAGAAGCAGTGTTGAAGTGGGAAAGACCCACGAGTGTAACTGAAATTAAAAGCTTTTTGGGGTTGGTTGGTTTTTATAGGAGATTTATCTAAAAAAATTCTATGATTGCTGGACCATTGACTAAATTGACCAGGAAGGACATGAAGTTTAGGTGGTCAGAGGAATGTGAGAGAAGTTTCCAACTGTTGAAAGAAAAACTAACTATTTCCTCGGTATTAGTGCTTCTTTTTGGTGATGAAAAATTTGTGGTTTATAGTGATGCGTCACATCAGGGGTTGGGATGTGTATTGATGCAATATAGGAGAGTTATAGCTTATGCATCTAAGCAACTGAAGAATCATAAGAGGAATTACCCGACCCATGATTTAGAATTGGCTACCATAGTTTTTGCTTTGAAGATTTGGAGACATAATCTATATGAAGCTAATTGTGAAATTTTTATTGATTCTAAAAGCTTGGCGCATTTACTGACCCAGAAGGAGTTGAATTTGAGGTAGAGGAGGTGGACATAGTTGATTTGTGATTATAATTGCATAATTCATTATCATCTAGGAAAGGCTAATGTAGTAACTAATGCATTGAGTAGAAAGGCTATAGGGAGATTAGCTGCTATTGGGAGTCATAATACTAGCTTGATGATAGAATTAAGAAGAATGAGGATGCAGTTAAATGTCAATGATAGAGGAGTATTGATAGCTAATATGGTGATACAATCTTCTATTATTGATCGGTTATTTCAGATGCAGGGTAAAGATGAGGGGGTAGAGAAGATCAGACGGAAGTGTTAAGTGAGAAGCCAACCGAGTTTAGAATTAGAGAAGATGGTATGGTGGTATTGGGGAATAGATTTTGTGTTCCCAATAATGTGAAGATGAGAAATGAGATACTAAGGGAGGCTGATGATTCTGTATATTCAATGCACCCGGGTAATAATAAGATGTACAAGGGATTGAGACATAATTATTGGTGGTCAGGGATTAAGAAGGATATAGCAGAATATATTTCTAGATGTTTGACTTGTCAATAGGTGAAGTATAAGAATAGACATCCAGCAGGTTTATTACAGCCTTCTCCAGTACCTGAGTGGCCATGGGAAAACGTGAGTATGGATTTTGTCTCTGGTTTTTCCCGTACCCAGAGAGGACATGACACTGCGTGGGTTATAGTGGATAGACTTTCTAAGTCTTCACATTTTCTTCCTATTAAAACTACCTGGAGTCCAAAAAAGTTAGCTGAATTGTATGTAGCAGAGATAGTAAAATTATATGGAGTACCCCTGAGCATTGTATCAAATAGAGATTCTAGATTTACGTCTAGATTTTGGAGAGGTTTCCAAGAAGCTATGGCTACGCAATTGCAGTTTAGTACAACTTTCCATCCACAAACTGATGGGTAGACTGAGAGAATCATCAAAATACTAGAAGAAATGCTGAAGGCAAGTGTATTGAGTTTCTCAGTGAGCTGGGATGCTTATTTGCCTTTAATCGAGTTTGCATACAATAATTAGTATCAAACTAGTATTGGGATGGAACTCTTCGAGGCTTTATATGGTAAGAGGTGTAGTACTCTAGTATGCTGGGAAGAAGTTGGAGATAGAAAGATATATATCCCATAAATGATAGATTTGACTACTGAGAGGATCAAACTGGTTAGGGAGAACCTCAAAACAGCCCAAAACAGACAGAAGGGATATGCTAATAAAAGAAGATGACCTCTCGAGTTCTAAGTTGGTGATTGGGTATTTTTGAAGATATCTCCATGGAAGGGTGTGTTGAGATTTTTTGGAAATCACCTTGACAAGATGCCCAGGTGGTGATCTTCCAAACACCCAAGTCTTGAATGACTTATAGAAAGAAAAACAGCAATCGAACACAAGAATAGAAAATCAAAGAAAGAAAAGAAGACAAGCAATTGTTATCGAGGTTCGGAAATATGCCTACGTCCCCGTGAGTTCCTCCGAGCTCTCTGTACTATCTTAATGGTTCTTACAAAGTTACAGAAATCCTCTTCAAGAATCCAAGTTCTTGAAGAAACAAGAAGAGAACTAGAAAGTGATAGTCCTATTACAAAGTTTTCTATCAATTCTATACTATCCTCTCTTCTTTACAACCAACCTAACAAAGAGTCCCTCTTGTGTTTGTCACTCTACATAATTCTCTCTAAGTGTTTACAATGATCTCACAATGTCATAAATCTCTCTTATATGTGTGTTGTATATCTCTTGTGAAATGAGGCATTAAGAACCCCTTTTATAGCCTCTCAATTCTTGGACATTCTTGAGATTCATTCTCCTCCCTTTGATCTTGATCATTGCTCAATCTTGGCCCTTCATTACTTTCCTAAGTGGTGCTGTGCATTTTGGACTTGCGCACACACTTTTGGAGAGCCTTCAAGCTTGCTGCCTATGTGTGCAGCAGTGTGCCTGGGCGGTGCGGCACTGGGGCTGTCCCTGATGGCGTGCATGCTGTGAGGCGTGGTACTGGGCATGCGCGCTGCGCCTTGACCTGATGCTGTTGCCTTCTACTGCAGTGCGCACACTTCCTACCTGTGTGCAGAAGTTTGCACAGTAGTGTGCATGACCTTCCCATGCTCAAACCTTAAGCACAAACATGTGTGCAGCCATTAGACTTGCTGAACTTTGATACTCCACATTTAGTTTGGAGTTTAACCAAACTTATACCATGTTTGGACATGTTTGAAACTTAGACAAATAACAATAATCTCTACCTTTGTCTAAGTGTTCAAAAAATCTGAACCATTGTGCAGAAAGCTTCGGGATCCAAACTTATCTTGAGTTACCAATTAACCAACTCTAATCCTAAGTAATTCAAGGCAATGATTGAACTTACTTAGAATTAAAACTTTAGTACCTAAGTCTGTAGGATTTTCTTCCGTGGCAACCTCGTCCACATGGATGCATCCTTTCGTAACATTTTCTCGAATGAAATGATACCGAACATCCATGTGCTTTGTCCTCTCATGGAACATTAGATTTTTACACAAGTGCAAGGCACTTTAGCTATCCAAAAATACCACAACCTGCTCATCCAGTACCTTCAACTCTTCAAGCAACCCTTTGCACCACGTAGCTTCCTTAATGGCCTCCGTAGCAGCTATGTACTCAGCCTCGGTTGTTGAGAGTGCTACCACTGGCTGCAACTGAGCCTTCCAACTTACACAACATCCATTTAAGTTAAAGAAGTAAGAGGTAATCGATCTCTTTTTATCCCGGTCTACTCCATAGTCGGAATCTGCAAACCCTTCAAGACAGATTGCATTACCCCTCTTCTCATACACCAACCCTACTTCTGGGCTTCCCTTCAAATACCTCAGCAACCACTTCATCCCAAGCCAATGCTTCTTTCCAAGATTTCTCATAAACCTACTGAGAACACTCATTGCATGAGCAATGTCTGGTCTAGTGCTCACTATGGTGTACATAACAGAACCAACAGCACTAGATTAAGGGACTTTCTCTATTTCCTTCTTCTCCGCCTCCGATCTTGGACATTGATCGCTGGAGAATTTGAAATGACCAGCAAGTGGAACCTTCACTGGTTTGCTATCTTCCATAGAGAATTTAGATATCATCTTCTCTATGTAGGAAGTTTGAGAGATCTTCAATCTGTTTCTCTCCCTTTCCCGGATAATACACATCCCAAGGATCTTTAGTGCATGGCCAAGATCCTTCATCTCAAACTCCTCACTGAGTTAAGCCTTCAATTTATTTATCTTCTCCATGCTGTTCTCCATGATCACTATCTCCTTAATCTTCTTCCCCTTATAGTACAAGCAAGAATCATAGTAGCTCCTCATGAAACCCAAGCTAATTACAAAGGAATCAAACCTCTTGTCCCATTGCTGAGGTGATTACTTCAGGCCATAGAGAGACTTCTTCAATTTGCACACTAGCTCTCCCTGCCTTCCTTCTTCATAGTCTTTGGGTTGCCTCATGAAAATGGTCTCATCGAGCTCTCCATGCAAGAATGCAGTCTTCACATCCATTTGCTCGATTTCCCAATCAAATTGGACCACTAATGCTAACATAATTCGTATTATCTTGTACTTCGCAACCGGTGAGAAGATTTCGGTGAAATCTATGCCTTCTTTTTGTGTGAACCCCTTCACCACCAGCCTAGCTTTATATCGAACTTCATCCCCTGGAGTATTTCCTTCTTTGATCTTGTAAAGCCATCTACAATCCACCACTCTCTGTTTTTCTGGTTTGGGCACCAGCTCCCAAGAGTTGTTCTTCATCAAAGAGTCCATTTCTTCCTCCATAGCCAGCTGCCACTTTGACAAATCCTTACACTCCATGGCATCCGTGTAAGTTTCTGGTTCAACCATCCCTCCTTCTATCCTAGGAGCTGCTGCATCTGCAGCATTTGCAAACCCAGATCTCAAGGGTGGTTTAACCACTCTCCTTCCCCGGTCTCTTGTGAGCTGGTAGTTATTTACTGCATCAACCTCTTCTTGTTCAGCCTCTTCTTGAGTTTCTTGAGCTTCTTGGACTTCATCCAAGGGCTCTACTTGCTTCAAACCCTCTTGCCTCCTATGCTCTACCTGAACCGAGTTCTTCTTGATGCGATGCTCCACAACTTCCGGTTTGGTTTGCTCACTAGCCCCTGCAGGGTTAGTTTTCTCCAAGTAGGGAAATAATAATTCATTAAAGACAACATCCCTACTTACAATCAGTTTCATGCCCTTCTTTTCTAAGGACCACAACCTATATCCCTTAACCTCATCACCATATCCTAGAAATACACATTTTCTAGACCTAGAGCTAAGTTTATCCTCCTTTTGATGTGCATATACTGTACACCCAAAAGTCTTAAGGTTGTTTAATTTAGGGGGTTTTCCACTCCCCATCTCCATGGGAGTCTTGAGCTCTATTGCTCTAGAGGGTGATCTATTCACCAAGTATGCAGCTGTTACTACAGCTTCTCCCCAAAAATATTTTGGTAGCCCGGATCCTATTAGCATGCACCTAACTTTTTCCATAAGGGTTCGATTCATTCTTTCAGCAACTCCATTTTGCTGGGGTGTTTTTACAACCGTCTTATTTCTTAGAATGCCATTTAATTCACAGAATTTATCAAAATCCTTGTTGTAAAATTCTAAGCCATTATCGGTTCGTAAAGCTTTAACTACCCTACCAGTTTGGGTTTCCAACAATTTCTTTCACACAACAAATTTATTCAAGGCATCATATTTATTCCTAAGCAAATAAACCCACACTCTTCTTGAATAATCATCAATTAAAGACAGAAAGTAAAAGTTACCTCCCTGTGTTGGTGTTCTTGCTTGTCCCCAAAGGTCCGAATGAATGTAATCGAGGATCCCCTTAGACTTGTGCACTTCGGTGTTGAAGCTGACCTGGTGTTGCTTCCCAAGAACACAGCTCTCACAGAAATCCAGTTTTTCTACTTGGTCACCACCAAGTAGACCTTCCTTGCTAAGCACTTGCAGGCCCTTTTTCGCTCATGTGTCCCAAGCAAGTGTGCCAAATGGCTGCCTTGTCCAACTCAGCCATCAAGCTTGCTGCTTGATCATTGGTTTCTGTTTCTCCAATCATCTCATAGAGTCCATCGTTTCTTGCTGCCTTGATCACTACCAAAGATCCCTTGGTCACCTTTATCTTTCCTCCCTCTAATTTGCATGTGTACCCCATGGAATCTAGCTGCCCCAATGAGATCAAGTTCCTCTTCAAATCAGGAAGGTATCTTACATTTCGCAGCAGCCTTGTGACTCCATCAAACATCCTCAATTAGATGTCTCCAATCCCTCTTACTTGGCAAGAATTGTCATTCCCCAAGAAGACTATTCCCTCATTGATCTCCTTGAAATTCTTGAATCATTCTTTGTGAGGGCACATATGATAGGTGCACCCGGAATCAAGAATCCATTTTCCGCTGCCTTGCCTCCTGCTCATATTTGAGCACACAACAAGCACGTCATCTTGCTGTTCTCCTTTGGCAACCGAAGCCTCTCCATTGTTGGTATGGCTTCTCCTCTCATCCCATAACCTCTTCTTGCAGTCTTTCTTGAAATGACCCTCCTTGTTGCAGTAGAAGCATCTCATTCCTCCTCCATATCTTGTCTTGGAGTGGAATCTCCCATGGCTCTGCCTTTTACCTCTTGATTTCTCCCGGTAGCTGCCATGAGTGCTATTGCCATTCCGAGCTATTGGTCTTCCTCTTACGAACAGCCCTTCACCACTTGATGTCTCCTTCATCTTGGTTTTGAAATCATGTGCCCTTATGGCATTGATCACAATCTCCTTTGTCAAACTATCTCTCCCATACTCAATTGCATTAATCAAATTGTCAAAGCAATCAGGAAGTGAATTTAACAAAATAACAGCCAATTGTTCATCCGAAAAAGAAATGCTACAGCTATTCAAATCTTGAACTAGCTTATTAAAGACATCAAGATTATCTTGTAACTCTTTACTAGAGTCCATTTTAAAAGCGAAGATTCTTTTAAGAAGATAGATTTTATTAGGAAGAGTTTTGGTAAGAAACAACTCATCTAGTTTCTTCCATATGACAGCCGGATCCTCCGAGTCACCACACTCCCTTGTGACACTATCCAACATGTGAAAAAAATGGTGCTATAGGCCATCTTCTTCATCTCGGTCCGCTGGTCCTCCATGACACTTGCTGGAAAAACATCATCTTCTCCAATAGCTAAGTCCACTTTCTGCTGCATGGGAACCGCCTTGATCTTCCGCTTCCATAGGGCAAAGTCCCCCTTTCCATCAAACTTCTCCACACAGAGATTTGAAGCCATCTTTGCGGAAAAGATCCCAGATTTGTGCACTAACCACAACTGCTTTCTTCAACCTCAAGAACACAGATCGAAGATGGATCTTTAACATCGTTCTTGAATCAACTTTCAAGAACACGATCGGATCTTGATCTTTACACCGTAAGAAATTTGATCTTTGATTCTTGGAGGCTTGGCTTCATACCTTCTACTTCTTACTCCAATAACCAGCTGCTGAGCTCTGATACCACTATTGGAAATCATCTTGACAAGATGCCTAGGTGGTGATCTTTCAAATACCCAAGTCTTGAATGACTTGTAGAAAGAAAAACAGCAATCGAACACAAGAACAGAAAATCAAAGAAAGAAAAGAAGACAAGCAATTGTTATCGAGGTTCGACAATGTGCCTACGTCCTCGTGAGTTCTTCCAAGCTCTCTGCACTATCTTAATGGTTCTTACAAAGTTACAGCAATCCTCTTCAAGAATCCAAGTTCTTGAAGAAACAAGAAGAGAACTAGAAAGTGATAGTCCTATTACAAAGTTTTCTATGAATTCTATACTATCCTCTCTTCTTTACAACCAGCCTAACAAAGAGTCCCTCTTGTGTTTGTCACTCTACACAATTCTCTCTAAGTGTTTACAATGATCTCACAATGCCACAAATCTCTCTTATATGTGTGTTGTATATCTATTGTGAAATGAGGCCTTGAGAACCCCTTTTATAGCCTCTCAATTCTTGGACATTCTTGAGGTTCATTCTCCTCCCTTTGATCTTGATCATTGCTCAATCTTGGCACTTCATTACTTTCCTAAGTGCGTTTTGGACTTGCGCACACACTTTTGGGGAGCCTTGAAGCTTGCTGCCTATGTGTGCAGCAGTGTGCCTGGGCGGTGCGGCACTGGGCATGGGGGGTGCAGCGCTGGGGCTATCCTTGATGGCATGCATGCTATGAGGCACGGCGCTGGGCGTGCACACTGCGCCCTGACCTGATGTTGTTGCCTTCTGCTACAGTGCACACACTTCCTGCTTGTGTGCAGAAGTTTGCACAGCAGTATGCATGACTTTTCCATGCTCAAACCTTAAGCACACACATGTGTGCAGCCATTAGACTTGCTGAAATTTGATACTCCACATTTAGTTTAGAGTTTAACCAACCTTAGACCATGTTTGGACATGTTTGAAACTTAGATAAATAATAAAAAGATTTAAAAAGAAAGGAAAGTTGAGCCCGAGATTTGTGGGGCCATATAAGGTGATTGAGAGAAATGGGCCAGTAGCATATCGATTGGATTTGCCCCCAGAGATAAGAAATTACATAATGTGTTTCATGTGTCACTGCTGAGAAAGTACTTACATGATGAATCCTATAGTATTTAGAATCAGGCAATAGAATTTCAGGAAGATTTGACTTTTATGCAAGTACCGGTCAGAATCATAGACAGAAAGGAACAAGTCTTGTACAATAAAGTCATTCCTTTGATTCAAGTATTATGGCAGAACAAAGATGTCGAAGAAGTCACGTGGGAGCATGAAGTAAGAATGAGGAAGGAATACCCCCAACTTTTCTTGAATTAGGTAAGGAAATTTCGGGGACGAAATTTTTGTAAGGTGAGTAGAATTGTAATACCCATATTTGTAAAGTAAGGGTAAAGAAGTACTTTAATAAATATGAAATAGAGTTAAAATAATATATATTTAGAGGTGAAAAGTTAAATTTTAAAAAAATTATAAAGTCGTCTAGAAGAAAAAAAAAATTTGGGTCGTCCAGAAGGTAGAAGAAGAAGAAAAAAAAGAAAAAACTGGCAACAGATGTTGCCACCTGTCGCTAAGAGAGCAGCCCTTGCTGCATGTAAGGCAGCAAAGCTGCTGAGAATGCAAAAATTTGGGCTGCTGAAAATCTTAACAAAAGTTTACTTATATATATACATATATGTAAACGTAATTTATATTATTACTTACCAAACCCCGTTTGGTTTTCCTTCAATTACTCTATTTATTTAAACCATTGAGGACCGAAAGAAAGGTTGAAAGATCAAAATTTTGAAGGGGTTTACGAGAAAATTTTATAGAGAGTCACGGAAAGCTATAAGAAAAACAGAAAGTAATAACATAATGTTTATATTTTTGAAATTTTTAACATACATGAAAATTTTTGGAATTCAAAGTGGGAATTTTCAAAGGGTATAAATTATGAAGAATTGAAGAATAAATTAGAAATTTAATATAAATATTATATCAGGTGTTGACGATTAGCAACCGGGAAAAATTGTTAAGAGGAGCAGGAAATGCAAGGAGGTGATCCACGGGTAGCTTTAAGTGCTACGTGGTGAGTTAGATTTATTTTAAGTAATCTAAATAAAAATGAAATATCTAGTGATAATATAAATTATTAGCTTATGCTTTGGTGGTAGATAAAAATTTGATTGATAGGTGTGATATGAATATTGGACATGTAGAAAATTATTATTTGAAAAAAATATTATTAGAATAATGAGTCGATTTAGTAATGATGGTGATAAATAAAATTCTTAATGAGTTATGGTTGATAAATTGATGTGATATACGAGGAGAAGAAATTAGTGAAATTTATCAAGCAGAAATTTGAGGAAAGACAGGATAGCTAAATTTAATATTTGAATTCATGTTGTTTTCATATCATTGTTCATATGCATGTGTATAAAATAAAAGAACCGGGAGGGAGCCGGTCTAATTGAAAAACCATGACAGCCGGTATATGCTGAAATAAAGAAAAACCGTGACAATCAGTATATGCTGAAAATAAAGGAAAACCGTGACAGCTGGTATATGTTGGAAATAAATACCGTGACAGCCGGTATATGCTAGAAATAAAAAACCAGGAGAGGGCCTGTCTGAGATAAAAACATGTGGACATGTGGGAAGACGTTCCCTAATAATAATTCACGCATTGCATCTGTTTTACATGTTGATTTTATTACTGAAATGTTGTTGATATTATGCATTTATTTATAACTAAATAAGTCTCACAGAGAGACAGTTATGGTGAGAAAGAAACATAGAAGTATGATATGATAGGAACTATTTAAATGTTAGACTATATGTTATTATCCAGTCATATGAGATATAAATGATTAAATATTAAAAGGCTATTTACACAAATTAAATACTTCTAGTAAATTTAATTCATTGAGCTTGTGAGGCTCATCCCTCATTGTACAATGATTTCAGGTAGCAGACAGGGCAAATAGTCTGGTGGGTTGAGAGTCGAACAAAATCATTTTCTGTAAGCCACGTACGTGTCCACATCCACAGACTAATGAGAAAAATAAAATAAAAATTTATTTGTAAATATTCATGCATTTTACGTTGTATATTATGTTTAAGTTAATATCAGACTGATGTACCTCCCCTGTTGAGGGTTGAGGATTAAAGTAAAAATTTATGTTAGTATTATTTTTTATTATTGCATATATGTGTCATGCTGGGATTTTCAAAATGTGATGACACCGTCTCGGGGGTGGCCAACCCGGGATGGGTCGTTACAATTCTTGAGCTTCAAAATAAATGAAGTGAAAAAAGGCTTAAAGCCTTGATTTCTTTGATTTTTGTCTTGTGTGAAGTGCGCACATAGAGTTTAGATGTTGTTTCACTCCTAGGTACGAATGGAAAATCCTTGAGATATGAAGTTATTGTTGGGAGCTATTTTGTGAAATTGGGTATTAAGGTGAGTTTTGCCTTACTATTTGTAAACGTTGTGAAATGTACAAATGAAAAAGAAAATCATGAATATATACATATATATGCAAATGTGATTAATAATGTTATATGAAATTATATATATGATAAGAAGTATATGTTTATAAGATTTCTATATAGAAATAAGAAAGAGTAATGTCTTGAGAATTATATGGGTATATGTGGAGTTATAAATGTACAAGATATGAATTTAGAAAAGACTTAATGTAACAGTGTTGATGAATAATGGTGTGTACAACTGTATTGAAAAGGATTGATGAGTTGATATAATTTCGTGATGTATATTGATTGATGATTGCTTACTTGTATATTTTTATAATGACTGCATTTTTGCATGATAATAATTGTTTGATATTATGTTACTGAGGGAAGAGTGATGGGAGAATTGTGGTAAGTCCTATTAGGGTGTAAAGGTACCGAAAAAACTTTGAATGTTTAAGACCCCACCTGAAAGATTGGTGTATGGATCCAAGGTTTGTGAAATTATGAAATTGAGAATGACATGCCGGTACGTGGGAAAACGTCCTTGTTATGATGAGATCAACTCAATAAGGGGCAATGATGTGATTAGTGCATTGCAATGCACTTCATTGCATTACATTACATTTTATTGATGCATTGGATTGTAATTGGCCCATGAGAGGCATGTAATGTGTTTGACTCATGAGGGGCATGTAACATAATTGGCTCGGTAAAAATGAATTTGATGAGTGTTGTAAATTGGAAGATTTGATAATGAAGTTGCTAGAAATACTTGATTTTACGTTGTTGTGATGATAATTCCTTTGGGATATGTGGTAAGAAAAGTACAATGAAAATATACTTTATACATGAAAAGTTTGAGTTGACTATTTTATTTTAAAATTGATTGATTGTTTGTTTGTGGAATTGTATTATGGACTATAGAAAGTATGGTTTATTAAGAATATTAATATTATATTAATACTTATTCTTTGGGGCTAAGAAATGAGAAATGTAAATTGAAATTGTACATAAAAGTCTTTTGAAACTTATACTTATAAAAAGGAGATTTATATAATGAGAATTTGAAATAGAGAAGTTAAGCCCCAAAATGATTACTTTTAGTAAGTGTTACTCACTGAGTTTTTTAGCTCACCTTTTTATTTTACTAATATTTCAAGTAATACTGGAAGTATTTGATCGAAGTAAAAATGGGTTTATCGACTACAACATCCTTATACTTTGAATTTTTGTTAGAAGTTTCAAGTCTTAGTTATGGTTTAGTAATTGTAAAAGAAATTTCTTAAGTTGATTGTAGGGAGTTTGCATTTTATTCATATCTTTTATAAAGTTTAGAAACCTTGTTTACTTTGTATTAAAATATTGTTGGTTTTGTAATTGAATGTGTATCTTGGCAAGATATTGATTTAAATTTGTTGTTATGAATTGTTGGTTGTATGTGTTCATTTTAAGTTTGTGCACAGTGCTAAAAGGTATTGGAGTTGTTTCGAATAGGGCCCACTCGGGATGGTTCGTTGTATTTTTGGTATCAGAACTTTAGGTATAAGGTTTTGTAGACTCTACTGGCATGGTGCATGAGGCCTGAGATGGTTATAGAGAGTCAATTATATAGAGCTAGAGAGGATGCTGTTTAAGAGTTATAATCAGAGTTGGGTTAGGTGGGAGTAAAATATCTTGTTATTTGAATTGAGTTGAACTGTGTTTGGATAGTGTGTAAATTTGGTGATGTTTGTAAATTGCTATATTGATGCATTTTGTGAAAATTGTTGGTGTGATTACCTTGATGAGGTACTGGTGTGATTGTTTGGTATGATGAAGTGCTCCAATTGATGTATTGTTTATACATGTGGAGTTTTGATAAGTGATTTGTGAATTGATGATAATGTTGGAAAGTGAAAGTTGAGAAAAAAATTTTAAAAGAAAAGAGTTGTACCTATTTGAATGCTTTGCTTTAATAAAGTGTTATTTGAACTACAAATCATAAGATTTGGAAATAATTACTAAGAGTATAATTAAATTGTTTGAAGTGAGGTAGATTGTTTGAAAATATTAATTGTATTGAGTTATATTTGAATGTTTCATATGATGGTTCTTTTTCCTTTCGTGTTGTGTATACAAAAGTGTTTGTAATAGAAAATTTTGAATTATGTGAAATGTTGACTTGAGATTATTTATTTTAATGGTAACCTTAAATAGATGGAGCTTGAGTAGTAGATTTGTATGTATGTTTAAGTGTTGGGAATGGAGAAAGATAGTTGTTTGGGTATCAGATTGGAAGCACCTTGAAAGTTCGGGTTTTGTGGGAGTAATTAGAAAATGTGAATGAGATTGAGAGTTGAGAAGTATTTTGATTAGTAGAATTTGTAAATATTTCTTGATGAAATAAGAGTTCAGATAAACGATTAATATACTAGTGGAGACCTAGATGAAAATTTTGAGTATGTTAAAGGGTAAGAGAAAGTTGTTGGACAAATAGTTAGTATAAGGTATGAGTTTTATTGGCTGTAGAACGAGTGAAATTATTCGAATAAAAAATGATGTTGCTAAGCACATTACAAGTGCAATTTTTGTGGTACCTTAAGACTTTAAGAGAAGTGAAATGGAAAATGATGTTTTCTTAAGAAAATATTTTATGGACTTAATTACAGTGTCTTATATATTGGATTCAAAGTGGAAGATCTTAGTTGGGACCCAATTATAAGTTCAACCATAAGTATTTAGAAAGTATAATTGTCGTGTGGAAAGTTGTAAAGGAGAATGGTGTAACGAATTTTCGTTTTAAATCTTAATGTTAGATGAAGTGCGATACAAGAAGAAGATGGATTTATCCAAAGACTCAGAAGGCCTTGAGTTTGATTTAAGAATGAGAAATAGCTTGGATGATGCTAATTGTTTGAGCTCAGAAGTTTGATTTTCTTGAAGATGTAAGTTAAGGAATGCTAAAGTGGATTTAGTAAGAGATGTATAAGTTAAGATATTTGAAGTGCTTAAAATCTAAAAGTTACTCAATAACTTGTTTTAGATATGGTTGAAGAATTTGAAGGATGGCGACTAGTGAAAGTATTATACATATCCTTAATAAAAGAAGTTGCTATTTAACTTGGACATACAATTGAGATATGATATAAGAGATTAAAGGAGTAATGAGATGGAGTAGTATTAGAAAGGCTAATGATTGGCAAAATTATGAGACATAAGCTTGGTAAAAGAAGTTACTTTGTGAATAGAGGTGTTAAGAAAGTACTTCATAGGAGACCAAGAGTTTAATAAAGATTAGTGGGTTGAGTATAGTGAGAGAGAAATTGATATAGGTCCTAAAGCTAAAAGGATAATTGGATAAAGAATTATGGTTCGAGTATATAATAAAAAGTTAGAGACTTAGATAATTAGTTATAACCTTCAAGAATAGTTAATAATAAGGATTTGACGAGGTTTAGTGACAAAGTAAGAGGGAGAGACTACAAGATGAAAGTTATTAACTCAAGAGTTTTACCTTACTTGGAGAATTATGTTGAGAAATGTTTAACTATATTCAATAAGAAATGTATGATAATGAGTTAAGGTGTTTGGAGTATTAGGAAAGAAGTTGACTCACGAAAAGTATAATAGGTATGATTAGAGAAGGAGATGTCTTTGTGAATGGAGATGTTAAGAAGGTGATAGATAGAATATCAATAGTTCGATAAAATATGAGAATTAAAAGGATGATTATGATGAATGAGAGGTAAACGTAGATATTGAGGAATCATAGTATAAGTATTTGATGGAAGAATTAAGACTTTAGACAATTGGTTGACCCCCACTATGACAACTATCAGTAATCATGTATAGAGAGAAACTATAAGAGAAAAAACTATTAAATCAAGTAGAAAAGAAGAAAAGAATGCACTCGAAAAAAAATTTGAATTGAGAGAATTGTTATCAAGAGAAATAATAGAAGGAATAAGGTTTATTAAATGCTTTGAAGCCGTATTAAAGTGTAAGTAGAGTGAAGGAAAAATTTAAACCATAACCAGATTGAGATGTAATTTGGAGGAAAGGCAAAGGTTGTATGATGTGATGGTGAAATACTTTGTTCAAGGATTACTAGTGACAATAATTTAAAGAAATTTGATGGATTTCGATGTATAACTGGTGGCTAGAAACTTAGATTTTTAAGGGAATATGCGGAGTTGAAGGAGTAGTTAAGTCGAGAGAGTATTTCGAAAGTATAAAGGATTTGTTAAGAAGGTGGATGTAGATATGAGAAATGAATATTTTTGGTTCTTGAAATTAGTGAAAAAAGGCTAAGTTGAAGTAAGAGAGGAAATTACAAATGCAATGTGATAGGTTTGGTTGATAAGAAATTTAGAAATGATAGAGTAATTTGATAAAATTAATGAGTAGGATGACATGACAAGTAATTGGGGGTTCATTAAGTCTAATCTGAGAATTAAAGGGTTAGTGTTTAAATTTCTATTCGGTTAAGGATTTCTATAAAGATTGTTCTTGAAAGTTGTGAAACTGTCAAAATTATTGGAGATAAAATAGTTGAAAAAAAGAAGGATTAAAAGTTGAAAAGGATGAATTGCTAAAGAGATGAAAACCTAAGCTTTGGGAAAAGAAGATAAGTAAAAATTGAAGTATTGTGTGTTTAAAAGAGTAAATGTTGGGAGTTGGGGAAAAATCTATACCTTGAAAGGAAGAAATGAGAAATTATTTATACAAAGACTAATTGTTAAGCGGATAAGTGATATAAACACTTTTAAAAGAAACTCCAAGAAGAAGAAATTCTAGTTGGATGCAAGATGTAGAGTGTGTGGCATGGGAGTTTGAGTAGAAGGTTTGAGAATTTATGATAGATTTGTTCTTTTCCAAAAGGAATTTTAGAATTTGTGAAATAAAGAAATAGAGGAATTTGATAAAAATGAGTTTTAGTAAATTAGAACAAAGTTCATCAAGGTAGTAGAATTAATCTTATTGATGAAAATAGCTGGTTAATCTCAATAGATAAAAAGTTTAAGATGATAGTGAATAGAAGTTCAACCATGTAACTACAAGTTATGTTAGAGGTGAGAATTGTAAAGAATATGGAGATTATGAGATAGACTTGAGAAAGTACTAAACCTTATTGATTTTGTGGACTTCATTCAAGGAAATTTCGAGGATGAAATTTTTATAAGCGAGGGAGAATTGTAATACCTAGTACGTTAATTAGAATATTTTAAACCGTGGAGTTACACTTCGAAGTATTTTTAGAGTATTTATTCAAGTTCTAGTTATAATAAGTTGTGTTGAGATTTGTGGGATTTATAAATAACTAATTAAGTTTAAGTTTTGAGAGGATTAAAAATTTCATTTGACAGGTAGTAAGGAAAGCTAAGCTAAAGTGGAGATTTAAAAAGGTTTTGAGGTGAAGATAAAAGAGAAGTAAGGGAAAGAGGGAATTGTGCAATTAAAATGGAGTTTTTGAAATTTTAAGAAGGGGTGATTTTGTGAAGGGTGGTTTTGCAATTTGGAGTTACTCTTTCTCTAAATAAGGTGTGTATGAGAGAAGAAGAGTTCAGCATGTTCTGGAACTCTCTAAAAAAGCCAAGAGAAAAGATAAAGAGAAGAGAAAGAAGGGAAGAAGGGGAGGAAGAAAATGAGAAAAGCTAAGAAATTTTCTTGCAAAAATGAAGGTAAAGAGTTGTCTTCTTTCTCTTTAATTATCTAGTATGTTTATTAATTTAAATATATGAGTTTTGTTTAGCTTGAATTCAGAGAATCTCCCTAAGAAAAAGTTCGAAGAAAATGGTTTGTTTCAAAAATTGAGTTTTGTGCACAAATGGTTGATGTTGGAGTTTTGGGTTCAAATGTTTTCTTGGATAATGTAAATTTTTTTTACTTTAAAATCTTAATAACTTGTATCTTTGAGGTTATGAAAACATATTTTGAAATCAAGAATAAATTTGGGAAAAAGATAAGTTTTCGGATTGATTTTCGCTGAAAAACGGTGGCTCCAATCGATTGGATCAAGTTCCCAGTCGACTGAATGATTCTCATACACCAAACAAGGACTGAAACACTTCATTCAATCGACTAAATGAAGGTTTCAGTTGACTGAATGGAGGGAGTGAACTCTCTAGACCGTTTCCAGTCGACTGAATCGGACATCCAGCTGATTGGACTGTGCTGATTTTTGGAAAAAAAAAAGACTTTTTCTTCCAGTTTTTTATTGTGAAACCTTTCCAAACTGATTCTAAAATTTATATGCATTTGAAATATGATTTTAAAAACCTTTAAAAGTGTTAATATTCATGGAAATTAAAGTGTTCTTGAGCTTCAAAATAAATGAAGTGAAAAGAGGTTTAATGTCACAATTTCTTTAATTTTTGTCTTGTGCAAAGTGCACACATAATCTTTTAAGTGTGTAAATTCCTTGGGATAACTACTAATTCAAAAATAATTAATAATGATAGGGTTTAGATGTTATTTCACTCCTAGGTAAGAAGGTAAAATCCTTGTAAGCATATTAATAATGAAGGTATTATTGGGAGCTATTTTGCAAAATTGGGTATTAAGGTGAGTTTCACCTTACTATTTGTAAGCGGTGTGAAACATACAAATGAAAAATGAAAAGTCATGAATATATACATAAATAATTATGCAAATTTGATTAATGATGCTATGTGAAATTATATATATGATAAGAAGTATATGTTTATAAGATTTCGATATAGAAATAAGAAAGAGTAATGTCTTGAAAATTATATGGGGAATTATAAATGTACAAGATGTGAATTTAGAAAAGACTTGATGTAATTGTGTTGATGAATTATGGTGTGTATAGGTGTATTGAAGAGGATTGATGAGTTGATATGATTTGGTGATGTGAATTGATTGGTGATTGCTTAATTGTATAATTTTATCATGAATGCATTTTTGCATAGTAATAATTGTTTAACGGTATGTTATTGAGGAAAGAGTGATGGAAGAACTGCGGTAGGTCCTTTTCCATGAGGTATTAGGGTTCCGAAGAAACTTTAGATGTTCAATACACCACCTAAAAGATTGGTGTAGGGATTTGAGATTTGTGAAATTGAGAATGAGGTACCGGTACGTGGGGAAACGTCCCTGCTATGATGAGATCAGCCCAATGAGGGGCGATGACATGATTTATGCATTGTATTGTACTTCATTGCATAGCATTGCATTTTATTGATGCATTGGATTGTAATTGGCCTATGAGGGGTGTGTAATGTGATTGACCCATGAGGGGCATGTAATGTGATTGTCTTTGTAAAAGGTATAAATTTGATGAGTGTTGTAAGTTGGAAGATTTGAGAATGATGTTGCTCGTAAATAGATTATTTTACATAGTTATGATGATAATTCCTTTGGAAAATGTGATAGAGTTGATTATTTTATTTTAAAATTTATTGATTGTAAGGTTGTGGAATTGTATTCAGAACTATGAAAAGTATGGTTTATTAAGAATATTAGTGTTATAGTAATACTTCTTCTTTGGGGCTAAGAAATGAGAAATGTAAATTGAAATTGTACATAAAAGTATTCTGATACTTATACTTATAAAAAGGAGATTTATATAATGAGAATTTGAAATAGAGAAGTAATACTGAGCTTTTTAGCTTACATTTTTATTTTACTAACTTTTCAAGTAATACTGGGAGTATTTGATCGAAGTAAAAATGGGTTTATCGACTATGACATCCTCGTTCTTTGAGTTTTTGTTAGAAGTTTAAAGTCTTGGTTATGGTTTAGTAATTGTGAAAGAAAGTTCTTAAGTTAGTAGTAGTGGGGAGTTTTCTTTTTATTCATATCTTTTATAAAGTTTAGAAACCTTGTTTACCTTGTATTAAAAGATTGTTGGGTTTTTAATTGAATGTGTATCTTGGTAAGATGTTGATTTAAATTTGTTGTTATGAATTACTGGTTGTTTGTGTACATTTTAAGTTTAAGGTTCTAAGTACTAAAGGTATTGGAGTCGTTCCGAGTAGGATCCACTCGGGATAGGTTGTTAAAGTATGAATTTGATGATTTAATATGAAAGTATGACTTATAATATAATTGAAATGAATATATGATAACTGCAGAGATTGTATCCTTGAAAGGATAAGAATGATGAGAAATTGAAGAGATAAATTATATTATTGGGAAGATCTTTTGAATCTATATGATAGACGAATTGATATTATATATATGAAAAGTTGATTTGACTTATATGATGAAAAGAAAGATTTTATGAAGAAAACGATTTTGAATTGAATGATATTATGATATGCCTGCTTATGTGTTGTTGATATTATGCATTGATGGAAGACAAGAACCATGACTGGTATGGATGAAACATGTTGACATGTAGAGAGACGTCCCCAAAAGCTATACCAAAGGCTGGTATAGATACTAAAAAACTGATGAATTACCCATACGTTGATAGTTTGAAGGAGATGTTATGAGATATGAAAGAAAAAAATGAAATGATGAAATGAGGATATAGATGCATAAATGTTTATTTTATGTATTATTGACATACTAATGAATCAAATTGATTGTGAGATGATGATAGAAATATGAGTCTCATGATGAGATCATTGTGTGATGAGAAAATGACAAACATTTGAATTAATATGTTATACAGTAAATGACTGTGTTGTGTGTTGTGAACCTTATGATGAGGTAATTATGATTAAAAGATGATAAAAATAATATTAAAGTGATAATTTATAATTGATTGAAGTATATGATATGAAATCAAAAAGAATACATACACACACGCATATATATATATATATATATATATATATATATATATATATATATATATGTGTGTGTGTGTGTGTGTGTGTGTTTGTGTGTGTGTGTGTGTGTGTGTGTGTGTGATCGAAACCATATGATTTAAGAATTGATAGATAAATGATTTGAATGATCTATATAAGAATTGATATAAAAAAAATATGATTAGAAGTATACAAATCAATTATTTCTAGTCAATTGTAATTCACTGAGCTTGTAAAGCTCATTGCTCAATATTAAATGATTTCAAGCTGTGGGCAAGGCTGATAGATTCTTGACCTTAGAATCAGAGTAAGTTTTAGGCAAGTCCTCGTAGTTGGCATCCTCAGACTGTATAAAGAAAGTTAAAAAAAGAAAGAAAGACAAAAGAAATGAAAGAATGAATGAAAGAAAAGAAAAAAAGAAATGAAATGAGAAAAAGAGTTATATAGTTGTACATGTATATGCATTGTAATTATTTGAATATTTTATAAGTATTGTGAAGAAGGAAAGTTACAACTCATCTGTAAAAGAGTTAAGGAAATCTGTTGTAATTATTTTCAGTATTTTATGGAATAGTTGTTGTATATATGTGTCGTGCTTGGATCTTAAATGTGATGACGCCGTCTTAGGTGGGTCCATCAGGATGGGTCGTTACAATTTTGGTATTAGAGCTTTAGGTTTTATGATTTTTTAGACTGCATAAAACATAATAAAGTGGAAGTCTAAAATAAATTATATTTTAATACACAGTTTGGGATGCTGCGTGGACGTGGTAGACCTAGAGCCAGAGTTGTGGGACAGAGAGGGCATGGTAGGCTTGTGTTTAGAAGAGAAGAGGTAGATATTAATGTTGAGTTTGTAGTTTCTAAAAGGGAACATATTGGGAGTGCACCTGGTACTAGTGGTGTAGTGAGGAATGTTGGTGCTGAAAGAGATGAGTTAAGAGAAGCTCTTACTCATGCTCTTAAAAGAATGAATGAGGCAGAGTTGATAATCTATAGCGTAGATTAGATGAACAGGTTAGGCCAAAACTTAATATAGTAGTTGATCTTGTGAGGAATCCTAAATAGTATAACGTTTAGAGAGTATAGGGTGATTTTGTTGATAAGATGTAGGGAGACTGCTTCGCTAGATTCATTAAGTCCATCTTTTAAGGAATCTGATAACCCTTTTGAAGATGAGTTGTGGATAAAGTGTATAGAACATTTTTTTGGTGTATTGTTAGTGACTAATAGACAGAGAGTTACCTTTGCTTCATTTCACTTAGAGAGAAAAGCCTCAAATTGGTGGAATGATATTCTTCCTAGGCTGAATATGGATGTAGATCGATCCTTAACCTGAAGTAGGTTTAAGGAGGTATTCTTTGCAAAGTATTTTCCTGATAATTTTAGATCTCAGAATGAGAGGAATTTTATCTAATTGAGGCAGAATATTATGATTGTGACACAACATGATGGTAGATTTATACTTGAGCTGGTAAATATCGAGGAGAGAAAGTGTAATAGATTTCTTGATGGTTTACATTTCGTGATACATTTTACACTCTCATATTTAAGACATTTGAATTATTTTGCTTTGGTGGATATGTTGCTTTAGATAAAGAATGAATTTTTTTAGTCTAAAGGACGTAAGGAGTGGTTAAAGAGGAGTAGACCTGAGGGAAGTAGATGTGGTAGTCTTGGGATTCAAGGAGGTTTCCCACCTTAGAGGGGTCATTCTTTTTCATAGGGATACATTATTTAAAGTCAGTAGAGGTAGGATCTATGGCCTCTGTGGCTTAGAGTTCTGTTGGAGGAACCCCTAGGTTTTGGAAACAACCTATGGGAGCTGGAGGATTTGGTAGAGGTGGGAGTGTGCCACCAAAGGGAGGTAGTAGTATTATATTTGATAGAGAGAGTAGAGCATGTTACAAGCGTAATTAGACAGGGCATTCATCTCAGAATTGTCTTAACTTAATGTGTTTTATTTGTGGAGAGGGTGGATATATTAGTGTGGATTGTCCATTGAGGATTAGATCAGCTGATGTGGTTTCTGTTAGAGGTGTTGGAAGAGAACAGTCAAAGAAAGGTGGTGGATCTGGGAATATTCAAGGTAGATGAGTAACTCTTGATGTCGTAATGGGTACAATATATATCCTTAATAGAACTTCTAGAGTATTGATTGATCATAGTGTAACTCATTCATTTACAGTTAGTTCTTTTAAGAAAAATATAGATGCATATGTTAGCCCTTTATTGCACAATATCATTATTGAAGTTCCTACTGGGATAGAGTTATGATCAGAAGTGTATATCGGGGCTATATTATTCATTTGGGTGAGAAAGAATTTGAACTGAATTTATTATCTTTAAGTATAATAGACTTTGATATAATATTGGGAATGAATTGGTTGTTGGCATATCATACCTAGGTTGATTGTTTCAAAAAGAATGTAGTGTTTAGAATACCTAGGCAAGAGGAGTTTAATTTTCAAAAAGAACGTAAGATACTTTCAAATTGTCTTATTTTTACCTTGACAACTAGCAAGTGGTTGAGGAAATGGTGTGAGGGATTCTTAGCTTATGTGGTGGACAATAGTAAGGAATGTAGAAAGATGAAAGATATATTAGTTGTGAGATATTATCCAAAGGTATTTCCTGATGAATTGTTTAGTTTACCTCTGAGTAGGGGTATTGAGTTCTCCATTGACTTGATTCCAGGTTTTGCACCTATTTCTATAGCACCCGATAGAATGGCACCCGTTGAGTTGAGAGAGCTGAAAATGTAACTATAGGAATCATTAGATAAATAATTCATTCGCCTTAATATGTCACCTTGGGGTGCCTTGATATTGTTTGTGAATGTTGGTATTTGTCTAAGGTTTAAACATGGTTCAAACATGGTTAAAGTCTAAACCAAGGTTGGAAGAATAAATTTCAGCATGTTAAAGGAGTGCACACATGTGTGTGCATCACTTTGGGTGTGTGTGCACACCTCTATTCATCAAGGCAAAAGAGTGCGCATAGCTGTGAGAGGGACAGCATCAGTGTGTGCCGCACCTCTCCCGCACCAGCACTGCACCACCCAGCAAGGAGGAAGTTCTGGTAGAGGGCAGCGCTGTACCTCTCCCTCACCAGTGCCGCACCGCCCAGCAAGGAGATAAAAAGGGGCTTTGCCTAGCGCCGCACCGCCCCCTATTCAGTGCGTAGGTGCTAGGCACACTATACACACATACAGCTTGGTTAAGTCTCTTGTTAGGTGCATGGATGCAAGTTTAAAATGTACAACACCACTTAGGGTTGATGGAGGGCTATGATTGAGTGGTCATCAAGATCTAAGGGTAGAGAATGACACTCAAGATTGATCAAGAAGTTAGTGCACTATATAAAGGGTCACCTAGCTTCATTCTCAACATAACATTGTGACATAATTTGAGATCAATTGTAAAGAGTGAAAAGACACAATACAAGAGAGAATTGTGTGAGAGTGCAAAGACACAAAACACAAGAAAGACTTATTGTAGAAAGGCTGGTTATAAAGAAGAGAGTAGTATAGATAGAGAGCATTGTAATAGTTCTTATCATTTTTTTTGTTCTCTTCTTGGTTTCTTTAAGAACTTGAGGTTTCTTGAAGAGGGTTGCTAGATTATAAAGAACTATTGATTTAGTGTAGATAGTTCAGAGGAACTCATGGGGACGTAGGCTACCGCTGAACCTCGATAACAAATCGTTTGTCTTCTTTTCTTTCTTGCTTTCGATTGCTGTATTTCTTTCTACAAGTCATTCTAGACTTGGGTGTTTGGAAGATCATCACCTAGGCATCTTATCAAGGTGATTTCCAATAGTGGTATCAGAGCTTGTACAGCTAGAAGGTGACGGAGTCGAGACTCCAAGAATCAAAGATCAACTTCTTGGGTGATTCAAGAATGGAGTAAAGATCAAGATCAGATCGTGTTCTTA
This sequence comes from Bretschneidera sinensis, assembly GCA_023935145.1. Classification (NCBI taxonomy): domain Eukaryota; kingdom Viridiplantae; phylum Streptophyta; class Magnoliopsida; order Brassicales; family Akaniaceae; genus Bretschneidera; species Bretschneidera sinensis. The sequence goes on from CM043701.1 coordinate 49,680,382, forward strand.
AGGGTGATTCAAGAACGGTGTTAAGATCCATCTTCAATCGTGTTCTTAAGGTTTAGAAGAAAGCATTTGTGGGTATTGCATAAATTTGGGATCTTGTCTGCAAAGATGGCTTCAAATTTCGTTGTTGAGAAGTTTGATAGAAAGGGAGACTTTCCCTATAGAAGCGGAAGATCAAGGTTGTTCTTATGCAACATAAAGTGGACTTGGCTATTGGAGAAGATGATACTTTTCCAGCAAGTATCACGGAGGACCAGCGGGTTGAGATGAAGAAGATAGCTTATAGCACCATTTTCTTGCACATGTCAGATAGTGTCACAAGGGAGTGCGGAGACTCGGAAGATCCGGTTGTCATATGGAAGAAACTAGATGAATTATTTCTTACCAAAACTCTCCCTAACAAGATTTATCTTCTTAAAAGAATCTTTGCTTTTAAAATGGATTCTAATAAAGAGTTGCAAGATAATTTTGATGTCTTTAACAAACTAGTTCAAGATTTGGCTAGTTGTAGTATTAAATTCCCGGATGAACAATTGGCTGTTATTTTGTTAAACTCTCTTCCTGATTGCTTTGATAATTTGATTAATGCTATTGAGTATGGAAGGGATACTTTAACCAAGGAGATTGTGATCAATGCCATAAGGGCACATGACTTCAAAGCCAAGATGAATGAGACATCAAGTGGAGATGGGTTGTTCGTAAGAGGTAGGCCAGCAACTCGGAATAGCAGTAGCAACCATGGAAACTACCAGAAGAAATCAAGAGGTAGAGGGCAAAGCCATGGGAGAGCACATTCCAAATCAAGATTTGGAAAGAGGTGCTTCTACTGTAACAAAGAGGGCCATTTCAGAAAAGATTGCAAGAAGAAGATGTGGGATGAGAGGAAAAGCCATACCAACAATGGAGAGGCTTCGGTTGCCAAAGGAGAACAGTAAGATGATGTTCTTGTTGTGTGCTCAAATGTAAGCAAGAGGCAAGGCAGCGAGAAGTGGATTCTGGATTTCGGGTGCACTTATCATATGTGCACTCATAAGGAATGGTCCAAGAATTTCAAGGAGATCAATGATGAAAGAATCTTCTTGGGGAGTGACAATTCTTGCCAAGTGAGGGGGATATGAGACATCCAGTTGAGGATATTCGACGGAGTCACAAGGCTGCTGTGAAATGTGAGGTATCTTCCAGATTTGAAGAGAAATTTGATCTCATTGGGGTAACTGGATTCCATGGGGTACACATGCAAAGTAGAGGGAGGAAAGATCAAGGTGGCCAAGAGATCTTTGGTAGTGATCAAGACAGCAAGAAACGATGGACTCTATGAGATGATTGGAGAGACATAAATCAATGATCAAGCAGCAAACTTAATGGCTAAGATGGATAAGGCAGCCCTTTGGCACACTCGCTTGGGATATATGAACGAAAAGGACCTGCAAGTTCTTAGCAAGGATGGTCTACTTGGTGGTGACAAAGTAGAGAAACTTGATTTCTGTGAGAGTTGCATTCTTGGGAAGCAACACCGGAGTGCACAAGTCTAAGGGGATTCTTGACTACATTCATTCGGACCTTTGGGGACCAGCAAGAAGACCAACACAGGGAGGTAACTTTTACTTTCTATCTTTAATTGATGATTATTCAAGAAGAGTGTGGGTTTATTTACTTAGAAATAAATCAGATGCCTTGAATAAATTTGTTGTGTGGAAGAAGTTGCTGGAAACTCAAACGGGTAGGGTAATTAAGGCTTTACGAACCGATAATGGCTTCGAATTTTTCAATAAGGATTTTGATAAATTCTGTGAATTAAATGGCATTCTAAGGCATAGAATAGCTGTAAAAACACCTCAGCAAAATCGAGTTGAGAGGATGAATAGAACCCTTATGGAAAAGGTTAGGTGCATGTTAATAGGATCCGATTTACCAAACTATTTTTAGGGAGAAGCTGTAGCTATAGTTGCATACTTGGTGAATAGATCACCCTCTAGAGCTTTAGAGCTCAAGACTCCCATGGAGATGTGGAGTGGGAAACCCCCTGAATTAAGCAACCTTAGGACTTTTGGGTGTGCTGCATATGCACATCAAAAGGAGGATAAACTTAGCCCAAGGTCTAGAAAATGTGTATTTCTAGGATATGGTGATGGGGTTAAGGGATATAGGTTGTGGTCCTTAGAAAAGAAGGGCATGAAACTCATTATAAGTAGGGATGTTATTTTAATGAATTATTATTTCCCTACTTAGAGAAAACTAACCCAGCAGGGGCTAGTGAGCAAACCAGTCCGGAAGTTGTGGAGCATTGCATCAAGGAGAATTCAGTTCAGGTAGAGCAAAGGAGGCAAGAGGGTTCAGACTAGGTAAAGCCCTTGGATAAAGGCCAAGCTCAAGAAACTCAAAAAGAGGCTGAACAAGAAGAGGTTAATGCAGCAAGTCATAATGACTATCAGCTCACAAGGGACCGGGGAAGGAGGGTGGTTAGACCACCTTTGAGATATGGGTTTACGGATGTGATTACGCCCAAAACAGTAACGCGGTGTTGTAGTACAGCTTTGGGGTGTCGATTCCACAGGGAGACAAATTAACTATAAAGAAAGATGTAAACTTTAATATGAGACGATATGATCAAATTAAATATAGAATCTGAATTTGATAGTATGACAATTGTGTAAAGTAGATTGTGAAATATAATAGGAGAGCAACAAGGATCCGAGAATCCTCCCTAGGTTTGTTGCCCTAATCCTAACTTGATTCAGTTGTTTTTATCTCGATTGCAAGTTTCACATCCCAAACAGGCAATCGGCAAATATTCAATTAAAGCACATGTATAAACCCTAATTTGATTGTTATGAAATATTCTTTATTTTCAATTCATGCACATATGATCTATCCTTTAAGTTTATCAAGAAACGACAATATATCTTTGATGACAATATTGCAGTAATGGACAAACCTAAAGGCTAGATCTACCGGACTCAATCATACCTAAATAATCTTGACATAAAGAAAGCATGACTAAATCTATATCAAGGAAAAAGATACAATCACCGGATTAGATGAAATCTTTATAATTAGAATAAAAGTAAATCATAACAATATTTGAAAGTTAAAGCTCCATTACAACTGAATCAAATAAGGGAAATAGAAACAACTACACCTAGGGATTCATCCCTTCTCCTTGCTTGGAGATTAGTTAGCCATGGGGCTCATGGTTGCACAATGGAAGGAAAGTTGCTGCTCTCTTGAGTTCTCCAGATTTTTCAATATCCAATTACAAACCCTAAGTGGTATATTTATAGTATACAAGGTCTAGAGGTGTTTTAGGGTTTGAATAAGTCATTAAAGACCTAATTAGGGTCTAACTCGGAGTGCACAAGGCTGTGCGCGCGCTGATTCAGAAAGTCTGACCTCTGTCCGCTAAAATCGCCATAACTTCCTCTAGAGAAATGATTTTAATGAACCGTAAAATCTTCCAGAAAATAGACTTCCATATCTTTCTAACCATATGTGGCACACTTCCTGGTTCTTTCTACATCGATACAGTTTAATTTTTAAAGATGGTTGATTTGTATGCCAACTCCAGCAACTTAGTGAAAACTCCTTCCATAGTTTCTCTTCATCTTGACTCTTCCGCGATCATTCTTTTGCTTGAGTGTTCAATGGAACTTTGTGTTTCAAAATGATGATAGTTTTTCCATCTCCTTTAACTCAAGATACCTGGAAAATGCACCGAAATAAATTAATGCTCCAAAAATACCACTTTAGAGTTGTTAATGAATAAAAATGCAATTAAGACCTAAATCAACCCTAAAGTGCTAACAAATAAGTACGAATATAATGCATTTAATGGCTATTATCACAACCCCCAACTAGCTTATTGCTAGTCCCTAGCAATTCAAGCGAAAACAAGAGATGAATTCTATGGTAGGAGTTAAAAACAACGTAAAGCAATGCTAGCGTTGAACCAAGAGTAATTCACTTTTTGTCTCAAAAATTGTACATAACATACGGCACATAGAATCATTAAATTTCACCTAAGTCCAAAAGTAATCCAAACATCAATCTTAAAATCGTTATTAACTCTTAACATCCATCTTACCACAATCCATTAGTCCGAACATCCGGATGATTTTATGCACAACATTCATGAATACAAGTCTTGGCCTCTAAAAACATAACAAATTGTGTGACATCAATCACATAAACAAGCTCCATAGGCTTATTTTTCAAATCATTCTCCACTATTGTAGAAAAATCACACTTCATTGGATCAATAGGTCTTTAATGGGCTTGTAATGCTATGCTAAGGTAAAGGTTAAGAAAGAATGGGAAGGATTTGCAAGTAAAAGAACTTAATCTCTTAGCTTTAAACACAACCACCTTTAAGTGCTAGATAACTTTACTTCAATGCTCAACTCCTTCACCCATTTTTTATAAGAGCATATCTCTTGATAAGTCACCACTTTTCTTTTCTTTTTCTTCTTTCTTTGCCATACTTCTCTTCTTTTTCTGTTTTTGGCAAATACTCATTCATCTCTTTTTTTTTCTTTTTTATTTTTTTTTCTTTTCTTTTTCTTTTTTTTTCTTTTTTATTTTTTTTTCTTTTCTTTTTCTTTTCTTTTCCACAACCCCCAACTTATCTTCTTTAATATACTTGGGTTATGATTTTTCATATTTCCATCCTTACTCCTCTTAAGTGCTTCTCAACAATGTGTACAACTAAGTTCTTTTAAAAGAAGGGTAAGGATAAAATATTTCTAGGCTCATAAGGGTAAGTAAATGGGTTTTTGAAAGAAACAAGGCTCAAATTATTTTTCAAGAAAAATGGCTCAAATAGGTGACTAGTGATATATATATTGTAAGGGAAGGTTTGAAAGGCTCAAATTATTCAAAAATGGCCTATATCATATCCTCAGTAGTGTGCATTCTAGGAATTCGCCTCAAGTAATTATCAAATAAGTTCTAGAGCTTGTTGAAACCGCAAAAATATTCACAATCAATCGCACATAAAACTTTTCTAGATGTTTTAGACTAATCATTCAATCTTACCACAAACTAGAGTCTCAAACCAAATCAAGATTGACACTTAAATTATTCTCAAACTGAAACAGAATTTAACTTCTTATCATTGACATGTGAATTAACCCTAGGGCAAACACAAAGCATGCTAAAAATAAACAAAAAGGAAAATGACACCAAGCAGTTCAATGGAAAAAAAAATGTATGGAAATAAAGAATATGGAAACAAAGAGATGTGTTTCCTCCACCCCCAACTTAAAAATTGCATTGACCTCAATGTAAAATAAAGAGTAAAAGAAACTCCCTTTGTAGCCAAAGGTGCACAGAAGCTGAAAATTGTGCTCCACCATTTGAACTGCTTCGTATATTTTCCTTGAAAAAGAAATACTAAGTTAATACTAGAAAACAGCAAAATAATAATAATAAATAAGAAAAAGAAATATGAAAAACAGTAAAAATAAAAGGATATGTTGTGGGTTGCCTCCCATGAGCGCTAAGTTTTACGTCTTCGGCCAGACGTTGCACCACTCTCACTGCTGGCCTCATTGTGGTGCTGAAAATGAGGCTCCAATTTAATGGCCTTAATGCTAATCTTTTGGCAAGGAATACTTAAAGTCCACCGCATATGGCTCAAGTGTTCTTGGTGTTGCCCACTCACTATCAGCAGTAGAGTATTTGGTTATCGCATCCATGTGACTTCTCTCAAGTGACTCCTCAAAGCATGGTTGCCATGATTTCTTAATAAATTCCTGTGACTTATCAAAAATATCAACAACATTAACGGCATGGGAATAAATTAAAGAATCATCGAACTTAAAATTATTAGGAGGGAATTCCATAGAATTATCTTTAGTGTGCTCATCCTCCAAATTGAGCTTATCAACCATGTAAGTATCGACACACTCATTCTCTTCATGTGGCTGTTTGGAGACTCGGAAAACATTTACCTCTAAAGTTCTATTTCCAAATGATAATGTCATTAAGCCATTCCTACAATTAATGAGGGCATTGGCAGTGGCAAGGAATGGTCTTCCAAGTATCAAAGGAATTTTGGACTCCGTGTTTACAGTAGAAACAGTATCTAAAACCAAAAAATCAATAGGATAGTAGAAATTATCAATTTGCAACAAAACATCTTCTACAATACCTCTTGGTTTTCTTACCGATCTATCCGCTAATTGAAGTACCACGGAGGTTGGTTTGATCTCACCTAGACCGAGTTGCAAGTACATGGAGTATGGCATGAGGTTCACACTAGCACCCAAATCTAGCAATGCTTGGCCACAAGATTTGTTTCCAATTTGACAAGCCACTGTTGGACAGCTCGGATCTTTATATTTGGGCGGTGTCTTGCTGTCAATTATTGCACTTGCTTGCTCCATTAGGAATGCCGTCTTCTTCACATGATGCCTCTTCTTGAGTGTGCATAGATCCTTGATGACTTTAGCATAGTTAGGAATCTGTTTTATAACATGAAGAAGAGGGAGGTTAATTTTAACATGCTGAAGTTGTTCAAGAATCTCACCTTTTGACGCTGAATTTATCTCCTTAGGTTTAAGGAGTGCTTGAGGGAAAGGCACTGGTGGGCAATAAACATCACGGGCCTCTTGTTCCTTGGGGGTTTCATCCTTGTTACTCAAGTTTGATGGTAGAGTGGGACCATCAATTTTCTTACCGCTACGGGTGATTATGGCATTAACCTCTTTAACATTTTGATTTCCAGGATTAGAGGTTTGTGCCATATGTTGTCCTCTTGGATTTTGTTGTGTTTGCGAAGGAAACTGTCCTTGCTTTTGAATCGCCAAGAAACTAGTCAACTTAGTGAGTTGGCTCTTTATCTCCTTTTGTTCCACTTTGATCCCTTGTTGCTCCTCTAACATCTGTTGATTTATTTTGCCTTGATCTTCCACATTCTTGGCATGCACCTGCATAAATGACTTAAACATATCTTCAAAAGGTAAAGATTGTTGAGGTGCATTATATGAAGTTGCTTCCGGTTGCCATTGGGTACTTGAGTGGGCAGGAGGTTGTGTATCGGGTTTCCAATTAAAATTTGGGTGATTTTTCCAACCGGGGTTGTAGGTGTTAGAGTAGGGTGAGTGTGGTTTCCCAAAGGGTATACCTACAGCATTACACTCTTCCTTCATCTCAAAATAAATTGGACAATCCTTAGGTAAATGATCCACCCCATTACACATGAAACAAGGCTCATAGGAATCTACCCTAGCAACCGGTTCAGGAGCCCTAGCATTTCTAGTTTTTAAGGCTTCAATTCCCTTAGTTAGGGCCTCTAAACGGGCTTTAAGGTTATCCTCTTCCTTAAGTTGATAAATCCCAGCGGGTTGATTTCTCCTAGTGCTTTCCATGGCATTTGGTCATGTCCAAGTGTAGGATTTTTTTGATAGGTCATCTAGGAAATCTATGGCTTGGTTGGGATCTTTTTGAAGAAAATCTCCATTGCACATCATTTCTATGAACTGCCTTTCCCTACTTAGGAGTCCATCATAGAAATAGCTAACTACCTGCCAACTCTCATACCCATGGTGTGGACAAGAATTCAACAGGTCCTTGAAACGTTCCCAAACTTGATATAGGGTTTCACTCTCTTTTTGTGCAAAGTTTGAGATTTGTCTCTTGAGGTTATTGGTCTTATGGGTTGGGAAGTTTTTTGGAAGAAAACTCGTGTCATCTCATCCCAACTACCTATGGACCTAGGCCTTAATGAGTATAGCCAAGCTTTGGCTTTTTCCTTAAGTGAAAAAGGAAAAAACCTAAGTTTAACGGTGTCTATCATATCAGCCCTACTGTAAAAAGTTGCTACTACTTCCTCAAATTCCCTAATGTGGACATAGGGGTTTTCATTCTCAAACCCATGGAAGGTTGGTAGCAATTGGACCATGCCCGGCTTAAAATCAGGTTGTTGAACATTAGGGGGGAACATGATACAAGATGGGGTGGCTGTTCGGCTAGGGTGCAAGTAGTCTTTAAGTGTCCTAGCAACAATTTCATTGTGATTTTCGGCCATGTTAGGGGAAATAAATAAAATAGAAAGAAAATAAATTAATTAATTAATTAAAAAAATCAAAACAAAGAGCAAAGAACAAAAAAAAATCAGAAAATCAAGACTTCAAGAAAGGAACGATATTACCGTTTTGTCTCAAAGTTGACAATCTTCCTTGTTTGTAAGCGCGTCTCCCCGGCAGCGGCGCCAAAATTTGATTACGCCCAAAACAGTAACGCGGTGTTGTAGTACAGCTTTGGGGTGTCGATTCCACAGGGAGACAAATTAACTGTAAAGAAAGATGTAAACTTTAATATGAGACGATATGATCAAATTAAATATAGAATCTGAATTTGATAGTATGACAATTGTGTAAAGTAGATTGTGAAATATAATAGGAGAGCAACAAGGATCCGGGAATCCTCCCTAGGTTTGTTGCCCTAATCCTAACTTGATTCAGTTGTTTTTATCTCGATTGCAAGTTTCACATCCCAAACAGGCAATCGGCAAATATTCAATTAAAGCACATGTATAAACCCTAATTTGATTGTTATGAAATATTCTTTATTTTCAATTCATGCACATATGATCTATCCTTTAAGTTTATCAAGAAATGACAATATATCTTTGATGACAATATTGCAGTAATGGACAAACCTAAAGGCTAGATCTACCGGACTCAATCATACCTAAATAATCTTGACATAAAGAAAGCATGACTAAATCTATATCAAGGAAAAAGATACAATCACCGGATTAGATGAAATATTTATAATTAGAATAAAAGTAAATCATAACAATATTTGAACGTTAAAGCTCCATTACAACTGAATCAAATAAGGGAAATAGAAACAACTACACCTAGGGATTCATCCCTTCTCCTTGCTTGGAGATTAGTTAGCCATGGGGCTCATGGTTGCACAATGGAAGGAAAGTTGCTGCTCTCTTGAGTTCTCCAGATTTTCAATATCCAATTACAAACCCTAAGTGGTATATTTATAGTATACAAGGTCTAGGGGTGTTTTAGGGTTTGAATAAGTCATTAAAGACCTAATTAGGGTCTAACTCGGAGTGCACAAGGCTGTGCGCGCGCTGATTCAAAAAGTCTGACCTCTGTCCGCTAAAATCGCCATAACTTCCTCTAGAGAAATGATTTTAACAAACCGTAAAATCCTCCAGAAAATAGACTTCCATATCTTTCTAACCATATGTGGCACACTTCCTGGTTCTTTCTACATCGATACAGTTTAATTTTTAAAGATGGTTGATTTGTATGCCAACTCCAGCAACTTAGTGAAAACTCCTTCCATAGTTTCTCTTCATCTTGGCTCTTCCGCGATCATTCTTTTGCTTGAGTGTTCAATGGAACTTTGTGTTTCAAAATGATGATAGTTTTTCCATCTCCTTTAACTCAAGATACCTGGAAAATGCACCGAAATAAATTAATGCTCCAAAAATACCCCTTTAGAGTTGTTAATGAATAAAAATGCAATTAAGACCTAAATCAACCCTAAAGTGCTAACAAATAAGTACGAATATAATGCATTTAATGGCTATTATCAGGATGCTAATGTAGCAGCTCTTTAGATAGAAAGAGAGGTTGAACCAAAAACTTACACGGATGCCATGGAGTGTAAGGATTCATCAAAGTGGCAGCTGGCTATGGAGGAAGAAATTGATTCTTTGATGAAGAACAACTCTTGGGAGTTGGTGCCCAAACCAGAAAAACAGAGAGTTGTGGATTGTAGATGGATCTACAAGATCAAAGAAGGGAATACTCTAGGGGATGAAGTCCGGTATAAAGCTAGGCTGGTGGCGAAGGGGTTCACACAAAAAGAAGGCATAGATTTCACCGAAATCTTCTCACCAGTTGTGAAGTACAAGACGATACGGATAGTGTTAGCATTGGTTGGGAGTATGAGTTTGATGATTTAATATGAAAGTATGTCTTATAATATAATTGAAATGAATATATGATAATTGTTGAGATTCTATACTTGAAAGGATAAGAATGATGAGAAATTGAAGTTATAAATGATATTATTGAGAAGATCTTTTGAATATATATGATAGACGAATTGATATTATATATATGAAAAGATGATCTGACTTATATGATGAAAAGAAAGATTTAATGAAATAAAACGATTTTGAATTGAATGATGTTATGATATGCCTGCTAGTGTGTTGTTGATCATATGCATTGATGAAAGGCCAGAACCATGGCTAGTCTAGATGAAACATGTCGACATGTGGGGAGACGTCTCTAAAAGCTATACTAGAGACTGGTATGGATACCTGAAAAATGGATTAATTACTCATACATTGATAGTATGGAGGAGATGTGATGTGATGCGAAAGAAAGAAATGAAATGATGAAATGAGGATATGGATGTATACATGTTTATTTTATGTATTATTGATATGCTACTGAATCAAATTGATTATGAGATGATGATAGAAATATGAGTCTCATGATGAGACAATTATGTGATGAGAAAATGACAAACATTTGAATTAATATGTTATACAGTAAATGTTGTACGACATGAACTTCATGATAAGGTAATTATGATGAAAAGATGATAAAAATAATATTAAAGTGATAATTTATAATTGATTGAAGTATATGAGATGAAATAAAAAATAATATATATATATATATATATATATATGATCGAAACCATATGATTTGAGAATTTATGAATAAATTATTTGAACGATCTATATAAGAATTGAGATATAAAATATGACTAGGAGTATATAAATCGAGTACTAATAAATTATAATTCACTGAGTTTGTGAAGCTCATTTCTAAATATTAAATAATTTCAAGTCACGGACAGGACTGGTAGATTCTTGACCTGAGACTCAGAGTAAGTTTTAGGTAAGTTCTCATGGTTAGCATCCTCATAGTGTCTAAAGAAACGAAAGAAATACAAAAGACAAGAAAGAAAGAAATATATAAATAAAGAATGAATGAATGAAAGAAAGAAAGAAAAGAAAAGAATAAAAAAATGAGGAAGAGTTTTATAGTTATACATGTACATGTATTATAATTATTTGAATATTTTATAAGTGTTGTGAAGAAAGAAAGTTGTAACTCCTCTGTAAAAAAGTTTAGGAAAAATGTTGTGATTATTTTTAGTATTTTATGCAATAGTTGTTGCATTTATATAGGTACTGTTTTATCCCGCCCGGGACCCATGCATTCGGCTCAATACCCAATATCACTCCCCTTAAAGAAAGCGGATATGGCGAGGGTGCGGATTGCGATGAGTAGGCTTGTGGAATTGAGAGAAACCTACCAAGTCTAATTTTGCCCAATAGTAAGGAGGCTTCTGTGATGGATGCACTTTTAACGTATTAAACAAGGAATCGTTTATAACCCAACCACGAAGAAAGGATGATAGGTAATGAGTTGCCATTTAACCTTGAAGGGGGCCAAATCCATTGTCATTGATCTACGTGAGAGATTCCGAGGCTCAGGAGATTTGAGTGCAAAAGAGTGAGGATTTAAAGCTCTCTCTCTTAACTAAACGAAAGTCTAGCCCTTTGTGTTTCAAAGAAATTAATTGAAATTTCAATTCAAGTATTATTTACACTACTAATAAAGCCAAATACACATTTTTACAATTTTTATTCAAACAAAATAAGACCGAATATCAAGTTTAAAATAATACAATAAAAGTAAGTGTGGTAAAGGAAATGAATTACTTTAATCACGAAACAAAGGAAATATTAAAGCTACTTGCAAAATATTGATTAAAATGTGAAATAAATTGAAGTGCACACAAAAATTAGCATGTGTGTGCAAGGTGTGCACATGTGTGTAAGTGTGTGAATTAGTTTGCAAGTGTGTGCAATAGTGCGCACGTGTTTGCAAGTGTGTGCAACAATGCACACATGTGTGGAAGATGTGTGCAACAGTGTACATGCATGTGCAAAGTGTGTGAAAAAGCATACACATGTGTGTAAGTGTGTTTGGTTGTGTGCACATGTGTGCAAAAGTGTGCATGTGCGTGCAATTGTGTGCAGGTTTGAATTATATGGATTGAAACTAAGCTAATTAAAATCAAGCAAATTAAACTTAGAGGTTAAACTAAAAGAATTAAAGTAAGCTACTTTAGAGAAAAGATAAAAAAAAACCAATAATATTTTCAAGGTGTTTTGAAAACATAAATCATGCTAACAAATTATTTTTTTTAAAAAAAGAAAAAGAAGCTTAACCAACCTTATCTGGCTAATAAAACTTTTCCACACGTAGGGATAATCCTCGAAGATCTGCACACTCTAGTGGACCTGATGAAGTTGGAAGATTAATTTAATCGAAGATTAGAAAACCAAATGTAAATGGTGTGTCCGAAATTAGTGAAGAACTCTCACTAGTTTTTCTTTGTTCTTTTCTCACTTGTCTTTTTTTTTTTTTTCTCTCTTTGTTATCTTTCTATTCTTCTCTCTTGATCACTTTTTTTTTTCTCTCAAAACTTTCTTTTTTTTTTTCTTTTTTTTTTTTTTTTTGCATTACTTTGACTTAGTGTTGTGTAAAAAAATAAGGGATATTTATAGGAGTGAAGGCTTGCCAAAAAATAAAATAATGGATGAATAGGAAGGTGCATAGTTAGCTATGATAATGAAGGTAAGTGGAGTGTAACTTTTGAGGTAGTGGGTGTGTTGAATAATGAAAAAAAGGAAGAGGAATTTTTTTTTTTTTGGGAGGTGTTCTTGGATGGTGGAAGATACTTTCTTGTATGGAGGAAAAAAAAAAAAACAAGTGAGAGAATACATGTTTGGCCATTATAATGGGGTGAGGTGGAGTGGAACTTTTGAAGTGGTGGAGGTGTATTTAATAATAAAAAAGTGTTGACCCTCGCCCGTATTTTAATGATGGCAAAACACAACTGTTATTTAACTAACATGTTTAAACTAAGTTGTATTAAGGATCAAACACATTCAACCAAGGAACAAAGTGCAAAAACTCGAACCAAATCAAGTATCAAGTGAAGACTGAAGATCTAGTATAGGTCTTAAGGTTTAGAACCAATGTAAGTCTCACTCATACATTGTATTAGCTTGTTTAATGGCTCAAACACAAATGGTTTTTCTAAAACCATTAATTTTAAAATGTTTTTAAATGAAAAACAGAAGAAAAACTGGGTTGGAAGACAACCCAGTCGACTGGGTACATATACCAGTCGACTGGTATATGGGTCAGAAGGTACCCAGTCGACTGGATGAATTAACCCAGTCGACTGGTACTTTGACCAGTAATTTCCCAGTCGACTGGATGAATCAACCCAGTCGACTGGCAAAATGGACAGAAAGTCCCCAGTCGACTGGATGATATATACCAGTCGACTGGATACCCAGAAGGTCTGAAAACGTATATTTTTCAAGTGAACCCAGTCGACTGGTATCTCGACCCAGTCGACTGGTAGTTCAAAAAATATGACCGTTGGACTCCAAATCTGAACGTTTTAAAGTAAATCTTTTTCAAATTAAAGTCCAAAACGGCCATATTAATTGATTGCTATATAAACCCACTCAGCAAAGCATTCAATAACAAGCAGCACATATTCAAAAAGAGTTGATCTCATATAATCAAGTTTTTATACTCTTGAAACACAAAAAGCTTTGAAATAATCTTATTGAGCCATTTCTTCAAGCTTTACTTTGAAAGAGAGACATTTCTGTTGTAATAAGCCTTCATTTGTTGTCTCTCTACCTTTTACTTTACACCATCTTTGTAAAGGGATTACTTCCGAGAGGAAGGGGAAACTTCCGAAAGGAAGGGGATTTTTCGGTTTAAGCAATTCCTGTAAATTGCTTGTGTACGGTTTGTGCAACACCCGGCTAAGTTGTGCGACTAAGTTTTCTTAGTGGATTACTTCAAGGAGTTCCTTGAAGAGAGTGGACGTAGGGTCGGAACGAATCCGATATTGCCGAACCACTATAACTGTGTTTGCATCCTCTTTCCTTAAACTCTTTATTTACAGCTTTCTACTTGTATCAATTATTTGTTGCTTATCAGTTTTTATAAACTTGTATAAATTCCGCAAAAGTTTTTAAAAACCCAATTCACCCCCCCTCTTGGGTTGAAACCTCGAGCTACAATTGGTATCAGAGCCTAGTTCTCTTTATAAGGCTTAAATTCCTAGAGTTGATCCAATGGCAGCAAATAGCTACTCTGAGGGACACTCTTATACTAGACCTCCATTGTTCAATGGATCAAATTATAACTACTGGAAAAATAGAATGAAAATCTTCGTCGAAGGACAAGATTACAATCTATGGAGAATTATAGAAGAGGGACCTAAAATTCCCTCAAAAGAAATAGTTATTGGAGAGACTCTTCATACAATGCCTAAACTCAAAACTGAGTTTACTGACGAGGATTGTAGAACAATGTCTCTCAATAGCAGAGCAACAAGCATGCTACATTGTGCTTTAGATATTTCTGAATATAACAAAATATCTGCATGCGTTTCTGCTAAAGAAATATGTGACAAATTGCAAGTCACATATGAAGGAACAAGTGAAGTAAAAAAGTCTAAAATTTACATGCTAATTTCTGAATATGAATCTTTTAAGATGTCTCCTAATGAAACCATTTCTGAAATGCACTCACGATTTACTACTATTATAAATAGTTTAAAATTGCTTGGCAAGAATATTGAGGAAGTTGAACTAACCAGAAAAATCTTAAGATCTCTACCTCCAGAATGGAAACCAAAGAGGACAGCCATTCAAGAGGCCAAAAATCTTGACAAGCTTGATGTTGAGACGCTGCTTGGGTCATTATTGACATACGAGATGGAAGAAATGACTCCCATCGTCAATGATGATGAGAAGAAGAAGAAGCAAATTGCTCTCAAAGCTTCTACGAGCAACAAAGAAAAGGAATTAGAACAAGAAGCAGAGAGCAGTGAAGAGGATGGTGAAATGGCTTTAATCACCAGACGATTCCATAGGTTCTTGAAGAAAAGCAAGAAACCTTACTCAAAGGATCCCACCTCAAAAAGGGAACCACTTATGTGCTATGGCTGCAAGAAGCCAGGACATATAAAAGCTGACTGTCCAGTTTCAAGCAAACCATACAAGGGCTTCAAGAAGAAAGCTATGGTAGCAACTACCTGGAGCGATGACGAAGAAGATGAGTCATCAGACAAAGAAATTGGATACGAAGAGATTGCCAACCTCTGTTTAATGGCAATCGATGATGAAAGTGAGGTAACATCTTCTCCCTCTTCAAAAAATAATATTGTTACTAGTAGTGAAGAATTACTAGAAGTCATAAATGAAATGCATGAAGAATTAAAGAAATTTGATTCTAGAAATTCTGTTCTTAAGAAAGAAGTATCATCTCTTTCTAAGGAAATGATAGTTCTTAGAGAAGAAAAAGAAAAATTATCATCTTTACTGTATAATTCGTCTCAAGATTTTCTTAAAGATGAAAATGAGAATTTGAAAAATAAAATTTCTGAATTAAACAGCACTGTATCTAGACTTATGCTTGGTAAAGAAAAACTTGATGAAGTGCTTTCTTCCCAAAGATTAAGTGGAGGAAAATCTGGTGTAGGATATTCTCCATTGGGAAAACAAAAAACAAAAGAGAGCTTATTCATGAAAGCCTCTTGTGTAGATGGAGCTTCTACTTCGAAAGCTCCTAACCTTGTTAAAAGCACTCCCTTAATAAATCCGAGGAACTCTAGAAACTTAAATGATCATACTAAATTGAAGCATCCTAAAAATACTCATGCTTATTTGTATGCTCATTCTAGAAATGCTCATACACATCCTAGAAATAATCATCATGCTCATTCTAGGAACAATGTGTATAATCAAAGAATGCATTCTGCTCATCCTAGGAATCACCATCATGGCTATTCTAGAAATAACTTGCATACATATGCTAGCATGTATCCTAGAATGCATCATCGTTCATTTTCTGGAAATGACATGCATTTTCATACCCCTTACCGTAGAATCATGTATCCTAGGAACTATCATCCTAAGGATTATAGGAATGCACATGTAAAATTTCCTAGAAATTACTATGACTATAATGCTAGGTATGTGCATCATCAACATGTTCATAGAGCACCATATATTGTTAAGAAAGTATGGGTCCCAAAAGGAACCGTATTTTCAAGAACTAACCCCAAAGGACCCAAGAAATTTTGGGTACCTAAAAATGCTATCGTATATCCTTGTGTGATGTAGATTTGCCTTCATACCAAGGAGAAAGGTAACTGTTGGTACCTTGATAGCGGTTGCTCGAAGCATATGACCGGTGATAAAAGCGTATTCAAGGAGCTAACTCTAAGAGATGGTGGACTTGTGACCATTGGAGACAATACTAAAATAAAGATCATCGGGCATGGAAAAGTCGGTAATGATTTCTCAACTTTAGATAATGTATTGCTAGTACAAGGCTTAAAGCCAAATTTACTTAGCATTAGTCAATTATGTGACAAAGGATATAAAGTCACATTTGAGACCTCTCATTGTCTAGTTATAGACATCAAGAGCAACAAGATCAAATTCATTGGCCATAGACATGAAAATGTCTATATAGTTGATTTGAAATCCTTACATTCCAATAATGAAAAATGTTTTCCTGCTTTTAGTGAAAATCAATGGCTATGGCATAGAAGGCTTGGTCATGTAAATATGAACTTGCTAAAAATTGTTTCAAGAAAAGATTTAGTTATTGGTCTTCCTAAAATCAATTTTGAGAAAAATAAAATTTGCAATGCTTGTCAAATGGGAAAACAATCAAGGATATCTTTCAAAGCAAAAAATGTTGTCTCAACTACTAGACCTTTGGAACTTTTGCATATGGACTTATTTGGTCCAATTAGTACCATTAGTCTAGGTGGCCATCAATATGCTCTTGTTATTGTTGATGACTATTCAAGATATACCTTTGTTATTTTTATTGCTTATAAAGATGAAGCTTTCAAAGGATTTGAAAAGTTTTGCAAAAAGGTACAAAATGAAAAAGGAATTTGTATTTCAAGCATAAGAAGTGATCATGGCAAAGAATTTGAAAATCAAAGCTTTTCAAAATTTTGTGATGAAAATGGAATTAATCACAACTTTTCAGCTCCTAGAACTCCTCAACAAAATGGAGTTGTTGAGAGGAAAAATAGAGTTCTAGAAGAATTTTCAAGAACAATGCTTTGTGAAAATAATTTACCAAAATATTTTTGGGCTGAAGCCGTGAATACTTCTTGCTATATTTTAAATAGAATTTTGATAAGGCCCCTGCTTGATAAAACTCCTTATGAACTATGGAAAGGGAGAAAGCCCAATATTTCCTATTTTCGTGCCTTTGGTAGTAAGTGCTTCATCTTAAATAACAATAAAACTAACTTGGGTAAATTTGATTCCAAGACCGATGAAGGGATATTTTTAGGATATTCTACTACTAGTAAGGCTTATAGAGTTTTCAATAAGAGAACTCTAGTAGTAGAAGAATCTGTGCATGTAACTATTGATGAATCTAACCCAATGAGTAGTGGAGAAGTTTCCTTTAAAGATGATGCAGATTTTATTCCAAGAATGGAAACTTCTACTCCCATTGTTGACCCAAAAGTGAGTTCTTCTCAAACAAATGAAGGGATGGCAACTCCAAATTTGGACCAACCATCCTCAAGTCAACAAGAGGAAAATCTACCCAAGGATTGGAGGTATGTAAATCATCATCCAATTGATCAAGTAATTGGTGATCCTTCACAAGGGGTAAGAACTCGTTCTTCCATTAGAAATATTTGCAATTTTGTAGCTTATTTGTCTCAAGTAGAACCTAAGACATTTATAGAAGCTGAAAAAGATAATGATTGGATAATTGCAATGCAGGAAGAGATAAATCAATTTGAGAGAAACAATGTTTGGGAACTAGTTCCAAGACCTAAAGATCATTCAATTATTGGAACTAAATGGGTATATAGAAATAAAATGGATGAAAATGGTATAGTAACTAGAAATAAGGCTAGGCTAGTTGCTAAGGGATATAATCAAGAGGAAGGAATAGATTTTGATGAAACCTATGCTCCCGTAGCTAGATTAGAAGCTATTCGAATGTTATTAGCCTTTGCATGCTTTAATAAATTCAAGCTATTTCAAATGGATGTGAAAAGTGCCTTTTTAAATGGCTTTATAGAAGAAGAGGTTTATGTTGAACAACCTCTTGGTTTTGAAAATCCTAGTCTTCCAAATCATGTCTACAAGCTTTCTAAGGCTTTATATGGGCTGAAGCAAGCTCCAAGGGCATGGTACGAAAGACTAAGCAAATTTTTGATTGATAATGATTTTGTAAGAGGAAAAATAGATACAACTCTCTTCACAAAAACTCACAAAAATGACACTTTGATAGTTCAAATATATGTTGATGATATTATATTTGGTGCTACTAATGAATCTATGTGTCAAGAGTTTGCAAAGTGCATGCAAGGTGAATTTGAAATGAGCATGATGGGAGAACTTACCTACTTCCTTGGACTGCAAATCAAGCAACTAAAAGGAGGTATCTTCATCAATCAACAAAAGTACATCAAAGATCTACTAAAGAGGTTCGGGATGGAAAGCTCAAAGCCAATTGGAACGCCTATGAGCACAACCACCAAACTTGATCTTGATGAAGGAGGTAAAACTGTAGATTCTAAATATTATAGAAGCATGATAGGTGCTTTACTGTACTTGACTGCAAGTAGACCTGATATAATGTTCAGTGTATGCATGTGCGCTAGATTTCAATCTAATCCTAAGGAATCACATGTAGTTGCAGTAAAAAGAATCCTTAGATATCTACAAGGGACCCAGACCATAGGATTATGGTATTCTAGAGAATCATCTTTTGAGCTAGTAGGATATTCGGATGCTGATTTTGCTGGATGTAGGTTAGATAGAAAAAGCACAAGTGGAACATGCCAATTCTTAGGTGCTATGTTAACTTCTTGGTTCTCCAAGAAACAGAATTCAGTTGCACTATCAACCGCTGAGGCGGAATATGTAGCAGCTGGCAGTTGTTGTGCCCAAGTATTATGGATGAAACAACAACTAGAAGACTATGGCATGAGTCTCAAAAATATTCCTATATTTTGTGATAATACTAGTGCCATCAACCTAACCAAAAATCCTATTCAGCACTCTAGAACCAAGCATATAGAGATTAGACATCATTTCTTAAGAGACCATGCTCAAAAAGGTGATATAAGATTAGAATTTATACCTTCAGAAGATCAAATAGCTGATATTCTTACAAAACCCTTAAGTGAAGCTAGTTTTTGCAAAATAAGAAAGTTGATGGGATTGCTTGATTTTGATAAATTGAATGTTTGATTGCATCTCATTTCATCATTTGCATGTTTGACATTGAGTGATAGAGTATTAATCCATGTTTAATTATTCCCTTCACTCAAAAATGTCATAGATAAACAAAATCGTGCTAAAAATTCAGGACTGGAAATTTTACTCAGGATCCAGTCGACTGGTAAATGTTCTCCAGTCGACTGGTAAGTCTCTGCCTGTTTTTCCAGTCGACTGGTAATTTTGACCCAGTCGACTGGTAACTCTCTGCCAAAAACTCCAGACGACTGGTAAGTCTTCTCCAGTCGTCTATAAAATCAAATCATGCTTGGAGCCAAATTTTTTTCATTTTTTTGAACCCCCAGTCGACTGGTAACGATAGCCCAGTAGACTGGTATCTCACTGTCAGTTGATCCAGTCGACTGGTACGTTTACCCAGTCGACTGGTAAGAGAAACTGTTCATCTTTACAAAAGGGCCCAGTCGACTGGTAAGTTTACCCAGTCGACTGGTATCGCGATTCTATAAAAGGGACTGTTCATTTTCGCCCTCTTTACGCCATTTTCAAAGAGCCCAAGCTTTCTCTCTCTAGAAAAATTCATCTTTTTGATCTAAAAATCATCCAAATCCCTTCTAAACACACCGATCTACTCATTCCTAAAGAGATTTTTAACTTTCTACGGTTACAATCTCTCATTTTTACCAAATTTCCTTTTTCCAAAAACTTCAAATTTCTCGAAAATGAGTGACAAAATCCGTATAAAACTCACAACAAGTGGACCTAATGCGCCCAAAAAGCCTAGGTCTTCAAAACCTTCGGCTTCGGAATCAAAAGGGAAGGGAGTAGCAGGGTCATCCAGCAAGGAGTCCAGAACAGAGTTGGAGCAGGCTCTGTTTTTCAGCCCAGCTGCTCATAAGAGGTATAACTCTATAATCCGTCACAAGAAAATCATGACGGGTAGAGTCGTTGATTTCGACTCCATTCGTCATGGTAATTTCGATATTCTACCAGCCTTTGAGGCAATAAATCTGACCCCACTGGTCAGTATTCATGAAAAATATTACCCGCGACTGATTCACCAGTTCTATGCGAACTTGGTGAAACCCAGTCCTCTGGCTCTGAGATTCAGAACCAGAGTTAGCGGTGTGGAGTTTGAGGTCAACACTGACCTCTTGATGAGCATTCTGAGAATCCCTATAAGGGGGGTTCAATGGAGTCTGGATGGATGGCCAGACAACTTTGAAGTTGAGGAGGCCTGTCGGATAGTCAGGGGCGACCCTAACTATGTGTACAGACCCACTACATTTCACACATGTAGTGACTTGCCCCTCGACTCAAAAATGTTTCAATTGATTGTCAGTTGGACCATCCACCCGAGACTCGGGAGTCGAGGGTATCTATCTAAAATAGATACGGTATTGATTTGGTGCCTAAAATCTGGGCACCACTTCAATATATATCCTCTGCTGCTCGCCAACATGATAAACGGTGAAGCAAACGACTCCGGGTGTCTTCCTTATGGGATGCTCATTACACTCATCCTCCAGCACTTCCGGGTACCTTTGCCTGCCTCCGAGGCTCAGGATATCGGATTGACGGATATCATCAACATCTCATCTCTAAAGAAGATGGGATGTACTGTTCGTGAAGGGTTTCTCTATCCTAAGGCTGGAAAGCGCCTAAGGATTCGAGAGGATGCGAGTGACAGTGGTGAGGATGCTGATACGGCTGCTGAGATGGAGACAGATACCCGAGCACCTCCCATTGGTGACTCGAGTACTGGTCAGACTGGATATGGTGACATCCTACGAGCTATCGCGAGTCTTCAGATGACGATGGAGTCTGGTTTTCAGTCCATGCAGTCCGATTATCAGAGGCTGAGCTCCTCCATAGACCACCTACGGGATGACTTCGAGTTACATCGAGAGCACACCGAGGGTTCCCTAGCTGAGATTAGGGAACTTCTTCGTGACAGCTCGGACTCTCCCGCACCATGAGTCTCATTCATTTAATCAGTTCTTAGCACTTTCCCAGTATTTGTCACTTAGCACGGACATCTCATGTTTGTTTTTCTTAGTTATGGCTCTATAAGACTCTACTTGTATTGACTTTTTCTATGATGATGTAATACTATAAGCCATATTTCTTGCATTTATTTAAGCTATTTGTGATATGTTAGAACTGTTTTTAAATATCTGTTTGTCTCATAGCTTATTTGTTAATTGTTCTGCCCCCTTTGGTTGCTGTTGTCAAAACGGGGGAGAAAAATGAGAAAAACGAGAAAATCTAAGTAACGAGAAAATCTAAGTAAAAACGCAACCAATGCATAGATTTAGGGGGAGCATTGCTCCATATCTATGTAAAAATGTTTATTGATTGGTTGAGTTTAATTCTGGATTGGTTGAAAGAAATATAAACTGTGTTTGCTTGTTTACAGGGTGGTTTTTCTCGAAAAACAGAGGAGACTCTGTCCAAATTTTTGTAAAATCTTAACACTTAGTTTTTAAAACTGTTTTTACATTATTAGTTTTGTCATCATCAAAAAGGGGGAGATTGTTGACCCTCGCCCGTATTTTAATGATGGCAAAACACAACTGTTATTTAACTAACATGTTTAAACTAAGTTGTATTAAGGATCAAACACATTCAACCAAGGAACAAAGTGCAAAAACTCGAACCAAATCAAGTATCAAGTGAAGACTGAAGATCTAGTATAGGTCTTAAGGTTTAGAACCAATGTAAGTCTCACTCATACATTGTATTAGCTTGTTTAATGGCTCAAACACAAATGGTTTTTCTAAAACCATTAATTTTAAAATGTTTTTAAATGAAAAACAGAAGAAAAACTGGGTTGGAAGACAACCCAGTCGACTGGGTACATATACCAGTCGACTGGTATATGGGTCAGAAGGTACCCAGTCGACTGGATGAATTAACCCAGTCGACTGGTACTTTGACCAGTAATTTCCCAGTCGACTGGATGAATCAACCCAGTCGACTGGAAAAATGGACAGAAAGTCCCCAGTCGACTGGATGATATATACCAGTCGACTGGATACCCAGAAGGTCTGAAAACGTATATTTTTCAAGTGAACCCAGTCGACTGGTATCTCGACCCAGTCGACTGGTAGTTCAAAAAATATGACCGTTGGACTCCAAATCTGAACGTTTTAAAGTAAATCTTTTTCAAATTAAAGTCCAAAACGGCCATATTAATTGATTGCTATATAAACCCACTCAGCAAAGCATTCAATAACAAGCAGCACATATTCAAAAAGAGTTGATCTCATATAATCAAGTTTTTATACTCTTGAAACACAAAAAGCTTTGAAATAATCTTATTGAGCCATTTCTTCAAGCTTTACTTTGAAAGAGAGACATTTCTGTTGTAATAAGCCTTCATTTGTTGTCTCTCTACCTTTTACTTTACACCATCTTTGTAAAGGGATTACTTCCGAGAGGAAGGGGAAACTTCCGAAAGGAAGGGGATTTTTCGGTTTAAGCAATTCCTGTAAATTGCTTGTGTACGGTTTGTGCAACACCCGGCTAAGTTGTGCGACTAAGTTTTCTTAGTGGATTACTTCAAGGAGTTCCTTGAAGAGAGTGGACGTAGGGTCGGAACGAATCCGATATTGCCGAACCACTATAACTGTGTTTGCATCCTCTTTCCTTAAACTCTTTATTTACAGCTTTCTACTTGTATCAATTATTTGTTGCTTATCAGTTTTTATAAACTTGTATAAATTCCGCAAAAGTTTTTAAAAACCCAATTCACCCCCCCTCTTGGGTTGAAACCTCGAGCTACAAAAAGGAAGAATGAATTTTTGTTTTCTTTAGAAGATGCCAGTGGGGGAAGGAAGATGCTTTCTTTTGTGGAAGGAAAAAAATAAGAAAAAATAATAAGTGGGAGAATACATGTTTGGCCATTATAATGGTGGGAGGTGGTGGATGTGTATTTAATAATGCAAAAAAGAAATGAAATTTTTTATATATTCTTGGAAGAAGGAATATACCCTTTTTTGTACAAATAAGAGAAGTTATCTTGAAAATTTAAACCAATCAAAATGTGCAAAGTGGAGGGTAAAATTGGGACTTCACCCTTAAAATTAGAAGTCTCTTGAGCTTGAAATATGGACCAAAATTTTTTGGGCTTATGAGAGATCTTTAAGCTTTACTGAGTTTTGGATTGGTTAAATCAAATAAGCCCAATGGATTTAAACCCAAAATATATTTAATGGGTTCAACAAAAAGGTTTGTAATTGGTTCTACTCCTTAATTAAAATAAAACTTCTGTATTTACCAAGTCTGAGTGTATTGGGATTAAAGATTCATCATAGGAACCCGTGCGTGCTCTGTTCAAAAAAATTTTGAAACGAAAATGGGTGTCTACAATATATGTATCATGCTTGGACCTTATATGTGGCAGCACTGTCTTGGGTGGGCTCGCCCAGGACTGGTCGTTACATTGTATTTTCTCAGCAAACAAATAGATTATGATTCGTCTTTCGACGAATTTTACCTAGCACCACCCACACCATCAACATCAAGAGTATCTCGTGATCGAAACCCACAAAATTCTGGCAAGATTCGCCATTGTAGTCGCGGGCTGCTACCGCCAAAAATCACGCCACCAGAATCTGACTGCACCATCCGGTTTGAAATTCCTCGATCTATTCGGAACTAGTGTTCCTTCGTCGAGATTCTACCAAAAAACAACATAAACCCATCAAACCACCGCGACCTTCACCATCGCCGATCTACTTTTTCGATGGCTTTTAGGTTGAGCCACTGCCACCATTTAGTTCGCCTTAAACTGAAGACCATAACCTTTGAAGATTCGACCCACCATCGTCGGAACCATCGCTAACGACTTCATTAAGTTGCAAGACAAAATCTTATGATATGCAAAATCCAGTGAATTTCGCACCGATCCATCACCACCATCGCGATCGTCAACCTCAGGCGACCCTAACCCAGGAAGTTCACTTCCGTTCGCTGCCAACCTGGTTCATCATCACAAGGACGGGTCACGATAATGTCTCTTTTTATTGTTCTGTAATCTCTAATAAGCTGTTTATTGCTTAGTTGATTTATTTCTATCTTATGTTAAAAAATACTTTGCTAAGAAAATGGAGGGTCAGGAAAAAAAAGAAATAAAAATGAAGATACTGGAACCTATTTTTTGTTTTGTTTTCTTTTGGGGGAAATGACAAAATAGTCTTTATAATTGTTATCTTAAATTAGTCCTAATTCAAAAACCCCATAAACCAAACATAATATTAAGGTATTACCTCTTTAGTTTTCTTTAATCCTATCCCATATTAATCATAATCTTATCCCATTGTAATCATATCTGTGAACCAAGCGAACCCTTGGGAGAATAGTATAGGTGGCTAAGTTTGGTAATTCTCAATTCTAGTAGGACACGAAAATAAAGTGTTATGTAATAATGTTTTCATATATAGCCGTTAGGAGAACTTCTTCTCTAGCACAAGTCCATGAAAGATACGTGGCACAAGTTTCATCTCACCATTGAATGATATGAGAAGAGAGAAAAAATATATATTTTTTCATCTAATGGTGAGATGGACTCTTGTGCCATGTATCTTTCATAGACCTGGGCTAGATAAGAACTTTTCAATCGTTAAACTTGCTGAGAAAAAAGACAGTTGTATTTATTTCCTTAGTATGCGAGTTACAATGATGAGAATATAGAGAGCAGCATGCAAATGAAGAGAATTTTTTCTTCTTTTAGTGGAAGAGTAAAAGAGAGAAAAAATAGTATAATAATTTCAGGATCTTTTCTATGGTATCATTCAGAGTGTTTGATTACAAAAAATCAAGCTAGTTAGGGTTTACAGTTTTTATCTTTGTGTTTGATTTTTGTGAAGTGTATAGATTTTTCATATTTCAGCGGTTGGTAGAGATAATTTTGTATTGTTACCAAATGATTGTAGGTTTCAAGTTTGGACATAAATTTAGGATATAAACTTTATAATAATTATTTACATGAAGCTGTTCTTTTACCTCGTGGTTTTCTCTTTATATTGGAATGTTTTCTGTGTAAATTCTTACACTCTTGATTGCTTACTTTATTTAGTATTTGTTATTTTACTTTCGTATGTATCTTAGTAGTTATTATATTTAATCCATGATTTTTATAAAATTGGCGCACTTAATTAATAGATGATGGGGGATATTTTTCCATACAAGATCCATGTAATTGCCTCGTTGACTTAAGCCTTTTTACCCTTTTTAAAGTCATTGCAAAACAGATTGAAGAGCAGTATTATCACATCTTGGCCAGAAACAACCACCCTTTTGTTTTCCTTTTGGTTTCTTCTTTTGTTAATCGATTCCCATCTTCTACTATGGCTGAGGCACTGATTTCAGCAGTCTTGAACCAGCTGGTTACAATCATCGATCAAGAAATAGAGCAAGAGGTGAGGCTAGTTGCTGGTGTTAGCAAAGAAGTCCAGAAGCTAACCAGCACTCTCCAAACAATCCGAGATGTGCTTATGGACGCAGAGAAAAGACAAGTGAAGGAGGAAGCTGTAAGAACTTGGCTAGATAAACTCAGAAACATATCCTATGACATGGATGATGTCCTTGATGAATGGAGCATTTCAATTCTCAAATCTCAGATTGATGGGATTACAAACGGTGTTGTTCCTCAGAAGAAGGTATCCTCTTACATTTCATCTCCATGCTTTTGTTTCAATCGATTCATGCTTCGTCATGATATTGCTGTCAAGATAAAAGAACTGAATGCAGCCCTCCAGGTGATTGCCAAGGAGAAAGAATTGTACACTTTTGATTCGAGTAAAAGAACAGAAGAACCTGAGAGATTGATCACTACCTCTTTTGTTGATGTATCTGAGGTATGTGGTAGAGATCAGGATAAGAATGAGATAGTAAAAACGTTGCTTTCTGATAATAATAATAACAGTCAAGAACCAAAGGGTTTACAGATCATTTCAATTGTTGGAATGGGTGGAATTGGGAAGACAACTCTTGCCCAATTAGCCTACAGTGATAACAAAGTGAAATCCCACTTCGAGAAACGAATTTGGCTTTGTGTATCAGATCCTTTTGATGAGATCAGGATCGCCAAGGCGATCCTTGAATCTCTAAAAGGGGCTGCACCTGATGTAACCCAATTGGAAACTGTGTTGCAGCACATCTATCAATCTATTAGGGGGAAGAATTTTCTTCTTGTACTAGATGATGTGTGGACCGAAGATTACAGAAAGTGGGAACAGATAAGCCACTGTTTAAGGTGTGGTGGCAGAAGAAGTAGAATTTTGTTGACAACGCGTAAGGAGAGGGTTGCAGACATGATTGGAACCACCCATAAGATCCCGTTGACAATATTATCCAAGGAGGATTGTTGGTTGCTGTTTAGTCGACTAGCATTTGCCGGAAGGGATAGGGATGACTGCGAAAGATTGGAGGGAATCGGAAGGAAAATTGCAGACAAATGCAAAGGCTTGCCTCTTGCTGCAAAGACTTTGGGAAGTGTAATGCGCTTCAAGAGAATGAAACAAGAGTGGCGGAATGTTCTGGAAAGTGAGCTATGGGAACTAGAAGAAGCTGAAAGAGGGATATTTCCTCCTTTATTGTTGAGCTATTACGATTTGCCCTCCATGGTGAAACGCTGCTTCTCATATTGTGCCATCTTTCCGAAAGACTATCTGATAGAGAAAGATGAGCTGGTTAAATTGTGGTTGGCTCAAGGTTACCTAAGCTCTGGCCTAAGTACAGAGATGGAAACAACAGGCCATGAGTACTTCGAAAGCTTAGTGGCACGCTCGTTCTTCCAAGATGTTGAAAAGGATGACAATGGTAACATAATGAAATGCAAAATGCATGACTTAGTACATGACTTTGCACAGTTTCTAACGAAGAACGAATGTACTTCTATGGAGGATTTCAATGTTCAACAAATAGGGGCAAGCTCGTGCTTTACAGAAACCCGCCATATAAGTTTAACAGATCCACCTTCGAGCTCATCTTCTCTTCCCATTCAAGGCGCAAAAAGTTTGCATTCCTTCTTGTATATGTCTTATTCACGAGTGCCAAGATGGGTAGTTGATTTATTGCATCATTCTACTTATCTTAGAGCATTATACCTGAGCCACAATGAGATGAAAGAAATACCTATAGAGATTGGGCAGTTAATACATCTGAGGTATCTCAATTTATCCCATTGTTATCATTTAAAAGAATTGCCTGAAACTTTGTGTAATTTATGTAATCTGCAGACGTTGAAACTTGATTGCTGTGAATATCTTCAGAAGCTCCCTCAAGGGGTGGGGAAATTAGTTAACTTGAGACATCTTGAAATTTGTGCTACTCCTTATTTAACTATGTTGCCGAAAGGAATTACAATGTTAAGCTTTCTTTGCACATTGAGCAAGTTCATAGTGACCGGTAGTGATGATAATAATGAGGCATGTCAGATAGGAGATCTGCGATACCTGAACCATCTTCGAGGGCATCTTGAAGTCGAAGGGCTAGGTAATGTGACAAATGCTAATGAAGCTAAGAAAGCAGAACTGAAGAATAAGAAGCATATTGTGAGCTTGGACCTACAGTTTGGTGGGGGAGATGAGCAGAGTATGGATGATGATGTTATTGAAGCCTTAGAACCGCCTTCAGACTTGGAATCTTTGCAGATAATCGACTACAAAGGCAGCATTGTGTTCCCTAATTGGTTGATGTCCTTAACTGAACTGCAAGTGGTGGGACTCATCAACTGCAAAAACTGTGAATTTTTGCCTCCTCTGGGTAAACTACCATTCCTAGAGTCACTTCAAATAATTCAAATGGTTAGTGTGAAAAGTGTAGGCCATGAATTTTTGGGAACTGAAAATGGTAACATCTCAGTTGCATTTCCAAAATTGAAGAGGCTTTATTTTCGTAGCATGAAAGAATGGAAAGAGTGGGATGTGCCTGAAAGGAGGAAAGAAGAAGATGACACAATCACGATTATGCCGCGCCTTCATTACTTAGAAATTGAGTACTGCCCTAAGCTGAAGGCATTGCCTCATCGCCTGACCACACCACTGGAGCAGCTGATCATCAGAGGGTGTCCAATTCTAGAGCATTGTTTCCAAGAAGGGAGAAAAGACTGGAGCAAGATATCTCACATCTCAAACATTCAAATTGGCAGTCAAAATTTAGAACAAAACAACATGTGATTAAGGAGTGTGTATATCTGGCATTCATAGAATTGTTTCTCACAACAACAGCTACCAACAAAATGGAGCTGCTGACTTTTGGTTCAGGGTATCACCTGTAACTTTTTCTTCTCTGATGTTGCTGTTTATTTCCATTCATGAGAATGTTAGCTTTTTAAGTTTTTTAATAAAATTTTGAAATTGTTTTGATTCAGCACATTCATTTTCCTCCCAGTCAAAAAATGAGATTTTTGGGCTCAGGGCATGTGTAACCTGTTCTTCTTGATACATTCTTGAGAATATAAACGTATATTTTGATCCAGCATAGTCATTTTCCTTGCAGAATCTTAACTGATTACTCAACTTACTTGATCTTAGTCAAATTCATAGAATCTTAACAACTTCCAGAATCTTAATGGTTGAATTTTCTCAATTTGCCCAACTTCAGAATCTTATTACTTGATATCTCTGGCATGATATCAGATTAAAGGGAAGAAAACACAGGAAAAGAATATCAACCACTGAATCAGGTATATATAGAAAAGAGGCTACTGGAATTGAGACGTCGTGCCCCAAAGCTTTCCACTGATTTATATTGTTCGAGTACTTCAGAACATTTGGCATCAAAATTGCATTTAAATGGTGCTTCATGTACAAATCTTGAAAAGAATATATCAAGAAGAGAAGAAGACAAAAGACTAGAAGTTGATCTTCTTAAAGTAAGCAATAACAAAGGAACAATGATGCCTAGAAGTTCTACCATTTTCTTCCTTCAATGTTTTAGTGCTGTTGGCAAGTGTAAGAACTGACATCATTCCATGATAGGCAGCACTTGATCTTCTTATGTTGTGGTATGTGGAACTTTGGCTCTCTAGGTATGGTTGGATGTTTCATTGACCTTAAACAAACACAAACAAAGCACAACAAATAAATCCTATGATAATCAAGCATAAAATACAAACTGATATAAAATTATGCTGTTTTTATTGTTATAGCAAGCAGAGGAAAGACATTATGGGATAACTTCTAATGCCAATCACAACACATCTCCTTCATGGACCAAAGGGGGGGATAAAACTTAGGCCTCCACAACCCACAAACATTCAAAAAAGGTATGGCAAAGGCTGATAATTGGCGTTTAAGCTTATGAGTAAGTCACAAAGAAATGAGAACTGGAAGCAAAGTGTCTTGTCAAATAGAATAGATGTAACATATAAAGCATATTTTGTTTCATTTAAACATTTACCTTCTTGGAATAAATGGCCTGTCAAAATAGGGCATGGGCTGTGCTTTTGGAACTTGCTCCTTTCTCAACCTCCTTGTTTCTTCCTGTTCCGCCAACTACAAGAGTGAAAGACTGATATGAGTAACTTAAATAAACAAATAACAGTCGCATATTTTTAGGGCCAGGCTTCTCATGTCATGTACCTTTTGCTGCCTTTCTCTTTCCATTTTGTATTGCTCTATCAGGCTCAACTTCTCAGCTATCTGATGCCACAGATGCAATCATTCAAATAAATAATGAGAAAACATTAGAAGTTTCCAATTCAAGTTACTGACTAAAAGAAACGCAACAAAAAATATGCACCATATTCCTAAGATACAAATTTAAACCAATCAGCCACAGTACTTGTCTAGTCTATTCAGGTCCAAAAGACTAAACCAAGTACTGACTTCTCAGCTACCTGATGCCACAAATTCAATCATACAAATAAATAATGAGAAAACATTAGAAGTTTCCAGTTCAAGTTACTGACTAAAAGAAATGCAACCACAAATATACACCAATATTCCAACTTAACCACCATATTCCTAAGATACAAATTTAAACCAATCAGCCACAGTACTTGTCTAGTCTATTCAAGTCCAAAAGACTAAACCAAGTACCATGATACTCATCAACCATGAGCCATACTGGTATACTATAAACAAGTGTCAGACCCCTAAAGGTAATGATTATGGAATATTTTTTCTTTTTATCTTCATTAGACTCGGAAACAACTGACTACTAGTCTATTCAGGTCCAAAAGACTAAACCAAGTACCATGATACTCATCAACCATGAGCCATACTAGTACACTATACACATGTCAGGCCCCTAAAGGTAATGATTATGGAATATTTTTTCTTTTTATCTTCATTAAACTCAGAAACAACTGACTACGAGACAATCAAAATTTAGCAACAAGTAATTATCATCAGAAGATTTTTGCAAGCTAAATTGTCCAACAGAGCACAGCAGAGAATAATCACAGGTTTACGAAATACACATGTTGACATGTTGGACATGTCTCCATTACATTTCAGCCCTCCAAGTATAATGATAACTTAAAAGTGGCCTAAAGATCATCTGATGAGAGTTTTGCTAGCTGTGCCAATACAGCAATACAAAAAAAAAAACCCAAATTCCAGTACAATAAGATCAAATGCAATATTTAAGATCAAAAAGAAGAACCAGACAGATTCTCCTCTACTAATTCCCACAAGTATCTACCTGGATCCTTTCTGTTACTTTTATCTAAGTTATTCATTCAGATAAGTGTTTGTATTAAAACTTGTTAAATCAAGTCACTTTTCTTCAAGGTTGATCCCAAACATGCCCAAAAGTCAATGGATTTGCTTTCCGTAACCAAGTATGCTAAGGATAAATTGTAGTAAATGATTTAAAGAACTCTTAACTCTTAATTTCAGCTACTTTGTTTGTAAATCCATATGCACAAAATGAAGGATAAAAAAAGCACCTGATGATCAAACTCAGCACGTTCTACTGCACGCATATCACTGTGGAGCTTCAAGTCGATGGGCTTTGTGTTCTCTTTCACTGGAGGTTTAATTAAGCACTGATATAACCAACACCATGCAAGTGGAAATGAGCTCATGGGCACAAAAGCTTAAATTTATAAGATATTCCTAAGTACAAGCATGCAAATTAATAAATCATTGACATTTGTCTGCTTTTTTCATTTCTCACAGCAATTGAATTAAATTCACTATGATTATAACACTAGAATAAAGACATTTTTTCTGTTAAGAACCATCAAATCAAATCATTTCATTTAAATTTTTCCTGGGAAGCTTTGAAAAATGACAACAAACTAACAGTTAACAGCCAGAAATTCATCGAGTGTCTCTATTCATCAATTTCAAAAAAAAAAATGGACTCACCTCTGGTTCATCTGTTGTCCATGGAAGACCTTGTGCGATAGGAACCCGAAGCTTTTCCTCCTCCATCATCACCTCCTGCATCTTCTTCATAAACTCTTCCTCCTTCATTCTTCCCCTTTGCTACAGAAAGAAGAAACCAATCACCCAAAACCAAAATAAGAGTTGAGGCATACTAATGTGCAAACTAAAGGAAACAAAACTAAGTTTTAAGTAAACACTCACTTCAGTTCTTAGCTTAAATGGCTTCGCGCAGGTGACTTTGAGATGCTTCTTCTTCCATCTCCTCCCTCCCATTGTCCCACATGATTCAGAGCTCTAAAATTCAAATGAGAACTCGAAAATTCATATTCATCAACTAGAACATAGATGCCTAATACTTCCAAGTGTAATTTGGAACATAACCATTAAAGGGGAAAAAAACAGGAAAAAGAAAACCTACATTTCTTCGGCTTCTCCTGCCACCATTAGAAGTCCTGCTTGAAAAACTGAAATAAACCCAATAAAAACCACAAAATAAGTAAACAAAAACGAAACCAACGGTGTGATTTAATAGAATTAATCAAATTGCAATTACCAACCTTCCATGGCGACTATCCCAGGAAGAAGAAACGGAAGCGCGTGAATCTAAACCAAGATTCTCAGCTGTCAAGAACAAATCCGATGGGCAAAACGAAGAACAAGAAGATACATGTCTATCAGTATCAGGCACCTTAGGTGGTTGCAGTCCAGGTAATACCCATTTCATTGCCTTCTTAGTAGTAGTAGAATTGCTCTGTTCGGTCTCTTTCTCTTCTTTCATTTCCGATTCCATCGAGTTGGGTATTGAAAGAAGCCTCTCAAAGGCCTTGACCAAATGCATCACTTTACCAGATTCAGGCACACTGCTCCGCGCTTCTTCAAGCAACTTTTCTCTCCTTCTCTTGACAGTGGAACTAACATTTTGGCCTGATTGCTCAATCTCGCCCGGGTCTTGATCATCCCACCCTTCTTCATTGTCAAGATTTTGTAAGCTCTTCTCGATATCATCTTCAACCTCAATCTCAGCTTTATCAAAACCCTGTATTGTTGCAGTATCCAATTCGCCAATCTCTTCGACACCACCTCGGTTCTTGAAGAACTCCTCCTGCGATGCCCTCAAAGTCTCATATGCCACACAGAGGCACTTCTTCGCGTTGTCTCCGAATCTCTCTCCACACTTGCAGTCGACTGTTGAAATTGAATCCGCTTTCTCCTTCTTCGAGTTCTTCTTTGCCCTAACGAATTTCCTATCCCTGATCTTGTTTCTTGGCGAGTAAACGACCGGATTTGGATTCCTCGGTGCAGATTTCTGGGACTTCGCAGATTTCGCTATTGGAGAATTCTTGGGCTTGGCAGGACTTGAATAGGAAATGTTCGGATTTGAGTTCTCAGAGAATTTGGAGATTTCTTGAATCTTTGATTGAGACCCATGTGGATCTTTCACCGGATTCACTGTTTTTGCATTCTTTGCAATCAAATTTGACTCCATTGGGAATTTGCTTGCAAAACCCACAGAAGAACTTGCAAGAGACAAGAAAATTGGATTTTGGTTTCCTCGATGACAGAAAATGAAGGTTGAGAGAGGGAAAAAATTGTGTTTTGGGGGGGTTTGCTTCGATCTTTGATGAAACTAATGAACGAGAGAGATACAGAGAAGAGGAGAGGCGAAAAGGGAACGTTGAGATTTTCGGACGCTCTCTGTAACGGCTAGTTCTCCTTGCGGGGTTGTTTACAGATCGTAGGATTATTAATTTTAAATTTGGTTTCATTTTTACCGTTGGATTAACAGATTAGAGAATAGGCTGGTGATTGATTTTTTTTATTAACAACCGTTATCGCTAGGCTAGTAGCCGAATCTGTTTGTGAATGTTACAGAAATACCCCTAACCATTCACCAATCTACAATTGAGGACTTCTTCTGTTACTTCTTTTGTGGAAGAAAAAAACTTTCCTTTTCTCCATCGCCATATAAGGAAAAAAAAAAAAAGTACCCACTTTGCCTTCCTTTAATTTGAAAATTGAAATAAAAAATAAATTTAAATTTATTTTTTATTTGATAATGTGATATTCAATTTAACCATAAATTTGATTTTTTTTTAATTCTCAAATGGAGAGAACTATAATATTTAGCTCAGAGCAAACTTTTATAACTTAACTTATCAAGTTTATGCCAATATTTTTACTAATCATTTGCCCATTAAAGTATTGATACTCATATATTTAGATATTTGCTATATATTATATTGTGTAAAAGTAGTCTTGTGGTATAAAATATAGAAGTGGAATTCTCCATCTCATATTAAGAAATCAAGAAAATTTGCAGTTTATAAGACAATGGTCCACTACTTCTATGTGAGACGACTTTTAAAGAGCAAAATTGTGTAGTTGAGTGATTCAAAACTGATAATATCTTATGTGTGTGCAACGCGAAATTTTGTTCCATAATTAAAAATATTAATTTAACATAATTTAGTAATTCTTTTCAATAAAAAATAATTGATTTTTTTATTTGATATACTTTAAGTATAGAATTCAGTTTATTTGTAAATAAAATTCATTTGTAAATGAACTCAAATAAATTTTCATATTTAATGAAACTTTCGACACTTAAAAATATTGCACCAAAAATTTCTTCCAAAAATGTATCCTACATTAAACTAACATTAAGAAATAGAAGCTAGCCATAACCATAAATCCTATAAAGAGTCATAAGTTAAAATTGAGCAAAAAAAATGGATAAGTCTAATCAAAGATAAAAAAAACTTTCCATATGGTGATATCTATAGTGAGTTTGTTGCAAATGGTTACTGTTGTTACCATTGAATTGCATCCTATCATATAGTTTTATTACTAACTTAATTCTCTAGCTCATGTACATTTAACTTCCTTTGCATTTATTTCATATAGCACGACAACAAAAACAAAAAAATGAGATAAGTACACTTACTTGACTTAGAGAGAAAACGAGTTAACTAGATACAGAGAGTGCGGGATATTTATGGAAGTGTGATTTATATAGATGCAGAGAAATTATAACTTAGAAATAGAGTAATAAAGAAATATAAAAAAGTTTATATGTAGAGTTCATTTGTAAATTCTATCAATTTTGATAAAATTTACATAAAATTTACTCAATTAAATGAATACACTTTTATTGTTAAACCAAACATAAAGTCAATTTATTTACAAATAAACTTTATATCTAATTAACAAACCTAACACATATTCTTTATTTCTTTATTTGTGGGTTATGGAAACTTCATTCATTGGGTGGGTTATGGAAAATTCTGTGGATTCATTTCTTATTGGAGCTTTTTGGTCAAAATACACTATTGACTAATGACTATCTTGTTTAACATTAGTATTAACCAAAATAAATTTGAGAAAATTCTTCAAATACCCCTTGAGGGAAGATATAATTATAAAAAGCTTCCTCATTAATTCGTATTTACCTTGCATCCTTTCTGACTATATGTATGGGGAGTATAGATACTGTTTTTTAAAATTTTGCTGACATCTCGTTACAAAATGTTTCATAATTTCAGGATTTCCGTTATGGATTACCTCCTTGTCAAATGCTTCCTTATTTTTGGCTATTACCAAGGATTCTTTGTTCACGTTAGTGGTTTACACATTCTTCCTATTTGTGCACCATTAACGGCCAGAAAAAAGAAAGAATTGTTGGTTGAAGAAGAAGACAAGTTTTTCCCCTAATTGCTAGACATGCACATTTCTTGTCTAACCATGAGTTGTCATGCTTGTTGAATCAGATCATCCTCTGTTTTAATGTAGCTGTCTCCTTGCACATTTGACACCAGAAAGCATACGGGCTATTGCTATGATTAATAACCCAAAAAACAAAAAACAAAAAAAAAATTTATCCTTATATTTGTATTGCTCCTTAATTAGCTTGAGAAGATGCTTGAATGAGGAATATATATATAGACACACGCGGGAGAAATACTTGAGAATGAAAACTCATTATGAATTCTAAGAAGAAGATAAAAAATGGTTCTTTATCCCTAAGAGTTAGCGGGATAAAATCGGGTCTATGCCAATTAATTAGTATAATAAATTTTCCTTCTTACAATAAAGAGACAAAAATTTTCATGAAAAGAAACACAATTGATTCCACCATAAACTCTTCATCCAACAATGAAAATAATTTCAGCTCAACGACATCTCGTTCTCCATCACTCTTCAGCAACATCATCAACGGATTCTTGCCTAAAAATTTTCTATTTTTCCGTTTAAAAATTCCTGTCTTGATCATTAAAATGCCATACTAACCCATTTATTCGATCCATAAACAAGCCATAGCAAAATCATTTTTCCAATAAGAGATTAACCATAAAAAATTTACTTGGCAACCCACTTTAATAATCTAGACATGAAGATAAATAAATAAATAAAAAGTACTCACAATACATGGAAGGAAGAGAGTCTTCCTTCTCCACCGTCATGATGCCTTTCTCTAAAATCCAGATCGAATTTGTATAAAAGTAGAGAGAACTTGTACAACAGATAAGATAAGATAGAATCAATCAAACTAAAAATCAATTTTTGAATCCCTAATTTACAGGAGTGATATGTGGAGATATCTACAATCTTTTAGTTAGGAGTAATTGTAGCAACAGAGAAATTCTTATTTGAATTGATATCACTAATATGCCCCCGCAAGATAGGGCTCTCAAAGGAGACACTGATCTTAGATCGAAAAAGCAATAATTGTTGGCGAGACAAAGGCTTTGTAAGTGTATCTGCAAGCTGATCTCGTGTAGAAATATGAGACACTTTGAGCAGACCTTTTGACACCTTGTCACGTACAAAGTGGTGGTCAATGGAGATGTGTTTCATGTGACAGTGAAACTCTGGATTGGCACATACATATGTTGCACCAATATTGTCACAGTATATCACAAGAGGATTGGTAGAAGATACACCAAACTCATTCAAGAGAGATTGAACCCAAGCAAGCTCAGATGTTGTGGCAGTGACAACCCTATATGCAGGTTCGGTTGACGATCAAGCAACAAAGCATTGCTTGCGGGAGATCCAAGAAATCAGATTGCCACAAAGATAAATGATGTAGGCTGTAGTGGAGGTTCGATCATCAAGATTTCAGCCCAATCAGATCATGCATAAAGAAAGAGGAATGAATTACGTATGAGAAAGAGGCCATGATGGAGGTTTTTTTTTTTTTTTTGAGATATTGAATGAGCCTTTTAATTGCACCCTAGTGTGCCACAGATGGTTTATACATAAATTGGAAAAGTTTATTTCCTGCAAAGGCTATGTCAGCCTGAGTGAGAGAAAAATACTAGAGAGCACTAATGGTGCTTTTGTAATCAGTGGCACTAGCTGGTGCAAAGCCATCAGCCAGCTTGAAATGAGTGCTTGTTGAGATTAGAGTAGTGACTTATTTGGCGCCAGTCATATTGGTTCGGGCTAAGAGGTCACGAATGTACTTGTGCCATGGCAAGAGAATACCTTGTTGAGTAGAGATTACCTCAATGCCAAGAAAATAATTGAGTTCCCACAAGTCTTTGAGAGAGAATCGAGTAGATAACTTGCTGATGAATGTGGATATAAAAGATGGGTCATTGCTAGTGAGAATTAAGTCATGCACGTAAGCCAAAAAATAAACAGTGATGGAACTATAAGAATAATTGAATATAGATGCATCTGACTTTGAGTTGTCAAAAGCATACTTAAGGAGAAAAGTAAAGCTTGGTACCAAATACGCGGGGCTTGCTTCAGACCATAGATGGATTTATTTAGTTGAAAAATATATGAGGGATTAGAGGTGTCCACAAAACTAGGAGATTTTTGCATGTACACATCTTTAGTTAATGTGTCATGGAGGAAGGCATTATTAACATTAAGTTGATGGAGAGGCCATCTGCGAGCCAAGGCAATGCTGAAAACAACATGAATTGTGGTAGGTTTTACCATTGAGCTAAAGGTATCATGATAATCAAGCCCAGGGTACTGGTGAAAGCTCTTTGCAATTAACCTAGCCTTGTAATGAGCCACACTACCATAAGAGTATCTCTTAACCCAAAAGACCCATTTGCATCCTACCATATTGTTGGATGGTTTAGAAAGTACCAATTTCCACATCCCATTCCTAAGAAATGCATTGAACTCCTCAGAAATAGCAGTACACCACTTAAGCTATATGCTTTTAAAAAGTTATTTTATGAGTAAGTTGTCATGGATATGTGAGATAGGGCATTTGTGGTGGCTAAAGTTGAGGTTCAGGTTATAGAGTGGGTGAGCTAGAGGGTTGAACTGAATCATTTGAGTGTGTGGAAGGTGGAGGTATATGTGAAGTGTTCGAGTGCAGAGGGGTGATGGGCAGAAAGAAAATTGCAAGTTGAGTAATAGTGACAAGACTATAAGTTCCAAACTCTAGGCTTGGGCTACAGCATGCTGGTGTTCTCCATGCTGATATAAAAGGTATAATATAATGAGTTAGGAGGGAGGTACTTAGCTAAGATGAGAAGTCCTGCTGAGGAGTGAGACAAAGGCTGACTCGAGGAGACAAGTGAAATGAGATGCATAAGAAAGCTGAGATTCTTCAAAAATAACATGATGAGAGAGGTATAATCTATGAAAGTGAAGGTCATAACACTTGTATGGCCTTTGAGATAAAGAATAGCCAAGAAAAGCACAAGGGGTAGCAAAGGCAACCAAAAATAGGAAGTTTGTTGTAGTTGGGGTATGTTTGATGAATAGTCTTATATGGAGTTTTGTAAGCAAGAACTGGGGTAAGCATCCTATTGATGAGATAGGGAGCTGTTCGAAACATATGAGACCAGAATTGGAGAAGGAGTGATGCATGGTGTAAAAGAGTAAGACCAATTTCAACTACATTCTTATGATGTCATTCAGCAGATGCATTGTGTTGAGGTGTATAGGGAGGAGTTGTGACATGGACAATGCCATTTGAGACAAGATTGTCTTTTAGTTTTAGGTACTCACCACAACCATCCGAGTACAAGGTTACAATAGATGGCTTTGAAATAATTTTTAACCAATTGTTTAAACTTAGGAAACAATAAGAAAACATCATATTTATTCTTGATAGGATAAAGCAATACATATTTAGTGAAATGATCCACACAAAAAAAAAACATAGTTACGAAAATCATCAATGCAGGTTATACGAGCAGGACCCAGACATCTGAATAAATTAAATCAAGAGGATCTTTCCTAGTAAGGGTAGATTCATAAAAAGAAAGCATATGGCTTTTATTGTAGCGACAAGAATTACAAGAGGAAGAGAAAGTTGACTTAGGTATGGAAGAAAGTAAGCCTGATTTGAGAAAATACTAAAAAAATACGAGATGAAGGGTAACCAAGGCGATTATGCCAATTAGCAAAAGAAACACAAGTAGTAGACAGAGCATGTGGAGAAGCATATAAGGCTTAGAGGTTGGAAGCTCATAAATATTTTCCTTGTTCAGCCCTCGAGTTCAAATTTCCCCAGTGCACATATCCTTTACCAAAAAATAAGAGGAAAAAAACTCAATAGAAGCATTATTGGTTTTGCAAAATTTGACAATAGAAATCACATTCTTTTTTAGTGTAGGAACAAAAAGAACACTAGATGATGAAAATAAGGCATAAGAAAAAAGTAATTGAGTGGAACTCATGTGTTATTGCCAAATCTGAGCCATCATAAAGCATAATTTCATCAACACCTTATATTTAAATTGAATAGAAAAGTTGCTCAGATCAGAAGTCATATGATGAGAGGCATAAGAATACATAAACCAGCCATTATCAGCAAGACATGAGGATGATTCACAATTTGTAGTAGGTTCTTGTTTACTAAGACGCTTGAGTCAATAACATGTTTTTACTGTGTAGCCAGGTGTATCACAGAACTGGAAACAACTTTGTTGTGATGGTTAGACTAACTAAATTGATTGTAAGAGTGAGATTGACCAGATTGGTTGTTGTTGCACGTACGGTTATTGAAGTTGTTATTTGAATTGCAATTATTGTAGCATCCTTGGGAGTAAGAGTTGCAGGGCTTACCTCCTCGGTGGGAGAAATTTATAGTTGTGCGTGTAAAGTTGGCAGTACCAGGTACCTTACCACTTTGGCCTTCACGCTAAAGATAGAGTTCAAACTCGATGAGTTTATCATGTAATTCTTCAAAGGTATCAGGGCTCTCACGTGCATGGATTGCAGCACAAATCTCTTTAAACTTAGGGTCGATGCCATTGTGAGTATGGATGATTAAATCATCTTCATCCAGCAGAGTATTAATAAGAGCAAGTTAATCAGTGATGCTCTTCATAAGCTGGAGATATTCTAAGAGAGATCATTTTCCACACCGCGTTAGAGTTAGATTTTCCTTGAGATGCATGACCTTAGAGCGAGATCTGTTGGTATAGAGACCAGAAATCATGTCCCAAGCCTCTTACGAGGTACTAGCAGAGGCAACACGAAGAATAACAGCCTCTAAAATAGAGGTAATTATGGCATGTAGTAGAAGTTGATCTTGATGAACTCAGTGAATCTTGGCAGGATTTTGGGAGGTTTGCTGGCTAATGATGGTTTTTGGGGTATATAGGAGAGAGTCATCCACAAAACCTAAAAGATCATTCCCTAGAAGTAAGGAATTAAATTGAGCACGCCAGGAAGGAAAGTTGGAGGGGAAGTTGATTGGCATTTAGGGAGAGAAAGGGTGTAGGAGATGATGGGGTGGGAAGAACTGAAGGAAAAAAGGCAATACTGTGAGTTCCTTCAGCAACCATGGTTGAGAGGTAGTGAACACAGGATCATGAACATAATAGAGCTAAAGTCGTTCTAATACCATATAAAAGTATAGAGAAAATATATTTTGAGTCAGCAAAATCTTACCCTTCATTATGTTTTACATCAGTATAAATACATAACTTGTATAGCAGATAAGATAAGAGAGAATCAATCAAACTAAAAATCAGTTTTTGAATCTCTAATTTGCAGGAGTGATATGTGGAGATATCTATAATCTTTCAGTTAGGAGTAATTGTAGCAACAGTGAAATTCTTATTTGAACTAATATCACCAATAATTTGCTCAATTTCACTACATTGCTCGACTTCATCTCTGATTTGGGGATTATCCTAGAATTTTCCACCCTACATTGGCTTCATCTCAGAATTGTTGAAAGGCGAGAACCAAACTGGAGCTTATTTTTCATTATTCAGACTTTTTCTCTCTCTCTCTCTCTCAAAGAATAGAGATGGGTAAGAGATAAGGGCAATCTCAACTTTTTGTGTGTCCTAATTTGGCTCATTAATTAATATAAAGGTTAATATACTATCAGAGTGAGTCTAATGTATGATACGATTCAACGAGGGAGGTGTCTATAATTATGCCTTACCTTATGGGGTATCTGAAGAATTTATCCAATAAATTTTGTACCCTAAACATTTCAAACGATTTTCTTTATATAAAATTTTGACAATCTGAAAGTAATTTATGGCCTAGATAAGCTAATGGACTTCATCCTTACTTTAGGTTGACCGTAGCCTAGAACAAAACCTCATAAGCCTAGGCTTAGGGGCCTTGGGGCAACCTCCACCTATTCCAAGAGATTGTTTTGCTTAACATTGAGTTAGGAAAAAAAACTTCTGAACTAATAGGAGCTCTATTGGTAATTATTAAAAAAAATTATTGGCAATCTCCATACATTTTATATTTGTTTTTAATCACTTTGGGATATGTGTCATTCTCTCATTAGTTTAGTAAAAAAAAATTAGCATCGGGTCAGACAAAAATATTCCTTAATCCAAATATAGGTTACGAAAAACACCATTTTTGAGGAGTTACAAATGAACGAGTTTACTATTCTAAGAAAAAAAACAATGAAAGAGTTGTTGAAAAAAATTAATACAAAAGGACTTATAGAAGTTAGTAGATCTAGAGAAAAAAAAAATATTAAATTTTGTGGGTTTTTTTTTCGAAAAACTAATTTATAAAAGTCAGTCAGCTTTCATAAGTTGACTTGCCCAAAAGCCAAAAATTTATTTGTGCAGTCGAACACTAATTTTTATTAAAAATGTTTTGAAAAATTCTAACATATAATACCATAGTAAACTAGATCATTGTATCACATTTCATTTTTTAGAGTATGTTTGGAACAAAATCTTATGAATTTTATATTTTTTATTTGTAATTTCATACTAATTGCTGCTTTTCAAAAGAAAAAAACTAAGGAATTTATTTGTAAATAAATTCAACATGAAATTGAGTTAATTTATTGCATATTTTAACAAGCATGAAAATTTATTTAATAATATAATAACTTCCATTTTTATTTAGTTTCAAATGTGTTGATGCCAAAAATTGTTGGTGCTGACATGGCCTGGAAGCTGACGTGGCCTGGTTGAGGACTTGACCTGAGTGAGGACTTACCCTGGTTGAGGACTCGGCCTGAGTGGGGACTTGGCCTGGATCCTGCACAAGTGACAAGGGTGAACTGAAGGCCCTCGGAAGGAGGGGAGAGGGAGACCTCCGAGGGCGCTCCGATGCTTAAGTTAGCAAGGATTTGAAGGTGAAGCCAAGGGTTCGAAAGAGGAACCGAGGGCTTAAGCAAATCAAGTGTAAGTGCAAATGTGAATGAATGCCTTGTGAAGTCCATACCTTGGCCCATTTATAGTCGTATGCCAATGGGGAGGGTATGATTACAAGCTCAGGAGAGGGAGCGTTGTAGGGTGGCCGTAGGGCGGCTGTAAGATGGCTGGGTGGCTGTAGGGTGTCCAGTCGTAGGGGAGACCCAGGCCTAGGCTTACTGGTCCATCTTCCCTGGGCCTAGGTCTTTTGCTAGGCTGGAGGGCGCATTATCTAGGCTGGGGAAGTTGCTGGGCCAGGACACTTCCTGGGCTGGAGAGGTAACTAGGCCTTTAACCGGGTTGGAACATTTCTAGGTCCAAAGCTTACTTGGACTAGAGTGGATCACTTGATAGTCTAGGCTGAAAAAATTACCGAGCCAGGATCTTCTTGGACTTTCAGGCTTATTCAGGCCAGAGTATTTTGGGCCATATCACAGGCCCCCTACTTCCTTGAGTACATTTATGTGCTTAAGGAAGTACTTTGAGGGACAGAATTTAAAGGGAGCTGAGGAGCACAACTTGGTCGTGGGAGCTGGACCATCATTCTCGGGAGGCGAAGGGTCGTTTGGAGAAACAAAAAATCTTCTTGAAACCGCAAGGTCAATCTGGTGCTTAAATGGTTGTCCTTGGGAATCAGATCGTCACTCTCAGAAGGTAAAAAGCCATCTGGAG
This sequence comes from Bretschneidera sinensis, assembly GCA_023935145.1. Classification (NCBI taxonomy): domain Eukaryota; kingdom Viridiplantae; phylum Streptophyta; class Magnoliopsida; order Brassicales; family Akaniaceae; genus Bretschneidera; species Bretschneidera sinensis. The sequence continues at coordinate 49,723,347 of CM043701.1, forward strand.
AAGCGAAGAGTCTTCTCAAAAATCGTAAAGTCACTTCTTTTTACGTTTATTACCCTCGTTGAAGGTGTTTTCCCTTCTTATAAATAGGGGCTTCTGATATATTTTTTTTTTAAGTAGAAATGAATTAAGTTTCTTAGATTGAGAGGAAGGTGTGGCCTTATTTCTTAATAGTGGGGTCATTAGTTCAGAAAACTCTGAGGGTAATAGTCCTGGAGAGGAGTCAGTCAAATTTTGAGGGGCTAATGGAAGTTAGAGAGGGAGGTGAGGTTACCCTGGGGGAGGAACATGGTTCAATAAATATGGACGTCCTTCTGACTACAAACGGAGATCAGGACCTCTTTCAGATTTCGAGTGGGAGCACGAGTCTCTTTCAGATTCTGAGTAGGAGTCATGGGAGAGGTGTGGCCGTGTCTCTAGATAGTGGGGCCCTTCTGGCCTTGCGTTTATTGGAACCGAGGAAGAAGAGGAGCACCACTAGTTCATTTAAAGCCAGGGTAGCCTCTTCCCTGGTTCCAAGCAACGGCTGATGGGGGGGTCAAGTCGTGCCATGAGCTTTTTAGGCCTTGGACCCTTGAGCTTATTGGAATGGAAGAAGAGGGGGGTTGTCCTGCTCCTAGTTCTTGGAAGTTGAGAGTAAGGCACAGCCCTTCTCCGGCAGCTAACCAGAGAGGTTGCGGCAGCTCCTTCCTTGATTGACTTGTACTAGGGACGTTGCCCTTTTCTTTGTACTTCGAGACTGTTAGGGTCCTCTTTTAATTATACTTCGAGGTCGTTAGTTGTAATCAGTTGTAAACCTTTGGATCAATAAAATATATTTTCTTTCAATCTATCTTCGTATGGTACCCTTACCTTTTATACTTGCATGAATTGATGTTGATTTTGGCAAAATCTGGTAGAAGTTTCAAAAGCTTAGCACAAGGAGTAGCCTTGGTAGGTCGTTTGCAAAATGTCTCACAGTGTAAGTTCAAACGCTCGGACTTTTGGAGAACCAAGGCTCGGATTTCCTGGAGAAAACGTGCCGAGCGTATGCAACACAGCTCATACGCTTAGACTTTTTGGAGATTTCGACCGAGCGTTGATAAGGCTCGATTTTTCAAGAGAAAATGCGTCCAGTGATAGACAAGGCTCGAACTTTTGGAGAACGTTGGAGATTCTAGCCGAGCGATAGAGAAGGCTCGGACTTTTGGAGAGCTTTGGAGATTCTGGCCGAGCGATAGACAAGGCTCAAACTTTTGGAGAACTTTGGAGATCTTGGCCGAGTGATAGACAAGGCTCGGACTGTTGGAGAACATTGGAGATTCTAGCTGAGCGATAGACAAGGCTCAGACTTTTGGAGAACATTGGAGATTCTGGCCGAGTGATAGATAAGGCTCGGACTTTTGGAGAACTTTGAAGATCTTGGCCAAGAACTTTGGAGATCTTGGCCGAGCGATAGACAAGGTTCAAACTTTTGGAGAACGTGGCCGAGTGTATGCAAAGCAGCTCATACGCTCGGACTTTGGAGATCTTGGTCGAGCATTGACAAGACTCAGACTTTTGGAGAACTTGGCTGAGAGTATGCAAAGCAGCTCATACGCTCGGACTTTGAAGATCTTGGCCGAGTATTGACAAGGCTCAGACTTTCGAAGAATTTGGCTGAGTGTATGCAAAGTAACTCATACACTCGGACTTTGAGGATCTTGGCCATTGCTCGGCCATGGAGGGACTTGGCCGTGTGCACTATTTGTGCACTGATGCTCGGCTTGTGTGCACTAGTGTGCATTTAAGCTCGGACGAGGCCGAGTGTGTGTGTGCACATATGCACACGCTTGGACTTGGGTGTGTGCGCACTTTCTTGGCCGTGCGCACTATTGCAAACTGAAGCAGGGACCGTGTGCACTAGTGTGCATTTAAGCTCGGATGAGGTCGAGCGTGTGTGCACATATGCACACTCTCGGACATGGGTGTGCGCGCACTCTCTTAGCTGTGCGCACAGCTACACACTGAAGCCTAGTTGTGTGCACAAGTGTGCACTGAAGGTCGGACAAGTTTCGGACAAGGCCGAGCGTATGGGCTCATGTGCAAATGCTTGGACTTTTGGTGTTCGCGCACTCTCTTAGCCGTGCGCACAGTTGTGCACTGAAGGCTAGCCTATGTGCACAAGTGTGCACTAAAGGTCGGATGAGTTTCGGATGAGGCCGAGCGTATGAGCTCATATGCACAAGCTCGGACTTTTGGTGTGCGCGCACTCTCTTGGCCATGCTCAAAGTTGCACACTGAAGCCTAGCCTGTGTGCACAAGTGTGCACTGAAGGTCAAACGAGGCCAAGCGTATAAGCTCATATGCACACGCGCGAACTTTTGGTGCGCGCGCACTCTCTTGGCCATGCGCACAGCTGTGCACTGAAGCCTAACTTGTGTGCACAAGTGTGCACTGAAGGTCGGACGAGTTTCGGATCAGTTTCGGACGAGGCCGAGCGTATGAGCTCATATGCACATGCTTGAACTTTTGGTGTGCGCGCACTCTCCTGGCCGTGCGCACAGTTGTGCACGGAAGCCTAGCCTGTGTGCACTGAAGGTCGGAGGAGGCCGAGCGTATGAGCTCATTTGCACACGCTCAGACTTTTGGGGTGTGCGCACTCTCTTGGCCATGCGCACAGTTGCGCACTGAAGCCTAGCTTGTATACACAAGTGTGCACTAAAGATCGGACGAGTTTCGGATGAGGCCAAGCGTATGAGCTCATATGCAAACGCTCGGACTTTTGGTGTGCGCGCACTGAAGCCTAGCCTATGTGCACAAGTGTGCACTAAAGGTCAGATGAGTTTCGGACGAGGCCGAGCATATGAGCTCATATGCACACGGGCGGACTTTTGGTGTGCGCGCACTCTCTTGGCCATGCGCACAGCTGTGCACTGAAGCCTAACTTGTGTGCACAAGTGTGCACTAAAGGTCGGACGAGTTTCGGATGAGGCTGAGTGTATGAGCTCATATGCACACGCTCAGACTTTTGGTGTGCGCGCACTCTCCTGGCTGTGTGAACCGTTGCGCACTCAAGCCTAGCCTGTGTGCACAAGTGTGCACTGAAGGTCGGATGAGTTTTGAACGAGGCCGAGCGTATGAGCTCAAATGCACACGCTCGAACTTTTGGTGTGCGCGCACTCTCTTGGCCGTGCACATAGTTGCGCACTGAAGCCTAGCCTGTGTGCATAAGTGTGCACTGAAGGTCGGACGAGGCTGATCGTATAAGCTCATATGAACACGCTCGGACTTTTGGTGTGTGCGCACTCTCTTAGCCGTGCGCACAGTTGCGCACTACGCCGCTCAACCGTGTACACCTTGCAACAGCTCGGACAGGGACGTGTGCACTATGGTGCTCGGCTGTGCACATTTAGCAACCGCTAGGACAGGGGCATGTGTACTACGGTGCTCGACTGTGTGCACTTAGCAACCGCTAGGACAGGGGCATGTGCACTACGGCGCTCGACCGTGTGCACTTAGCAACCGTTCGGACAGGGATGTGTGCACTATGGCGCTCGGCCGTGCACACTTAGCAACCGCTAGGACAAGGATGTGTGCACTATGGCGCTCGACTGTGCACACTTAGCAACTGCTAGGACAAGAGCATGTGCACTACAACGCTCAGCCATGTGCACTTGGCAACCACTAGGACTGGGGCATGTGCACTATGGTGCTCAGCCATGTGCACTTGGAACTCTAAAGTGTGCTACGTGGTGTCAGATGGCTTGGCATCGCAACAGATGAGTTCTTTAGACTTCTTCGCTTCTACTGTAGTGAGAGATTGTGGTTTCCCACAGATGGTGCCAATCTGTTGATGCCAAAAATTGGTGGTGCTGATGTGGCCTGGTTGAGGACTCGACCTGAGTGAGTACTTGCCTTGGTTGAGGACTCGGCCTGAGTGGGGACTTGGCCTGGATCCTGCATAAGTGACAAGGGTGAACTGAAGGCCCTCGGAAGGAGGGGAGGGGGAGACCTCCGAGGGTGCTCCAATGCTTAAGTTAGCAAGGATTTGAAGGTGAAGCCGAGCGTTCGAAAAAGGAACCGAGGGCTTAAGCAAATCAAGTGTAAGTGCAGATGTGTATGAATGCCTTGTGAAGTCATACCTTGGCCCATTTATAGTCATCTGCCAATGGGGAGGGTATGATTACAAGCTCAGGAGAGGGAACGCTGTAGGGTGGCCGCAGGGCGGCTACAGGGCTAGGCGGCTGTAGGGTAGCTGCGGGGCGGCCGTAGGGTGGCTGGTGGCTGTAGGGTGTCCAGTCGTAGGGGAAACCCAGGCTTACTGGGTCATCTTCCCTGGGCCTAAGGCTTTTGCTAGGCTGGAGGGCGCATTATCTGGATTGGGGAAGTTGCTAGGCCAGGACACTTCCTGGGCTGGAGAGGTAATTGGGCCTTTAACCGGGTTGGAACATTTCTGGGTCCGAAGCTTACTTGGACTGGAGTGGATCGCTTGATAGTCTAGGCTGGAGAAATTACCGGGCCAGGATCTTCTTGGGCTTTCAAGCTTATTCAGGCCGGAGTATTTTGGGCCATATCAAAATGAAATGTAACATCTTTTAAAATTTCAAGATTTCAATTACTTAACAGACTTTATTAATTTTTTTGTGATAAGACATGATTGATCTTATGCCATTTGTTTATAGGCGTTTACAAAATTCTAGAGAAATGAAGGTCTCAATTAGTAAAAATTCAAAGACAAACTTCTCAATAGAAATTCGATTTTTGGAGGTCAGTTACGCCAAGTATGTTAGACCTTTAATTATTTTTTATTTTTCCTTTCATATTTTCTTTCACTTTTTCTTCTTTAGATTTTTTTTCTCTTATTCGTTTTTTCTTTCTCTTTCTTTTCTATTTTCTTTCTTTTGCAAGAAAATAAAGCAACCCAAACAAAGTAATATATTCACTATTTTAATCTACTGCCGAGGATAAAAATTGTGGATGTTGAAATTTTTTATGTTTTTCCAAAATAAACTTGGATTTTGAGTTTGAAATGTTTTAAAAAATAAAAGGAAAGAAGAAAAGAAAAGGAAATTCAAGTTGTGAATGATTCAGTTAATTGGATGGAAGGCTAAAATTTTTTGAAACTCCCTAAAACTTTTTCAGTCGACTGAATAAAAGACCCAGTCGACTGGATGTTCAAATTTTTTGAATTTTCAGAACATTAAATGACATTTGAACGTGAATAGAAGTGTTCTTTGAGAATGAACACTTAGTATTCAGTTTAAATCACTTTTCTATTGAAATAAGGTATCTCTAATGAAAAGACGCATTAATTAAACACTGGAAAAGTGTCTATAACTGTCATAATTAATAGATTACAGACACATATAGATTTCAGATTTCCTTTCTTCTTCTTCTTCTCCTTATCTAAAAAAATGATCTTCTTATGTTTAAAAATCCTGCAAATTTCCAAACATAAGTGTGTTTCATCCATAAACTCATAGAATTTGATGTGGGTTATTCTTCACAAGAGCAGAGTAACAAGGGAGCTTCATTGTATCTTAGAGAAATTTCGCTGGAAACATTTTTGCACCAGTGAGGGGTGAACTAAACCTTAAGGAAAACAACTTGGTCATATCTTGAATCCATTTCTCTTATTCTCTCTTATTCCTTTTGATAAACAACCCTTGGAAATTTCCACAACAATCTTAATGTTTAATCATTCACTTTGTTTATCAAAATGACTACTTCTTTGAGTTCTGTAAGAGATATGACACTAGGCTTCTACAAGCTTGAGTGTTTCGATGAAGGAGATTTTGATTGCTGGCAAAAGAAACTATTCTTCCTTCTGACGTCACTGTGAGTGTATTATGTCATCACTACACCAAGGCTGAAACCTGCAAAAAATGAGACAATTGCTTAGACTCGTGATATGCAGAAATAGGATCAAGAAGACGATATTTGCAAGGGTCATGTTCTTAATGCAATGTCCAATACATTGTTAGATGCTTACCACAATGTAAAGATTGCAAAGGAGTTATGGGATTCGTTGCAAGCAAGGTACATAAAATCAGATGCTGCAAGTAAGTGATTTATTATTAAAAAATTTAACGCTTACCAAATGGGTTATACTCGTTCTATTATGGATCAGTTTAGTGAAATAAAAATTATACTAGATTAGTTCTCTCAACATAAACTGAAAATGGAAGAGACCATAATGGTCACAACCATTATAGACAAACTGCCTCCACTTTTGAAAAATTTCAAGAGTCGTCTAAAGCACCAAAATGAAGACTTGATTCTTTAGGAGTTAGGCAATAATTTTCGAATTGAGGAGGATTTATAGAAAGAAGGAAAGAAATAAACCCTCTCCAATATTAATTCAGCAGAGGAAGAAGAGACTTCGAAAGAAATCTCTCAAGATTCTCACAAGAGAAAGAATCCTTCAAACAATTCTGACAAAAATAATAAGAAGACAAAGGGTGCATACTTCCATTATGGAAAACCAGGACACTTCAAGAAAGATTGTCGAATGCTGAAGAAAAAGAGAAACACACAACAAAATTTTGTGGCTTAAAGATGTTAAGAATGTATAAGTAATGTCGTGCATAGTTTCCTATTTTTATCACGTCTTAACTTTTAACTTTAATCTAATTTTATTCAGGTTTAGAGAAGGGAAAGATCCAAATTTTAGTGTCCTATCGTCAAGTGACTCTTTCTCTTGTTTAAAAAAGAAACTTTTAATTGAAGACTTTGGAGCCTATAAAAAAGGAAATTTTAATTGAAGACTTTGGAGCCTATATAAAGGAAGGGAGAAACCCTAATTAAAGGAGACAGCCTGCAGCCCTAGAGACACAACCCTAGAGAGATAGCCGACAGCTCTCTCCTTCTAATCCGACAACAGTAGCCCGTGACCACTAGTCATCCTCATCCGGTAGCAGTAATTGTCCTAATCCGGCACCAGCAGCTGCTTCCTCATAGCCGGCACCTACCTCGCCCCCATGCTCAGTTGTAATACTAGTATTTTTAAAGTAAGGGTAAAGAAGTAATTTGATAAATATGATATGAAATTAAAATAATATATATATATATATATGAAAGATTTATTATTAAATAAAATAACTTTTTTGGAAGAAAAAAAACAGACACGTGGTGGGTAAGAAGAAAAAGAAAAAGAAAAAGAAAAAAATGATGTTAAAAAAAGGGGGCCAACACCATGAAGTCTTCTAGGTGTTGGCAACAGTGGGGCTTCTTCTAGCACCTGCTTAGTTTTCTTCTATCATCAATTCAAACTACTCTACTTCTTTAAACACTTGGGGACTAAAAGAAAGGTTGAAAGGGTAAAATTTTGAAGAGGTTTACGGGAGAAATTTAAAGAGAGTCAAGGAAAGCTCTAAGAAAAACCAAAGGTAACAATATGAATTTTATTTTTTAAATTTGGTATACATGAAATTGTTAGAGTTGGTTCATACTTCACGGGACCAGATCTATAGAATCTAGGACGAACACGGAGTCTCGCTTCCTAGTGAACAGGTGGCGGTTAAAGGGCAGCGGCCCCAAAACTTTTAGGCCATGTACATGAGTTGGGCCTGGTTTTTTCCTTGGCGGTTTGGGCTTGGGACCATGAATAGCCATACTTCTACAGTAGAATGAAAATCCTAATTATACTCTAATTAGGAGATTTAAATTACTTATAAATACTCTTTATGTAGTGAGCATACATTGTAACGAGAGATTTGTGCGGTTGATAATAAGAAACTTCTGGCAGGACATTGCCCTATTCTGGGGTGAACTTGGGTAAATTTTGTCTTCTTTTCTTTCTGTTTATAATTCGTGTAATTGATGATGAGTGCCAAATATTGCATATTTTGGCCACTTAATTTACATTTGTTAGCTTAGGAATTTGTTACTTTGAGTTGTTTTTCGTTGTTTTACATATTTACAAGCTTGGAAAGGAGTTTCACTAAATTGTCATAATTGCTCGTATAGATCAGCCATTTTTTAGGATTAAACTGTATTGATTCACGAAGAATCAGGATATGAGCCATATATGCTTGGAAAGATTTTGATGTCTATTTTCTAGGAAATTTTACGGATCAATAAAATAATTTTTGTAGAGAAAGTTATGGCAGTTTTAGTAGACAAAGGTCAGGCTGTGCATGATTTCAGCGTGATAGATCAGCCATTTTTGAGGATTTAACTGTATTGATTCAGGAAGAACTAGGAGATGAGCCATATATGCTTGGAAAGATTCAAATGTCTATTTTCTAGAGAATTTATGGATCAATAAAATGATTTTTCTAGAGAAATTTATGGCAGTTTTAGTAGACAAAGATTAAAGAGAAAAAGCTGGAATCTGCAGTATCCCACATCGAATTGGAAACACATTTCACTTGTGATGTTTTCCTATATAAGCCCCTCTTCTCTTCATCTTTAGTGTGCAATTTCTGGTGCCATTTGGTGTAATCTGATAGACATCCGTTAGCATTCTGGTGGATCCTGAAGGCTTTGCTACCACGAGGAGAAGTGCCGCCCAACAGCGAGTGAAATTTCTCCCATGTATAGTCAGTTTTAATTTACTACTTTTTTTAGTTTAATATTTAGCACTTTTATTATGAACTCTAGTTTCATGATTATGAGTGGCTAAAATCTTCAACTAAGGTTGAAGATGAAGCCTCGCCGTTGTTTGGCATAATAGTTTCAGATTTGTTTATACAATTCTGATTTTTTTTAGTATAAATGTTCTGTCAATTATTTGAGTAAAATCTTATGATTTATTGCATTTAAATTGTTTTGTTGGATATTCTGTGTGTTTCATCTGATGGATACATCAAATTGTTTTTGATTAAATTGGATTTCCTTTGTGATTTGTTAAAAGCAGATACATTGGATGCTTTTGGTTTAATTGAGATATTTGTTGTTTTCTGTTTTAAGTTGGATTCATGGAATGCTTTGATAGGCTATTTTTAGAACATGAAGATATATGCTTAACTTTGGTGGGGTGGATTCAGAAACCTTAGTGTCTTTATTATTAGTTTTAAATCAATTTAGTTTAGTTTTTATTTGTTTTGCAACATATAATTCAAAACTCGGAACTAGGTTAAGATAAGTTCAGTTTAGATAAAATTACATTTTCACAACGCAATTCCCTGTGGATTCGACCTCGCACTTGCACAACACTATATTGCAAATGACTCGTGTGCTTGCAAGTAATTTAAAACTCACAACAAGTTTTTGGCGCCGTTTTCGGGGAGTTGTTTGGTTTGTGAAAATTAAATTTTTGTCTAAATTAATTTTATTTTTCTACTAGTTAGTTAGTAATTTTTGTTTGATTTTTTATTTTTACAATTTTATTTGATTTTATTTGTTTCTATTTGCATTGGCCTATAAAAAATAAATAAATATATATATATATATATATATATATATATATATATATATATGTGTGGATGAATCCAGCGTCGGTTTCACAGTCTTTAGAGGACGCCCTCAAGGACTTCATGAAGATGACCGACCAGTCCATCAATCCAACCAATACATTCAATGTTGGTAGTTGTTCCATCTGTGCTAGTCCTATGCATTTAGCACAGAATTGTCCATCTACGCTGGATTTTGTCGAGTATCCCATGGAACAAATGAACGCTTTCAATGACTATTGGTGGCAATCAAATGGATCTTACTCCGAGACGTACAATCCAGGGTGATGGAACCACCCTGATTTTTCATGGACGCAGAACCAACTGATGAATCAGGGAGGAGCCCCTTATCATGCTCACAATCAATACCCTCCCAAATTTCCTCCACCAGTTCCAAGTTATGGTCACTCAGCCTATCCAGCACCATCACCCACTGACCAAGCTCCCATTCAAGCGCCAGTGTTGGTTTCACAGTCATTGGAGGATGCCTTCAATGATTTCAGGAAGATAACTGGCCAATCCATAAGCTAAGTGAAGAGTGTAACAATAGTAAACACCCAAGCGATTGCCAAGCTAGAGAGTCAAATAGGTCAAATCGTAAGTCACTTGAGTGAAGGAGAGAAGGGAAGGTTCCCCAATCAACCTGAACCTAACCCGAAGGAACAGTTTACAGAGGGAAATTCATCAACTCCTATGCATGGGTAGGAACAAGTGCAATTGATTATCTCATTGAGATCTGGGAGACAAGTGGACAATCAAGTGGAAGAAAACCCAGCTATGCAACAAGGGCAAGAAAGTGACAACAAGGAAAAGAGAGATGCTGAGCCATCTACAGCCACACCTATTATTAAGGATCTCCCTAGGTCGTTTGTACCTAAAGCACCTTACCCTGAGAGATTACAAGCGCCCAAGAAAGGAGGGGAGTCTGAGGATATTCTAGAGGCATGCTTTGCTCAGTTTGGAGAGGATTTGGATTTAGATAAGTTACTTGAGTAAGCAAATGCCATTTTGGAGTCTGCTCCTCAGAAGAGCAGTGAGACAGAGGAGATTGTAGATGAATCCCGCATTGAGGACCCCCTGAAGGCATGCTTTGCTCAGTTTGAAGAAGATTTGGATTTGGATAAGTTGTTTGAGAAAGCAAATGCTACTTTGGAGTCTACTCCTCAGAAGAGCAGTGAGACGGAGGAGACCACAACAACTGAACCCCTAAAAAAGGAATTTAAGCCTTTACTAGACAATCTTAAGTATATGTTCTTAGGTCCAGCAGATTCTTTGCCTCTGACTATAGCTTCAGATTTGGTTGATGCTCAAGTGGATAAATTATTAGACATTTTAAGATAGCACAATGAAGCTATCTGCTGGACTATTGAGGATATCAAGGGAATCAGCTCTTCGATGGTGATGCACAAGATATATTTGGATGAGAATACCAAGCCATCGAGGGAGCCACAAAGAAGGCTCAACCCAGCTATGCAAGAGGTTGTGAGGACTGGAGTGATTAAGCTATTGGATGTAGGGATCATTTATCCAATCTTTGATGGCGAGTGGGTGAGCCCATTTCATGTCGTACCAAAGTAGGCTAGATTGGCGGTAGTGATGAATAAAGACGATGAGTTGGTTCCAACTAGTGTGCAGTCAGGATGGAGAGTGAGTATAGACTACCGTAAGTTGACTGCTACCACAAGGAATGCTCATTTTCCACTCCCATTTATTGATCAGATGGTGGAGTGCTTAGCTGGGCACGATTATTAATATTGCGTCTGGTTGAAGATGTTAAACTTAGCACTCGTGGGAGGCACCCCACAACATATCCTTTTCGTTTGTTTATTATTTTACATATTTATTGTTACTGCTTATTTTTAGTGTTTCTTTTGTTTTTCAGTCTTTATTTTTCAGGGATAACGCGTACTTCAGTTCAAGTTTGGGCGTATGCTATGAGCCATACCAAGTCCAGATAGTTCTCCATATCCCAGGTCAGCTCTTTCCATATTATTCACACATTGTGGTCAATGTGTAAGTTAAGTTTGGGGGTATGGGAGACACATTACACACAATTTGTCCTAATTTGTTGTTGTTTTTCTTTATTTTAAAAAAAAAGAAGGTATGCTTATGTTATTTTGAAATTTTAGTTGATTTAAACAAATACTGTGATGTGATGTCATTAGTGAGCTTAAAATTGTGAACACATGATTTGATGATAGAGTTTTAAAACTTTGTTACTTACTTTAGGCATTTGAGAATTTAAATGTTTGATCTAATCTGACACGAGCACATTAGCACATAATTGTATGAGGTATGACATGTGATTTTAATGTGTATGTTTCCATGACTTATGGGATTAACACTTGGGCATAGAAAAGCATAAAAAAAACAAATAATACTACTAATATTTATAATGATCATCATCAATAAACTTTCCACTGAGTAACTGGACCTCTTGCCTCAGTAAGCAGTGAGTGTTCACGTCAAAAGGTTTAAATTTTGCTTGGTAGTATTAAGGCCAGCTTAGTTTTGTAGCATTTTTTACTCGAGTTAGTAAGTTCTTAGGGGTGTCTTTACACCTAATGCCCTAAAACCATCTGGTTTGGGAGTCATTGACTCAAAACTCGATACATAGGTCAATTAGAAAGCTTAAGAGAACTAAACATAGCAGAGCCTTATAATAAAAATAAATAAAATAAAACTATGCCATTGTTGTTCATTCTGATGAGAAATTCTGTGAATATTGAGACATAGAGACATTGTACATTGAAGTTATTTGGAAACCTCATCTGTTTATGCTAATTCACTTTACACTGATTCAAGCTTGTGATGTCTTAGCCTGCCTCTTGTAAGTAATTAAGTTTTAAAATTCTTATTCATTGCGAAGATGGGTTATATTTTTTTAAACTTGCTCATGAATGAATATCATGGTTTTGAGTGCTCCTTAAATTTTTGGATACTATGAGTGATGAACTTATCTTGATGTTCTTTGTTTTTCATTTAGTTTTTTTTTTTTATTTTGTTTTGCTAAGGGACTAGCAAAATGTAAGTTTGGGGATATTTGATGAGTGCCAAATATTACATATTTTGGCCACTTAATTTACATTTGTTAGCTTAGGAATTTGCTACTTTGAGTTGTTTTTCGTTGTTTTACAGGTTTACAAGCTTGGAAAGGAGTTTCACTAAATTGCCAGAATTGCTCGTACAGATCAGCTATTTTTTAGGATTAAACTGTATTGATTCAGGAAGAACCAGGAGATGAGCCATATATTCTTGGAAAGATCCGGATGTCTATTTTCCGGAGAATTTTACAGATCAATAAAATTATTTTTCTAGAGAAAGTTATGGCAGTTTTAGTAGACAAAGGTCAGGCTGTGCATGATTTCAGCGTGACAGATCAGCCAATTTTGAGGATTTAACTGTATTGATTCAGGAAGAACTAGGAGATGAGCCATATATGCTTGGAAAGATCCGGATGTCTATTTTCTGGGGAATTTTAAGGATCAATAAAATGATTTTTCTAGAGAAAGTTATGGCCGTTTTAGTAGACAAAGGTTAAAGAGCAAAAGCTGGAATCTGCAGTATCCCACATCAGATTGGAAACACATTGCACTTGTGATGTTTCCCTATATAAGCCCCTCTTCACTTCATCTTTAGTGTGCAATTCTTGGTGCCATTTGGTGTAATCCGGTGGACGTCCGCTAGCATTCTGGTGGATCCCGAAGGCTTTGCTACCACGAGGGGAAGTACCGCCCAACAACGAGTGGAATTTCTCCCATGTATAGTCAGTTTTAATTTACTGCTTTTTTTTAGTTTAATATTTAGCACTTTTATTATGAACTCTAGTTTCATGATTATGAGTGGCTAAAATCTTCAACTAAGGTTGAAGATGAAGCCTCGCCGTTGTTTGGCATAATAGTTTCAGATTTGTTTATACAATTCTGATTTTTTTTTTAGTATAAATGTTCTGTCAATTATTTGAGTAAAATCTTATGATTGATTGCGTTTAAATTGTTCTGTTGGATATTCCATGTGTTTCATCTGATGGATACATTAAATTGTTTTTGATTAAATTGGATTTCCTTTGTGATTTGTTAAAAGTGGATACATTGGATGCTTTTGGTTTAATTGAGATATTTATTGTTTTTTTTGTTTTAAGTTGGATTCATGGAATGTTTTGATAGGCTATTTTTAGAACATGAAGATGTATGCTTAACTTTGGTGGGGTGGATTAGAAACCTTAGTGTCTTTATTATTAGTTTTAAATCAATTCGGTTTAGGTTTTATTTGTTTTGTAACATATAATTCAAAACTCGGAACTAGGTTAAGATAAGTTTAGTTTAGATAAAATTGTATTTTCACAACGCAATTCCCTGTGGATTTGACCTCGCACTTGCACAACACTATATTGCAAACGACTCGTGCGCTTGCGAGTAATTTAAAACTCACAACAATTGACAAGAATCGAATCGTTCAGAAATTTCCCAGAATTCAATGTTGAAATTTTTAAAGGGTATGAATTATGGAAGAATTGAAGAATATATTAGAAATTTTAATATAAATATTATGTCAGGTGTTGACGATCAGTAATTGTGGGAAATTGCTGAAAAGAGTAGAAAATGCAAGGAAGTGATCCATGGGTAGCTCAAAGTGCTACGTGGTGAGTTAGATTTACTTTAAGTAATCAAGATAAATATAAAATATATAGTGAAAATATTTCAATAAATTATTAACTTATGATTTGAGGATAGATGAAAGTTGGTTGATGGATATAACATGAATAATTGATATGTAGAGAATTATTATATGATAAGTAATATTATTAGAATAATTAGTCGAATTAATAATGAATGTGATAAATGTAATTCTTGACGAGCAACGGTTGATAATTTGATATGATTTGTGAGGAGAAGAATTTAGTGAAATTGATCAAATAATTATTTGAGAAGAAGCAGGATAACTAATTTGAATGTCTGAATACATGCTTGTTTTTATATTATTGTTCATATGCATATTTCATATCATTATTCATATGCATATACATGAAATAAAGGAAAACTGTGACAGCCAGTATATGCTGGTGAGAAATGAAAACCGTGACAACCGATATATACTGGTGAGAAATGAAAACCGTGACAGGTATTATATGCTGGAGAGAAATGAAAACCGTGACAGCCGGTATATGCTGGTGATAAATGAAACACCGTGGCAGCCGGTATATACTGGTAAGAAATTAAAACCGTGATAGCCGGTATATGTTAGTGAGAAATGAAAACCTTGACAGTCTGTATGTGCTGGTGATAAATGAAAAACCCTGATAATTGGTATATGCTGGTAAGAAATAAAAACTGTGATAGCCAGTATATACTGGTGATAAAAGAACCAGGAAGGCAGCCAGTCTAAGATAAAAACATATCGACATGTGGGAAGACGTTCCCAAATAATAATTAATGCATTGCATCTATTTTAATTATTGATTTTTATTACTAAGATGCTAAAGTGTTGTTCTTGATTGTGAAGTTATTGATAGATGAATGAGTCTCACAGAGAGACAAATATGATAGGAAGGAAATATGGAAGTATAAGATGATGAGAATTTTCTGAGTGATTGATTATATGTTGTGAACCTCATAACGAGGTAAATGATAATTTTGAATTGATAATTTAGAGATGATTAAATATATGATTGAAAGATTGATATTTCTGATGAGTAACTTAAGAAGAGATTGTGTAATGGGAGAATTATGAAATTGAGTAGTGATTACAAAATATTGTTATTGAATTATTTGAGGAAAGAGATGAATGAATATTGGAAGATTATTAGACGTAATTGAATTATAAGATGTGATTGAGAGTATATAATCGAATACTTCTAGTAAATTTAATTCACTGAGCTTATGAAGCTTACTCCTCATTGTTCAATGATTTCAGGTAGTGGACATTATAGATAGAATTGTGAGCAAAGATTCAGACTAAATCATGTTCTGTAAGCCACGTGGTCCACATCCTCAAACTAATGTGAAAGAAAAAAAATTGTAAATATTCATGCATAATATGTTGTATATACTGTTCAAGTGAGATCTGGATTATGTAACTCCCCTGTTGAGAGTTGAGGATTTATGTATCTAGATAATTCAGTTGATGTTTTTTATATTGTTGCATTTATGTGTCATGCTGGGATTTCAAAAAGTGACAACATCATCTCGAGGGTGGCCAACCCGGGATGGGTCATTACAATTTTGGCATCAGAGCATTAGAGTTTATGATTCTATGGACTGCACAAAAAGAAAGAAAGTGGAAGATTAAAATAAACTATATTTTAATGAATTGTTTGAGGATGATATGTGGACGTGCTAGAGCTAGAGTTAGAGTTGTTGACTCGAGTGGGTGTGGTAGGCCCCAATTTTTAAACGAGCTGAGGTTGAAATGGAAGTTGAGTTTGAGTCTGTGGTTCTTAGAAAGGAACATGTTGACAGTATAACTAATACTAGTAGGGGTATGAGAGAATCTAGAGTTGAAAGAAAGAAGCTAAGAGAAGCTCTTGCTCATGCTCCCGAGAAAATAAATGTAACAAAAGAGATAGTTGATAGTCTATAGCATAGACTTGATGAGCAGGCTAAAACAGTGCCTAAGGTTGCCATAAATCCAGTAATGGTAAACGTTCAAAAGGAGCAAAGTGAGATTATGCACGAGATGCAAAGAGATTGTTTTGTTAGATATATTCAGCCGAATGCTTTGTTGTTTAAAGGATCTATGAATCCTTTTAAGCCTTTGTTTTAGGTAAAACATGTAGAGAGATTATTTGGTATTTTACCAGTGACTAATAGGCAGAGGGTCACCTTTGCTACGTTCAAATTAAAAGGGAAGTTTTAGAATGGTGGGAGGATACTCTTCCCAAGGTAAGTGCATATGTTGTTAGACCCTTAACTTAGAGTAGGTTTAGGGAGGCTTTTTCTTTTATAAATATTCCTCATATACTTGCAGAGCCCAACCAAAGAAAGATTTCATTTATTTGAGGTAAAAATGAGTTGAATGTGGCTCAGTATGATAGCAAATTTATGGCTTTGTCAATGGTTGTATCGAAAATGGTAGATATAAAGGAGAAGAAGTGTAAGAAGTTCCTAGATGGATTATATTTTAAGATTTGATCGAAACTATTTTACATGAGGTATATAAATTATGTCAGGTTGGTGGATATAGCATTTCATATTGAGAAAGATGTAATGGAGTTTAAGGGGGAGAGAAAGAGTTGTTAAAGAGGCTTAGACATGAAGGGTCTAGAGGTAGTGGTAGTATGAGTGTACAAAATAAGAGACCACCTTAGATGTGGCATGTATTAGTCCTTTGATACATAATATTATTTTTGAAGTTCTCACTAGAGATAGAGTGATAATCATAAATGTTTACGAGGGTTGTGTGATTCATATCAGTGATAAAGGATTTGAAGTTTATTTATTACCTTTGAATACGATATAATTTCATTCGATTTTGGGAATGAATTGGTTGTCGACGTTAGCTGCTTATTATAGAAGATTCATTCAGAAACTTTTTATTATTGCAGTACTGTTGACTTGATTGACCAGAAAAGATGTGAAGTTCTATGGTCTTGTGTGTGAGAGAAAACTTTCCAATTACTAAACGAGAAATTGACTACAGCTCCAGTATTGGTGCTTACTTCTAGTGATGAAGGAATTGTGGTGAATAGTGATGCATTCCATCAAGAGTTGGGATGTGTGTTGATGCAACATGGGAAGGTAATGGCATATGCTTCTAGGTAATTGAGGAATCATAAGAGAAATTAACCTACTCATGACTTAGAGTTAGCTACCATAGTACTTGTTTGAAAAATCGGAGACATCATCTGTATAGAGCCACTTGTGAGATATTTACTAATCACAAAAGTTTGACATACTTAACTACCTAGAGAAAGTTGGATTTGATAGTGATTATGACTGTAAAATTCATTATCATCTAGGAAATGCTAATGTAGTAGCTGATGCATTAAGTAGAAAGTCTACAAGAAGGTTAACTGTGACCGAGAGTTCTGATGTGAAATTGATGATAGATTTAAGATAGATAAGAATGAAGTTCAATATCAGTGATAGAAGATCATTGTTAATAAACATGGTTGTATAGTCATCCATAGTAAAATGCTTGTTAGAGATGCAAGGTAGAGATGAAAAGATAAAGAAGATTAAGCAAAAAGTGCTTAGTAGAAAGTAATATGAGTTAAAAATTTGAAATGATGGTGTTTTGGTATTAGAACATAGAATATATGTTCCCAATGATGCAGAGTTGAGAAAGAAGATATTAAGAGAGGCACATTATAATGTATATTCAATGCACCCGAGTAATAATAAAATGTGTAGAGGATTGAGACAAAATTACTGGTAGTTAGGAATGAAGAGGGATGTAGCTGAATACATTTCTAGATGTTTGGTTTATCTGTAAGTGAAGTATGAGAATAGACATTCAACAGGCTTATTACAACCTTTTCCAGTACCTGAGTGGCCATGGGAGAATGTGAGCATGGATTTTGTTTCTTGTTTTCCCCATAGCCAGAGAGGTTTTGATGTTGTGTGGGAGATTGTAAATAGAATATCTAAACCATCTCATTTTTATCTTTTTAAACTACATGGAGTACCATTGAGAATAGTGTCAAATAGCGATGCTAGATTTACATCTTGGTGTTGGAAAGGCTTTCAGAAAGCCACAGGTACACAGTTACAATTTAATATAACTTTTCATCCTCAGATATAAAGGATTATTAGAGTACTAGAAGATATGTTGAGGGCAAATGTGATGAGTTTCTCAGTAAGTTGGAATGCTTACTTGCCATTAATGGAATCTACTTATAATAATCAACATCAATTTAGTATTGGAATGGCACCGATTGAGACACTGTATGGTAGAAGGTGTAGAACTCCTATATGTTGGGAAGAAATGGGACAGAGAAATATATTTGGTCCATAAATTATTGAGTTTACAACTGATAGGATCAAACTAGTTAGAAAAAATAGTAAAGTAGCATAGAGTAGATCGAGTAGCTATGCTGATAATAGGAGAAGACCTCTTAAGTTTCAAATAGGAGGTTGAGTATTTTAAAATATCTCCATGGAAATGTATATTGAGATTTAAACAGGAAAGGAAAGTTGAGTCCGAGGTATATGGGATCCTATGAGGTTGTTGAGAAAGTTGGGCTAGTTGCGTGTAACCTAGAATTGCCTCCAAAGTTGAAGTAGTTACACAATATGTTTCATGTTTCACTTTTGAGAAAGTGTTTACATGATGAATCTCATAATATTTCGAGCAATCTGTAGAAATTAAGGAATGATTGACTTTTATACTAGTATCAATGAGAAATTTAGACAGAAACAAACAAGCTTTGTGTAATAAAGTCATTCCTTTTATTTAAGTATTATGGCGGAACAAAGATGTTGAAGAAAGTACTTGGGAGCATGAGGCAAGAATGAGGAAAGAATACCCCCAACTCTTTCATGAATTAGGTAAGGAAATTTCAGGGATGAAATTTTTATAAGGTGGGTATAAAAAAATAGACGCATGATGGGTAAAAAGAAAAAAGAAAAAGAAATTTAAAAAAAACGAATGAATGGTGGGTAAGAAGGAAAAAGAAAAAAAAAGACGTTAAAAAAAAGGTGCCAACACCAGAAGTCCAAGTGTTGGCAACATCCACATGCAAATTTTCATGTAATCCAGCAAGGGTGAAGGAAACGGTGGGGTGGTTAATATATATATATATATATATATATATAGTTGTTTTAATTGATGATAGAAGAAAACCAAATAAGATTTGGTTTTCTTCTATCATCAATTAAAACAACTCTATTTTGTTAAACACTTGGGGACTGAAAGAAAGGTTGAAATGGTAAAATTTTGAAGAGGTTTACAAGAGAAATTTTAAGAGAGACGAGGAAAGCTCTAAGAAAAACCAAAGGTAATAATATGAATTTTATTTTTTAAATTTAGCATACATGGAATTTCCAGAATTCAATGTGAAAATTTTTAAAGAGTACGAATTATGGAAGAATTGAAGAATATAGTATAAATTTTAATATAAATATTATTTCAGGTGTTGACAATCAGCAATAGGGGAAATTACTAAGAAGAGCTGAAAAGGCAAGAAAGTGATCTTTAGGTAGTTCTAAGTGCTACGTTGTGAGTTAGATTTACTTTAAGTATTCAAGATAAATATGAAATATATAGTGAAAATATTTGAATAAATTATTAACTTATGATTTGAGGATAGATGAAAGTTGGTTGATGGGTATAACAGGAATAATTGATACGTAGAGAATTATTATATGAGAAGTAATATTATTAAAATAATGAGTCGAATTAATAATAAATGTGATAAATTTAATTCTTGACGAACTACGGTCGATGATTTGATATGATTTAGTAGGAGAAGAATTTAGTGAAATTGATCAAATAATGATTTAAGAAGAAGCATGATAGATAATTTGAATGTCTGAAAACATGCTTCTTTTTATATTATTGTTCATATGCATATTTCATATCATTATTTATATGCATACATATGAAATAAATGAAAACCGTGACAGTCGGTATATGCTAGTGATAAATGAAAACTGTGACAGCCAGTATATACTGGTGAAAAATGAAAATCGTGATAGCCGATATATGCTGGTGAGAAATAAAAACCGTGACAGTCGGGATATGCTAGTGATAAATGAAAAATCGGGACAACCAATATATGCTAGTGAGAAATGAAAACCATGACAGCCAGTATATGCTAGCGATAAAAGAACCGAAAGGTAGCCGATCTAAGATAAAAACATGTCGGCATGTGGGAAGACGTTCTCAAATAATAATTCATGTATTGCATCTGTTTTAAATATTGATTTTTATTACTGAGATGCTAAAGTGTTGTTCTTGATTGTGAATTTATTGATAGATGAATGAGTCTCACATAGAGATAAATATGATAAGAAGGAAATATGGAAGTATGATATGATGAGAATTGTCTGAGTGATTGATTATATGTTGTGAACCTCATAACGAGGTAAATGATGATGTTAAATTGAGAATTTAGAGATGATTAAATATATGATTGAAAGATTGATATGTCTGATGAGTAACTTAAGAAGAGATTGTGTAATGGGGGAATTATGAAATTAAGTAGTGATTACAAAATATTGTTATTGAATTATTTGAGGAAAGAGATGAATGAATATTGGAAGATTATTAGAATTAATTGAATTATATGATGTGACTGGGAGTATATAATCGAATACTTCTAGTAAATTTAATTCACTGAGCTTGTGAAGCTCATTCCTCATTGTTCTATGATTTCAGGTAGCGGACAAGACAGATAGAACTGTGAGCAGAGATTCAGACTAAATCATTTTCTATAAGCCACGTGGTCCACATCCTTAGAATAATGAGAAAGAAAAAAAATTGTAAATATTCATGCATAATATATTGTATAGACTGTTCAATTGAGATCTGAATAATGTAACTCCCCTGTTGAGGGATGATGATTTATATATGTAGATAATTCAGTTGACGTTTTTATATTGTTGTATATATGTGTCGTGCTGGGATTTCAAAAAGTGATGACACCGTCTCAACGGTGGCCAACCCAGGATGGGTCAGTACAATTTTGGTATCAGAGCATTAGGTTTTATGATTCTATAGACTGCATAAAAAGAAAGAAAATGGAAGATTAAAATAAATTATATTTTAATGAAAAGTTTAAGGATGACACGTGTGCGTGCTAGAGCTAGAGTTAGAATTGTTGACTCGAGAGGGCATGGGAATTTTTAAACGAGGTGAGGTTGAGATGGAAGTTGAGTCTGAGTCTGTGGTTCCTAGAAAGGAACGTGTTGACAGTATAACTTATACTAGTAAGGGTATAAGAGAATCTAGAGTTAAAAGAAATTAGCTAAGAGAAGCTATTGCTCATGCTCTTGAGAAAATGAATGTAACAAATGAGAAAGTTGATAGTCTATAGCATAGGCTTGATGAACAGGCTAGAGTAGTGTTTGAGGTTGTTGAAAATCTAGTAATAGTAAACATTCAAAATGGGAAAATTGAGTTTATGCACGAGATGTAGAGAGATTGTTTTGTTTGATATATTAAGTTGAATGCTTTGTTGTTTAAAAGATCTATGAATCCTTTTAAGCCTGAGTTTTGGGTGAAACATGTAGAGAGATTATTTGGTATTTTACTAGTAGCTGACAAGTAGAGGGTTGCCTTTACTACATTCAAATTAGAATGAGAAGTTTTAGAATGATGGGAGGATACTCTTCCCAAGGTAAGTGCATATATTGTTAGACCCTTAACTTGGAGTAGGTTTAAGGAGGCTTTTTATTTTATAAATATTGCTCATATACTTGTAGAGCCTAATCGAAGAAAGATTTCATTTATTTAAGGTAAAAATGTGTTGACTGTGGCTCAGTATGATAGCAGATTTGTGGCCTTGTCATTGGTTTTATCGAAAATGGTAGACATAAAGGAGAAGAAGTGTAAGAAGTTACTAAATGGATTATATTTTAAGATTTTATCGAAACTATCTTACATGAGGCATATGAATTATACCAAGTTGGTGGATACAGCATTTCAGATTGAGAAATATGTGAGAGAGTTTGAGGGAAGAGAAAGAGTGGTTAAAAAGGCTTAGACATGAAGGTCTTAGAGGTAGTGGTAGTATGAGTGTACATGGTGAGAGAGCACCCCAGATGGGGCGTTCCTTGTTACAGTGAACAATAATACAGAGCCAAAGGCAAGCAGGAGTTATTGCCTCTGTAACTTAGAGTAATATCGATGGGACCTTTGGGAGACAGGTTATGGGAACTGGGAGTCATGACAGAAGAAATAAGTATGCCACCAAGGGAAAATGGTAATCTGGTGTATGATCGAGAGACAGAAATTTGTTATAGATGTATTTAGATAAGATATTTATCCTAGAATTGTCCTAATATTAAGTGCTTTGTATGTAAAAAAAGTGGACATATCAATGTTGGTTGATCTTCGTGCAACTCATTCTTTTGCATCCAATGTATTTATCAAGTCTATTGATGCATGTATTAGTCCTTTAATACATAATATTATTGTTAAAGTTCCCACTAGAGATAGAGTGATAATCATAAATGTTTACGAGGGTTGTGTGATTCATATCGGTGATAGAGAATTTGAAGTTGATTTATTACCTTTGAATATGATATAATTTCATTTGATTTTGGGAATGAATTAGTTGTCGACGTATTACACTTGGGTTGATTGTTCCATAAAGAATATAGTGTTCAGGATATGGATAAGAGGAATTTAGTTTCAGGGTGAACATAAGATACTTTCGAACTATCTTATTTTACTCTGATTACTAGTAAATGGTCAAGGAAAGAATGTGAGGGGTATTTGGCATATGTGGTGGATTTTATAAATAATAGTTGAGAGTTGGAAGAAATCTTTGTAGTGAAAGATTTTTCTGATGTATTTCTTGATAAGTTGTCTAGTTTACCCCTCAATAGGGAGATTAAATTCTCTATTAATGTGATACTAGGTTCATCACATATATCTATAGCACCCTACAGAATGACACTCGATGAGTTGAGAGAATTGAAAGTTCAACTTCAAGAGTTATTAGATAAACAATTTATTCGACCAAGTGTGTCCCCATAGGGAGCCCCTGTATTGTTTGTAAAGGAGAAAGATAGAACGATGATGTGGTGTATAGATTACAAATAGCCGAATAAGATCACTATTAAGAACAAATATCCTTTACCCAGGATAGATGATTTAATTGAGAAGTTTCAAAGAGCAAGGGTATTTTCTAAGATATACCTGAGATCAGGTTATCACCCTTTTGAGAATAAAAGATGGAGATCTGTCTAAGACTGCTTTTAAGACACGTTATGGTCATAAGTTTCTAATGATGCTATTTGGGTTAACTAATGTTCCAACAACATTCATGGACATGATGAATAAAATGTTTAAACCATATCTTGATAATTTTATGGTTGTGTTCATTGATCACATCTTGGTGTATTCTAAGACAACGGCAGAGCATGTAAAACATTTAGAAATTTTGTTGGAGATTTTGAGGAGAGAGAGATTATATGCTATAATTTCTTAAATGTGAATTTTGGCTAAATGAAATAACTTTCTTGGAACATGTAATATCTGGAGATGGCATAACAGTTGATCCACAAAAGGTAGAGGCGATGTTGAGTTGGGAGAGACCAACTAATGTAACTGAGATTAGAATCTTCTTAGGGTTAGCTGCTTATTATAAAAGATTCATTCAGAAATTTTCTATTATCGTAGTACTATTAACTTGATTGACTAGGAAAGAGGTGAAGTTCTATGGTCTTGGGTGTGTGAGAAAACTTTCCAACTACTAAAGGAGAAATTGACTACAACTCTAGTATTGGTGTTTCCTTCTAGTGATGAAGGAATTGTGGTGAATAGTGATGCATCCCATCAAGAGTTGGGATGTGTGTTGATGCAACATGGGAAGGTAATGGAATTGAAGTGTCAAATAGAGATGCTAGATTTATATCTTTGTTTTGGAGAGGCTTTCAGAAAGCCATGGATACACAGTTACAATTTAATATGACTTTTCATCCTCAGACATAAAGGATTATTCGAGTACTAGAAGATGTGTTGAAGGCAAATGTGATAAGTTTCTTGGTAAGTTGGAATGCTTACTTGCAATTGATGGAATCTACTTATAATAATCAACATCAATTTAGTATTAGAATGGCACCGATTAAGACATTGTATGCAGGTGGTGTTGAACTCCTATATGTTTGGAAGAAATTGGAGATAAATATATTTGGTCTACAAATTATTGAGTTAACAACTGAGAGGATGAAACTGGTTAGAGAGAACCGTAAAGTATAACATAGTAGACCGAAGAGTTATGCTGATAATAGGAGAAGACCTCTTGAGTTTCAAATATGTGGTTGAGTGTATTTAAAAATATCTCCATGGAGAGATGTATTGAGATTTAAACAGGAAAGGAAAGTTGAGTCCGAGGTATGTGGGATCCTATGAGGTTGTTGAGAAAGTTGGGCTAATCGCATATAACCTGGAATTGCCTCCAAAGTTGAAGTAATTACACAATGTGTTTCATGTTCCACTTTTGAGAAAGTGTTTACATGATGAATCTCATAATATTTCGAGCCAAGTTGTAGAAATTAAGGAAGGTTTGACTTTTATACAAGTACCAAAGAGAAATTTAGACAGAAAAGAACAAGTTTTGTGTAATAAAGTCATTCATTTGATTTATGTATTATAGCGAAAGAAAGTACTTGGGAGCATGAGGCAAGAATGAGGAAAGAATACCCCCAACTCTTTCATGAATTAGGTAAAGAAATTTGGGCCACGAAATTTTTATAAGGTGGGTAGAATTGTAATACCCCTATTTTTAAAGTATGGGTAAAGAAGTAATTTCATAAATATGACGTGGAATTAAAATAATATATATATGAAAGATTTATTATTGAATAAAAGATTTTTTTGAAAAAAAAACGGATGTGTGATGGGTAAGAAGGAAAAAAAAAGAAAAAGAAAAAAATAACGTTTAAAAAAACGGATGCATGGTGGGTAAGAAGGAAAAACAAAAAGAAAAAAAAAGAATATTTAAAAAAGCTGACGCATGGTGGGTAAGAAGGAAAAAGAAAAAAAAGGAAAATGAAAATAAAAAAAATACGTTAAAAAAAAGGGGCCCAACACCTGGAAGTCTAGGTATTGGCAACATCCACATGCAAATTTGCATGTAAGCTAACACCAGTGAAGGAAATGGTGGAGCGGTCAATATATACACACACACACACACTTTTACTTTATTTTCATTATTTTACCAAATCCTGTTTGGTTTTCTTCTATCATCAATTCAAACTACTCTATTTCGTTAAACATTTAGGGACTAAAAGAAAGGTTAAAAGGGTAAAATTTTGAAGAGGTTTATAGGAGAAATTTTAAGAGAGTCGAGGAAAGCTCAAAGAAAAACCAAAGGTAATAATGTGAATTTTTTTTTAAAATTTAGCATACATGAAATTTCCAAAATCCAATGTGGGAAAGGGTATGAATTATGGAAGAATTGAAGAATATAGTAGAAATTTTAATATAAATAATATTTCAGGTGTTGACGATCAATAATCGGAGAAATTACTAAGAAGAGCTGAAAAAGCAAGGAAGTGATCCTTAGGTAGTTCCGAGTGCTACGTGGTGAGTTAGATTTACTTTAAGTAATCAAAATAAATATGAAATATATAGTGAAAATATTTGAATAAATTATTAACTTATGATTTGAGAGAGATGAAAGTTGGTTGATGGGTATGACAGGAATAATTGATATGTAGAGAATTATTATATGAGAAGTATTATTATTAGAATAATGAGTCGAATTAATAATGAAGGTGATATATGTAATTCTTGACAAGGTATAGTTGATGATTTGATATGATTTATGAGGAGAAGAATTTAGTGAAATTGATCAAATAATATTTTGAGAAGGAGCACGATAGATAATTTGAATATCTTAATATATGCTTGTTTTTATATTATTGTTCATATACATATTTCATATCATTATTCATATGCATATACATGAAATAAATGAAAACCGTGACAGTCTATACATGCTAGTGAGAGATGAAAACCGTGACAGCCGGTATATTCTGGTGATAAATGAAAACCGTGACAGCTGGTATATATTGGTGAGAAATGAAATCCGTGACAACCGATATATGCTGGTGAGAAATGAAAACCGTGACAGCCGGTATATGCTGGTGAGAAATGAAAACCGTGATAGCCAGTATATGCTGGCGAGAAATGAACACCGTGACAATCGGTATATGCTGGTGATAAAAAAACCAAGAAGGCAGCCAGTCTAAGATAAAAACATGTCGATATGTAGGAAGATGTTCCCAAATAATAATTCATGCATTGCATCTGTTTTAAATATTGATTTTTATTACTGAGATGCTAAAGTGTTGTTCTTGATTATAAATTTATTGATAGATGAATGAGTCTCACACAGAGACAAATATGATAAGAAGGAAATATGAAAGTATGATATGATGAGAATTGTTTGAGTGACTGATTATATGTTGTGAACCTTATCATGAGGTAAATGATGATGTTGAATTGAGAATTTAGAAATGATTAAATATATGATTGAAAGATTGATATGTCTGATGTGTAACTTAATAAGAGATTGTGTAATTGGGGAATTATGAAACTGAGTAGTGATTACGAAATATCGTTATTAAATTATTTGAGGAAAGAGATAAATGAATATCGGAAGATTATTAGAAATAATTGAATTATAAGATGTGACTAGGAGTATGTAATTGAATACTTCTAGTAAATTTTATTCACTAAGCTTGTGAAGCTCACTCCTCATTATTCAATGATTTCAAGTAGCGGACAGGACAGATAGAATTGTGAGCGGAGATTCACTCTAAATCATTTTCTGTAAGCCACATGGTCCGCATCCTCGGACTAATGAGAAAGAAAAAAATATTTGTAAATATTCATGCATAATATATTGTATATATTGTTCAGTTGAGATCTGAATGATGTAAATCCTTTGTTGAGGGTTGAGGATTTATGTATGTAGATAATTCAGTTGATGTTTTTATATTGTTGCATATATGTGTCGTGCTGGAATTTCAAAAAATAATGACACTGTCTCGGGGGTGGCTAACCTGGGATGGGTCGATACATTGGTATCCAGTGCTGATCGCACAGTAGCAGTAGAAGTAGCAACTGAACGCACATTGGTTTACAGAATTATGATGAATTTGTTGCTGTTAAATTTAATTTTCAACATGAACTAAACTTTCTTTATTATAGGAAAATGATGTAATTTAATTTCAAACTATGCTTGCTTTTCTATGCTAATTTGCAGTAATTATCTTCTATATTTGGCTGATTTATTTTGAACGTACTGCTTCTAATTGACCGGCCATTAATTAGATGATCTTGATCTTGTGATTTGATGTCGAAAGAAGGAATTAAATGATAGAACTTGGATTTTTCAGCATAGATAAGTATAGGAATCAAAAGACTTATATGAACTTGTGTAGCCTAAAAAAAAAAAAAAATTTCGCTGGTCTTAATGCTTTCTTGTTTTTATTAATTTTCATACTCTTGTGTCGAATGATGAACAAGAATATTTCCAATTGACTATCAAAATAGGCTTTTGGGTAAGTTAGAGATTTCGATAATAAATAGAAAGGATTAATTTTAATTAGTCGGATGAGTTAAGCATAGTAAGAAATTAAGTGAAATTGGTTTCCGAGAAGTTCTTTTTCTTATTAATTTGATATTAAAAAATTTCTTTCTTTTCCTTTGATTATTTCCTTTAAATTGATTTTATTTCATATTGCAATTACAAACAACAAAAAAGAGATTTTTCTAAATAAAATTGAGATTAGTATAATTTTGGTACTTGTCAGAAGTAAACTTACCAATCCCTAAGGACGATACTCTTTTACTATAAAACTACAATACTGTGCACTTGCAGTTTTGAACCGATCAAGTTTTTGGCGCCGTTTTTGGGGATTGATTTCTTCTTATTTTTTCCAATATCGATACAAAGCAATCTTAGTTTTAATTTAGAATTTTTATTATTATTTTTACAAGTGTGTTTTTGATGTTGCATGCATCGTGCTAGATATCGTGACATTACCTCTTTTGATTAGGAGTTTGAAAGAACCTTTAGATCACGAAGAAAAAATCAAGTACTAGCCATGGCCGACGAACAATATGATGCACAACCACGCACCTTGAAGGATTATATACGACCAGTTGTGAATGATAATTACTCGATTATAAGACGTCAACCCATTCATGCCAACAATTTTGAGCTCAAACCGGCCTTAATCAACATGGTGCAACAAGCCCAGTTTAGTGGATCTCCATTGGATGATTCCAATATTCATTTGGCGATATTCTTGGAGATTTGCGACATTGTTAAGATTAGTGGTGTTACTGAAGACACCATTAGACTGAGATTGTTTCCTTTTTCCTTAAGGGACAAGGCAAGAGGTTGGCTACAAGCTCTACAACCGGGAAGTATCACTAGCTAGAAGGATATGGTGGAAAAGTTTCTTGCTAAATTATTCCTGCCTACAAAAATAACTCAACTCAGAAGCGAGATTGGTCAATTCAAGCAAAATGATTTTGAGTCACTCTATGAAGCATTGGAAAGGTATAAAGATTTGATTCGACACTGCCCTCAACATGCATTTCCGGACTGGTTGCAAGTTCAAATGTTCTACAATGGGTTAAATGGGCAAACTCGGACCATACTTGATGTTGTGTCTGGTGGAACTTTGATGTCAAAGATAGCTGAAGATGCTACTTTTCTTTTGGAAGAAATGGCTGCAAATAACTATCAATGGCCAACTGAAAGAACTATGGTTAGAAAAGTTGCAAGAATTTATGAATTGGATATGTTAGTAGCCCTTTCAGCTCAAGTTACTTCTCTATCTCATCAAATTTCAGCTTTGACAATACAAGGAATACCGCAAAGTGCAAAATATGTTGCAGCCCCTAGTATGACAGTTCCAAGTAATGAATCAAGTCAAGAACAAGTTCAATACATCAACAATCAGTACTATAACTATCGTGGTAATCCTATGCTAAATTACTACCATTCAAGGCTTCAAAATCATGAGAATTTGTCTTATAGAAACATAAAGAATGTGCTACAACATCCTCCAAGATTTGTTAATCAACCAAACGAGAAGAAGATATCACTTGAGGATGCCATGATTTCCTTTGTTGAGGAGACAAGAGCAAGGTTAAAAAACAATGATTCACGATTAGACAACATTGAGACTCATTGTAGCATCATGGAAGCCACTATGAAGAATCTTGAAGTGCAAATTGGGAAACTAGCCACAACCATCAATGCCCAACAAAAAGGAACATTTCCTAGTGACCCAAAAGTGAATCCAAAGGAACAATGCAAGGCCATCACACTTAGGAGTGGAAGAAAAATTGAGAGGTCACTATCAAAAGAAACCAAGTCCACCCCTACAGCTCCAACCAATGGCCAATGCCATAATACAGTAGATGAAGAAGAGATTGTGGATGATAAATTAAGAGAAACTAACAAGCCTCCAAAAATTTCATTTCCTGCCAATCCTCCTATTCTCCCTACTCCACTTCTTTACCCTCAACGTTTTCAGAAACAAAAATTAGATAAGCAATTTTCTAAGTTTTTGGATATTTTAAGAAAATTCACATAAATATTCCTTTTGCAGAATCTTTGGAACAAATACCAAACTATGTCAAATTCTTAGAGGATAATTTCTAGAGAAAAGATGCAGCAAACTACAACTCAATAGTTGAAGAAATTACCTGAGCATCTTCATTATGCATTCTTGGGTGATAGTTACACATTTCCAGTGATTGTTGCTGCATCACTCACACTCGAAGAAGAGGAAAAGTTGTTGCGTGTGTTAAGGGAGCATAGAACAGCCTTAGGATGCACTATTTCTGACATAAAAGGTATAAGCCCCTCCATTTGCATGCACAAGATTTTAATGGAGGAACTTTACAAACCATCGATCGAGCACCAAAGAAGATTAAATCCAGTAATAAAGGAGGTCGTGAGAGCTAAAATTTTGAAGCTCCTCAATGCTGGAATTATCTATGCTATTTCAAACAGCTTATGGGTAAGTCCAGTGTAGGTTGTACCAAAAAAAGGGTGGAATGATAGTGGTGGGAAAGGATCACAATGAGTTTATTCCTACGAGAACAATCACGGGTTGGCGTGTATGTATGGATTACCACAAGTTGAACAAAGCAACAAGGAAGGACCATTTTCCACTACCCTTTATTGATCAAATGTTGGATCGATTGGTTGGGTATTCCTACTATTACTTCTTAGATGGTTATTCGAGGTATAACCAGATTGCCATAGTCCCCAAAGATCAAGAGAAAACTATATTCACATGCCTCTATGACATATATGCATTTAAGAGGATGCCATTTAAATTATGCAATGCCCCAATGACATTTCAACGTTGCATGATGGCTATTTTTTCTGACATGGCAGAAGAGATAATGGAAATTTTTATGGATGATTTTTCATTTTTTGGTACCTCTTTTGATCATTGTTTGCACAATTTAGCTCTTATTTTGTAGAGATGTGAAGACAAAAATATAGTCCTAAATTGTGATAAGTGCCATTTCATGGTTCAAGAAGGGACTGTGATTGGCCATCGAGTGTCATCTAAAGGAATTAAGATTGGTCGTGCGAAAATTGCAAACATAGAAAAACTACCACCTCCAAAGAACGTGAAGGGAATTGGAAGCTTTCTGGGACATGTGGGATTTTATAGAAAGTTTATCAAGAATTTTTCTAAACTGTCCAAACCTTTATGTAATCTTCTTGAAAAAAAATTTGTATTTGACTTTGATAATGCTTATTTGCAGGCCTTTGATGCAATCAAGGAGAAACTAGTTTCAACACCAGTTATGACTGTACCTGATTGGAGTCAACCTTTTGAAGTCATGTGTGATACAAAGGATTGTGCAGTTGGAGCAGTATTAGGACAAGCAAGACAAACTATTCAAAGCCATCTATTACGCAAGTTGGACCTTGAATGATACTCAACTAAATTATACAACAACTGAGAAGGAGGTGCTTGCTATTGTGTTTGCTTGTGACAAATGTCAGTCTTACCTCATTGGTACAAAAGTGATAGTGTTCACTGATCATGCAGCAATTCGTTATTTGTTTGGTAAAAATGATGCTAAGCCTAGATTGATTCGTTGGATCTTGCTTTTTCAAGAATTTGATTTGGAGGTTCGAGATAAGAAGGGAAGTAAAAATTCAGTTGTTGATCATCTCTCTTGGCTGGAGCAGGAGGAATTGAGACCAAATTCAGAGATCCAAGAAGCATTCTCTGATGAGCAGTTGTTTGTATGTGAAATCAAGCTTCCTTGGTATGCTGATATTGTAAACTACCTACCCTGTAAGTACTGCCACCAGATCTCACTTACCACCAATGCAAGAGGTTTCTATATGATATGAAATATTATTTTTGGGATGAGCCTTTGCTGTTCAAAAGATGATCTAATCAAATTATCCGAAGATGTGTACCAGAAGAAGAGATGCAATCCATTCTCCATCATTGCCATTCATCATCATATGGAGGATATTTTGAAGCAACATGAACAGCAGCTAAGGTATTTCAAAGTGGTTTCTTTTGGTCGTTTATATTTTATGGTAGTTATACTCTTGTGAAGACTTGTGATTGGTGCCAATGTATGAGAAATATTTCAAGGTGTCAAGAGCTACCATTGAAAAATATCTTAGAGGTTGAGTTATTTGATGTTTGGGGAATAGATTTTATGGGTCCTTTTTGTCCTTCTTTTGTCTTTGTCTATATCTTGTTAGCAGTGGATTATATGTCAAAATGGGTGGAAGCATTGCTACAACAATAAATGATGCGAAGGTTATGCTCAATTCACAAGATTTGGCACACCACGATCTATTATTAGTGACGAGACTTTTGCAACAAGTTGTTTGCCAACCTTTTTTCTAAATATGGTATGAAGCATAATATAGCACTAAGCTACCATCCTCAAACTAATAGCCAAGCTGAAATTTCAAATCGAGAAATCAAGAACATCCTCGAGAAAACAGTCAACACCAATAGGAAGGATTGGGCAAAGAAGCTTGATGATGCTTTGTGGGCATACCGTATAGCTTTCAAAACACCTATCGAGATATCTCTTACCGATTAGTATTTGGAAAAGCGTGTCATCTTCCTGTTGAGTTGAAGCATAGAGCTTATTGGGCTGTAAAGAAGTTAAATTTGGTTTTAAAAGTAGTAGATGAAAAGCGACTCTTATAATTGAATGAGATGGATGAGTTTCCGAACGATGCTTATGAAAATGCGAAGATCTACAAAGAATGGATGAAAAGGTGGCATGATAAACATATTCTTAGGCATGAGTTCTCCCAAGGACAGCAAGTTTTACTCTTCAATTCGTGACTCAAACTCTTCTCGGGAAAGTTAAAATCAAGATGGATATGTCCTTATACAATTGACAATGTTTCCTATTTTGGAGCAATAGACTTGAAGGACAAGATAAAGAATATATTCAGAATTAACGGTCAGAGATTGAAACACTATTATAGGGAACAAGTTGAGAGGAACTGTGCACTTATTCCTCTTGGAGGCAACCCATATAACTTTCTTTTACTATTTTATTTTTTATTTTTATTTTGAATAATTTGGATTTTGATGTTGGTTTATTAGTAAGAATAAAGAGCTAGAAATTGCAAACTATAGCGGATTCTCCATGAAACCAGGGAAGTTCCTTTTATTTCTTCAATCTTTCTCTCCTTGGAATCACAATGAGGACATTGTTGAGTTAAGTTAGGGGTGTAAACTCCTATAGTCATTTTTATCCTCTTGATTGCTGGTTATTTTACTTTACTTGTGATTTTATAAGTCATGAGTTTTGGAAATTTCTTACCGAGCATGCATTTGACTATAATACTTTGATTGAATTTTTTTTGAAAATTTCTTTTATGCCAAGCTTAGTTTTGTGGATACTTTGATTTAAATCTTTGTCCTTGAAAATAATTGAGCACGTAGTTATTTTTTTCTTTATTTCCATTTTGTTGACAAAGAGAATGTGTAGAATCAACTAGGTCGAGGGAGTTCAATTTGCTTTACTCTAGAATCCGTTGATGGCTCCTTGAGGCAAAATCCTAGTTGATACCAAATATTTGAGAAATGATCTAGGCATTTTTTGTCATAACCAAAAATCTTTCCCAGCCATCCTAGTTATCATACCATCACTGCATGGTTATTTAAGCTTTTATTTATTCTTTTAACTGCATTAACCATTTCCGTTCTAAGCCTGAAGAACCATGAATTTACTTTTTATAGTTTGAGAAAATACTTTGGTGGGAATCGATATTTAAAGAGAAAGTTAGTTCAAACGAAATTATGCTCTGTTTAATCCAAGTGTATAAAAAAAGTATTTTTGCTGGGTTTGTTTTTTGCCCAGAGGTGATTTATCCATCATGGAATGAAGCATAAAATAGAGAAAACTCAATTAATGGAGTGCAGATCACTTCGGATTTTGTTAAAAATGTACTTGGTATTGCTTCATTAAGCACAGTGACAATAATGTCACCAGTATGAGCATGTAGTCGAGAAAGAGTTATGGTTGAAACCTATGGATATCTATTTTATTATTCTTTCTACCAAGTATTTTCCCAATTGGCTTTAATTTTCCTTATCCATTTCTTTCTTAGCCCTCACCTCATGGTCTGTCATTACAACCTGATTAAAGACCTTTTGATATCTGATTTTGGTGTTGACTACATTAGTGGAGCGGTTTTATGAAAATTGGACTTAGTTTTGAGAGAATTCCTTTGGTTTCAGTAGTTCTACTTCTATCTAAGTTTGCAGGTGGTTCGGAGATAAATTGACTATATCACACACACACAAACACTCAAGGACTTAGCTTTAGGTTGAAGTAGTCTTTTAACTCTTGCTTGACAAATTTCTAAATTTTGGATTGATTTTCCTGCTATCCTTGATATTAAAAGAGTAAGATGCTAGTAATGAAATCTAAATTCAGATAATGGCTTGGTGAGTGATGAAATTTTTCTATGGGTTCATTTTATTTTTATTTGAGGACAAATAAAGTTTTAAGTTTGGGGGTGTTTGATACTGTGCATAATTTCCTATTTTTATCACGTCTTAACTTTTAACTTTAATATAATTTTATTAATTTTTGTTGGTTTTAGGCTTCATTGTTCTCATTTAATTTATTTCAGTTTTAGAAGAAAAGAAAGATCCAAATTTTAGTGTCATATCGTCAATGGACTCTTTCTCTTGTTTAAAAAAGAAAATTTTAATTGAAGACTTTATAGTCTATAAAAAATGAAATTTTAATTGAAGACTTTGGAGCCTATAAAAAAGAAAATTTTAATTGAAGACTTTGGAGCCTATAAAAAAGAAAATTTTAATTGAAGACTTTGGAGCCTATATAAAGGAAAAGGAGAAACCCTAATTAAAGGAGACAATCTGCAGCCCTAGAGAGATAGCCGGCAGCCCTCTCTTCCTCATCTAGCAGTAGCAGCCAGCAACCACCAGTCCTCCTCATCCAGCAGCATCAGTTGATCTAATCCGGCACCAACAGCTGCTGCCTCCAACTGCTTCCTCACAGTCGGCACCTACCTCACCCCCTGCTCGGTATCCAGTGCTGATCGCAAAGCAACCCTCCACAGCAGCAGCGGTAGCTGAATGCACACTGGTTTACAGAATTACGGTGAATTTGTTGCTGTTAAATTTAATTTTCAGCATGAACTAAACTTTCTTTAGTCTAGGAAAACAATGTAATTTAATTTCAAACTATACTTGCTTTTCTATGCTGATTTGCAGTAATTATCTTTTATGTTTGACTGATTTATTTTGAAAATATTACTTCTAATTGACTGGAAATTAATTAGATGATCTTGATCTTGTGATTTGTTGTCGAAAGAAGGAATTACAGGATAGAACTTGGATATTTCAGCATAGGTAAATATAGGAATCGAAAGACTTATATGAACTTGTGCAGTCTAAAAAAAATCGATGGTCTTAATGTTTTCTTGTTTTATTAATTTGCATACTCTTGTGTAGAATGATGAACAAGAATATTTACAATTGACTATCGAAAGAGGCTTTTGGATAAGTTGGAGATTCTGCTAACAAATAGAGAGAATTAATTTTAATTAGTTAGATGAGTTAAGCATAGTGAGAAATTAAGTGAAATCGGTTTCTTAGAAGTTCTTTCTCTTATTAATTTGATATTCGAAAAGCAGTTTTCTTTTCCTTTGAATATTTTCTTTAAATTGATTTTATTTCATATTGCAATTACAAACAACAAAAAGAAATTTTTCTAAACAAAATTGAGATTAGTATAATTTTGGTACTTGTCAGAAGTAAAGTTACCAATCCCTGAGGACGATACTCTTCTTATCACTTTACAATAAAACTTCTATATTGTGCACTTGCAGTTTTGCACCGATCAATAAGGTCTAAAGGAGGAGTGTTTGTTAGTACTTAAATGAATGAGATTATATTTAAGTGAATGAGAGAAAGTTTGAACACAAAACTAATAATACGAATATTATTTATGTTTGTATTGTTGATTATTCAATTTACTTGGGCAAAATTGTTGAAATTTTTGTTTAATTCAATTTATAATGATTTATGGATCTTATATTTTGTTAATTGGTATGTTCTAATTGCAAAAGTTATATATTTTTTCTAGTGATGTTATATATGTAAGAGGAATACATATACATTGAAATATATTTTGTTGTGCATTCTCAAATAAGTCTTGAGAAGACCTCTAATATGTTTTGGTTAGTACTTAACTTATAATCGAATGTATTCTTATGCTATAAATTTACAAGAATATGAATCTCAAGAAGTTACTTGTAGTAAAATCCAGTTTGGATGATAATGTCACTTGGACTAGTGATATAAGTATATATTACCGCGAGTATGTACAGTGGTATAAACACCAAGTTAATATTGAGCATGATAATGAATGACAAGTGGGCAAAGTTAAGTAGTTATAAATGATGAAAAATATCATTTGTGGTGGGGGTGATTCTAAGTGTAAGTGTGATTGATATTACATATTCAATGCACTACAATGAATTATACTGGGAATTTAGCCAAGTAAAAATAAAATTATAGATGTTAATCGAGTTTTTAGCTAGCAAAAGATTAAAATTTATAAAGGATGGGGATAAAGCCCATATGATTAATCACACATGTTGGAACCTCGGCTCAATGCTTACTAACCATAAGTCTTGAGTTCAATGAGATAAAGTATATCATTAGTAGTGATTGCAAACACTAACAGTAAATATTCCATCCCAGGAGAAGGGTGTTTGAAAACCGTAGTGATAAAGTGAATGGTGAACTTTAAGTTTTTAATAAGGCTTACAAAAGTTTTCTTTAGTATGTTAAGCTACGGAACATACTTTATAAAGCTTACCTAGTGAGTGTGAAGTGTGGCTGCTTCTGTTGAGTTCAAGGGCTGGACTCTAGAGCATTAATGGCATAAGATACATGACACAAGGCCTGTAAACGTGTCGGCATATTTTTTGGCAAATTCTATGGGGAGAAGTCTCATGTGTGAGATATGTCCGATTAAACAAATAAGATTTGTGGTTCAAAGTATTATACTACCATATATTCTGTTTAACTTTGATGTGTATTCACTAAGTGAGGATTCAAGTCTAAAAGACATCTTCATCTAGGCATGAACCTCAAAGGATTATAAAAATCATATTTTCAAAGTTTTATCGAGTCAAAATATTTTTAAAATGGTGGGGATTGTTGATGTTTTTTCAAAATAACCTTGGATTTTAAGTTTGGGATGTTTTAGAAAATCAAAGGAAAGAAGAAAAGAAAAGGAAATTCAAGTTGTAAATTGTTCAGTTGACTGAATGGACTCATTCAGTCGATTCAGTCGACTAAATGGTCATTCAGTCAACTGACTGATTAATTCAGTCGACTGGATGTAAGGCTGAAATTTCCTGGAACTCTTTAGAACTTTCTTAGTCGACTAAATGAAAGACCTAATCGATTATATGTTCGAAAATTTTGAATTTTCAGAACGTTGAATGATAGTTGAATGTGAATAAAAGTGTCCTTTGAGAAAGAACACTTAATATTTAGTTTAAATTAGTTTCCTACTAAAACAAGGTGTCTGTAATGAAAAGAAACACAAATTAGACACTATAAAAATGTCTATAACTATCATAATTAATAGATTACAAACATATATAGATTTCAGGTTTCCTTTCTTATTCTTCTTCTCCTTATCTAAAAAACCAATCTTCTTATGTTTAAAAATTAATCCTGCAAATTTCAAAACATAAGTGCATTTCATCCATAAACTCATAGAAGCTGTTGTAGGTTATTCTTCACGAGTGCAAAGTGCAGAATAACAAGAGAGCTCCATTGTATCTTAGGAAATTCACCGGAAACCTTCTTGCATCAATGAGGTGAGAATTAAACCTTATTCTCTCTTATTCTTTTTAATAAACAGCTCTCAGAAAATTTTGCCAATAGAAATCTCAAAGGTCTAATGCACATAGGAGTGTGAAATTGGTCAGTTCGATTGATATGGGCTAGTTAAAAAAATGAACTAAATTTTTCAGTGTAAAATTTTTCTATTAACTTTACAAACGTGTTCCAAATTTTTTCGATTGACTTAAAATCAATCGGTTTTCGGTTAAAAATTTGTTAACTGCAACAAAATTTACAAACAATTCAATTAAATATTGTTTTACAGCGTACCTTTCAGTCATAATGTATGCATGCAATTTTGTATGAGTCATTTTACCAAGCATTTTAAGCGCAAAAGTGAGAGAATTATGTGATGTAGGGGAAAATTCTCCACCCAGTGACATAACGACATGTAGCACCTTCCACAAACAAAAAATTTAATTTCACAGATAAAACAGAGCAACCAATCGAATGGTTATATATGGAAAATGATGTAACTGTAATTTCACACTAGAATCTTAATCCTACTACGGCGCTCCAACTTATGGATAACCTAGTACTATCAAAGCACTACCAACTTATGGATAACATAGTCTTATCAGAATATTCTAGCCTTTGGAAATTCTAATCCTATCATGATACTCA
Source organism: Bretschneidera sinensis (assembly GCA_023935145.1). Lineage (NCBI taxonomy): Eukaryota > Viridiplantae > Streptophyta > Magnoliopsida > Brassicales > Akaniaceae > Bretschneidera > Bretschneidera sinensis. Next base: position 49,761,382 of record CM043701.1, read on the forward strand.
ATATAAATCACTTTCCTAATTGGACTCTGCTCCAAAACATTATATAAATGAGCTCTCACTATCAAAGGTAACTCACAATTCTCTCTAGATTCTCTAGCTTCCTTATTATCAAAAGTCATATACTAAATTAGGCATCAGAGAGTTCCCTCGGAGGCACGGCTTCGATCCTCCAACGAATTTTAGGTTTTTCTCTCATATTTGTGTGCACAGGTTTCACATTTCGATCATTTGGGTACCTGACAGCTTTTTGGAATCAATAAATTGACGTTGTCTATGGGAAATCTTTGTTTCTACAAGGAAAGAACTAATCTGTCACGATGCCACTCAAGAATCCTGCCAAGAATGTCGTCGATTCAACAACAGTCATTACCCGAGCCTATAGCCACAGTCAACAACTTGGTTCTGGACTCCCAATCATTCAAGAGCATGCCACCTCCAACCAGAACCCTAGTGATTCATCCGATGGGCGAACCAGACAAGAGAAGTTTTTTGAGTCAAACCTGTCGAACTCCAAGGCTCAAGAGAATCTAGAAGCATCGATCGCACAAAAGTCAACCACATTAGTCATGCAAGAGCAGTTTATGGAACTCATCCTATTGGTAACGGGCCCAGTCGTCAAGCTCGAAGGGCAAAACTCAACCTCCTTCGTCTTCATCATCTCAGTGAAGCCCTTGACCAATGAGTCATCTGAACTCCAACCATCTGACTCACACTCAGTCCACCATTAGATCTACTCTCGACCCTGTGTCAAAGTCTCGAGGTTTCTGCACCTCCAAAAATTACACCTATCTGGATAGGAAGCTGGAAGATATAGACAGAAGGATAGGAGAAGCTTTTAAAGGATGAGGCACCAATATCCTAGAAGAGCTCAACTCCTAAATTCCTCCTTTCACCTAGGATATTCTCAATGCTCCTCTCCTACGACATTTTAGAATGCCCATCATCAAGGTATACGATGGTACTATAGATCTTATGGATCATCTTCAACTCTACAAGGTAACCATGATGCTACACTGCCACCCAGACACAATATTGTTCCAAACTTTTCCTTTGACTCTCAAGAAAATTGCCAGCACTTGGTACTCCTACCTCAAAAATGGTAACATCAGTTCTTTTAAATAACTAAGTCATGCCTTTCCCACACACTTCTTCAACAACAAAGGACCTCAGAAAACCTTGGAAAGTCTGTTCAACATTATTGAACGCAAAGGGGAGAAGCTTTGAGAGTACATCTCACGATTCAATGTTGTAGCCTAGGCGATCCCAAACCTCGATCCAATGGTGCAGACTCTTGCGTCCATAAATGGGCTTAGGTCGAGTACTTTCAGCTCCAAGTTCAGTAGGCGCCCAGCCATATGAATGAGATCCTCCCTTAGCCTGAAAAGTACATGATTACCGAGGATGATCAAGAATTCCAAAACGAAAAAGAAGAAAGATTCTCTTTTTTTTTATGATGACAAAACCACAATGAGAAAATAAATTAAAATCTAAGTGTTTGGTTTTTTTAAGAAAAAACAGACGGAGTCTCCTTGGTTTTTGTGATAAAAACCATATGTAATTTTTTAAAGACAACCAACCAAGCATTTATAAAGCAACTACAATGCAAACAAGTAAATTATAACAAGGAGCAAAACTACCCCTTAATTTATGCTTACATTACATTTACATAGATTTTTCTCTTTTTCTCCCTTTATAGGTTTTTCTCTTTTTCTCCCCCTATTTTTCAATATCATAAAGTGGAGTATAAGTAAGGTAAATGAAGATCAATAAGCATAGATAGGTATTTATATAGGTAAGAGTCATAGACATAAAATATGAATGAAAGGTAAGGAACTTAATCATTCCCGAGTGTACCCAGAAAAAAAATTAGCATAAAAACTCAAAAAGAGCATAAATCCTCAAAGTTGCCTACCAGCACAAAAAGGAGCTAAAAAAAAGAAATAAAATTCTATCTCATTTATAGAAAGATAATGTTAAAAAAAACTTGCACACAAAAATTTAGCCTAAAACAATGAGGTTAAGTGCTCCCGAAAAGAATCAGAAATAAAATGAAAAAGCTGAAATAAACACCAAGCAAGCCTATATAACAAAATAGATTCTTAAGAGCTAAAAATGATAAACCATTTATAAAATCTAAGGCTCCCATGAATCTGGTAAAATACATAAAAAACAAAATAAAATCTAAGCATCCATGGAAATGTCTAGAAAATGCATGAAATATAAAGTAAATGTACTTACAAAAGTTCTAAAATCTGAAAGACATAAATGGAAAAAGAAAGATAATATGGAATTCTATCAAGGTGTATCCTCAAAAGAGCGACGATGGATATCAGTTAGCATCTCATCCTACATGCACTCCATATGATCTCAAAAGCTTTCAAACTACCCTTCAATCATATCAAAGTGAGCATTCACTGTGACGAAGAGAGATGTCATTCCTTCCTTGAGGTCGTGTAAGGTAGTTAACACTAAGTTGTTGAATTCAGAACCACCAACACCACCAGAGGGATCACCTTTCTCTATCTCTTGTTCTTCAGCTTCCATGTCCTCGTCCTCTTCACTAGGGGTGAGCATGGAACTCGGTTGACCCGCAAACCCAATCCAAATGATATAATGGGTTAGGTTAGGTCATTTTAGAAGTTGGGTTGGGTTGGGTTGAAGAATTTTTTAATCCGATGAGTTAGGTTAGGTTATGGGTTCAAAATTTTCAACTCGACCCAAACCAGTAACCTAATCAAATATATAATTATATTTTTTATATTTATTTAGTATAAAATAATGTATAAATAATTATAGTATAATATTAAAATATATAATTATAAAATACCCATTGGTGTGTAAAATATGTTGTAGATACTCCAAACATGTCATGAAAATTATATTTTCTTTTGTTGCCTTGAATGATCAAAAGAAAGGTGTCAAACCTAAATTATTCTGATACATGAAACAAACTTTTATCCCTTCTAAATGAATTCACAAAAAACAAACAAGTCCTGCAAAAATCAAGTCTGAGATGTAAGAATGAAGAACTTAGAAAGAAGTGGTTGCTCATTAATAATACAAATGTCAAGGAATAATTTAACATATGATAGCAATTTAATTTTCCTCTATATGACTCTGTAAAATTAGTTTCAATAGTACTTATTAATATGGAATTTAGTCTCAATATTTTCCTTATTTTTATCAGTAAAATCAGTTTCAATAGGCACACGGATTTTATTTGTAATATGTATGGATTTGGTTATGGATTTAGTAGAATATTTTTTTTATGTAATACGTATAATTTAATTTTTTAGTAAAAAAATGTATCAACCCAGTGACCCAAACCGATTAGAATGGGTTGGGTTAAGTTGAGGTTGGATGTGTTCATGGGTTGGGTTGGGTTAAGATTTTTTCAACCCGATATGAATGGATTAGGTTAAATTTTTAGGCTAACCTAACCTATGCTCACCCCTACTCTTCACCAGCCTCAGTGAGTTCAACATTTCTCCTCTAAACTCCTGTAGCTCTATCAAGTGTGGTATTGATAGTACACTCCCAAGTTATCCTCCAGCAAAAGAAACACCGCAATACTTTAAAATCTGAGTGATTAGCATACCATAGGGAAGACCACCAAGTTTCTTCTCTGGGCCTTCAATCATTTTATATCTAATTCCATTCATTATATTCCAAAGAATGTAGACATCTAGCTGACTTACATAGGTATAGCTGACTGACATAGGTATGGTTATCCTTCCTAGGTGAGATATAGTACCTAATGATCAGATGCACTACTCTACTCTCAATGTTTAGTGCATTGGTGTCCTTGAAAGAGGCACTGAACATATAGTTTAGGTCTCCTCTAAGAATCCCAACGGCATCATGTTTTTTTCAAAATCCTCAGCCCAATTGAATGTGTTAACCCATTCTTCACCACCTTTTGGTATTTTCAAAATATCATATAGTACATTTGTATTTTACCAAATTTTGTTTTCCCTTAACATATGTGCTAAAAGACATACCAACAATAGAATTTTTTTCTAAATTTTCATAGAACAACCTAATTAATTGCAGATAAGCATGCTCTCTCAAAGTAACAATCGATGTTCAACCAATAATAGTAAATTAATGCTCAGTATTCATATCATTAGACCTTAAATTATGGAAATCTATATAACAACCTATAATTATTTCTTTTGAAGAGATATGGTTATCATACTGTGCTTTTGGTGCAATATTGATGAAGAGCATGAAGTCCACAATCACCTTTCAGTGTTTGCTAGTGACGGATCCATCATCACTTTTCATGGAGGGAGTAAGAACAGATTTGTGCATTTTTGGAGAAAATAAATCTCGTGTATGTGAGAAAACGAATAAAAATGTGTTTCTAATGAGGATTTTAGAAGAAATTTGATGAGAAAATATAGAAATTTGAGGAGACAACGAGAGGAGGTGCGACTAAGGTTTAGAAAATTAGGAATTTTTTAGGTTAAAGATGAGCTAGGGTATATAAAGGCACGATTGGGTAGTTGACTTTCCAAAATGGATAGTTGACTATCCAATTTAAATGAAAAGCACAAGTAAGGGTTTTTTTAAGGACGATCGATTGTGCATAGGGACAATCGATTGTGCATAGGGACAATCGACTGTCAAAACTATCTAAAGTTTATGTCTCTTTGTCAGTCGATTGTCCAATATGCACAGTCGACAATACAATTCCAAGAAATAGATTTTTCAAAATAATTTTGCAAGATTTGATTGCTTTATGCTATTTTTGAGTGAGGGAACATCAAATTGAAAATTAATCCTCATTCACTCAATAACAAACATGTACATGATGCATACAAAATCAAACAAAATTTCTCATGCCAAGTTCCATTCTAATCATGCAAAATCTATCTTCATTTAAGGGCTTTGTAAGAATATTTACTAGTTGTTTCTTTATATCTCATTTTTTAGTATGATCTATCAAAAAGTGATGTCTAATCTCAATATGTTTAGTTCTAGAATTTTGAATCAGGTTTTTAAAGATATTGATAGCACTAGTATTCTAAAAAAATATTGAAATATTTTCAAAATGCATGCCAAAGTCCTCTAGTTGTTGTTTTATCCATAAAACTTGTGCACAACAACTACCAGCGACAACATATTCTGCTTCGACCGTTTATAGTGTAACCAAATTTTCTTTATTAGAATACCAAAAGGTTAGCATACAAACGAAAAATTGGCATGTACTACTAGTGCTTTTCCTATCTAGCTTGCAACCCGCAAAATCAGCATCTGAATATCCAATTAAATCTAAAGAAGATTCTTTTTAATACCATAAACCTTAACTTTAAGTTCCTAGAAAATATCTTAAGATTCTTTTAACAACTATTAAATGAGATCCTTTTGGATTAGCTTGGAATCTAGCACATATGCATACACTGAACATTATATCAGGTCTACAAATAGTTAAATAAATTAAAAGACCTATCATGCTTCTATACTTTGTAATTTCTACACTTTTACCTACTTCATCAAGGTCTAGTTTTGTTGATGTGCTCATAAGAGTCCCAATTGATTTTGCATTCTCCATCCCAAACCTCTTTATCAAGTCCTGTTGTATACTTGGATTGGTTTATGAAGATGCCTTCCTTAGTTTGCTTGATTTGAAGTCCGAGCAAGTAATTGAGTTCTCCCATCATGCTTATCTCAAACTCACCTTACATACGCTCAATAAATTCTTAACACATAGTTTCATTAGTAACACCAAATATAATATCATCGACATATATTTGAACTATTAGTGTGTCATGCTCATGAGTTTTGGTAAAAAAGATTAGTTTCTACTTTTATTCTTGAAAAATCATTATCAAGTAAAAACTTACTTAACCTTTCATACCATGCTCTTAGAGATTACTTCAACTCATTGAGAGCTTTAGAAAGCTTGTAGACATGGTTTGGAAGGTTAGGATCTTCAAAACTGAGAGGTTGTTCAACATATACCTTTTCTTCAGTAAAACCATTTAAAAAGGCACTTTTAATATCCATTTGAAATAGTTTGAAATTCTTAAAACATACAAATGCAAGAAACATATGAATAGCCTCTAAGCTAGAGACGAGAACAATGGTTTCGTCAAAGTTAATTCCTTCTTCTTGACTATAACCTTTTGCTATAAGTCTAGCTTTATTTCTAGTAACTATTTCATTTTCATCCATTTTATTTCTATGATCGTATGATCTTTTGGTTTAGGAACAAAGGTCTATACATTATTACTTTCAAATTAATTTAGTTCTTCTTGCATAACAAGAATCCAACTTTCATCATTTTCAGCTTCAGAAAATATCTTTGGTTCTAATTGAGATAATAAAGCTACATAATTACAAATATTTTTAATTGTAGAGCGAGTTCTTACCCCTTATAAAAGATCACCAATTACTTGATCAATTGGGTTATAATTCACATACCTCAAATCTTTAGGAAGATCATCTCCTTGTTGACTTGTTGAGTGTTGATCCGCCTTTGGTACTTTTTCCCTTTAAATCACTTGAGGTTGATTCTCTTTAGGGTCAACAATAGGATTAATGGAATCCATTTTTGGCATGAAACCCACATCATCATCTAAAGAAGCAACTTTTCCACTAGACAAAGTATTAGTTTCATCAAAAGCAACATGAACGGATTCTTCAACCACTATAGTTCTTTTGTTAAAGACTTTATAAGTTTTACTAGATATTGAATATCCCAAGAATATTCCTTCATCAGTCTTAGAATCAAATTTACCTAAATTAACTTTATTGTTATTTAGGATGAAACACTTTCAACCAAAAGCATGAAAATATGAAACGTTTGGCTTTTTACCCTTCCATAGTTCATATGGGGTTTTCTTGAGTATAAGCCTAATAAAAAAAATCTATTAAAACATAGCAAGCAATGTTTATCACTTCCACCCAAAAATATTTTGGTAAATAATTTTTACAAAAAAGAGTTCAACCAATTTCTTCTAAAACTATGTTTTTACTTTCAACAACACCATTTTGTTTATGAGTTCTTGGAGCTGAAAAATTATGACAAATTCCATGATCATCACAAAATTTAGAAAAACTTTTATTTTCAAATTCCTTTCCATTAGGCTTGAAATAGCAATACAATTTTCAATTTTGAACATTTTTACAAAAGTTTTCAAATCCTTTAAATGTTTCATCCTTATAAGTAATAAAGATAACAAAAGTATATCGAGAATAGTCATCCATAATAATAAGAGTATATTGATAGCCACCGAGACTAATAGTGCTAATTGGACCAAATAAATCCATGTGCAATAGTTCTAATGGTCTGGTAGTTGAAATCACATTTTTGGATTTAAAAGAGATTCTAATTTGTTTTCCCATTTGATAAGCATCACAATCTTTGTTCTTTTCAAAATTGATTTTGGGAAGTCCAATAACTAAATCTTTTTTAGAAAGGGTTTTAATTAAATCCATATTCACATGGCCAAGTCTTTTATGCCATAATCATGAGTTTTCACTAAAAGCTGAAAAATATTTTTCATTTTCCAAAGGTAAAATTTTGATATCAACTATATAGACATTTTCATGTCTATGGCCAACAAATTTAATCTTGTTACTTTTGATATCTATTATAAGACAATGAGAGAATTCAAAAACAACTTTATTATCTTTATCACATAATTGACTAATGCTAAGTAAATTATTCTTAAAACCTTGCACAAGTAAAACATGATCAAGAATTGAAGAATTTTTACCAACTTTTCTATATCCAAGGATCTTCATTTGAGTGTTATTTCCAATGGTGACATGTCCAGCATCTTTAGGAGTGAAGTCCATCAAGAATCTTTGATCATTGGTCATATGTTTTGAGTACCCGCTATCAAGATACCAATTCTCTCCTTTTTCCTTCATGTGAAAGCATATCTACATCACACAAGGATATACGATTGCACTATTAGGTACTCAAAATTTTTTGGGTCTTTTCGGGTTAGTCCTTTAAAATAAAAATCATTTAGGAACCCATACTTTCTTAATTGTATAAGATGCTCCATAATCATAGAAATGTGGATGATGCAAGATTCTAGATTGATAATCATAATAATTTCTAGGATGTCTAGAATATGCATATTTATCATTCTTTGGATGAGAATATCAAGCATTCCTAGAGTACATGTTTCTATCATTATAAGAGTGATGAGGATAAATGTTATTTCTAGGATAAGAATGTTATTTCTAGGATAAGCATTCTTAGCATGTGAATTTCTATAATTAGCATTAAGTTGTTTATTCTTAGTATTTGAATTTTTAACATTTGAATCTTAGGATTTTTAACATTTTTCAAAGGTACATTATTAATATTACTAAGAGTCTTAGAAGTAGAAGGAGCATCAACATTTAAAGCACTAACAAAGACAATTTCTTTTAGTTTTTGTTTGCCTAATAGAGAGTAACTTTGCTAGATTTTTCTCCATTTGTTCTTTGATAAGCTAACACTTCATCTATCTTTATTTTTCCACTCATAAGTCTAGATATAATGTTATTCAAATCATTCATTTTCTTTTCCAAACATTATTTTTATTAACTAAAACCACTTGTGGTGATTTGCTTAAATCAAAAGAAAGTTTTTCTTTTTGTTCCTTCAAGGATTCCATCTGACTAGAGAGTGATGAAGTTTCATTTTTAAGATTAATTTTTTTAGAACTAAACTTCCTCAATTTTTCATGCAATTCATTTATAGCATCAAGTAATTCTTCTTTATCAAAATAATTGTTATCGAGAAAGAATCAGTTACGTCATGTTTATCATCAATTACCATTAAGCAAAAATAAACAATTTTCTTGTAGTTGATTTCTTTGTCCGAGTTTTCTTCTTCCTCATCAGTCCAAGTGGCTACCATAGCTTCTTCTTGGAGTACTTGTTTGGTTTTTTTGCTAAAGGACAATTAGATTTGATGTGTCCGGGTTTTTTAAAACCGTAACACACAATAGGATTTTTCTTAAATGTGTTATCCTTTTTATTTCCTTTCTTGTTCCTTTTCAAGAATCTTTGAAAATTCTTGGTGATGAGAGCCATTTCTTCATCATCACTACTCTCATTTTCCTCTTCTTCTTCTTCTTCCACCTTATTGCTTGTGGTAGCTTTGAGAACAACAACCTTTTTCTTCTTTGACTCATCATCAACCATACGTTGATTTATCTCCTCCATCTTGTAAGTCAATAGAGAACCAAGAAGTATTTCGACATAGAGTGTATCAAGATTTTTTGCTTCTACAATTGTTTTCTTCTTTGCTTTCAAAGTTGATGGCAAGAATCTAAGAATTTTCTTTGTCAACTCAAACTCCCCAATGTTCCTACCAAGAAGCTTTAAACCATTAATAATTTTAGTAAAATGAAAATACATTTCAAAGATGGTTTCGATAGGAGACATTTTAAAAGATTTAAATTTCTTTACTTCACTAGTGCCTTCATATGTAACTTGAAGTTTGTCTGATATTTCTTTAGCAGAAGTAAAAGCAAGATTTTATTATATTCATCTATCTCTAAAGTACAATGTAACATAGCAGTAGCTCTATTGTTTAAAGAAACAAGTCTACAATCTTCATCATTATATTCTTCCTCTGTTTTAGCAACAAAGGTTTCAGTTCCTTCAACCTTTTTCATAGGAAATTGAGGTCCATTTTTTTATTATCCTCCATAATTGATAATCTTGACCTTCAACAAAGATTTGAATTCTATTTTTTCAATAAGCATAATTTGTTCCATTGAACAAAGGTGGTAAAGTGTAATAGTGACCTTCATTATACGAGTTAGAAGTTATAGGATCTACTCAAGGATATTAAGCCTTAAAACTAAGAATGGAGCTTTGATACCAATTGTAAACGGAAATACAACCCAAGAAAGGGGTGAATTGGGTCTTTAAAAATTTTTGCACACAACAAACAAGTTTTACAACAATTAATTCAAGTAATAACAGTAAATTACTGGAAATTAAAAAAGTAAGGGAAAAGAAAGTGCAAACGCAATTTATAATGGTTCGACAATATCAGAAATCCTTCCAACCTTACGTCCACTCTCTTCAACAATTCCCTTGAAGCTTTCCATTGAACAAGCAACTTCTAGGTGTTGCTTAAACTGTTACAAGAATTTCTTCTTCAAGTGTTTTATACCCAAACACTTTCAAGAGTTATACACACTCTTACAAACAGGAGTTAAACCAACTCTTACACATATAAGTTAAACCAACTATTTACAAGGATTGTAGAATAGGAGAGAGTTTACAAGAGAGATTGTAATTAAAGCTTTTACAACTGAATAGTATCTCTCTTTTAAGAATCAAAGCTTAAAGAATGGCTCAAGAAGATTTTTGATAGCTTTGAAGATTAAAAATCAGCTTTTTAGGAGATTGAATGATTTTGATCAATTTTTTAAGTTCAAATGCTCATTTGGGATGGGTATTTATAGCCTCTTATCCATTTGGCTGTTATACCCAATAACTAGCCATTTTATGGCTGTTGGAGCCTTGTCTTTCGACCTTAATTTCAAAAACTAGCCGATAGAAGGACAAGGTAGTTGATTATGCAAGATAGGCAGTCGACTGTCTCTTTTAAATTTGAAATTTGAAATAAAAACGGCACTAGACAGTCCACTATCTTAATGGGCAGTCGATTGTGGAAGGCTGTCATATATCTACAGTTGACTGTCATATATCTACTGTCGACTGTCCACTTGTTTTAAAAATGGACTTGATGGTTAACATTGGACAGTCGACTGTCCATTTTGCATAGTTGTTTATCCATTTAAAACTTATCAAGTTTACTCATTTTTTTAGATAATTAAGATTTTAAATGAAATAAAAACATTTTAACAAAATGTTTTAGAGCCATAATTAAGCTAAGAAATTGAAAGTAAAGAATTACAAATTGAATCAACTACCTTAAAGTCTAATCTAGGTCTTCAGACTTATTCTGGTGTCGTTCAAGTGTAAGCACTTGATTACGCCCAAAGTATAACACGATTATTGTAGTATGGCATTGGGGTGTCGATTCCACAAGGAAACAAGTTAGGTACAAAGGAAAATGTATAAACCTTAAAACGAACGATAAAAGTTAAACAAAAGATTTTTGGGTTTTGATAATGAGATAATATGAGAAAAATTGCGTAAATGTAAATGAAATATAAAAGAGAAATAACAAGGTTCCAAGAATCCTCCTTAGGTTCGTTCCCTATTTTCACTCTTGATTTAATTGATTTTATCTCGATTGCAAGTTTCACCTCCCAAACAAGCAATCAGAATATATTCAATCAAGCATATTTATAACTCTAATATAATTGCTACAAATTAATCATTGATTCCAGTTCATGCACACATGACCGATCTTAAAGATCATCAAGAAACGACAATATATCTTTAATGACAATATCACAGTAATGGAAAATCAATAAGATAAATCTATCGGAATCAATCACATCCAAACAACCTTAATGGAGGAGAAGGATGCAATCACCGAATTAAGAGAATCTAAAAGAAGAAGAATAAAAAGTGCATCTATCACATGAACTCAAATCCTTCTTACTTAATCAATGAATAATTCATAAATAATAAATCCGTACAACCGAATCAAGAACAGGAAATAAAGAATAATAAATCCCTAAAGATTCATCCCTTTCCCTTGTAAGATGATTAGTTGGCCATTGAAATCAAGGTGGAAGAACAATATGGATGCTTTCCCCTTGATTTGGCCATGGAGTTCAAGGTGGATGAACAATATGGATGTTCTCCCCTTGATTTGCAACCAAATAAAACTTGAAAAAATGCTAAACTTGGATCCCAAAACCTTGCTCTCTCTTTTCTTTCTTGAAAATGAATGTTGGCTGCACACTCTATAAGCATCTATTTATAGATCACAAGTAGTTAGGGGAATTTTGGTCCAAAAAATGTCATTGTGCAGCCCTAATTTGGTATTGGACCGAGTGGGAGCTAGAAAGTGAGAGGTGCAGCGCTGGAAAGTGAGGGGCGCGGCGCTAGGTGGATGCTGATCTGGAGGCGTGACCTGTGTCTACTAAAATTGCCATAACTTTCTCTAGAAAACTCCTTTTTATGAATCGTAAAATTATCCAGAAAATAGACTTCCGGATCTTTCTAAGCATATATGGTTCATCTCCTGATTCTTTCTACATTAATATAGTTTAATCTGCAAAGATGATTGATCTGTATGGGAAATTCTGGCAATTTAGTGAAACTCATTTAGCTTGTATGCAGAAGTGCACACACTAGTGTGTCTACCCTTACCTTGCTCCAAAGTGATGCACACACTTGTGTGCAGTCTTTTAACTTACTGGAATTTATTACTCCAACCTTATTTTAGACTTTAACCATCTTTGAGTCATGTTTGGACATGTCTAAACATTAGACAAATACGAGCACCGACACCCAAGATCTTTTGGCTCTTTAAAGATGGATCGCTTTATCATCTCTTTTGTACTCAAAGCACCTGAAAATGCATCGAATTAAGTCAATGATTTATGAATATTACTTTAGAGTTATTAACATGTAAAAGTGCGATTACGACTGAGATCAACCCTAAAATGCTAACAATTAAGTATTGTTTAGATGCATTATATGACTCTCATCACAACCCCCAACTAGCTTATTGCTAGTCCATAGCAATTCAAGCGAAATACATAAAATGAATTCTTTATTTAGAAATCAAATCAAAATATAGCAATGCTGGTGTTAACCAAGAGTGATTCAAAAATCTTTGTCTCAAAAATCATGCATAACATACAACAAATAGAATCATTTAATATCACTCAAGTCCAAGAATAATCCAAATGTCAACCTTAAAATCATTATTGACTCTTAACATCCATCTTACCACAATACATTAGTCCGAACACCTGATTTTATACACAACATTCATGAATACAAGTCTTAGCCTCTAAAAACATAATAAATTGCGTGACATCAATTACAAACCAAGCTCCATAGGCTTACTTTTCAAATCACTCTCCACTTATGTAGAAAAATCACACTACATCGGATCAATAGGTCTTTAATAAGCTTGTAACGTTAGGCTAGGGTAAAGGTCAAGAAAGAACGGGAAAGTTTAAACAAATAAAAGAACTAAGTCTCTTAATTTAAACACAACCACTTTAAGCACAAGATAACCTTCAACACCCACTCTTTCAACCATTTTTCGAGTATTTCTCGCAATAAATTACCTTCTTTTTTTTCTTTTCTTCTTTCTTTGCCATAATTCATTTTTTTCTTTTTTTTATTTTGGCATAAGACCATTCAGCTCCTCTTTCATTCTTTTCTTTTCTTTTCCATAACCCCCAACTTATCTCTTTTAATGTACTTGGGTTATGGTAGTAATATTTTCTCATATTTTCACCCTTACTCTTCTTAAGTGCTTCTCAACAAATGTGTATAACTAAGTACTTTTAAAAGAAGGGTAAGGATAAAATATTTTTAAGCTCATAAAAGTAAGTAAATGGTTTATCGAAAGAAACAAGGCTCAATTTTTTTTTTTTATTTTCAAGAAAAATGCTCAAATAGGTGACTAGCGATAAATATAACAAGGGTAAGTTTGAAAGGCTCAAACGGTTTAAAAATGGCCTATATCATATCCTAAGTAGTGTGCATTCTATGATTTTCGCCTCAAGTGATTATCAAATAAGTTCTAGAGCTTGTTGAGACCGCAAAAGTATTCACAAAACAATCGCACATAAAACTTCTCCAAATGCTTTAGACTAATCACGCAATCTTACCACAACCCAGAGTCTCAAACCAAAGAAAAATTGACACTTAATTTATTCTCAAAGCGAAGCAAGATTTAACTTCTTCTAAACGCTATATGCTATCTCAATTAGGTTCATATCATCGACATGTGAATTAACTCCAAGGTTAACACAAAGCATGCTAAAAACAAACAAAAAGGTAAAATGACACCAAGTAGTTCAATGAAAAACAGGAATATGTTTCCTCCACCCCCAACTTAAAGTAGACATTGTCCTCAATGTGAAAGCAAAAGATAAGGAAACTCCCTTTGTAGCCAAAAGTGCACAGAAGCTGAAAATTGTGCACCATCGTTTGAACTGTTTTGTATATTTGTCCCTGAAAAATAAATACGAAAGTAAAAATGGAAAACAACAAAATACTAATAATAAAATGTTAGGAATCATTTTTTTTTAAAAAAAATTAAATTAAACTAAAAACTAACAATTAAGATTGAATAAAAACTAACTAAAAACAAAACAAAAATAAAAAGAAAAATGTACCTTTGTTGTGTGGTCAAGGTGAGTAGATCGGATCCATAAGCGGAATCTCTTCCACTTCCTGATCATGTCTGTCGATTAAGATCTTAAGTCATTGACCGTTTACTTTAAAGACCCGACCATCTCTAGTATCCTCAATTTCTATCGCCCCATTTTCAAAAACATTTTTTACTATAAAAGGGCAGTCTATCTTGACCGAAGTTTTCCAAGATGCTTATGAAGTCTGGAGTCGTATAAGAACACTCGATCATTGGGTTTAAATGTTTTCCTCAAAAAAAATTTGTCATGGAATACCTTCATCTTAGCCTTATAGTTTCTAGAATTTTCATAAGCATCGTTTCTTAATTCTTCTAACTCGGTCAGCTGATATTTTCGAAGTTTACTTACTTCGCCCATATCAAAATTAGAAGACTTGATGGCCCAATAAGCTCGATGCTCAAGCTCCACAGGTAAGTGGCAAGGTTTTCCAAAAACAAGCTGATAAGGCGACATACCTAAGGGAGTTTTAAAGGCTGTACGGTAAGCCCAAAGCGCATCAGTTAGTCTCAAAGACCAATCTTTGCGATCGGGGTTAACCATTTTTTCGAAAATTTGTTTAATATCCCTATTAGCGAGCTCCACTTGTCCACTAGTTTGTGGATGATAGGCAGTAGAGATTTTATGTAATACCCCATATTTTTTCATTAAAGCTTCAAAAGAACGGTTGCAAAAATGTGTACCTCGATCACTAATTATAGCACGTGGTGTACCAAATCGAGACAACACTTTTTCTTTAAGGAATTTAATCACCGTTCCATTATCATTGTTTCGACACGCTGCTGCCTCTACCCACTTGGATACACAATCTATTGCTACAATGATATACTGGTACCCAAAGGAAGAGGGAAAGGGTCCCATGAAATCGATGCCCCAACAATCAAATATTTCAATCACTAAAATAGGGTTCAGGGGCATCATATTTCGGCGCGACACAACTCCTAACTTTTGACACCTTTCACAAGAGCGACAATATGTGTTGGCATCTCTAAACAAGGTAGGGCAATAAAATCCACACTGTAAAATTTTTGCAGCAGTTTTTTTCATCGAAAAGTGGCCTCCACAAGCTTGGGAGTGACAAAATTCTAACACACTCGCAATCTCTTCATTAGGGATGCAACACCTTAGAATTTGGTCAGGGCAGTACTTGAAAAAATTACGTACCTCATGTAAGAATTTCCTCTTGTCCTGGGCACTCCAATCCATAGGTATTTCACCTGTAGCCAAATAATTTACGATGTGAGCAAACCATGGTAGAGAAGTAATAGAGAGTAATTGCTCATCGGAAAAATCATCTTTGATTGGCATGTCATCACGAGTGTCCACAAAAGTGAGCCTGGATAAATGGTCAGCTACTACATTCTCCACTCCTTTTTTATCTTTGATAGTGATATCAAATTCTTGCAAGAGGAGAATCCATCGGATTAGTCGTGTCTTAGCATCCTTCTTCATAAGAAGATTTCTGAGGGCTGCATGATTTATAAAAATAAGGATAAGAGAACCAATTAAATGAGCATGAAATTTATCTAAAGCAAATACTACAGCTAGCAACTCTTTTTCAGTTTTAGAGTAATTCATTTGAGCACTATTTAAAGTCTTACTAGCATAGTAAATGACAAAAGGTTTACCCTCCCTTCGTTGTCCAAGAACAGCACCTACAGCGTAGTCACTAGCATCGCACATGATTTCAAAAGGTAAAGTCCAATCCGGTGACTGCATTATAGGTGCAGAACTAAGCTTGCCAATCAGCGCTTTAAAGGCCTCTGGACAAGCTTAAGTCCACTCAAAAGGGGTATCTTTAACTAGGAGGGCACATAGTGGTCTAGATATATTTGAAAATTTTTGTATGAACCTCCTATAAAAACCAGCATGACCAAGGAAAGATCTCACATCCTTTATTATCTTAGGGGCATGTAATTTAGAGATTAATTCAATCTTAGATTGATCAACCTCTATTCCTTTAGAAGAGACAATATGCCCTAAGACAATATCGGATGGTACCATGAAATGGTATTTTTCCCAATTTAAAACCAATTCTTTTTCCTCGCAGCGAATTAATACTTTTTCTAAATTCATTAAGCATGTTTCAAATGAAGATCCAAAAACAGTTAGGTCATCCATAAAAACCTCCATACAATTTTCAACCATGTCACTAAAAATACTCATCATGCAGCGTTGAAAAGTAGTAGGGGCGTTACATAATCCGAATGGCATTCTACGAAAAGCATAGGTGCCAAAGGGACAAGTAAATGTGGTCTTTTTTTGGTCTTCTAATGCAATTTCTATTTGATAGTAACCAGAATAGCCATCTAGAAAACAGTAAAAGGGATTACCAGCTACACGCTCAAGAATTTGGCCAATAAAAGGGAGGGGGAAGTGGTCTTTCTGGGTGGCAGCATTTAATTTTCTGTAATCAATGCACATACACCACCCGGTCACAAGCTTGGTAGAGACTAACTCTCCTAGGTCATTCTTTATCACAGTGACTCCGGACTTTTTAGAGACGATTTGCGTAGGGCTTACCCACTTACTATCAGCTATGGGATATATAATACCCGCATCTAATAGTTTCAGCACTTCATTTTTCAGTACTTCTTTCATAGTGGGGTTAAGCCTACGTTGAGGGTCTCTACAAGGACTGGTTCCTTCATCCAGATTTATTTTATGAGAGCAGATCAAGGGACTAATTCCCTTTAAATCAGCCATGCTCCATCCCAGGGCTGATTTGTGTTCATTTAAAGTTTGAATTAATCTCTTACCTTGGGTCTCAGATAATTCAGAAGAAATAATAATACGAAAGGTATCACCTGGACCGAGAAAGGCATGTTTTAGACCCTTAGGTAGTGGCTTCAATTCGACTTTAGGTGCTTCCACACTTGAGTGGACTTGAGTCTTGCTTCTTTCGGGCAACTCCTCAAACCTTGGTTGCCATGCCCGATTTCCATAATCCTGAGATTTGTCAAAAACAGCACATTTATCAATAACATTAGTTTTATCATCAAATAAATCTATCTCAGAATTAACAAGAAAATTTTCAATAGGGTCATAATCATGAGTTAAGAAAACTCCCTCATTGACGAGTGACTCGATCATGTAAAGCTGGTGGTTTTCGTCCTCATCTTCGGGCTGTTTTGCAACATTGAAAATATTTACTTCAAGGGTCATGTTGCCAAAGGACAGTTTCATGAGTCCATTCCTACAATTTATTAGAGTATTCGCAGTAGCAAGAAAAGGTTTACCCAAAACCAAAGGGATTTTAGAGTTAGTATCTACAGAAAAAGTAGTATCAAGAATTAAGAAATCAACAGGATAATAAAATTTATCAATTTAAATCAAAACATCCTCAACTACACCTCGGGGTACTTTGACTGAACGATCAGCCAATTGTAATACCACGCCGGTTGGTTTGATTTCTCCTAACCCCAGCTGTAAGTAAATGGAAAATGGTATCAGGTTTACACTAGCTCCTAGATCTAGTAAGGCTTGTCCAACCTCATGACTTCCAATGCTGCAAGCAATGGTAGGACAGCCCAGATCTTTGTATTTCGGGGGAATTCTTTGCTCAATTAGTGCACTAACTTGCTCAGTTAGAAAAGTTGTTTTCTTGACACGATGTTTCCTCTTAATTGTGCATAAATCTTTAAGAACTTTTGCATAGGTGGGGACTTGTTTAATCACATGCAAAAGTGGGAGATTAAGTTTCACTTGCCTTAAGTTCTCAAAGATTTCATCGTTTATTTCCAGATTTTTCTTGTTGGATTTTAAGGCTTAGGGGAATGGTGCCTTAACAGGATTTTTGGTCACTTTAGGGTCTTTAGACAGTTCGGTTTCACTACTGGTTTGACCTTTTCTCACATTCTCAGGTTTATTCTCTGGTGGAATGTGTAGTGACTTACCACTTCGGGTCACAATGACATTTACATCTTTCAAATTTTCTTGTGCCATATGTTGACCGTGAGGTATGGACTGAGCTTGGGCAGGGAACTTACCTCGCTCAGTCACACTCAATAAGCTCATTAATTTAGACACTTGGCTCCTTATTTCTTTGTTTTCCTTAACCAACTGTGTGATTAACGCCCCACACTTTTGGTTTGTCTTGCCTTGTGCTTCTATAAAAACATGTAAGGTGTCTTCTAAAGAATTTCTAGAGGATGAGGGTGCATAATAAGGTGATGGGTATGATCAAAGGGGTTGTGTGTGCTGCTGATTTTTCAGATTTCCAACTGAAGTTGGGGTGATTTCGCCACCCCGAATTATAAGTGTTAGAGAAGGGTGCTGAGGGCTTCTTATACATGCCTAAGGTATTGCATTGTTCCTCGTACAGCCCTCTCATGTCCACAAATGTGGGACAATATTGGGCGGGATGATCAACCCCACCACACACAAAACATGATTCTAAAGGTTCGGCCTGATTAACCATGTGTGTTGGTTTTTTAGTTTTTAATGCCTCTAACTCCCTAATAAGCATCTCGACCTTAGCCTTAAGGTTATCCTCTTCCCTAAGATGGTAGATTCCTCCACCACTAGGGTTTCCTATAGGTCGTGACCTATTTGTGCTCTCAGTAGCACTAGGTCTAGTCCATGTGTGAGCTTTTTCAGCAAGCTTCTTTTTGCAAAAACTCACCATTACACATCATCTCGACAAATTGGCGTTCTCTATAGGTAAGACCCTCATAGAAATAGCTCACTAAACACCAATTTTCGTACCCATGATGTGGACACATACATAACAGCTCTTTAAATTTCTCCCAAGACTGATACAAAGTCTCGTTTTCCTTTTGTGCAAAGGTGGAGATTTGTCTTTTCAATGCGTTAGTCTTATGTTGAGGGAAGTACTTGTTAAAAAAGACTTGGGTCATCTCATTCCATGACCCAATTGATCATGGTCTCAGCGAGTATAACCAACTCTTAGCTTTATTCTTCAAGGAGAAAGGAAAAAACTTGAGTCTCACAATATCATCAGTTGCATCGTGACTATGGAAAGTCGCAACTACTTCCTCAAATTCTCTAATGTGCACATAGGGGTTTTCGTTTTCCATGCCATGAAAAGTAGGGAGAAGTAGTATCATCCCTGTTTTAAAATCTTGATGACAGATATTGGCTAAAAACATAATGCACGATGGTGTGGCTATCCAACTAGGATGTAGGTAATCGTTAAGTGTCCTAGCGCCATTCTCATTAGGATTTTCAGCCATGTTGACAAAATCCTCTAAATTCTCTGATGGGGGTGCACTATGGTTTGATCTATGCGAGATTTCACCAATGGAAGTGGAATGAGAGGGTAACTCTAATTCGGGTCCTCTAATGAATCTACCTCGCGAATCTCTCGGTCTAAGCATGCACCAATTAATTTAGAGGGGGAATAAATAAATAAAACAGAGTAACAAATAAATAAAAAAATACATAAAATAGAATAATAAATAAATAAATAAAATAGAATAATAAAAGAAAATTAAAAAATCAAAACCAAAGTAAAGGAACGATATTTTCGTATTTACAAACTGCTGAAAAGAAAATTATTTACGATTCTTTTACAGTCACACTTAGAGTTGACAAGTTTCCTTGTACTTAAGCGTGTTTCCCCGACAACGGCACCAAAATTTGATTACACCCAAAGTATAACACGGTTATTGTAGTACGGCTTTGGGGTGTCGAATCCACAGGGAAACAAGTTAGGTACAAAGGAAAAAGTGTAAACCTTAAAACGAACCATAAAAGTTAAACGAAAGATTTTTGGGTTATGATAATGAGATAATGTGAGAAAAATTGCGTAAATGTAAATGAAATATAAATGAGAAATAACAAGGTTCTGGGAATCCTCCTTAGGTGCATTCCCTATTTCCACTCTTGATTCAATTGATTTTATCTCGATTGCAAGTTTCACCTCCCAAACAAGCAATCAGAATATATTCAATCAGCAACATTTATAACTCTAATATAATTGCTACAAATTAATCATTGATTCTGGTTCATGCATACATGACCGATCTTAAAGATTATCAAGAAATGACAATATATCTTTAATGACAATATCACAGTAATGGACAATCAATAAGATAAATCTACCGGAATCAATCACATCCAAACAACCTCAATGGAGGAGAAGGATGCAATCACCGGATTAAGAGAATCTAAAAGAAGAAAAATAAAAAGTGCATCTATCACATGAACTCAAATCCTTCTTACTTAATCAATGAATAATTCATAAACAATATTCAACAATAAATCCGTACAACCGAATCAAGAACAAAAAATAAGGAACAATAAATCCCTAAAGATTCATCCCTTTCCCTTGTAAGATGATTAGTTGGCCATGGAAATCAAGGTGGAAGAACAATATGGATGCTCTCCCCTTGATTTGGCCATGGAGTTCAAGGTGGATGAACAATATGGATGTTCTCCCCTTGATTTGCAACCAAAGAAAACTTGGAAGAATGCTAAACTTGGATCCCAAAACCTTGCTCTCTCTTTTCTTTCTTGAAAATGAATGTTGGCTGCACACTCTTTAAGCATCTATTTATAGATCACAAGTAGCTAGGGGTATTTTGGTCCAGAAAATGTCATTGTGCAGCCCTAATTTGGTCTTGGACCGAGTGGGAGCTGGAAAGTGAGAGGTGCAGCACTGGAAAATGAGAGTGCAGCGCTGGAAAGTAAGGGGCGCGGCGCTAGGTGGATGCTGATCTAGAGGCCTAACTTGTGTCTACTAAAACTGTCATAACTTTCTCTAGAAAACTCCTTTTTACGAACCGTAAAATTCTCCAGAAAATAGACTTCCGGATCTTTCTAAGCATATATGGCTCATCTCCTGGTTCTTCTTACATCAATACAGTTTAATCTGCAAAGATGATTGATCTGTACGGGAAATTCTGGCAATTTAGTGAAACTCCTTTAGCTTGTATGCAGAAGTGCACACACTAGTGTGCGTACCCTTACCTCAAAGTGATGCACACACTTGTGTGCAGTCTTTCAACTTACTGTAATTTATTACTCTAACCTTAGTTTAGACTTTAACCATCTTTGAATCATGTTTGGACATGTTTAAACCTTGGACAAATATGAGCACCGACACCCAAGATCTTTTGGCGCTTTAAACATGGATCGCTTTATCATCTCTTTTGTACTCAAAGCACCTGAAAATGCATCAAATTAAGTCAATGATTTATGAATATCACTTTAGAGTTATTAACATGTAAAAGTGCGATTACGACCGAGATCAACCCTAAAATGCTAACAATTAAGTATTGTTTAGATGCATTATATGACTCTCATCAGTACTTCTTCATTTACGCCTATTTTGCGTATTGTCTTTAAACTAAAAACTATTTGCAGCTTAAACACTTAGATAAAATTGTTATCACAATTGAAACTATGTTTTTTCATAATTAAAATCAAATAAGGGTCAACAAATAGAAAAGATAAAAAATGACACCACCGAGGCAAAAGACAACCTACCAAAGAAGGACCACTAAGAGGGCAACACAAAAGTAACTCGAATGTTTGATAGTTACACCCTTCTTATTACACCTAAAACTAACATACTGATGAATGTCCAAAACCAAGACATCCTCTGCTGGCCTTCAAGATCTCTATACACCAGTGAGAGCAAGGACCGGACCAGATGGCTCTGCTTTCATAAGGATGACAGGCACGACAACGAGGAATGCCATGCCCTAAAGAATTAGATCGAGTCACTTATCTACTGAGGATACTTAAAGGGATACACCAGACCTCGTACATTCTGTGGCAATGAAGGTCGGATTCCTAGACGCCTGTTCAGGCAGAACTCTGAACGAACAAATGAACGTAGCTCCAAGTGAAGTAATCGGCAAAGCCCTAGAAGGAGCCCTAGGCAAAACCTAAGGCGGAGTCCAAAGATAAAGGACCAAGATGACAAGCACCGTCAAGAAAATAGAGATCATACAACCACGGTAATAGGTACTATCAAGACAATCAATGAGGGACCTACGACTAGTGATCGAGTCACTTATCTACTGAGGATACTTAAAGGGATACACCAGACCTCGTACATTCTGTGGCAATGAAGGTCGCTCGATAAGGATTCCTAGACACCTATTCAGGCAGAACTCTGAACGAACAAATGAACGTAGCTCCAAGCGAAGTAATCAGAAAAGCCCCAGAAGGAACCCTAGGCAAAACTTAAGGCAGAGTCCAAAGATAAAGGACCAAGATGACAAGCACCGCCAAGAAAATAGAGATCGCACAACCACGGTAATAGGTACTATCAAGACAATCAATGAGGGACTTGTGGCTAGTGGACTGTCCTCACAAGAGAGGAAAACTTATACTCAATCGGTGGCACCAGTTAGCAGACCACATAAGTGGGTTAAAATAAGCCAGGTAATGTCTTTAACAAATGATGATCTAGAGGGGCTACAGACACCCTATGAAGATGACATGGTTATTACACATCTTATCATAAATTACAATGTTGAAAAAATCTTAGTCGACAATGGAATCTCGGTAGACACCATGCACTACGACGCCTTCAAAAAGATGAAGTTAGGAGAAGGCCAGCTCAAACCGGTAGCCTCTCTGCTTTACAGCTTCTCAAGAATGTTGGTGTTCGTAGAAGGCAGCATATTCTTACCTGTCACTAGAGGTTCGGCCCCCCAGCAGACGATCGTAATGACCACGTTCCTAGTGGTCAAGCATCCATCTTCGTGCAACGTCATTTTTGCAAGATCCACTCTGAATGAAATGAGAGCGGTAGTCTCTACCTACCACCTGAAGATGAAGCTCCCCACAGAGCATGGCGTTGGGAAAGTATGAGGAAATCAATAGATATCCTGATCCTACTACCTGAACTCTATCAAATGACACAAAAAGGTCGAAACCCTACCTCTAGATGTGAAAGATTTACGAGACAAGCTCAAAACTCCAACGGCAAAACCTATGGAGAGCTAATATTTATTCCTTTAAATAAGAAAAGAGATAAGATGACCGTGCAAGTAGGGTCAAGCTTATTTGAGGAGCTCATAACATCACTGGTCTCATTTGTTAGAAGAAACCAAGATGTGTTAGTATTGTTAACCTCTGACATGCCAAGAATAGACTCATAAATCATCGTTCACAGGCTAAATGTGGACCCAAACCACAAACTCGTTATCCAAAAGAAAAGGTCATTTGCTCTAGAATGATAAGGGGCTATAAAGGAAGAAGTAGACAAACTCTTTGTAGCTGACTTCATCCAGAAGGCCCACTACCCGGAATAGGTGGCTAACGTAGTTATGGTGAAGAATGACAATGAAAAATGGAGAATTTTTATAGACTTCACTAATCTTAACAAAGCCTTCTCAAAAGATAGTTTCTCTCTACCTAGGATAGACTAATTAGTCGATGCCACCTCTGGGTATGAATTACTTAACTTCATGAATGCATGCTTAGGATACAACTAGATCCATATGCATGAATCGAACCAGTCAAAGATCGTATTCATTATTGACCGAGGCCTGTACTGCTACAAGGTTATACCGTTCAAGTCTAAGAATGCAGGGACAACTGACTAGAGACTAATCAACAAACTCTTCAAGAAGCACATTGGGAGAAATATGGAAGTTTATGTCGATGATATGCTGGTTAAAAGTGTCAAAGTCAAAGATCTTGAATCTGACTTAGAAGAAGCCTTCAGAATACTCTGACACCACTATATGAATTTAATTCTCGGGAAGTGCACCCTTGGAGTCACCTCGGGAAAATTTTATGGCTTCATGGTCACTCAACAGGGAATAGAAACCAACCTTGAGAAAATAAATGAAATCCTGGATATGATCCTTCCTCAAAACATTAGGGAAGTGCAGTGGTTAATCGGGTACATTGCTGCCCTCAGTCACTTCATATCGAAATTCACCGAGAAATGCTTAGCCTTCTTTAAAGCATTAAAGAAAGCAAAAAGCTTTGCATGGATTAAAGAATGTCAAAAAGTTTCGAAGAACTTAAAGAGTATATGAGCTCACCCCTTCTCCTAACCAAGCCTATCACCGGGGAAAAACTATTTCTCTACATTACAACGGGTCAAGATGTGGTAGCCTCTATCATGATTTGAGAAGAAAATGGTACCCAAAAGCCCATCTATTATATCAACAGTGTTCTCAATGATATAGAAACATTATACATTCCCATAAAAAAAGCTAGCATACGCTCTCCTAATCATGACTCGGAAACTAAGGTCATACTTCAAAGCCCATATTATCACCCTATTGACTAATCAGCTCTTAAGATAAGTGCTCCAAAAGCCTAATATCTCAGGAAGTTTGGTAAAATGGTCCATCAAATTGGGGAAGTTTGACATCCATTACAAGCCTCGGATAGCTATCAAAGCGCAAGCCTTAGTTGACTTCATAGTAAAGACTATATTTCTCGAAATGCCCCCTCGATAAGTAAGAATCCAAATAAGGCAAGCAAACACCAGGATGGACACTTTTCGTTGATAGATCTTTGAACAGTACCAACAGTAGAGCCAAACTTATCCTCACTAGCTTCGAAGGCTTTACAGTGGATTATGTCTTCAAGTTCGAGTTCAAGCTTCAAACAACGAAGATGAGTATGAGGCACTACTCATAAGAATGAAGCTTGCAAAAATATTGGTTGTTCAAGCCCTAGAAGTATATAGTGACTTACAACTAGTGGTCACTCAGATGACTGATGAATATGAAGTAAAAAGAGTAAAGATTATCAGATACCTAGAAAAAGGTCGTGAACTCACCGCATCTTTCAAAAAGTTCCAAATAACACAAGTTCCCCAAGCATAAAACTCGAAAGTATATGCATTAGCACAACTCATCTCCTCTAGTCAGTCTGATCTTATTCAGAGGGTTTACTCGGAAACTTTTGTTGCACCCAGCATTGACAAGGCCTCAGTTATGCCTATTTTTTAAGAACAAACTTGTATGAACTTGATCCTCAAATAGTTGAAGGATGAAAAGTTCTTCAATCAGAAGAATGATGCCAAAAATATCCTCTTTTGCACTTCGTGATTCATAATCATCAAAGGGTAATTGTACAAAAAGGCCTCATGACTCCCTATTTGAACTAACTCTAATTGATCGACGCAGATTATGCTCTTCGAGAGGTCCATGAAGGCATATGCTGTAACCACCTCAAAGGCTGGGCTCTAGCCTACAAAATTCTCCTACACAAGTATTACTAGTCGTGGAAGGAAGTATCTCATCCCTGAGAAGGAATGAAAGCTCTTGAGAAAGTAGGTATCTCATCCTTGAGAAATAAGAAAACTCCTCCCGAATTTGGAAGTATCTCATCTCTAAGAAAGAGGAAAGATCTTCCCGAATTTGGAAGTATCTCATCCCTGAAAAACAGGAAAACTCCTCCTGAATTTGGAAGTATCTCATCCTTGATAAACAGAAAAGCTCCTCTCGAATTTGGAAGGACCCTATCGCATCACAAAACTATGCTGAGCCGAAAATTTTGAGCTTGAAGACCTCAATGGAACCTAATACCTCGGACTTGGAATGCCAAAAATCTCTGTAAATTGTATCAGTAGAGTCACTATTTTTTTTTTCTATTTTTGCCTAAGTTGTGCAGCTTCGAGATATTATCAATAAAAATTTCTACTCTATTTTAGCTTATTTCAATGCAAACAAATAAAGGGAGGGCCCTGAGCTCTTTCTTTCCTCGGAATGTTTACTTAAACAAAGGTCAATGGAAAGGCCCGAAGTTCCTTCCTTCCATGGAACAATTACTCTTAAAACAAAGGGAGAGCCTCGAGCTCCTTCATTCCTTGGAATGTTTACTTAAACGAAGGTAAAGGGAATGGCCCCAAGCTCATTCCTTCTTGGAACATTTAATCTTAAAACAAAGGGAAGGCCTCGAGCTCATTTCTTCCTCGGAATGTTTGCTTAAACAAAGGTCAAGAGAAGAACCCCGAGCTCCTTTCTTCTTTAGAACATTTGCTCTTAAGACCAAGGGGGTAGCCCTAAGATTTTTCTCTTTAAATCTTTTCTTGATCAAGGCCGAGAAGGAAGCCCCGAGCTTATCTTTTCTCTACTAAATCCGAGGCAGAAGCTTCGAAATTTTCCTTCCTCTAAATTTTCTCAAACATTATCAAAAAAAATTTCAAACTCAACACACAAGTAAAAAAAAATCCAAAGCATCATAAGAGAATGAACGCAAAAAAGGCCTACGCCCATTCCATTACTTAGAATTTTTTTTTACAAAAAAAAGCACTGTCGGCCTAACTTACATAAAAATGAAGAAAAAAATGGGACGTGTATCTACTCCTCATCCCCTACAATGTCTACATTCTCTTCAGTTGCTCTCACCCTAGTCTCAACCTCATCTCTTACTTCAACGACTTGACCACCCCTGGTTATGACGGTAGTCTCATCTTTGGAAAGTTTGACCGTCGAAAGGTCGATATCAAGGAAGGCCTAGATCGACTTACACTTGGCCTCCTCAAATCTATTAAGAAAGAACTTCCCTCCTTTAGTAGCAATTAAGTTAGTCTACTCTTGAGAAAGCTTGAAGACCTCCACAACCCTTTTTACAATAAACTCTCACTTGGTCGTCAAAGCTTCAGACGAGAGGAATTCCTTCACCGTATCAATCCGAGCTGCAACCACTTGGACTTTTAAGGTCAAGTTTGCCTCCTCGGAGCTGGCCAACTGGACTTTCAGTAACTGGATCTCATTGTCCTTGAACCGAAAAATAGATTATAAGTCAACAACTATAGCCTTATGCTGCAGATTTTTGTTGACATCGATGAAACGTTAGGACAATGCACCCAAGACAATACTTGCTTGAAAAAAGAAGAAATAAGCACAAGTCAAAATACTTTGGCCTTGGACCAATTGGATAAATAAAATATATATGGGAAAGTACATTTGAGGCTAGCTCCTCCATTATGTTTAATAAGACCTTAAGGGGTTCCGAGGCTAACATTGCCATTTCCCGTAGAGGGATGCCCTTGATAAGATGTTCTCAGGTAATCCGAGGATTCCAAAAAATCGAATCCCCTCAGTTGATGAACCAGTTAGTCCTCAAGAAGTCTATGATCGTAGGACAACTAGGTGGAGACTAAAGCCTCACAACCAATGAGCCAGTAGAGGAAAGAGTAGGGTATTCGACCTTAACAAGGGGCATCGTGGGAGGAAGGGGGACATCACCGAAGGGATCCTGAGAGGACGATTCATGCCTCCTCTTTTCCGTAGGCTAACTCCTGGAGACATCATCAGAAATCTTCTTCTTTTTCACCCTCTTGGCCTCCTTTAGAATTTGGGACATGTTGGGAAGTATATTTGCACAAACAAAATAATATCAGACTATAGTAAATATTGCAAAATGAAAAAACAGGGACTCCGAGTTTATACCTCCTTCAGGATAAAAGCCGAGCCTAGCTAGGTTAGTATTGCTTAGTAAAGCCAAAACATTTATAGCCCTAACGACCATCTTTTTCACAGTCTCATCATCTACCTTACTAAGGGTTGATTTCTTATTTTTCCTTAAAAATTTCAAGTCCCACTTCCTCAGAACCTCGAAGCTCTTATCGCTTTGAACAAAAAAGAATTTATTCTTCCCCTGTTTCACAGAGGTAGACTTCCCCTTTATCATATTTTTCTTCGTCCTTTGTCTCAGAACTACCCAACCATACTTCACATGGCGAGTAATTTGGAAAATGGTATTGCAAGCATTTATATTAAGAAGCTCCCCAAAATTTTTGCAAATGTAAATTAATCCTACTAAAAGACAGATAAAATTTGGCATTAACTCACAAAGGGTTATGTTGTAGTGGTTCAAGATGAAGTACATGAAAAGGTGAAAAAGGAGTCGAAGACCAGCCTTCAACGAGTTCATGCACGCATAGCTCGTAAAGATAAACCTCACGAGGGTCATCGCAGGCTTTCTCTCCTACCCCGGTCATCTTATAATACTTGTATCCTTAAAGTAAGGGTAAAGGAAATTAGGGAAATATTTTTAAAGGTAATAATTTTAAAATTTATTATAAAATTTTGAAGTTTTGGAGTTTATTTTATGTAATTCTTGAAATAGATTTTGAATTTGAATTTAAGCAAGAATGAAAAGAATTTATGTTAAAAATATTGAAAATTGAAATTTGAGATAGTTGGATTTTTATGCATGCATAAAATTACCCAAAATTGGGTATAGAAATTTAAAAGTAATAAGAATTATGGAAGATTTTTAGAATATATAGATTTTTAATAAATATATTATGATAGGTGTTGGTGATCAACAATTTGGTAAAATTGTTGGACGGAGTAGAAAATAAAATGAGGTTGTCCAAGAGTAGCTTTAGGTACTACTAGGTGAGTTAGATTTACTTTTAGTAATCGAGATAAATATGAAATATAAAATGATGATATTTCAATTAATTATTGAATTATAATGATTGGATGATATGTGATAGTTTGTTGGTTGATAATATGTGAATAATTGATATGTTGAAAATTTATTATATGAGAAGTAATATTTTTGAAATAATATATTGATGAAATATATGTTGAAAAGATAAATGAAATTCTTGAAAGCCGTGATTGATAAATTAAGATGATATATGAGGAGATAATATAATATATATATATATATATATATGAAAAATTAATGATTTTGAAGAGATAGTTGAATTGAATGCTTTGATGCATGCTTGTTTGCATATTATTGTTCATATGCATAGAAGGAAGACCATGAGTGTAGCTAGTTTGGTTGAAACAGGTCGATATGTGGAAGGACGTCCCAAATGATAGTATGAAATGATGTGATGAGAAATAAAGAAATAAAGAATGATGATATTATCAAGCATTTATTTTATTAAATATTTTATTATTATTGATTGAGATGTTAAAGTATTAGTCTTGATTGTGAAATGATTGATAAACAGATGAGTCTCACAGTGAGACAACTTTGATGAGAAATAAATTGAAAGGATGATATGATGAAGAAAAATATGATTGATTGATTTTATGATGTGGACCTCATAACGAGGTAAATAATTACATTGAATTAAAAATCTTGAGCTGATTAAATATATGAGAAGAAAACTGATATGATTGGCATATGAGATATATTTATTGAAAGATGATAGCTTGATGATTGATTTAAGAATAAATTGATAAACGATTTAATTATTATATGATAAAAAATAGATGATTAATTATATTGATTTAGTAATGACTGAATGTAACTAGAAGTATACAAATTGAGTACTTCTAGTAAATTTAATTCACTGAGCTTGTGAAGCTCACTCTTCATTGTTGAAATATTTCAAGCAGCGGGCAGGACATATAAAGTTTAGAGGTGATATTCAGAGTAATCACCTTATGTAAGTCCCGTGGTCAACATCATCAGACTGTAGTAAGACAGAATGATTTTTTTTTTTAGAATGTATATTCATGCATTTTATTATTTATGTTTATATAATTGTTTCTTATAGGATAAAAATGATATATCTCCTATGAAAAGAGTTGAGGATTTGGATGTAGTTTTATTTTCAGTTGATGTTTTATATTGTTACATATATGTGTCATGCTAGGGTGACAAAACGTGACGATTCCGTCTCGAGGTGGCTAGCTCGGGATGGGTTGTTACACATCCTAAGTGAATACTCAGCTGGGATTCTATATTTTTCCCTAAGGGTTGCAAACTCATCCTCTCTTAAATTGTTAGGCCCTTCCAAAGTACTGAATGCAATTTCCCTCGCATCTAGTGCCAAATCCTCTTGTATATCATTTAAAGTATGCTCATCATCCGAGGAGAGAGTGATGGTTTCTTCCTTAACCACCACCTCAGGATCTAAACTAAGTCTCATTACATGAGACTTGGTTGAGGATCTACTCACCTTGACCTATGAGGAACTAGAAAAACTACTACTACGAGAAGACATAACCAAAGAAGGAACGAAATACTCACTTAAAGATAGAATAAGTCTGAAGAATTGAGAAGTTGAAGAAAGGTGATCTCCAAGGCACAATTCCGAAGGCTCTTTACTATTTCGAGGGCTCTGATCTAGAACTGTTTAGAATAAGAAATTGCAAACTGAAGTGGGGACTACTTGAGGACCCCTTATTTATAAAGAAAAATGAACAACTTAGATCAATTTGAATGAAAGGCCTAGATCGGGATGTTTCAGATACTAAGGAAAGAAAACGGTTCGACGCACCTACTAAAGATTCTAGAAACATTTCAGAAGCCCCAGACAGGTCTCAAAATAAGCCAACAAGCCTCAGCCTAGCCAATGGGCCATGATCCTCAGTCTAGCCAATAAGCCATAAGTCCTAACCCAACCGATGGACCTCAAGCTTATAAGTCCTAACCCAACCAATGGGCTTTAGGCCTGCTAAGTGGCCTCCATAATCTCTTGGGCCAAATGCCCATAACTACATTTAACTCTTTTATCAAATAAGCTCATCTGCATACAAACTGGAGAAAACTTGGCCTAAAAGTTTCGGAAAGTATTTGAGCCTCAGCCAACAGAAGATAGAAACCTAGGAACTGAAGTGCTCCATAAAATATTCGAGCTCTAAAATGTTCGGACTCAATGGTTCATTCAACTTTGAGGAGATTGCCCCAAGCTTATTAACTCCTTGGACACAATGGTTCATTTAACTTAGAAAAGATAGCCCCAAGTTGTTTAACTCCTTGGACACAGTGGTTCATTCAGCTCCGAGGAGATAACCCCAAGCTGTTTCACTTCTTGGATGCCACAAGATCATTCAACTCCAAGAAGCTCAGACTCAACAGTCCATTCATTCCGAGAAGACAACACCGAGCTATCTTCCTCCTCGGACCTTACATTCTATATCGCTTCGAGGAGACAACACTGAGCAATCATCCTCATCGGACCTTACATTCTATATCGTTTCAAAAAGATAGTGTCGAACTATCACCCTCCTCGAACCTTATATTTTATCTTGCTCTGACGAGACAACGACGAGCTATCATCCTCCTCATACCTTACATTCCATCTCGTTTCGAGGAGACAAAGTTGAGCTATCATCCTTCTTGGAACTTACCTTCTATATCACTCAGAGGAGACAACACTGAGCTATCATCCTCCTCGGACCTTACATTCCATCTCGCTCCAAGGAGACAGTGTCGAGCATCATCGTCCTTTAACTTTAAACATCATATCGGTCCAAGGAGACAACATTGAGTTGTCCTCTTTCGACCTTACATTTTATCTCGTTCCAAGGATACAACGTCGAGCTATCTACCTTCTTTGACCTTACATACCATCTCGCTCCAAGAAGACATCGCCGAGCCATCCTCTTCTTCAAACTCGGATCACTTAGACCTTCAAGGGAATAACCTCGAGCTATCCCTCATTTCGCTCGAAATTTGAGCCACTGTTCTTGATCTTTTCAGTACCCAGGTACCTTGACAACCTCAAACCTGATCTAAATCACACAACATAGAAAAAAACTGCTCCAAAATTTACTACTACTCCAACAATCTACTTCCTCGAATGCATAATTGAACTCAAGGAAGTGGAGGGTATTTGATGTAGAGGAAAGTTCCCCACTTAATGACATAACGACACTTGGCACCTTCCAAGGACAAAAAGTAATTTCGTAGACAAAATAGAGCAACCAATCTAATGGCTACACATGCTCCAACTTATTGATACCCTAGTACTATCAAAACATTACCAGCTTATGGATAACTTAGTCTTATCAAAATATTTCAGCCTATGGGAATTCTGATCCTATTATGATACTTAATATCAATAACTTTCCTAATTGGATATTGCTCCAAGACACTATATAAGGGGGCTCTCAGTATCAAAGGTACACATTCACAATTCTCTCTAAATTCTCCAAATTCCTTATTATCAAAAGACCTATACTAACTTAGCCATCAAAGAGTCCCCCCGGAGGCATAATCTCTCCGATCCTCCAATGACTTTTAGGTTTTTCTCTCGTCTTTGTGTGCGCAAATTCACATTCCAACCCTTTAAGTACTTGATAGATCTTCGGCATCAACAACTACGATTTGATGACCCAGAATTGAGAACTACTTATTTAAGGAAAAAGAAATATATAATAGTTTAGAAATCAAACTAATATTGTGAGAATAATACAAGGTCACAAAAGAGAATAATATTGTGAGAAATCGAATGTGAAACAAAGAGAGAGAGATAGATTGTAATACAAAGACTGAGATATACACAAATATAAAAAAATATGAAAGAGATAGATTGTACCTTACCTCCAATCGAACTTGACACTAGTAAAGGTGGGTCATGACTTGAAATTGAAGGCCTAGTGTGGTGGGGTGGTGAAGAACTAGCGATGGTGCGATGGTGGTTGGTGGAGGCCTGCGCTAATTGTTCGGCTCATTTCTTCTCACACAGCCACAAAGAGTGAAATACGACGTGATTGAGAAAGATCATGGAGAACTAGCGATGGTGGGGTGGTGGCTGGTGGTTGCCGTGGCTACTAGCCATGGTTCCTTCTTTCTCAGGGAAAGAAGTCGAGAAAAAGAGATTCAGAGGTAGAGAGCAAAATTTTTTATAAAAAAAAAGGAAGTCTTTAGTAAATTATTCATGAAGTCTATATATTTATCATTTTTAATAATTTAATTTCTTAAAAAAGTCGGTTAATCGGTCGATCGGTTAAGAATTATTTTGTACGCCAACCGACCTAACTTACCGACTAAAAAATTTGGGTCAAATGTAGTCAAACAATCCAAATTGTCCGACTTTTGCACACCCCTAGACACACAAACCCTTTGCAAACGAGAGCAAGAAAACCTTAAAAGAGAAGGCAGTGATTGATCTCTATAAGAGAACCCAATGCTAAAGTCGGAAAGTTGAACTCGAAGATTTTACATAATGAGATCAACTCATTTGCAGTAAAATTTGTGAAATATAGGCTGCAGTATATTACTTTTGCATATGAATTTGAACTCTTTAAATTTTGGGATTTGGTGGGGACAATTAACAATAAAAAATTATGTGTCCTGCATCTTTTACTTCATAATTTTTTATTACAAAGTAGTTGATATCACATAGAATTGAAAGCATAGAGAAAAAATTAGATACATGTTTCTTTCAATTTTGACCATCTTATATAGTCACCTAGTTATTGTGGAAGTAAAATCCCTTGAAATCAATTACTTTTCTTATTTGATTGTGCTAGTTAATTCTTCTTTCGATACAAGTACGTAAGAGTGTATAAACTGCTGAAATGATCGGTTTGGTTGGATAAAAATTTTAATCGATTTTTTTTGATCAATTTTTTTAACCGTTTCGATCGAATTAACCTAAATATTTCAACATTAATTGAGTGAACCGATTTCGATCGATACAGTTGGTTAATCGATTAACTGACATTGTTTATATAATTTAGTTTTTTTTTAATTTATTATATATTATATATTTAATTTATATTTAATATTTTTAATTTATTATATTTATATTTAATATATTATTAATATTAATTAATTTTTTAATCAGTTAAATGGCTGAAACGGTTAGAAAAATTTAAATATCAACCAATTTATTAACTGATTTATATTATTCGATTAACCAATATAGTATCAATTTAATAAATTAATCGAACTATTAATTAATCAGTTATAATCGATTAATATGCACTCGTATAAGTCCACAATTATAATTTATTATTCAAATAAAATTTTGAAGTGAAATTCTTTTTGGCCATAAAAGACGAAATTATTAGAAACTACCACTAAAGCCGCATGTTGCTTTTTGATTGACACCAATGGACTCTTGGATGAGAATTTACTTTTTTCTTCTTTAGAGCATGACGTGTTAGCTTGTATTTGAACGATAGATTTTTACCGATATCTTCCCTGATTAGCATATATGATTAATCAAGAGCTGGAATAAATTTTTATAATGCAACAATTATAAAAGAGAAAAATAATAAGAAAAAAAGTAATACAATTATTTTTTTATACCATACAATTTTCATATTTGTCAAATTAATTTTACCAAACAGTTACAATTAGTCAGAAGAAAAAATGTTTTGTTGAAATTATGAAAATTAATATTCTTATCCCTTTTAAATTTTATTGATTTAAATTATATTAAACCACTCCCAAACAATTTATTTTAATGATTTCTCTCATATATCTCTTTTTATATAATTATTTTTATTTTTCTGCTGAACCTCTGTGCACTAACATTACAAGTCATCATCACTAGGACTTTCAAGAACCCCCCACCCCTCTTTTTTTTTTCTCTCATTGGTTTCCAAATTGTATATCTTATGCAACATGGCTTCAAATGCACTCAAAAAATTGCTGACTTCACAAGCAAAGCTGATACTTAGTTTTGAAGTTTTCCTTCTCTACTTCACCAGAAATTATACAATTATAATGTTTAGGCATGATTCATGACCCTAATTTATAAGCACATGAAAATTAATCATTGCTCATATTCAATTAACTTTTTGAATTTTCTAGTGCAATCTGCACACATTAGTCAGTCTAAATCAGAAAAACAAAAATTCTATAATATGATCTCAACTAACATTATAGTTTGATGCCACATCTCTTTCTATTGTGTGAAAGGCATGCTCTTGTCAAGATTTGTTATGTTTGGGAAAATTATTTGCAAAATTATTTTATTTTAATAATTTTTTAATTGACAACTGCCATGAATGTTACTGTTTTAGTTATGATTGATCTCTAAAAGCCTAAGGTATATTATATTATAAAGAACATTATTTGAAAGAGTGTAACTCTGTAAAAAATTCATGAAGTAAAATCTGCAATACACGTGCATATGAATTATAAGTTGGTTTCCATTAAATTTTAATTTTAAAAATTCAAATTTATTTTAAAAATAGTATATTACAAGCTTTAATTCACAGATTTTTTACAACTGAAAAGTCAGGGTCTTTGACTACGTGGAAGGTTAAATTGAGTTTATAGTAAATTTTGCTTAAAATGGAATCTCAATATTTTTATAGAGTCTGAAAAATGACTAGTGAAAAGGCATAATCATAATAAATGTTAATCTCCTTTTAATCTTGGCCTAACAGTTACTTTTGAAACCATCATTTAAAAAATCGAGGTTTAATCATCTTTCTTATCAATAAAAAAAAAATTCAATGTTAATTATAGTGTATATATTTTATTTTAATTTACAATGATTATTTATGTTTGATAGGTTTGTTTAAATGTAATTTAAATAATTTAAATTTAATTTTTTAAAAAATTTTAACTCTAAAAACTTTAAATTTTAATGATTCAAATTGTATTTAAGTAAATGCTCAAACAATATCATTGATTAGTTAAATTTAAAATTTTTAAATGTTGAATTTAAAAATAAAAAAAATCAAACAAGCAAACAAACACATATAGAGGCATTGCACCATCTTTATCTTAAATTAATAATTTTCTTTCTAGCTTTATTAAGATAATATTATTTTTTCTTTAAGTTCCTGAAGATTATCATCACCTCTATTTTATTTTATTGGTAACACATGTATGATGATGTTTGGTAAACTTTTGAAATCTGTCTTAAATTATCTATATTAAACCAAGTCTTATTTATCACAATATTTAACTTATTAACCCATTACCACACTTTAAGTTACTTTGCTTAAATCAAAATTTAAAAAGTTTTGAAAAATCGTCTACTCACCCAATAAAATATAGTGACTCGACTATAAGAATAAGTTCAACTAAAATCATTTTATCTATGGAAAAATGATGTTTGCTTTTTCTTTTTTTTGTTCTGCCTTGCAAAAAAACTCATTTTTTGGTCGTTTCAATTTATACCTTTTTTTCTTTTTACAGTAATTTTTTTTCTATCACTTCTAAGAGTTTGTCATTTAATCTGATTTTAACTTCTTCACATAAAAAAAACGGAAGTAAAAAATTAAATCAAACTGGGCAAATTTTTGTTTTTGAAAAGATTAAACGGGACAACTTATTTGTTTAGAAATTTCCTTAACGTATTTTTTGACTTAACAATAGTTACGATTTATGATTTACAAAAACAATATTTGAAACATTTTTTTTATAAAATAGGAGTATAGTTAAATCTGTTTAATATTTTATAAAACAACTGCAAAAATAATTTTTTTTACATAAATTCTGTTTTTAAAAAAAAAATTTAATTTTACTTTTTTTCATAAACCATTTTTAAAATACAAAAATCATTTTATAAAGTCTTTTAAAACAGTACCTAAAAGTCTTTCTGCTTAACACAGCTATGAAAATGACATTTTCCTTTACTCAGGAGCAAAGATGCGATCCCTCAACCTCAAATATCGCTAATGATCAAAATGGTAGCTCGGAAAAGTAAAAGGGGTGCCTGCAGCATCAAGGAAGGTCATGGCTCAGGAGTTTGTGCATCACAGAGAAGAGCTCGTGAGAAAAACGCGTAGAGAATATGGCTGCTAAGCTGTAATTGCTGTTTTTGTGTGAACAGTCACCAGTTTTCTAAATCTTGTCAACATTTTTTTCATATGGGTACTTTGGTAATTTCAAGTTCATAGGTAAATTTCTTACCCACCTCTCTCCTAAATCGTCAAATGAATTCTCCACAGACCACAATACCCGCAAAAAAGGGCTCTTTCCAGACAATGACAGAGGTAAAATTGGAACTGCATTGGGTATATAAGGACCAGCCCCGCTCTTCCTGATTTCATATCGTTACACTTCTCTCTCTCGAATAGTCTACGAGTCTTCTTAATTTCTGTGAAGAAGACCAGAGCCATAAATCTCTCTTGTGAGGTAAATAAATCTCTTGGAAAATTCAGGATATAATATAGTTGCTATATGTAGCCATAAATCTCTCTTCTGTAATTAGTGTACTGATTGGTTTTGTACAAGAATTTTCTATGCTTCGTTCTTGATCTGAATCAGCGATGGATATAATTCAATGCATGTTTTTTTGCATAACCCAAATTGGGAAATCTCTTTCTGGCATGGTAAGTTTGTTATTAATTCTTGAATAACCAGATCTGTTGCCATTTTTCGTGATTTCAGTGAGGATCCATGGTATGTAGGATGCATCACTTGGTCAAATTTCAGCTTAGCTGTTGTCTTTTGATGAATGGAATTTTAACTGAATCTCTTAATCTAGCTAGCTTGTTAATGGATCTGCACAACACAAGGGTCTTTTAGTTCAAATTTTGCATGAATGTCATTTGTTTTTGCCTCAACTTCTATATTTCATTGGGTTTAAGCTAAATTACTTGTGATCTATTACTTGCACATGTAACTGAAGAATACAGTTTCGGTTCGTACATGTGGGTCAGATCTGATATCGTTATTGTTTGCTCTAGTTATCGTGAGTAATACTTAGTTGGTGAAATAATTAAATCCCTCCAAGTGTTTTGGTGCCTTTCTGAGCTTCATAATTAGTTCAAACTCTAGTGCTGCACATGAAATTACTTAAAGAGTAATCTGTAGAATACTAGGAAATAGTATTGACTCTTTTTTATCTTCTTATTGTGGTAGGAGTTGAACGCTCTTTCGATATATGTAGGATAATGGAAAGAAAAAAGTGTAGGAAAATGTTTAGAAAGTCAAAGGCAATTTAGTCTGTTTTCTTATCTTTATTGTTTCTGGGAACTGGGTAGAGGCTGAAAACATAGATATGGAATTGGTTATGGGGAGATCGCAGTGCTTGTTTATGGTATTGCTAAAATTCAAGTGATGCACGATATCAGATTATAGGGATCTCATAGCTAGTCCATATTCCAGGAAACAGCTTTCGACAAAACACACGGGCTTGCTATATTGCTACATAAAAATTAGATGTCCTCATTTCCATAAATTAACGCAATGCATGAAAAAGAAAGGAAAGGGAAAAATAAATTCCATGTATTGCTATATTGCTCCTTTTACTCTCCAAAATGACATACCTGGCAAAATATGAAATCATTTTCTAGATGTCCTGCTTTTTCTATGAGAGTAGGCTTCTTGCAAGGTAGTTTTGGTCTGATATATGAATTCCCTTCATTCAGGTTATCTATCAGTAAGGAAAATGGTGAAGATCTGTTGCATCGGAGCTGGGTATGTTGGGGGCCCAACAATGGCCGTCATTGCACTTAAGTGCCCAT
Source organism: Bretschneidera sinensis (assembly GCA_023935145.1). NCBI lineage: Eukaryota > Viridiplantae > Streptophyta > Magnoliopsida > Brassicales > Akaniaceae > Bretschneidera > Bretschneidera sinensis. Next base: position 49,799,702 of record CM043701.1, read on the forward strand.
CTGCTGAAGTGGTGGTTGTTGATATCTCTGTCTCCCGGATCAATGCCTGGAACAGTGATCAGCTTCCCATCTATGAGCCAGGCCTTGATGATGTAGTTAAGCAGTGCCGGGGCAAGAACCTTTTCTTCAGTACTGATGTAGAGAAACATGTAAGGGAGGCTGATATAGTCTTTGTCTCTGTCAATACCCCAACCAAGACAAGGGGTCTTGGAGCAGGCAAAGCAGCAGATCTGACATACTGGGAGAGTGCAGCCCGCATGATTGCTGATGTGTCAAAATCTGATAAAATTGTAGTTGAGAAGTCAACAGTCCCAGTCAAAACTGCTGAGGCCATTGAAAAAATTCTGACCCATAACAGCAAGGGAATTAAATTCCAAATTCTTTCAAACCCCGAGTTCCTTGCAGAGGGAACTGCAATCAAAGACCTTTTTAATCCAGACCGTGTCCTAATTGGAGGCCGAGAGACTCCAGAAGGCCTGAAAGCTGTCCAGGCATTGAAGGATGTCTATGCTCAGTGGGTTCCTGAGGACAGGATTCTGACCACTAATCTCTGGTCTGCCGAGCTCTCCAAGCTTGCTGCAAATGCCTTCTTGGCCCAGAGGATCTCATCTGTTAACGCCATGTCTGCACTCTGTGAGGCAACTGGTGCTGATGTTACACAGGTGTCATATGCTGTTGGTAAGGACACTAGGATCGGGCCTAAGTTTTTGAATGCCAGTGTTGGATTTGGTGGTTCCTGCTTCCAGAAGGACATTTTGAATCTGGTTTACATCTGCGAGTGCAATGGCCTTCCAGATGTGGCAGAGTACTGGAAACAAGTCATCAAGATCAATGATTATCAGAAGAATCGTTTTGTAAACCGTGTTGTTGCATCTATGTTTAACACTGTTGCAAACAAGAAGATTGCAATTCTAGGGTTTGCCTTCAAGAAGGATACTGGTGACACAAGGGAGACCCCAGCCATTGATGTATGCAAGGGGCTCTTGGGAGACAAGGCCCGGTTGAGCATATATGATCCACAGGTCACTGAGGACCAGATCCAGAGGGACCTCACAATGAATAAGTTTGATTGGGACCATCCCCTTCACTTGCAGCCAATGAGTCCCACCACTGTGAAACAAGTTAGTGTGGTTTGGGATGCCTATGAGGCAACAAAGGATGCTCATGGTGTTTGCATTCTGACCGAGTGGGATGAGTTTAAGACTCTTGATTATAAGAGGATATATGACAACATGCAGAAACCAGCTTTCATCTTCGATGGCAGGAACGTAGCCAATGTGGATCAACTGAGGCAGATTGGTTTCATTGTGTACTCAATTGGTAAGCCACTGGATGCATGGCTCAAGGATATGCCTGCTGTGGCTTAATAGTATGCACAGATTGCATGGTTTCTGTTGCCGAGTCAGTGGATTATAGTCGAAGTCAGGCAATGCGATTCTTTACTATTTTTTCATGTTTTTTTTTTTTGTTTCTTGCTTTCCCATACTACACAAGAACTCAGATAATTGGTATTATCATTGTGGTGAAAGTAAGAAGCTCTATCTTTTTCCTTTGCTACATTGTACTCGATAGTACTATCAGTGTTAAAACTTGATTTGAATTTTGTTTGATTAATCTACTACTCTATCATTTGTAATTCCCAGAAACCATTTACTCCGATTTCATAGTCTTAGTGAATCTCTTCCTAGCCTAATAATCTATGTACTTGGTATTTTGAGAAACAATTGGGTTTGGCTTTTACAGTTTTGCTTACGGTGTTCACGAGGAAGTATTTAAGTTGGTCATTTATTGAACATCGGAGGTGAAGTATGGGAAGGCAACTCAAAATAAGTTACGGGCAGAATTTCTTTCCGGAAGGCTACTTTTGGGTCAGGTTTAAAGTTTAAACTGCAAGCGATGCACAGTTTCTAGTCTCTGGCATGCTTTCTCTTGCTGCTCTTTGGTTGTGGTCGTTGAGCCTTCATAATTTTAATTTGAGTGTATTCTGTATGCTTGTTTGATGGGATTATCAATTATGTTCCTCTCTGTTATCTGAATTGAGTGTTATTTTGGGATTGAATCTGTTTCTCCTACCTAGGTTGCACCGTAGGTGGTTGTTTCAAGTAGTGGGCCATTTCACCATTGGGGAAACAGAGGAGCAATATCCATGGATAGTGCAATATATTGTACTTTGTGTGTCAACAAGAGCAATATTGTACTTTGTATGTCAGTTGCATACAGAATCGGGTAAATGTCAGCATAAGTGAATAAAAGACTAAATTACCACTTGATAAAAAGGTCTTATAAATTGGTCAAACTTCGGTCAACATCAGTTTAAATTATCTCTCTCTCCTTTCCTTTCCTACTTAGATCAAATCTCCATTTGGCAGCAACCTGATTCAAGTTTAGGAGCACAGGGTGCCTCTGGCCGGCACTGAAACAAATCGATGTTTCTTAAGAAGCGCCTAGAATTTTGGTTCAGCACCAAAGACTTGTGGTTCTATGCGAAAGCACCCTTATGTTTTACCATTTATCGGTGCTTGATTTCGTTTTCTAGGCCAAGAACTTAATTATATCTTTCCTTTTGTGCTTATTGGAACTGCATGTCGTGATCAAATTTTTGGAGAATGTTAAGTATGATATATCAAAAATATATTTGCTTATTATACTGATCAATTGTGTTCTGGCCTTTTTAAAATAATTCACGTTCTTGATTAGTAACCAATACTTAATATCTTTATTTTTGACTTAATGCAAGTTATTGATTGATGCTTCCCTTGTTCTCCTTTGTGCACAGATTTTGCATTAACCTGGTGCTAGAGAGACTTTGGATGAGAGGCATCATTTGAATAAGGCCTTTGATGTGGTATGCATTCAAAGTTTTCTACTTCCAATTTGTTTCCCATTTTGCATGCTGTTATGTGTGGATGGTCGCCTTATCTTCACTAATTTTAGTCACCTTAAATTGGCTAAAGAACTTGTAATTTTTACTACAGGCGAATTGCATGAATTATCTTCATAGAAGCAATCCTCCCATTGTTCATAGAGGTTTAAAGTCTCCGAAACTTTTGATGGACAAAAGTACACAGTGAAGGTAAGACTTAGAAATTCTCTAGAATATTTGAAAGAGAACCATCTCTTCATATGATGATCATTGACTGGGTAACATTATTTTGCTATCTCTTAGATGAAACTCTTGTTTTTAATTAAACTGGGCAAAAGGTTGCACGCTCAATAGGCTTTTTGGAATATTTACCGGTTCCATGCCTCAATAATTGATAATTAGTTGTAATTTTTTTTTATTTTATTTATGTACATTACCTTTAGAAAACTTTGCAATCAATTATATAGGTTGAATTGTTGCTTGCCATTTTGAATATTCCACCTCTTTCAAAGAACTGAAAATGCATTTTCTAGTGAGGGATACATTTTTACAATTAAGTAAAAGTTTTCAATTCGGTAAATACTTCACTTTGTGATGTAGATATTAATATATTCTTTAAATTCATGGTAATTTAGTCCTATAGCAAAACTGGGGAGACCCTTAAGTCTTAGTCAAACTAATCTAACAAGGTTAAAAGTCCCCTTTCACAAAGGGTTCTGTGACTCTATAGTATCATCATCCATTCCAGATTCCAGTGTATTAAAACTAATAGTATAACTTTCTAAATACCCAATTATGAGTAAAAGTTATCGATTCCTACTGCCGATAATTAATCACTGAGATAGACGAAGAAGCTTCCTATTGTTCCCCAGTAGCAAAGGCCTATCAACGATCACCTTCAAAGCAGTCTTTAATCTTGAAATCCCTTCTTTTCCACTAAAACCATGAATCCATAATACACATTTGGTTCTTCCACCAACTGTTACCATCTCAGCCCTTACTACCCTCCCTTTCACTGACTTAAGTGCTCCTGTTAGATCAGATATAGGTGCCTGCCTGTCTTGGCAGCTAAACATGACCTTCACTAGGCTCTTGTCTGCGTTGCAGTAATTTAAATTTAGGTTGTCTTCCTCACTGGGGACCACACAGAACCTACCGCGAGAACTTGCTTCAACCTCTTTTACAGTCTTCTGCAGCGCTGTCACATACTGGATTGTCTCTGCCAGTACAGATGCCTTGTCCATCTATTGTTTTTAAGAAATTGTTCAAGAAAATATAACTTTATATTATATATAGTTATGTTTTCACTGGAAATTTGGAATGAAGGGAACATTGCTGATTCATGAAAGGGTAACGCAATGCTACTTACTTTGACTAAGTTTGGTAGGATGGCTCGGAGGGTTGCATATTGACAATTGATTCCCAGTCTTCGTCTCAGCCTCGCGGTGTCTTTTTTTAGTGATTTCTTTGGCTTGGGCATTTGATTTTGGTTTTGCAGTTAAAGTTTTGCAGTAGATTGTACTGGAGTGTACTCCATGAAGAATATTACTACTTCCCCTTAAGTATGTCATTGGATTATAGTAGCTTGAAAGAGGGCGGCATATATCTTGTTCTAGCTACACGTATAAAGCAAGAAACAAGAAGCAGAGACAATTGTTAAAAGATGGCAGAAGAAAGAAGTAAATAAAAGGCAAAGAGAGGAAAATCTACCGGTTGAAGTAAAACCATGGTGAGAGCACAAGTTCACCTTCTGTAAAAATTGGACACCTATTGCAATAAAATGGAGGGAACTCAACTTTCCCTTCTATGGAGAGAAAGGGATGTGGATGGAAGAAAGGAGAAAGAGAAGAGAGTGAAGTAATAATACAAAATAATTCTGCAAGTATATTGCCTTTTAAAGCAAATTAATGAGATGATGAATGTGCGTTGAAGTGGGGTATATTGAAAGATATCAAACCTAATAAATATAAATTTATATATTCAATATGAGCTGATTTTTTTTTCTTAAATTTAAGATCCTGTAATCTGAAATGATTTCTATGACATGAGATATCTCCTCCAGAAAATGATTCATAGAGCTTATTTCACATTTTTATCATTTCAAAATCAAAGTTGAAGCCAATCAAAACCTTTTTGTGAACCAACAACCTATCATGCACATCAGTAATAATTAAATCTAAATAGACTTATGAATTCTTGAATTTCTCTCTTTTCAAATGTTTCTCATATCCTAATTTTTGTGTCATTATACACTATTCATTTAATTAAATGATTATTTTAAAAAATTAAACTTGATAAAATAATTAAAATATTATAAATATAGTTTCATAAAATCCACATGTATTAAAAAATTGTCTTTTAAATAATTTTAAATTAACATTATATTTAAAAAAAAAGAAGGTAGAACCAAAATTACTTGATATATAAATTGACTAATTGAGACAGATGGAGTATGATCTACTTAGGTGTACCAATAAAACTCCATTAAAATAGACACCAAGCAAAATACAAATTATTTGTTGTTTAAGTTCAACTTTATCTTTCAAAAAAATATATTTTTTAATTAATGCATTGGAAGTCTTTTAAGCTATTGTCATTTAAGCACTTACATTCCTAAATTATGAATTTAACAGTAAATGTTTTCAAATTTTAAATTATTCATTAACAAAATTATTTTAAAAACTTAACAATACAAAGAATTTGATCATGATTTTTTATATATACAAAGATAAATGTGATTTGTCATTAAAAAAATATAAAAAAATTTTAATATAAATTTTTTTACTATTAATTATTTAGTGTATTAAATCATATCAAATTCAAAAGAATAAATATTGTAATGATGAAGGAGATAACATTACAATTAATTAAAATTTTGGAGATCTTTGATATTAAATTTATAATTAGGAGAGTGTGACTCATTTGTTGTAAAAAAATTGTGATGTAAAGTCTACAATACTCTATTTTTATACATGAATTTAAATTTTTTAAATTTTAAGATTTAACAAAAATTATTTTATAATCAAAATTTATATATATTATAAGTTTACTTTATAAAATTTTTAAAACAGAAGAACCACCACAGTCAGTCTTAAGAAGAAGAAAATTATTCAAAGTCCTCTTACGGCAATTGACCTTTTTTAAAAATATAAGATTCAATTCTCTCCACGTGGCGGAAGCGACGTTAATTTCTTGCATCACATGTGCCAAAGAATCATTTCCCGATCAGTCCTTCAAGATCCTAGAAACTAGAATCGATCAGTGGCATTTCATGTAATTTTTATCGGATTCTTTCCTCTTTTAGTATTTTCGGTTTTTGCGAGAGTGTCGATAGCTTCTATCATCGGATCACCGAACTTTTCCTATAAATGTTCCGTAACTTAAGTCCGTATTCTCGATCCTGATTTCTCTTATTTCTATCCAAAAATTTTCAGATCTATACGTTTTATTTTCAATTCGATCCATTATTCGTTCAATTCAATAGTTTACCTATCGATTAATCCTAAATCACTACCCATGCCCTGAATGAGATCCTAGGGTTAGGGTTTTTGGAATCTTATAAATTCTTTTGATTTCATTATTTGTTTTTTTTTTTGTTTGATCTGTGAATTTAATCTCATACCAGCTTACATTGTTCCAAATTTATCTCGGTCGCTCGAATTTTTCCGGATTCTTTTGAAATTTTGGAAATTTATCGGTGTTGTTGAAAAATTATTGTGGTATTTTTCTCGTCAATTATCTTTGGGATACTCGGCTTATTTTATAATTCTGTGTTGTTATTGCTTGCAAATCAGCTTTAGTATTAGGGGATCTAGAATTTTGGATTTTTTTATATGGGGGTTTCTTAATTTGGGTGGTTTCATTTCACTTCCTCGTTGCCGCACAGCTACATTTAATTTCGACGGATACTTTGAGGTAAGAAGTAGCTCCTGTAGCTATGTTATTTAGAATGGTGTTCTTTCTTTAAAATTAGTTAATTAATTTATTTAAGTTTTCTCATGGTTTTTGTCGTTTGATTGCATATTTAGAACTTCAAATTGTTATTTTCTTTCGTGTTGAACACGGAATTAGTGGCCCCTTTGGATCCTGCTCTCAGAAGCAAGAAAAAGAAGCGAAAATACTTTAACTAAATGTGTTTGGCGCCCTTTTCTATATGTAGTATATAAGCAGTACTATAATAATACTGTTTTGGTAAGGGGCATTCAACTGAATCGATACTTAGAATAAGAAGTGGGAATTGACACCTGGAGGATGAAGTCTAATCACTTTTCATCCTGGACTTTTCAAGACAATATATTAAAATATTTAGTATTTTTTTGTAGCTGTCCAAGAATGCTAGGGTGGGGGGACAATATATGAAAATATTTAGTATATTTTTTGTACCTGTCCAAGAATTCTAGGGTGGGGGGGACTGGACTGACGATTTGAAAACTAAAATTTAATAGAAGACTTCTTCTTTGAAGTCTGTTCTCTTATCTACCTTAAGCTCCTACTTTGTTGCTCTGTGACCTTTTGTGCAACTTCTGCATTGATGCTTAAGTACGACTTCCTCTTACGTGCAGGAAAAACAATGATTCACAAACGATCTTTTGTTGATGAGGGTGCTTATGAGGTTGCTCGTAAGCGCCCTAGAAATTGGGAACATACCAATCACTTTGCTCCTGTTGCTACTAATGGTGATCACGAGAAATCTTGTGCTTCAGGTAATAAAGAAGCGATATTAATCTTGGTGTATTATGTGAAAGGAAATCTGTTATACACAATGATTTGACCAGACCTCTTGCATCTCATGATGCGGTAAATAAGTTGACTGTGTTGGTTTATAAATTTTTACCAATTCTCTTGGCCTAGCATTGGATTGATACATTTTACAAAATATCTTATTCACTATGACCTTCTAAATGTTTCGCATGTAGAGTGTCTTAGAGGCAAACTTGGTATTCTGTGGCCCTGTTATGTTAATTAGCAAATAGTCTTGAAAAGTTACATTCGATAGACTTGTTTTTCATGATTCTTGAGGGTCAATTATAGTTCTATGCATGCTCTAATAATGTGGGAAGTAAACTTGTGTTAGACCTGGTATATTATGTTTGACCATTAGATTCTGCAAGTTATGAATTTGTAAATAAATTGCATTTTTTCTGATCCTGATGTTCTAGAATCTAGAGCTAGGTTGGTGAACTATTAAGGCTTTGCAACACTTCAATTTGTTTGTTCACTTCTATTGTGTTTGTTTTGTTTCATTGATTACATCAGGATATGTGCACTGAATTCATGGCCTTTACTTAATACAAATATAAATTTAAGGTCTTCAATAAGTTTTATAGCTTACTGAATGGAAATATGAAAATGGTGAAGGTGATGACACTTTTGGTAAAAGTCAAGTTGGAGGAAGGTTTATAGATGACTCTGTTATTAAAGTATCTAATGCGACGGACAAGGACTTTGAAACAGGCTCCTCCAGCCACATTTCCAATTTTTGGTGGGTAAACAGGAATGTTATTGAAGCAGATTCTGACCCAGTTGCAGCGGTTCATCTCTCATTTTTTCCAGAATATTTTGCACCTGCAGACCAGCTAAGGGCTTTACTACAGCCTGATGATATCTATTCATCTCTTTTTGATTGTCCTTCTCCAAAGATAGTTTCTGTTGGACCAGAGCTTCAAGCTAATATTCCAGAGTGGGACCCACGAGGTTTGAATAACACTGCAGATCATCTAGATAGGTCAGATCCCCTTCTTGTGCAATCTATATCAGGTATTATGGTTGAAGATGGAAATGAGGAGAGGTTGATGGGTACTTGTGTCATTCCAATGCCTGGTTTTGAAGCATCTGCAATCTACGGCTGTGAAAGTTGGGGAAGCAGAACTGACTGTAAGTGTCTTGATAATGGTTCTGTCAGATGTGTTAGACAACATGCCATGGAAGCAAGAGAAAGTCTAAGGAAGAACCTTGGGCAGGAGATTTTTGAGGAGTTGGGTTTCAGTGACATGGGAGAGGATGTTGCAAAGAAATGGACAGAAGAAGAAGAGCAAGTCTTCCATTCAGTTGTCCACTCAAATCGTGCAACACTGGGTAAAAATTTCTGGTATCACCTCTCAGAAGTTTTTCCCTCCCGAACAAAGAAGGATCTTGTCAGCTATTATTTTAATGTCTTTATGCTTCAAAAACGTGCGGAGCAGAACCGGTTTGACCCACTAAATATTGATAGTGACAACGATGAGTGGCAAAGAACCGAAGATGGAATGGCAGAGGAGGATGGGGATTCTGTTGTGGAATCTTTGAACAGCCAAGGTGCTCCTGCTTGTTATCAGGAGGACGAAACAGAAGATTTTTCCCTGAAGACATTGAGGATGAGGTTGAGGTCGATGCTCATGAAGATGTTGCTGATGCTGCTGTTTGTGGGGTTGCAACTGATGAAGAGGATGAGGGAGATGTAGATGATATCTTAGGAGTACATGTTGAAAATTTCATTGGTGATTGTGGTGGTGATAGGAACTACTACCAACTTTTGGGTAAGATTCAAAGCAATACTGGAGACAATTATGATATTCAGGATGGCTCATGCACATCATATGAGTATCAGCAAGACAATGTTGATTGCTGTAGTCCACCATATATGGTTACTGATACTAGACAGTCCAGTGAAGAGTGAATGCCTGCAATGATACATGTGGACTTTGGAGTGGAAGCTATTGTGGTTATATATTTTAAGAGCCTTGTGACTATTGGGCTGGGATATTGATATGATGGATTATGGAACAAATGTAGAGATTTTCTGAGAGGAGTCTTGAAGGATGCGTTGATGGCAAGGATTTGCTGTTGATTACATTGAATTGAATGTTTCTCTTTAATCTCTCTAATCTAAGTTGGCCTTGGTTGGATTACTTCTAAGGCTTTACAAGGGTTGGGTGAGACTAGTGAATAGCTGGTCATCTTATCAAAAATAATGGTGGATCCAGTTTTCCTTGAAAATTTTCATTTGTTAGAGAAGGGAAGTACTGCACTGTTGATTGCTGACAATACTATCTTAGAAGGTTGGTCTCCACAGGTGTGTCAAAGGATCTATTATTCTTGGCTGATATTTTAGACTCACTGGAAACTCCATTGATAATTTTGGAGAACTTCACGAGTAATAATTGTTTATGTCCTACACCAATACTGGCATTACCAATGAAGTTCTCCAAAATTACCAATGGAGTTTCCATTGGGTCTAGAACATTGGTTTTAGACTTTAGCCAGCCAAGAATTTTTCTTATTGTGGAGTTGTATCTTAAATCTGCTGTTTGCAGTGTTGTCACACGGAAGACATGGATCCTGTTATTTTTCTTATAGTGATCAGTTTCTTGGGTATGCTGTTATTTATTTAATGTGCCCATCATCCGAAGCTGATGGGTTCCAAATGAGTTCTTAAATTGTAGGTCTTCAGTTTGTCATTCTTATCTTTTCCAAGTGTTCATACCATTTGTATCAGAATTAAAGAGTGAGAGTTTCTGTTCCCGTTGTTACCTTTTCTTGTGTAATCTTATTTGTCCTTATGTTAGCAAAATGTTAATTTTTAGCAAAGATGGCTTTGCTACAGATGTAATGATTAGATAGTTGTTAGATGAAAGTTCAATCATATTCTTTCTGGCCTATTTAATAAACTCTCTGTTTTCCTTCGTGTGTGTATGCTTTAGCCTGCATGAATGTTAATCAGAAGATGTCATGTCAGATGCCTTGGATTTTGCATATGTTTGGATAGTGGTGTATGCTCAAATACTGTTGAGAACTACGAGTCCAGAAAGCACAGATAATTGCTACTATTACTAATGAGTTACTTCATTCCATGAGAAAGAAAAAAGAAATTGCCAAGGTGGACTGGCTATCAAGCTTGGTTTTGTAAGTCTTATGATAAAATTGAATGGTCTTTCCTTTGAGAAAGTTTTACAAAGGCATACTTCCCCTAGTATTTGGATCCAATGGATTATGCACTGTGTTTCCACTTCTAGCTTGAGGGTTTTTAACATAATCTAGAAAACAATTACATATGTTCAACATAATTTGGAATTTTTTTTTTGTTTCTCATCTTTTTCAATATTATTTTAGAAAGAGAAGTGTTATTTTTCAAATTATTTTGATAATGTGCAAAACATTAAGTATTAAGAAAGATGGAGATGAAAAGTTAAAAACATTTAAATGCACTCTTAGTTTTCCCACGTCTTCTTTTTATTTCTCTGTTCGACTGCTTCACAGGCTAGAAATATATCTAATTTGTTGCACATTATTCATGAAAATAAATGTAGGTAAATATCTTGGTCCCCCTATCATCCAAGGTAGAGTGTCTGTCTTCTCTTAACTTACTCTTTCTTATGGAGAATCTAAAGCAGAAATTATCAAATTGGAGCAATAAGTTTGTTAGTTATGCAGGGAAATTTGTTCTTATAAAGTCTACTCCGTCTGCTTTGCCTGTGTATGCTATGTCCACTTTTTTCATTCCTAACCCATTGATTTCCCAGATGGAAAAGATTCTCAGACAATTTTTTTGGAGTGAAAACACTGGAAAAAGAAGAGTACCTCTTGTGTGGCTTGCTCCTCTATATGTCAACCAAAGGCCTTGGATTGAGGAATTTGAATTGTTTTAATCTTTGCCTTGTTGATGAAGCAGGTGTGGAGATTGATCTCACAGTCCCAGAATTTATGGTCTCAAGTGCTTAAGAACAATATTTTCTGAACTCTTCTTTGCTCCAAGCTCAAGGTACATATGTTTTATGAACTCTTCATTTTATCTTGTCGTACCCGTGTCAAACCCCGACACTTCGGATAAAAGCATGACTCTTGGACACTTTTAACTACAAAAAATTACAAAAAATAGTATAATACTCGGACACGTACTCGTATCCGACACCCATACCCAAGTTCATATAACATATCAAGGTACTCTTAATAGCTCTTACTTATGAAAAGGTATGTCTAAAGCTCTTTCTGAGCTTAGAGAGAACATTAATGGCAAAATGGCAAGGGATTCAGTGCGGCTTTGGACTGATATTTGGGCAGGGTCCACTCCTCTCTCATCTTCCAAAGATTAAATTTTTTCTCTGGCTCCTTGCTCAAGAGAGACTCTATACTGCTGTTTTCCTCAGTGCCAAACAAATTGCTACTTCTCCTCTCTGCCTCTGTGCAGTTCTGATGATGAAACTGTTCGTCATGTTTTTCGTCAGTGTCATGCTTTTACTTGTGCTTATAATTGTTTGCTTTTTGTAAGAAATCAAGCCCTGCAAACCCCACTGCAATCTAAGCACTGGAATTCTCTGCATTCTGTATTTCTGTTTTGCTTAATTCTAAAAAATCTCCTTACACTCTTATTCGGTCTCTTATGGTTTGAAAGATTTGAAATTAAAGGAATAAAGCAATCTTTGAGAATCATGTTGTCGATCCTTTTTCTTTGTCTATTAATGGTAAATTTTGAGTTTATTGCCTTTTTAAATCTCAATAGTTTGGTGGGTAGGTGGCCTAATTGTTCTCATCCGATTTCAGCTCTTAGAGAACAATATGATATATTACTTGACAAGGGAATGCCCACTACCGAGCTGCTGTTTTTCTTCTCTAATCCTCTTTCTTTCTTTCTTTCCTTTGGTCCTGTTACTGTAGTCATTAACACACTAATGATAATCTTGACCGAGGGATTGGTTAAGAATTAACCCAACAGATTTATCATTGTAATATTGACTTGATGACCACATGAAGTGTAATCAAATGTTTAGCCCCAAAAAGAAAAAAAGGCATAAAAATCCTTTAAGGGAGCATTGACTGGGCCGGGTTGAAGGCTAGGAAGAACAAAAGTAGCTAGCTTAATGTATAATAAAACAGAAATTAGATGAGATTTTAATTAAAGGGAATGCTAACTTACAATCAAAATGTTGTAATTTAGAGTCTGTTTTTGATATATGACAAATATACCCTCAAACCAAAAGATGACATATGTAAACCACAAGGGCAAAATGGTAATCTTTACCTATATGGACTTAGGGGGTCCCCCAAGCAGTAAGCAATTCAAATCACTTTTTTTTTTCTTTTGCTCTCCCCAATCCGTAGTTTGACTTAACTTTCAGAGGGTCTTTCTCAAGGTAAACCACTCGATCTTGTCATACCAGACTTGATTTCAGCAACCGACCCGACAAACTCTAGACAATACCCACCTATTTTTAGCATCAACAGAATTGACATCATTCATGGGAAATGTATAAATTTTATCTCTGTTGAAAATACCACCCAAACAACCTCTGAAGTCAACCCATCCGAGTTACCACCACCTCCACCTCTTATGGAAGGGCAAAACCCTCATCACACTTTGGCAAGCAATAACCTAGCTGAAGTGAACGAAGAGCGGGCCCCATTTCACCAACAGTCTGGTTCGCACTCGAACCAAGTAGCCCAACACGAAACTTGTGAAAGAGACCCTAACCGGCCTGTTAGTAGAACTAAGTACAACGCTCTTCAGCACCGACTCGAGAAAGTAATCGTACGACTCGGATGACCCAAACCAAGCAGGACTCAAAACCATCAGTCTACAGTCTGAACTACTTACACCATCCGAAAGACTACTGAGCTAGCACCTAGGCAACAGAGCATCTAACCCGATGAGGTAAGCTCGGAAAGAAGACATGAACCCCGAACACAGGATAAGAGTTGAGGGTGTCCTCAGGACAGAGGAGAACTGAGTAAATGAAGCCCTCGATGCTCGATTCAAGACAATGAGTGGTCTCAAATTAACATCCATCAAAGAAGCAATAGAAGCAAGACAAGTCTGAGGTGAGCAAGGAATTAAATGAAATGAACAAGCATATTAGACTTGCCATCAAATTTACTCGGGGAAACATCTTCAACAAGATCAAGCCCGTAGGTTACCCCTTCTCACAGAAACTAATGGAGGAGAAGATGCCTCCGAACTTCAAAATGCCCCAAATAGAGCCATACAGGGGAAAAATGTCCAATAGACCATTTGCAAACTTTTAAGTCCCTATTGTTCCTCTATGGTCACTCAGAAGCAGCGATGTGTCATATGTTCCCAATAACTCTCCGAGAGATAATGAGGATAGAGTTCTCCAGACTGCCTGCAGGGTCAATAGAGTCGTTTGATGAACTCAGTGAAATGTTTACAACATATTTATTTAGTAATTGAGGCCCCAAAAGGACCCTTGAAAGTATGCTTAGCATAACCCAGCCTGTCTATGAAAATCTACACGAGTACATATCACGATTCACTTCAGCCATGGTGTAAGTCAGGGATTTGGATCAAAGGGTGGCAGTTATGGCCTTCATCAACGGGCTCAAAGCCTCTGACTTCAGCTATTACCTCTCCAGAACCCTTTGCAAACCATGGTGACCCTCCTAGCCAAAGCAGATGAGTTCATGATTGCGAAAGAGGACCAAGCTTTCCCCAAAATAAGAGAATATGCTATAATAGGAAAGAAAAGAAAAGAACCCAAAGAACACAAGCCCAAAAGCGAACAGAAGAAGGGAGGACAGAACGATGCTCGAAAAAGCAAAAAATCAAGGGCTCTTCGGGCGTATGAGGCTTACACGCCCCTCAAGACCTCGATGGCAAACCTCCTGATGGAGATAGCCAACCAAGAAATCATCAGATAGCCTTCCAAGATCAAAATCCCAGCTATGAAAAGAGATATGAGTCGTTTTTATTGCTTTCACAAGGACTACGACTATGATACAGATGAGTGCAGGCATTTAAAAGATGAGATCGAAAGTCTAGTACAGAGATGATACTTGAAGAAATTCATAAAGATAAAATCAAGAAGAAGCTCGGGCCAGAGGAGCGGATGTCATAGAAGCCCGAAACAGAAGAAGTCGAAATCCTAGAGAGGACTCAGATGAAACAAAGCCCGACCAGGAGATAGAATAATAGAAGACAATGATCCCTCGAAAAGAACTTGGATAACGCTCCCACAGTAGGCATCATCCGAACTATCTTTGAGGGGACAACATCTAGAAGAGAGTCCTCGAACTCGCAAAGGGCATATGCCTGCTTCATGGGATCAGTCAAAGGACCTACAAAGAAAATACGAGTAGACCAGACTATCAGCTTCTCGGATAAATATCTTAAGGGAGTAAAATTCCCTACGATAATGCCAATAAAAATGTGGATGAATCCAACGCATGTTTCACAGTCTTTAGAGGACACCCTCAAGGATTTCATGAAGATGACCGGTCAGTCTATCAGTGCAGCCAGTACATTCAATGTTGATAGTTGTTCCATCTGTGCTAGCCTATGCATTTAGCACAGAATTTTCCATCTATGCCGACTTTTGCCGAATATCCCATTGAACAAATGAATGCTTTCAATGACTGTCGGTGACAATTAAATGGATCTTACTCCAAGACGTACAATATAGAGTGGCGGAACCACCCTAATTTTTCATGGAAGCAGAACCAACTAATGAATCAGGGAGGAACCCCTCATCATGTTCATAATCAATACCCTCTCAAATTTCTTCCACCAGTTCCAAGTTATGAAAGCTCAGCCCATCCAGCACCATCACCTGTTTACCAAACTCCCACTAAAGTGTCAGCATCGGTTTCACAGTCATTGGAGGACGCCCTCAATGATTTCAAGAATATGACTGACCAATCCATAAGCGAAGTAAAGAGTGCAACAATAGTAAACACCCAAGTGATTACCAAGCTAAAGAGTCAAATGGGTCAAATCGCAAGTCACTTGGGTGAAGGAGAGAAGGGAAAGTTCCCCAGTCAACCTGTGCCCAACTCGAAGGAACAGTTTGCGGTTGGAAATTCATCAATTCCTATGCACGGGCAGGAACAAGTGCAATCGATTGTCACATTGAGGTATGGAAGACAAGTGGACAATCAAGTGGAAGAGAACCTCACTCTACAGCAAGGGCAAGAAAGTGGCAACAAGGAGAAGAGAGATGCTGAGCCATCTATAACCACACCTACTATTAAGGATCTTCTTAAGTCGTTTGTACCTAAAGCGCCTTACCCAGAGATATTACAAGCGCCCAAAAAAGAAGGGAAGTCTGAGGACATTGGCATGTTTTGCTCAGTTTGGAGAGGATTTGGATTTAGATAAGCTACTTGAGCAAGCAACTGTTATCTTGGAGTCTGCTCCTCGGGAGAGCAGTAAGACAGAGGAGACTGTGGGTGAATCAAGCATTGAGGACCTCCTGGAGGCATGTTTTACTCAGTTAAGAGAAGATTTGGATTTGGATAAGTTACTTGAGCAAGTAAATGCTATTTTGGAGTCTGCTCCTCAGAAGAGCAGTGAGACGGAGGAGACCACAACACCTGAACCCCCCAAGAAGGAACTTAAGCCTTTGCCGGACAATCTTATGTATAAGTTTCTAGGTCCAACAGATTCTTTGCCTATGATTATAGCTTCAGATTTGATTGATGCTCCAAAGGAGTAATTGTTGGATGTTTTAAGAGAGCATAAGGAAGCTATCGGCTGGACTATTTAGGATGCCAAGGAAATCAACCCCTCGATGATGATGCCCAAGTTACGTTTGGAAGAGAATATCAAGCCATCGAGGGAGCCATAAAGAAGGCTCAACCCAGCTATACAAGAGATTATGAGGATTGAAGTGATAAAGCTGTTTGATGCAGTGATCAATTATCCAATCTCTGTTAGCGAGTGGGTGAACTCGATTCATGTCGTGCCCAAGCGGGCTGGAGTGACGGTAGTAAAGAATAAGGACGACGAGTTGGTGCCAATTCGTGTTCAGTTAGGATGGAAAGTATGTATAGACTACCGTAAGTTGAATGCTACCACAAGGAAAGATCATTTTTCACTCTCATTTACTGATCAAATGACAGAGTGCTTAACTGGGCACGATTACTAATGTTGGGTCTGGCTGAAGATGTTAAACTTAGCGCTTATGGGAGGCACCCCACAGCATATCTTTTCTATTTGTTTATTATTTTACATATTTCTTGTTATTATTTTTCTCTAGTGTTTTTTGCTTTCTAGTCTTTATTTTTTAGGGGCAATGTGTAAATTAAGTTTGGGGGTATGGGAGACATGTTACACACACTTTGTCCTAAATTGTTGTTGTTTTTCTTCATTTAAAGAAAAAAAAAAAGAAAATAAAGAAGGTAAATGTATGCTCATGTTATTTTGAAAATTTGGTTGATCTAAACAATTTCTGTGATGTGATGTCATTGGTGAGCTTAAAAATTTTGAACACATGATCTGATGATAGAGTTTTAAACCTTAGTTACTTACTTTAGGCATTCGAGAATTCACATGTTTGATCTAATCTAACACGAGCACAGTAGCACATATTTGTGTGAGATATGACATGTGATTTTAATGTGATTCGAAGGAGGACGGTTCAAAATTTGTCAAGACTAGTAAATCGACCAACGATTCACATTAGTAGGATACCCATAAGCCAATGGTCAGACCGAGGTAACAAACAAAATAATATTGCAAACCCTGAATAAGCGACTCAAAGACACCCAAGTGCTTTGGGTCAAAGAATTGCCTCATGCACTATCGGTTTACAAGACCATGCCTCGATCGCCAATTAGGAAAACACCTTTCTTCCTAGCTTTCAGGTCTGAAGTTATGGTCCCTGTTGAAGTGGGAAAACCTTCCCTCAAGATTTAACTCTTCAACCCGAGTAGCAACGATGAAGGACTAAAAGCAAATCTAAACCTAATCGAAGAGGCCCAAGACAAAGTGTTGCTGAAATTCGTCATATACCAGCAAAGGACGACCAAGTACTACAACTCCAGAGTGAATCAAAGAACCTTTAGACTTGGAGAACTCGTCCTCCGAAAAAAAGAAGTCTCCAACTCCCGCAACATGAGGAAGCTCTCCGCAAACAGGGAAGGCCCATACCACTTTAGAAGGGTAATCAGGGCAAGAACCTTCAAGTTGGAAACACTAGATGACATATTTGCCATAAAGATGGAACTCGGAGAATCTGAGAAAGTTCTACTAGTAAATCACAAGTATAAAATGGGAAAAAAATTCATGCAAACACTCTAACTTCATCAATCTGAATAGATATTTTGTCCAAATTTGTGTATTCTTATCTCATAACATCCACATTAGACATCCTTCACAGCTGAGGACCGAGGTAAGATGCTCAAAATAATATCCACATCAGACACCCTCCATGATTAATGACCAAGGTGAGATGCCCAAAATAATATCCACATCGAACACCCTCCATGATTGAGGACTAAGGTGAGATGCCTAAAATAACATCCACATCGAAAACCCTCCACGATTGAGGACCAAGGTGAGATGCCCAAAATAACACCCACATCAAACATTCTCTACAGCCGAGAATCGGGCATAAAGACCCAATAAATAATTTGGGGATCTACAAAGGAAAACCTCCAAGTCAGGCGTAAAGACCTGAAAAATAACTTGAGATTCCACAAAAGAAAACCCGAAGTCGGGTCTAAAGACCTGAAAAAGAACTTGGGGATCCATAAAAGAAAATCAAGTCAGGCACAAAAGCCAGAAAAAGAACTTGGGGTTCTATGAAGGAAAACCTAGAATCTGGCACGAAGACCCGAAAAAGAACTTGGGGATCCACAAAGGAAAACCTTAAGTTGGGAAAAAAGAACGGGTTTTACAAAAGACAAACCCTAAGTAGTACATGAGATAAAAAGATAGCAACTCGCAACATATAAAGCATAATGAAGTAAAGGCAACATGATATAAAAACAAAGAGATGATAATATAACATATCCATAACATAACAAAACAAATATCCATCAGAACCAAAAGTTCAAAATATAAGAAATACAAAAAGAAGAAAGCTAAGTCTAAGCTTGGGTGTCCTGGTCATCCTGAGGGTTCTGAGCATCCTGATCAACTTGGACATCTCCTCCTTGCTACTGACCACCAAGTGGAACCAAAGCATCTCAAGCAAGAGACTGAGTGCCATTATCCTCTGAAAGGATCACTCTACCAGAAAGAGTCATCTTAGGCAACTCAAACTTAAAAAAGTTTGTGTCAATACAAGAGTAAATGGAAGAAAAACACAAACTTAAAAAAGTAAAATTCTAAAGCTATAAGTCAAAAACAAACTACTAGGGGTGGCCCGGCTAAGCCAATAACGAATAAAGATGTCTTCTTTTAATAACTCTTTGGCGAGAATTAGTTTGGAACAGATCTTGCCAAGAATATCTCCCTCCTTCTCACTCAAGAAGGAGGATCTCTTTGAGACTCAATGTCCACATAGTCCCACTCCCATCTGAATGGAAAAAGGATCCCTATGTCGAAAAAAGAAAAACCTCTTCTTCCAATCATGAACAGAAAACGGGTTCTTAACTACGACTTTCATGTTGGCTCTTGCAGATTGATTATACCAACCAGATTTTTGGAGCTTCTTAATAACATAGACCTTACGGAAAATATCCAAGGAAAAAGGGGTACGACAACCGTATTTCCTAAGGCTCATAACAAAACCTATAACTATCCTCATGGAGTTGAGAAGAAGCTGGTTAAGGGTTATGTCAAAGGACCTAAAGATTTCAGCTACGTTTGGGTCAATGGGAATATAGAACCCCCTTGAAATGATCCTCGTAGACACATATTTCATAAGGAGAGTCCCTTCGAATTAGGTTACATGTCTTCTCCTCAAGTAGGGAGATGAATCTCGTACTCTTTAGGGATATAATACTTTCGACGAGATGTACTAAAATATTTCTCAGTAATATTGCAAGGGTACGACTCAGCAGCATAATGCGTGTGGTCGTGATCCCTAGACATCTTCGCATAAATTTCCTCTATGGAAGGGACCTCTCCCCGTAACTCAGGGTCGACCAAATCCTCTTCAAACACGAGGATCAGATTAAGCTGACTCTTCTCAGAAGAGGAAGAGTCGGACTCAGGGCGGTAGCTAGTGCTCTCACCCTCGAGAAACGAAGACATTATTTAAAAAGAAGAACAAGGCAAGAATTCCTTGCCATAATAGGAAAGAATTACAAAGTCGTACAAAGTCGAGTGTCTGAAGCAGATGAAGCTAAGAGAAAGACGGACGAGGTAGCAGAGGAAGAAGACGAAGTTTAAGCTGTGAAGAAGAAAAACAAGACTGTCCAGACGAAGAAAACCGAATTACACCCTAGCTCTCAAGGTTTTGAACAAATTTAAGAATGAAATTTGGATTAAAAATAACCCCAAGCTATCCTCTACATAAAACTCCTGGCATCTCGAAGAATGAAAAAGAAAGACCTCGAGCCTCGCAACATTCACATCAATCACTCCCATGATCATGTTAGACCTCGAGCCACGTAATGGTCGCATCAATTGCACTAACAGTCATATGAAGAAGTGTAAAAGACTATATTAAGAAGTGTTAAAGATCCTACTCGGCCTCAGACTCCTCCGAGTACTGACTTAGGGAGCCTAAAAAGAATAGGCCCCACACCAAGTCTTCAACCTACTTAACCTCTAACTCCTCCGAGTACCGACTTGGGGAGCCCAAAAAGAATGGGCCCTATACCAAGTCTTCACCTTACTCGACCTCTGACCCTTCCAAATACCGACTTGGGGATCCTAAAAAGAATGGGCCCCACACCAAGTCTTTACCCTACTCGACCTTAAACTTCTCTGAGTATCGACTTGGGCAGCCTAAAAAGAGTGAGCCCCACACCAAGTCTTCACCTTACTCAACCTCAGACTCTTTCTAGCACCAACTTGGGGAGCCCAAAAAGAATGGCCCCCATACCAAGTCTTCACTCTACTCAGCTTTAGACTCCTCTAAGTACCGACTTGGGGAGCCCAAAAAAGAATGGGCCCCACACTAAGTCTTCACCCTACTTGGTCTCAGACCCTTTCGAGTATTGGCTTAGGGAGCCTAAAAAGAATGGGCCCCACACCAAGTCTTCACCCTACTCGGTCATAGATGCGACTCAGCCCCAAGGCCTAAGGTCGAGTACCGAGATGGAAGATCCAAAAAGACACAACTTGAACCCAATGCCTAGGATTGAGTATTGAGTTTGGAGACCCGAAATGACGTAAATCAATCACAATGCCTAGAGCTAGATACCAAGTTGGGAGACCTAAGAAGATGCAACTCGACCCCAATGCCTAGGGTCGAATACCAAGTTTAGAGACCCAAGAGGATGCATCTCGGTCCCAATGCCTAGAGCCAAGTACCGAGTTAACGGACCTAAGAAGAATGGGTTCACCAAGTGGAGTTCACGCAACTCGGCTATACTAAAAGCCGAGTACCGAGTTGAGGGACCCCAAATCAGTTTAAGAACTAATCGAATATTGAATCGGATGTCACAAAAATCATCGCATCAGCGTGAAGACATTGTCCGAAAGTCACCACTCCTTTAAAAACTAAAGGAGTCAGTAGGGGAGGGCATGTGATATAGGACAAATATACCCTCCAACTAGAAGATGACACATGTCAACCAAAAGGGGAAAACGATAAGTTATACATATCTGAACCCTATAAATAGGGGGTTCCCCAAGCAATAAGCGATTCAATTCACTTTTTCTCTTTTGCTCTCCCCAATCCATAGTACGACTTAACCTTCAAAGGGTCTTTCCCTGAGCGAACCACTCCGAGTCAGCTTTCTTTCAGGCATCTCGGATCCTGCTCATACTAGACTCGACTCTAGCAATCGACCCGAAAAACCCGAGACAGTACCCGACTTATTTTCGGCGTCAAGTATTTGAAACCAAATGAAAATGAAATTCATTTTATTTTCAAATGAATTGAAAATTGAATTCATTTAGAAATGAATTTTTATATTTGGCTTTCTTATTTTAAATTGTATCTAGAATTCATTAATTTGAATTCTAATGTTTAAAATACTTGAAATGAATAAAAAATTTAAGAGAGAGAGCATTTTAGTTAATATAACTTTTTATTCTTTATTTAATATAAGTTATTTATAAATTCTATCAATTTTGATAGAATTTTGTAACAAGACAACTCAATTCCATAGTTAATTCATTTTAAAATGAATTTCAAAGGTTTTTTTTTCAAATAATAAAACTATAAAATTCAAAATAAATTTCATAAAAACTATAAAATATATTTGTTCCAAATGGGGCATTAGTATTTTACACCAAATACTTCGGACAAAATTGTCTCAGAACATTTTCTAAAAATTCATTGATGTAGGAATATTTTTGCAATTTCGTTTTTTAAAAAACTACAAAAACGTCAAACGAGAGGCGAAGCACAGTCGTGCTCCGGCAACGCGTGTAGCTCCTCTGTCGGCAAGTTGGCTGTCAGCTTTTTCAGATCGTCCGGAAAGTTAATATTCGGCTAAGTGGGATAGTTAGTTTCAGTCTAATGTCACCTAAATATATCTGATCTAAAATGATTGTCCCTTTCAGTCACACAGGCGACATGCAAGGATGATCTCGGCGAAACTGAAATATAAATTTTATATTGTAAGTTAGAATTCGCCTTGATTAAATTATGAACATGTGATATAAACCACTAAGATGCCAGTGCACTATCAGTAAGCAAATTGTCCCTCACATTCATCATGCTGATTTTCTATTTCCTAGTCTTTTTTCACATTGTAGTCTTTCTTTGCATGATGCAGTACTTTCTTTGTCATATATTGTTTGTTTAAATACAATATTAATTTAATTAAATGATTAATTTTTGTTAATATTAAATTTAAAAAATATTTAATGGTTTTTTGAAATATTACTTTATAAAATCTACAAGTTTCTGAAATTTTTTTATAATTTTAAATTGATAAAAAATAATAAAAGTTAAAGTTATTCCAAAAAGTTGAAACATGATTAAAATTATAGGACGAAGAGAGTGTGATACTAATAAATTTCAGATCTAAAATAATAATAATAATAAATTCTCTCTTTAATTCACATTCTAACTTTCTTTTGAACTTCCAAGTCCACTATGAGAGAATCCATTGATATAATTCATATGAAGAGACTCCACATGTTATATGCCCTGAATCATTTGTTTGCATTATATATTAATTTTTTTTAAAAATATTTATGTGTGAGTAAAAAAATATAGAAAAAGAATCTCTTATTGAAAAAAATATTTTATGTGCATAATTTGAATTTAAAACTCATGAAATTAAATTAAAAGCGTTAGAATATACTTCTCTGTATATAGCGGCGCTTCAAAGCGCCGGAACATGAAATGAGTTTCTAGCATATTTTGACGCTTTAAAGCACCAGAATATGCTCCTCCGCATATACTAGCGCTTCAAAGCGCCGGAATATGAAATGGGTTTCGAGCATATTCCGATACTTTAAAGCATCGGTATTTTTTGGTGCTTTAAAATACCGGTGCTTTAAATACCAGAATATACAAAAAATTACAAATATAAAAACCTTTGCCACGATATTTTTGCCTCTAAAAATTTTTTGCTGCTCCTTGCTCCACCGCGCCGTTTCCCCCAAAAAATTTTCCCTGCAGGTCGGGTTACATAGCCATCACCGACACAGTTCACCCCAACCATCTAATTTTTCAGTATTCTGCAAGAAATTGAGATGGCGATGGAAGATTCATGCTCGCGTATTTCTCTGCTTCTTTTCATGGCTCGCGCTTTGCTCTCTGGTAGTGTACGGACTCTACAGTTTATGAAGAATCCTATACTGACTACGCCACGAATATGTAAAGTTTCGGTTTGTTAAAAAATCTTTGTTAGAGATTATAAGTTCTTTTGTTTGCTTATTTGTTCTTGTTTTTTCCTCTGTCTTGGACCTGAAACTTGAAGAATTAAAGTCCAAATCTACAGGATTTTGTTGAACTCTATGAGATTTGCTTGTTAATTTGAAACGATATATGAAAATTGGTGATTTTTATGGTGAATAAAAGTCAAGATTTGAATATTAGGGTTTCTGGAACTTTTTTTTGAAGAATTTCAACTCCTTAAGGTATGATGCGTTTGTTGGAAAATGCTTGAGATATGGGGTTTGGAGGAGCTTAATGAAATCTAGAGATAGAATTTTTGGGTTTTGAATGAAGTTGATGTGAAATTTGAGTTTGTTACGGTTATACTTGGTTCTTGATAGTTCTCTACTTTGGATCTTCAAAACAGTAAACATCATTTGAGTTTTCAAATTAGGTAGTATTCAAGAAATAATTTACGGCTGAATCTGAAGGTAGTATTAATGCTACAAATATTTTTACTTCTGTTTTTTTTTCTTGTTGGCTGCACTCTGATGTTGGCTGAGGATTTTGAGGAGTTAAAGTTAGAGCTAAATGTCATGGATTCAAAGCTAAGAGAGGTTGGTTTTTTCCGTCTTTGTTTTAACTTTGTAATATAATCTTCCAAGTTTTCACTCATGTACTGGTAAGATGCTGAAAATGTTGTGGAAGCAACAATTAAAGCTTATGAGAATTGTAGTATTCTTTTATGGAAGTTTATTTGCAATTGTCTCTTAAGTTTCAATTTTTCATTTTCATTCGTCACCGTTCATGCATATATGTGTCATGCTGGGATTTCAAAACGTGACGACACTGTCTCGAGGGTAGCCAACCTGGGATAGGTCGTTACAATTTTGGTATCAGAGCATTAGGTTTTATGATTCTGTAGACTGCACAAAAATTTAAAGAAGTAGAAGAATTCAATAAACTATATTTTAATGCAGAGTCTGAGGATAACACATAGACGTGCTAAAGCTAGAGGTGGAGTTCTGAATCAGAGAGGGTGTGGTAAGCCCCCAATTTTTAGACGAGCTGAGGTTGAGATGGAGGCTGAGCTAGAGTGAGTTTCCTATAAAGGAAAGTATTGATAATATAATCAATACTAGTAAGGGTGTGAAAGAATCTGAAGTTGAAAGAGATGAGCTAAGAGAAGCTCTTGCTTATTCTCTTGAGAAAATGAATGTAACGGATGATAGAATTGCTAATTTATAGCATAGACTTGATGAACAGGCTAGAGTAGTGCCTGAGGTTGTTGTAAATCCAGTAATGGTAAACGTTCAAAATGGAGAAATGTGAGTTTATGCACGAGATGCAGGGGGATTGTTTTGTTAGATATATTAAGTTGAATGTTTTGTTGGTTAATGGATCTATGAATCGTTTTAAGCCTGAGCTATGGGTGAAACATATAAATAGATTATTTGGTATTTTACTAGTGACTGACATGCAAAGGGTCGCCTTTTCTTCGTTTAAGTTAGAAGGAGAAGCTTTAGAATGGTAGGAGGATACTCTTCTCAGGGTAAGTGTATATATTGATAGACCCTTAACTTGGAGTAGGTTTAAGGAGGCTTTTCTTTTATAAATATTGTTCATATACTTTCAAAGCCCAACAGAATAGAGATTTCATTTATTTGAGGTAAAATATGTTGACTGTGGCTCAATATGATAGCAGATTTGTGGCCTTGCCAAGGTTTGTATCGAAAATGGTAGACATAAAGGAGAAGAAGTGTAAGAGGTTCCTAGATGGATTATATTTTAAGATTAGAATGAAACTATCTTACATGAGGCATATAAATTATGTTATGTTGGCGGATATATCACTTCAGATTGAGAAAGATATGATGAAGTTTAAGGGAGAGAGAGAGAGTGGTTGAAGAGTCTTAGACATGAAGGTTCTAGAGGAAGTGGTAGTATGAGTGTACAAGGTGGGAGACCACCCCAAAGGGGGAGTTTCTTGTCATAAGGAACTGTAATACAGAGTCAGAGGCAAGCATGATCTGTTCCTTCTATAGCTCAAAGTAATATTGGTGGGACCCCTTGATTTGGGAAACAGGCTACGAAAACTGAAAGTTATGGTAGAGGAGTAAGTATGCCACCAAAAAGAAGTGGTAATTTACTGTATGATTGAGAGACAAGAGTTTGCTATAGATGTAATCAGACAGGGCATCTATCTCGGAATTGTCCTACTCTGATGTACTTTGTGTGTGGTAAGGGAGGACATGTTAGGCTAGATAGTCCAGTGGGGAAATCTATTGAGATAGGTGCTGGGAGTGTTGGGAGAAAACAGGAGGACAAATGTGGTGGATAAGGGAGTATGCGGGGTAGAGGTAGAGGATCAGTAACTAAGAGATGAAACGGTGGTCAGTTACAGCCCAGAGACAGCAGAGTTTATGTGTTGACCCAACATGATGCACATGTCACTCCTGATATTATTATGGCTATGGTATCTATTCTTGATAGACCTGCTAGATTATTGATTGATCCTGGTGCAACCTATTCTATTGCATCTAGTGTGTATATGAGATCTATTGGTGCTAGTGTCAGTCCTTTAATGCATGTTGTTATTGTTGAGGTTCCTACTAGGGCTAGGGTTATTATCAGGACAATTTATCGGGATTATGTGACTAGTATGGCTGGTATAGCATTTAAAGTTGATTTGTTGCCTTTAGATATGACAAATTTTGGTTTAATTCTGAGAATGAATTGGTTATCTGCATATCATGCTTGGGTAGATTGTTTTAGGAAGAATGTGGTTTTCAGGATACTAGGACAAGAGGAGTTTAACTTTCAGAGAGAACGTATGATACTTGCCAACTGTCTTATTTCTAACCTGACTGCTAGTAAATGGTTGAAGAAGGGTTGTGAGGGGTATTTGGCATATGTGGTGGATTCTAGAAAGGAGATTAGGAAGTTAGAAGAAATCTTAGTAGTGAAATATTTTTCTGATGTGTTTCCTGAAGAGTTGTTTGGGTTGCCTCCCAACAAGGAAAGTGAGTTTTCTATTGAGGTGATTCTGGAATCAACACTCATATCTATAGCACCTTATAGAATGGCACCAGCTGAGTTGAGAGAATTGAAAGTTCAGCTTTAGGAATTGGTAGATAAACAATTTATTCGACTTAGTATGTTGCCTTGGGGAGCCCCTGTGTTGTTTGTGAAGAAGAATGATGGAACGATGAGGTTGTGTATTGATTATAGATAGTTAAATAAGATCACCATCAAGAATAAATATTATTTACCCAGGATAAATGATTTATTTGAGCAGTTACAAGGGCGCTAGGGTGTTTCCTAAGATAGACCTAAGATCAGGTTATCATCAGTTGAGGATAAATGAAAAGGACGTGCCTAAGACTGCTTTTAAGACACATTATGGCCATCATGAGTTCCTTGTGATGCAATTTGGGTTAACTGATGCTCCTGTAGCATTTATGGATCTAATGAATCGGGTGTTTAAACCATTTTTGGATAGATTTGAGATTGTATTTATTGATGATATTCTGGTATATTCCAAGAATGAAGAAGAACATATGCAACATTTAGAGATAGCGTTGAAAATTCTGAGGAAAGAAAAAGTGTATTGAAGGTTCTCTAAGTGTGAGTTTTGATTGAGTGAAATATCTTTCTTGGGGTATGTTGTGCCAGGAGATGGTATAGCAGTTGACCCACAAAAAGTAGAGGCAGTGTTGAATTGGGAAAAACCCACTAGTGTGATTGAAATTAAAAGCTTTTTGGGTTGGTTGGTTATTATAGGAGGTTTATCCAGAATTTTTCTATTATTGCTAAACCATTGACTAGATTGACCAGGAAGAAAGTAAAGTTTATGTGGTTTGAAGAATATGACAAAAGTTTCCAGCTGTTAAAAGTGAAATTGACTACTGCTCCGGTATTAGTGTTTCCTTCTGGTGATGAAGGATTTGTGGTATATAGTGATGCGTCATATCAGGGGTTGGGATGTGTATTGATGCAATATGGGAGAATTATAGCCTATACTTCTAGGAGATTGAAGAACCATGAGTAAAATTATCCGACCCATGATTTAGAATTGATTGCTATAGTTTTTGCTTTGAAGATTTGGAGACATCATCTGTATAAAGCCACTTGTGAAATTTTTACTGATCATAAAAGTTTGATGCATTTACCTACCCAGAAAGAGTTGAATTTGAGACAGATGCGTTAGATGGAGTTGATTAGTGATTATGATTGTACGATACATTACCATCTAGGGAAAATGAATGTGCTAGCTAATGCATTCAGTAGAAAATCTACATGAAGACTAGCTGCTATAGAGAGCCATGATGTGAATCTGATAATAGAGTTGAGATAGATGATAATAAACTTGAATATCAGTGATAGATGAGTATTATTAGAAAACATGGTTGTACAGTCATCCATTGTAGAACGTTTATTAGAAATGCAAGGTAAAGAAAATGAGATAGAGGAGATTAAGGAGGAAGTGCTTAGTAGAAAGCAATATGAGTTCAAAATTAGAATGATAGTATTTTGGTATTGGAACATAAGATTTTTGTTCCCAATGATGTTGAGTTGAGAAATGAGATATTGAGAGAGGCATATGATGATGTATATTCGATGCACCCGAGTAACAATAAGATGTATAGAGGATTGAGACAAAATTACTACTGGTCAGGATTAAGAGGGATGTAGCTTAATATATTTCTAGAAGTTTGGTTTGTCAGCAAGTGAAGTCAGAGAATAAACATCCAGGAAGCTTACTACACCTCTTCCTGTGCTTGAATGACCATAGAAAAATGTCAGTATGGATTTTGTTTCTAGATTTTCCCATACCCAGAGAGGTCACAATATAGTGTGAGTGATAGTAGATAGACGTTCTAAGTCATCTCAATTTCTTCCAATTAAAACTAATTGGAGTCCTAAAAAGTTGGTTGAACTGTATGTAGCTGAGATTGTGAGGTTGCATGAAGTACCATTGAGCATAGTGTCAAATAGAGATGCTGGATGTACATTTTTGTTTTGGAGAGGCTTTTAGAAAGCCATGGGTACGCAGTTACAATTTAGTATAGCTTTTCATCCTCAAACAGATGGTTAGACATAGAAAATTATTTGAATACTAGAAGACGTGTTAAGGGCTAGTGTATGTTTTTCTAAGTAAGTGAGGATGCTTATTTACCTTTAATTGAGTTTGCTTATAATAATCAATATCAAGCTAGTATTGGAATGGCACCATTTGAGGCTTTATATGGTAAAAGGTGCAAAACTTCAGTATATTGAAAAGAAGTTGGACAAAGAAAGATATTTGGTCCAAAAATGATAGATTTGACTACTGAGAGGATCAAACTGGTTAGAGAGAATCTTAGAGCAACACAGAACAGGCAGAAAGGATACACTTATAATAGAAGACGACCTCTTAGTTTCAGGTTGGTGACTGGGTGTTTTTGAAGATATCTTTGTGGAATGGTGTATTGAGATTTAAAAGAAAAAAAAGAAAGGAAAGTTGAGTCCGAGATTTGTGGGGCTATATGAGGTAATTGAAAGAATTGGACCAATAGCGTACAGATTGGATTTTCCACCAGATTTAAAGCAATTACATAATGTGTTTCATATTTCCCTTTTGAGAAAGTGTTTACATGATGAATCTCATAGTATTCCAAATCAGACTGTAGAACTTCAGGAAGATTTGACCCTTATGCAAGTACTAGACAGAAAGGAACAAGCCTTGCGTAATAAAATTATTCCTGTGATTCAAGTATTATGGCAGAACCAAGATGTTGAAGAAATTGCTTGGGAGTATGAGACAAGAATGAGGAAAGAGTACCCCCAACTTTTTCATGAGTTAGGTAAGAAAATTTTGGGGGCGAAATTTTTATAAAGTGAGTAGAATTGTAATACCTGTCTTCTTAAAGTAAGGGTACAGAAGTAATTTGATAGATTTTATATGGGATTAAATTAATATATTCAGGAAAGATTTATTATTGAATAAAATAATTCTTTTGAAGAAAAAAAAAAGACAACACCTGGACGTCCAGGTGTTGCCCACCCTACATGCAAAATGCATGCAGGACACTTACCTGTGTGGTGGCAGTGATAGTTTAATATATAAACTTAGTTTTTGTTTTGTTTTGTATTTTTTTACCAAATCCTGTTTGGTTTCTTTCTCTATTCAATTCAAATTTCTTAGCAAAAAGTTATAAATAAAATTTCTCCAATATTATAGATAGTATAGTCATCCAAATTACAATAGCAAGATGTCATCATATTTGAGGTGTTGGTGATCAACAATCTCAAGAAATTGCTGAAAATAGCAGGAAAGGTAAGGAGGTGATCTACGGGTAGCTTTAAGTGCTACGTGGTGAGTTAGATTTACTTTTGGCAATCGAAACCAATAAAACTATGAATTTATGATATTTGAATAAATGAGTGAATTATAATAATTTAATGATGTATTTTCTATTATATATGAAAATTGATTAGGAATTTGAAAGTATGTTGAAAATTAATTATATAAGAATTTATATTTTAAAAGGGATTGATGAATGAGAAATATTTTAAGAAGTTTTATGAAATTTCTGAAAATATGATTAAAAAATTGATATTATATATGAGGAGACAATTTAATAAATATGATAAAAATAATAATTTTCAAAAAAAGCTAGATAATTAAATTGAATGTTTTGATTTATGTTTGCTTGCATGTTATTGCTCATATGCATAAGAGAAAAGACCGAAAAAGCAACTGATCTAGATAAAAAAAAAAAATACCAGGAAGGCAGATGGTCTAGCTGAAAAGACCGGGAAGGCAACGAGTTTAGCTGAAACATATCAACATGTGGGAAGACGTTCCTAGATGATAATATGAAATGATCTGATGAGAAGGAAAGAAAGATAATTTAAATTCATGCATTACATTTTTTTAATATTGATTATTACTGATTGAGACACTAAAGTATCATTCTTGATTGTGAAATTTGTCATAGATAAATGAGTCTCACAGAAAGACAGATAAGATGAGAAAGAAATATGAAAGTATGATATGATAAAAATTATTTGATTAATTGATTATATGCTGTGAACCTCAAAACGAGGTAAATAATGATATTGAATTTATATTCTCAAGATGATTAAATATATGATAATGAAAATTGATATGTTTGATGATTAATTTAAGAAGATATTGATAAATAGTTGAAATTATGATATGAATTGTGATAATAGAATGTTATTATTGAATTATATGAGATAATAGATGAATGAATATAGGAAAATGATTTGAAAGAGTGAATTATTATATGTGAGGAAATAGATGATTAATATTGGTGAATTAGAAACGATTGAATCATAAGATGTGACTGGAAGTATATAATCGAGTACTTCTAGTAAATTTAATTCACTGAGCTTGTGAAACTCACTCCTCATTGTTAAATAATTTCAAGTAGCGGGCAGGACAGATAGATTGTGAGCGGAGATTCAGACTGAGTCATTTTTTGTAAGACGCGTGGTCCATATCCTCACACTAATGGAAAAAAATTTGTAAATATTCATGCATAATATGTTGTATATATGGTTTCAGTTGGAATTTTAATGATGTAACTCCCCTGTTAAGGGTTGAGAATTTATGTATATATATAATTTCAATTGATGTTTTTATATTGTTGTATATATGTGTCATGCTGGGATTTCAAAACGTGACGACATTGTCTCGGGGGTGGCTAACCCGGGATGGGTCATTACAATATGTATCTTGTTTTAGTTATTAATATGATATTTCAATAGGTGTGGTTGAAGATCGTAGCAAAGGCAAGGAAGTGATTCGAGATTTGGATTGGCTTGTAAGGTGAGTATTACCCTACCGTTAGTAAACATGAAGGCTAATGAAGAAACCAAAGAAATAAAGTTACATAAGAATTATAATTAGGTTACTAAAACATAATAATTGTATATATAACTATGTGGTAAGATAATTTAATTATACTCTAATGATAAGATGTTGAATAGGAAACCTTTGTGTCGAATGTTGTGTGAATATATTGATTGATGAGAATTTGTTGATGTATATCACTTTATTTCATTTCATTTAATGCATTGAAATTGACGGTAAGTTATTGAGAGGGAAATGATGCGTGAGGTTGATAGGTCCCCTCCCACAAGGGGTGTAAGGGTACCAAATATATTTGGACGAGCAGGACTCGTCCCGGATCAATGGGGTTCCAAAAATTGATGATTTGATTGTGAAATGTACCGGTACATGGAGAGATGTCCCCGATGTATTATGATTAATCATGAGATGAGATATTTTGCAATGCATCATGCTGCATTGGTATATTATACATGAATTGATTTGCTTGGCCCATAAAGGGGCATGTGAATTGTTTGGTTATGTGGAGAAATTGTGATATTTTGCTTGACTATGAATTCGTGAATGCAAATTGGATATGGATTTCCGTAGAAATTATATTACATTACTAAAATTGTTTGATTTGCAAAGTGTTATATCACTATGTATAAGAACTTAAAAATAAGCTCTCAAGAAATTTACAAAAAAAGCGATTACTTTCTGTAGAATGAGAACTCCCTGAGCTTTCTAGCTCACCCCATCCCCTTTATAACCTTTCATGTAAGCTTCCAAAAAATCTTGGATCCTAGGTGGTGAAGTTTTGAAGATTTAACGAAGTTCTTAGGTAGATCTATGAGTGAAGCGTCCTTGGTCAAGCCTTTTTTTTTTTTGTAGTAGATGTTATATTGTATATTGTGTGTGTGAAGTTGTAACCTTGAAGGATGTGTCTCATGAGACACCTTTTTAAAGCTAAAGCTTTGTAGTTGTAATAACTGTATGATAACTTACGTAATAGATATTATCATGTTATATTATATTATTTGCGTGTTCAGGTGCTCAATTCTAAAAGGTAATTGACATCATCCTGAGTAAAGCCCGCTCGAGATGGGTCATTATAATTTTGGTATTAGAGCCTTAGGTTTAAGATTTTGTAGACCGTATACGTTTAGTGTTTTTGTATTTAAATGAGTTCTTTTATGTAGGGTTCAAGGATGCCTCATGGACCCAAGAAAGGTAGAGCTAAGGGTGCAAGGCGTGCCTAAGGAAAGGGCAATGTTCCAACTCGGGGACGTGGACGACCCCCATTGCTTAGGGTTGAAGTGAATGTTGAACCTGAAGTTCCTGAAGAGGAACATGTTGGTAGTGCGGCCGGTGTTACTAGAAGTATGAGAGATACTACCATAGAAAGGGATGAATTGAGGGAAGCCTTAGCCTAAACGTTGGGTAGAATTAGAGAGTTAGAGCGTTAGAGCGTCGATTGGAAGAACAAGATAGACAAGCTCCAAACTTACCGGAAAAGCATACAGATGTTCCTGAAGACATGGTGAACCAATAGAGGAGGATTAATTGAGGCAGGAAATGGAAGGAGATATGTTTAACCGATTTAACAAGTTGACACCACCAAATTTTCAAAGGGATGAAAACTTTATAGACGTCGAGGCACAAATTAAGAATATGGAATGTTTGTTTAAGTTATTGTCGGTTTTAGACTGACAAAAAGTTGTGTTTGCATCATTTAAGTTGGAGAAAGAGGTGGCAAATTAGTGGGAGGACGTACTTCCTAGACTATCAGGGGACATTGAAGAACCATTGACTTTGGAAATGTTTAAGAAGGTATTCTACAACAAATATTTCCCAAAATATGTTAAGGCTCAATTAGAGAAGGATTTCATTTTCTTGAAATAGATTGCTATGTCGGTAACTCAATATGATTCGAGGTTTATTACCTTCTCTAGATTTGTTTCGAATTTAGTAAGCACTAAAGAAAGAAAGTATAAGAGATTCCTTGATTGGTTGACAAAGTACTGCGTGTAGAGAATGATGTAATGGAATTGAGGGGACGTCAGGAGCGACAAAAGAGGAGTAGGTCTGAGGGTACTAGGGAAGGTAGATCAGTTTCCCAAGGAGAGCAAAGTGTGGGAGGTAAGTTATTCAAAATGAGTCAAGGTCATCAGGGTGAACCAGGAACATCTGTAGTGCAAAGTTTGGTAGGAGGAATTCAGGGCAATCATTGCCCCTAAGAACTCAAGGTAGAGGAGGAAGTGCATCAAGTAGAGGAAATGGTACCATGTTAGGATTGAATCCTAAGGGATGCTTTCGATGTGGTCAAATGGGTCATCTATCTAGAGATTGCAATGTTAAGTTGTGGCATTATAGTGGATCAGTTGATGTTGTAGCATGTGGCTTATATCGAGTAGAACAAGTGTACAGAGAAAGCATGTTGAGTAATTTATTGTTTTATTGGCAGGGACGATTAATAGGTTGGGGGTGTGGGGGCAACACCCCCTGCGGTATGGTATAGGAGTATTTGAGGAATTTTTTCTAATACTTCTGTACAACTAGGGTTAGTATAAATACATATGATATAACCCTACTTTGACGTAGTGAAAATTCAGCTGCCGCTCGCTCTTGTGGATGTAGGCATATTGCCGAACCACGTTAAATCCGTGTGTTTTTATTTTGCCTTCTCTCTCTTTGCTTTTCCATACTATTCATCATAATTGTCGCATGTTTAACAACAATCGGTATCAGAGCTCAGGTCACAATGTCTAGGATTTCTTCTGCGAAGTTCGACATGATCAAGTTCGACAGATCTGGAAATTTCGGATTATAGCAGATGAAGATTAAGGATTTGTTAGTGCAACAAGGCATGGTGAAGGCGTTATATGGAAAACAACCGGAAGGCATGGACGACATAGATTAGAAGGAACTGGAAGCGAAGGCTATGGCAACTATCATACTTTGTCTAGCTTATGACGTGATGTATCACGTCATGGATGAAGAATCACTGACGACAGTTTGGTTGAAACTGGAAATTTGATATATGTCTAAGTCGTTGACGAACAAGCTTTATCTTAAGCAGAAACTATATGGCCTTAAGATATCAGAGGGCTCATATCTAAACTAGTATATCAATGAGTTCAACCAGATTATCAATGATTTAAAGCGAGTTGATGTGAAGTTCAAAGATGAAGACAAGGCATTGTGTTACCAAATTCCCTACCTGCTTCTTCTACGTACGAAAGTTTGGTTATAACTCTGATATGGGGGAAAGAAACTCTCGAATTGGAGGAGATCACAAGTGCTCTATTAGGTTTTCATTAGAGGAAGAAAGCCGGTGATAAGAATTTACAAGGTGAAGGGTTTGTGGTGAGAGGTAACCAGGAACATGGGAGAAACAAGTCCCGGAGCGAATCGAATAACAATAAATCTTGGTCTA
The DNA here is from genome assembly GCA_023935145.1 of Bretschneidera sinensis. Taxonomy (NCBI): domain Eukaryota; kingdom Viridiplantae; phylum Streptophyta; class Magnoliopsida; order Brassicales; family Akaniaceae; genus Bretschneidera; species Bretschneidera sinensis. The sequence continues at coordinate 49,834,447 of CM043701.1, forward strand.
AATCTAGGAAGAGGAAGGACATATAGTGTTTCAAGTGCGGAAAAAAGGGACACATAAAACGAGATTATCCAAATAAAAAGAAGTGGAATGCAGAGAATAAAGGAAGTCCATCAAAGTCTGCGAATATAGTGGAAGAAGAAGACTCAGAAAGCAGTGATGAGGATATACTTTCTTTTCATCCAGTTCAGACCATCTTACAGATTCTTAGATTCTGGATTCAGCATGCTCCTATCACATGACATCAAATAAAGATTGGTTTGACACCTACAGGTTAGTAAATTCTGGTTCTATTATGATGGGTAACGATGCATCATTGAAAGTTGTTGGAATATAGAATATCATAATTAAAATGTTTGATGGTGTTGTCAGAATGTTGTGTGATTTTAAACATATACCGGATTTAAGAAAGAATCTGATTTCATTGGGCACTTTAGATTGTAATGGATTTAGTTACAAGTCTAGAAGTGGAGTAATGAAGGTGAGTAAAGGTGTCTTAACAGTGATGAAGGGACAAAAACTAGCAAGAAATATTTATACACTACTAGGTACCACAGTTGTAGGTAGAGTTGCAGCTGCAGAGTCTTAGTCAGATAGTACAGTCTTGTGGCATATACGGTTAGGTTATATGGTGAGCATGGGATGATCGAGCTTCATAAGAGAAATCTATTGAAGGGTGTCAAAACATGCAAGCTTGATTTCTACAGGTATTATGTTCTTAGGAAACAGAATAGGGTGCAGTTCAAGACATCTACACACAAGACAGAAGGAATTCTGGACTATGTTCATCCAGATGTTTAGGGACCAGTAAGGGTAGCATCACCGGGAGGACATATGTATTTTGTGAGTTTTATTGATGACTACTCATGAAATGTTTGGGTGTACTTCATGCGGCATAAGTCAGAAACATTTGCTAAGTTCAAGTTGTGGAAAGCTGAAGTAGAAAACCAAACACGGAGGAATATCAAATGCCTTAGGTCTGACAATGGTACTGAGTACACAGATTCAAAGTTCACAAAGTTATGTGAGCAGCATGGCATTAAGAGACACTTCACAGTACGTAAGACACCGCAACAGAACGATGTAGCAAAAAGGATGAACAGAACAATAGCTAAAAGAGCTTGGTGTCTCAGGTTGAATGCAGGGCTTGCAAAGAAATTTTGGGAAAAAGCAGTGAATATGGCATGTTTCTTGATTAACAGGTCACCTAGGGTAACACTAGATAGGAAAGTAGCATAGGAGGTATGGATAAGAAGCGCGGTAGACTACTCTGGTTTAAGAGTGTTCGGATGTCCAGCCTACGTACATATTTCTAGTAAGGAGAGATCGAAGCTTGATGTGAAGTTTAGACAGTGTATCTTTCTTGGGTATCAGAAAGGAGTGAAAGGCTTCAAGCTCTAGGATCCGAAGGCAAACAAGGTGGTGATCAGTAAAGATGTGGTTTTTGATGATAAAACCATGTTGTAGTATACTCTAGAAGAATAGAAATAGGTGCCAGTAAATTGCAGTAGAAATGAGCATGTGGTGCAGGTGGAGTTAGAGGCCAATGGTAGAGAATAAAATGTTCAGAATGCAAGGATTTCTAGCTCAAGAGATCAGCAGCATCACAATATAGCTATAGACAGGCCCAGACGCACTCTCAGGCCGCCCACCAAGTATGCTTTTGAAGATTTGGTTTCTTATACACTCATTACCAGTAACGGGGATTCTACTACTCTTAACGAAGCAATACACAGCCAAGAGAAAAGTAGATGGATGGATACTATGGTGGAGGAAATTAAGTCTCTGCATAAGAGCCAGACATGGGAGTTGGTGGAGCTTCCAAAGGGGAAGAGAGCGATAGGATACAAATAGGTGTATAAGAAGAAAGAAGCAGTATCACAAAAAGAGAGAGAGAAAAGTTCAAGGCTCGTCTAGTAGCAAAGGGTTACTCACAGAGGAAAGGGGTTGACTATGATGAAATCTTCTCTCCTGTGGTCAGACACACTTCCATCAGGGCAGTGTTGGGTTTGATAGTGCATTTTGATATACAGTTGGTGTAGATGGATGTAAAGACAGCTTTTCTTCATGGTGATTTGGAGGAGCTGATTTACATGGTACAGCCAGAAGGGTTTAATCAGCCTAGACAGGAACACTTAGTCTGTAAATTGAGGAAATCACTTTATGGGCTGAAGCAATCTCTGAGGCAGTGGTACAAGCTATTTGACTCCTACATGATCTGGATTGGCTAAAAGATATGTGAGTATAATTGTTGCGTTTATATGAAGAGCCTTGAAGTTTTCAATTGTTGAAGGAAAAGCTGACAACAGCACTAGAGTTAATCCTTCCTTCGAGTAATGAGGGGTTTGTGGTTTAAAGTGATGTTTCACATCAAGGGTTAGGTTGTGTTCTAATGTAGCATGGAAAGGTTGTTGCTTATGCTTCACGCCTATTGAAGAACCATGAAAGGAACTACCCCACCCACGATCTAGAATTGGCAGCGATAGTCTTTGCCTTAAGGATTTGGAGACATCACCTTTATTGAGAAAGATGTAAGATATTTACGGACCTCAAAAGCCTCAAGTATTTACCCACCCATAAGGAGTTAAACTTAACACAAAGGCGATGGATGAAATTAATCAGTGACTATGAATGTACTATAAGTTATCATCCCGGAAAGGCTAACGTGGTGACTAATGTGTTAAGTCAGAAATCAAGTAATAAGTTAACAACATTGAAGACTTATGATTCAGGGTTAATTGAAGAATTAAGAAGTTTAGAAGTGAAGCTTGAAGCCGATGCCAATGAAGGGTTAGTTGTAATACTCGTATTTGTAAAGAAATGGTAAAGAAGTAATTTAATAAATATTACATGGAATTAAAATAATATATATGCGAAAGATTTAATTTTTATAAAACAGTTCTAAAAAAAATTGAACGTGGTAACACTTGGCTCTAGGTGTTGCCAAAATGACTTACTTATTTTGCATGTGCAACAGCAAGCAAATGGAGCAGTGCGGTGCCGCTTAAATTCCATTATTTATATGGAATTGTTTTATTAGTTTAATCTAAACTACTCTATTTCTTTAAACACTTGGGGACCGAAAGAAAGGTTGAAAGAGTAAAATTTTGAAGAGGTTTACGAGAGAATTTCATAAAGAATCACGGGAAGCTCTAGAAAAACATAAAGTAATAACAAGAAGTTTATTTTTGAAATTTAGCATACATGAAATTCTTGGAATTCAAAGTAGGAATTTTCAAAGGGTGTGAATTATGGAAGAATTGAAGAATAAATTAGAAATTAATATAAATATTATGTCAGGTGTTGACGATCAGCAACCAGGAAAAATTGCTGAGAGGAGCAGGAAAGGCAAGGAGGTGATAACGGGTAGCTTTAAGTGCTACGTGGTGAGTTAGATTTACTTTAAGTAATCAAGATAAATATGAAATATATAGTGATAATATCTGAATAACTTATTAACCTATGATTTGATAATAGATTAAAGTTGTTTAATGGGTATGATAGGTATAATTGATATGTGGAAAGTTATTATATGAGAAGTAATATTATTGGAACAATGAGTCGATTAAACAATGAAGGAGATAAATGAAATTCTTGATGAGTTATGGTAGATAAATTGATGTGAATATGAGGAGAAGAAATTAGTGAAATTGATCAAATAGTAAATTGAGAAAAGGCAGAATAGCTAAATTTCATGTCTGAATACATGTTTGTTGTTAGATTATTGTTCATATGCATATTTTATATCATTGTTCATATGCATATGCATGAAATAAAAGAATCGGGAGGGGGTTGTTCTAAATGAAAAAAAAACCGCGATAGCTGATATATGCTGGAAATAAATGAAAACCGTGACAGCCAGTATATGCTGGAAATAAATGAACCGGGAGGGAGTCAGTCTAAATGAAACAAAAGAACAAGAGGGGGTCAGTCTAAAATAAAAACATGTCGATATATGGGAAGACGTTCCCTACTAATAATTCATGCATTGCATCTGTTTTAAATATTGATTGTATTACTGAAATGCTGAAGTGTTGTTTGTTATTTTAAATTTATAGATGAATGAGTCTCACAGAGAGACAGTTATGGTGAGAAAGAAACATAGAAGTATGATATGATAAGAACGATCTAAATGGTAGACTATATGCTGTGAACCTCATAACGAGGTAATTATGAGATAATTAATGGTTTTAAAGTGAACAAATATATAAGAAAAAGAGATTGATAGAGAATGAGACTTATGCTATGGGTAGTGATAATAGAATGTTGTTATCAAGTTATATGAGATATAAATGATTAAATATTAAAAGACTATTTATATAAATTGAATACTTCTAGTAAATTTAATTCACTGAGCTAGTGAAGTTCATCCATCAATGTTAAATGATTGCAGGCAGCAGACAAGAAAAATAATTGGTGAGCTGAAATCTAGATGGATTTATTATCTGTAAGCCACGTGGTCCACATCCTCAGACTAATGAAAACAAAATATTTGTAAATATTCATGTATATTATGTTGTATACAATGTTTAAGTTGAGATTTGGATGACGTATCTCCCTTGTTAAGGGTTGAGGATTGATAATAACAGTTGATAAATTTTTATTGTTGCATAAATGTGTCGTGCTGGGATTTTCAAAATGTGATGACACCGTCTCAGAGGTGGCCAACCCGGGATGGGTCATTACAATTTTGGTATCAGAGCATTAGGTTTTATGATTCTGTAGACTGCATAAGAACTTAAAGAAGTGGAAGATCTAAATAAACTGTATTTTAATGCAGAGTTTGAGGATGACACGTGGACATATTAGAGCTAGAGGTAGAGTTCTGAATCAGAAGGGACATGGTAAACCCTCAATATTTAGAAGAAATGAAGCAGATGAGGAAGTTGAGTCTGTGGTTCCTGCGAGGGAACAGATTGAAAACGCGGCAGGTACTAGTAGAGCTAGGAGAGAATCTGAGGTTAGGTGGGATGAATTGAGAAAAGCTCTTGAGCATTCCCTAGAGATGATAAATATAGCTGAAGAAATGGCTGATAATTTGCAAAAGAGATTATAGGAGAGGGGTAGAATGGAACTCGATGTGGTGAGACAAGAGGTTCATGAGGGAGAAGGTGTGTTTACACATAAGATGCAAGGTGATTGTTTTGTGAGATTTCTTAAGTTTAAACCCCAGTCTTTTAAAGGATCTGTAAATCCTATAGAAGCTTAGCAGTGGATTAGACATGTCAAGAAATATTTTGAGGTCTTACTAGTGATAGATAGACAGAAGGTTGTTTTTGCTTCATTTATACTAGAGGGTGAGGCTTTTCGATGGTGGGAAGATATTTTACCCAAGGTAAGCACACAGATAGAACAACCTTTAACTTGGAGTAAGTTTAAGGATGAGTTCTTCGCGAAGTATTTTCCATATACCTTTTGGGCACAACAAGAGAGAGAGATTTTATTCATCGAAGGCAGGGTAATTTATTAGTGGCTGAATATGATAGTAGATTCATATCCTTGTCAAAGTTTTTACCTGAATTAGTAAATACGAATGAGAGAAAATATAAGAGATTTTTAGACGGATTACACTATGATATTTGAACTAAGCTCTCTTATATGGGCATTGGAAATTATGCTATAATGGGGGATAAAACATAACAAATTAAGAAAGATTTGATGGACTTTAGAGGTAGGAGAGAGTGGCTGAAGACGTCTAGATTTGAGGAACCTAGAGGTTGTGGCAGTATGAATGCGTAGGGTGGAAGACCACCCTAGAGGGGGCGTTCCTTGTCACAAATAACTATGGTGCAAAGTCATAGGCAAGCAGGATCTGTTGCTTTTATCGCTCAGAAAAATACCAGTGGGACCCCTAGGTTCGGGAGATGGGCTATGGGAAGTGGGAGTTATAGTAGAGGAGTAAGTATGCCATCAAGGGGAGATAATAATCTGATGTATGATCGAGAGCTAAAGATTTGCTTCAGATGTAATCAGACAGGGCATCTGTCTCGAAATTAACTTACACAAATATGCTTTGTCTGTGGTGAGGGAGGATATGTTGCTGCAGATTATCCAGTTGGCAAATCTACTGACATAGGCATTGGAAATATTGGGAGAAGATAGGTGGAGAGAGGTGATGGTAGCCAATTATATTCCAGAGACAGCAGAGTCTATGCATTGACCCAACAGGATGCACAAGCCACTCTTAATGTCGTTATGGGTATGGTATCTATCCTTGATAGGCCTACTAGATTATTGATTGATCCTGGTGCAACGCACTTTTTTGTATCTAGTGTTTATATGAAATCTATTTATGCTAGTGCTAGTCCTTTGATGCATGCTATTATTGTTGAGGTTTCTATTGGGGTTACGGTTATTATCAGGATAATTTATCGAAGTTGTGTGATTTATATGGCTGATAGAGAATTTCAAGGTTATTTATTGCCTTTAGATATGACAGATTTTGATTTAATTCTGGGAATGAATTAGTTATTTGCATATCATGCTCAGGTAGCTTGTTTTAGGAAGAATGTGGTGTTCAAGATACTTGGACAAAAAGAGTTTAATTTTCAGGGAGAATGTAAGATACTTACTAACTGTCTTATTTCTGTCTTAACTGCCAGTAAATGGTTGAAGAAGTGTTGTGAGGGGTATTTGGCATATGTGGTGGATTCCAGCAAGGAGAGTATGAAGTTAGAAGAAATCTTGGTAATAAAAGATTTTTCTGATGTATTCCCTATAGAGTTGACTGGTTTGCCTCGCAATAGGGAGATTGAGTTTTCTATTGAGGTGATTCCAAGATCAGCACCTATATCTATAACACTTTATAGGATGGCACCAACTGAATTGGGAGAGTTGAAAGTTTAGCTTCAGGAGTTGCTAAATAAACAGTTTATTCGACCTATTATGTCACATTGGGGAGCCCCTCTATTGTTTGTCAAGAAGAATGATGGGATAATGAGGTTATGTATTGATTATAGACAGTTAAATAAGACAACCATCAAGAATAGATATCTTTTGCCCAGGATAGATAATTTATTCGAGCAGTTACAGGGAGCTAGGGTGTTTTCTAAGATAGACCTGAGATTAGGTTATCATCAATTGAGGATAAAGGAGGGGGACGTGCCTAAGACTGCTTTTAGGACACGTTATGGCCATTATGAGTTTCTGGTCATGCCATTTAGGTTGACTAATGCTCCTGTAGCATTTATGGATCTAATGAATCAGGTGTTTAAACCATTCTTAGATAGAGTTATGATTGTGTTTATTGATGATATTCTAGTATATTCCAAGAATGAAGAGGAACAAACGCAACATTTAGAGATAGTGTTTGAAATTCTGAGGAAAGAGAAATTATATGCAAAGTTCTCTAAGTGTGAGTTTTGGATGAACGAAATATCTTTCTTGGGGCATGTTGTGTCGGGAGAGGGAATAGTAGTTGACCCACAGAAGGTAGAAGCAGTGTTGAATTGGAAAAAACCCACTAGTGTAACTGAAGTTATAAGTTTTTGGGAGTTTGTTGGTTATTATAGGAGATTCATCAAAAAAATTTCTATGATTGTTGGACCATTGACTAGATTGACCAGGAATGACTTGAAGTTTATGTGGTCAAAGGAATGTGAGAGGAGTTTCCAGCTATTGAAAGAAAAATTGACTACTGCCCGGTATTAGTGCTTCCTTCTAGTGATGAAAGATTTTTGGTTTATAGTGATGTGTCACATCAGGGGTTGGGATGTGTGTTGATGCAATATGGGAGAATTATAGCTTACACATCTAGGTAATTGAAGAACCATTAGAGGAATTACCCGACTTATGATTTAGAATTGGTTGTCATAGTTTTTGCTTTGAAGATTTGGAGACATCATCTATATAAAGCCAATTGTGAAATTTTTACTGATCATAAAAACTTGACGCATTTACCGACCCATAAGGAATTGAATTTGAGGCAGATGAGGTGGATGGAGTTGATTAGTGATTATGACTATACCATTCATTATCATACAGGGAAGGATAATATAGTAGTTGATGCATTGAGTAGAAAGGCTACAGGGAGATTAGTTGCTATTGGGAGTCATAATACTAGTTTGATGATAGAATTAAGAAGAATGAGGATGCAGTTGAGTGTTAATGATAGAAAAGTATTAATGGCAAATATAGTGGTACAACCTTCTATTATTGATCATTTATTACAGATGCAACGTAGAGATGAGGAGATAGAGAAGATCCGATGGGAAGTGTTGAGTGGGAAGCCAACAAAATTTAAAATTAGAGGAGATGGTATGGTGGTATTAGGGCATCGAGTTTGTGTTCCCAATGATGTGGAGATGAGAAAGGAGATACTAAGGGAGGCTCATGATTCTGTATATTCCATGCATCCAGGAAATAATAAGATGTACAGGGGATTGAGACAAAATTATTGGTGGTCAGGGATGAAGAAAGATGTAGCAAAACATATTTTTAGATGTCTGACTTGTCAACAGGTGAAGTCTGAGAATAGACATCTAGCAGGGTTATTACAACCTCTTCCAGTACCTGAGTGGCCATGGGAAAATGTGAGTATGGATTTTATCTCTGGTTTTCCCCGTACCTAGAAGAGTCATGACGCGGTATGGGTTATAGTAGATAGACTTTCTATGTCTTCACATTTCCTTCCTATTAAAACTACTTGGAGTCCTGAAAAGTTGGTTGAATTGTATATAACGGATATTATAAGATTACATGGAGTACCATTGAGTATTGTATCAGATAAAGATTCTAGATTTACCTCTAGATTTTGGAGAGGTTTCCAAGAAGTTATAGGTACGCAATTACAGTTTAGTACAACTTTTCATCCACAAACTGATGGGCAATGGAGAGAATCATCATAATACTAGAAGATATGATGAGGGCAAGTTTATTGAGTTTCTCAGTGAGCTGGGATGCTTGTTTGCCTTTGATCGAGTTTGCATATAATAATCAGTATCAAACTAGTATTGGGATGGCACCATTTGAAGCTTTATATGGTAGGAGGTGCAGAACTCCAGTATGCTAGGAAAAAAGTTGGAGAGAGAAAGATATTTGGTCCAAAAATGATAGATCTGACTACTGAGAGGATCAAACTGGTTAGAAAGAACCTTAGAGCAGCACAGAACAGACAGAAGAGATATGTTGATAATAAAAGACGACCTCTCAAGTTTCAAGTTGGAGATTGGGTATTTTTGAAGATATCTCCGTGGAAGAGTGTGTTGAGATTTAAAAAGAATGGAAAGTTGAGCTCGAGATTTGTGGGGCCATATGAGATGATTGAGAGAGTTGGACCAGTAGTATATAGATTGGATTTGCCTCCAGAGTTAAAACAATTACATATTGTGTTTCATGTCTCACTTTTGAGAAAGTACTTACACGATGAATCCCATGGTATCTCGAATCAGGCGATAGAACTTCAAGAATATTTAACTTTTATGTAAGTACCGGTTAGAATTCTAGACAGGAAGAAACAAGTATTGTGCAATAAAGTCATTCCCTTGATTCAAGTATTATGGCGAAGCCAAGATGTTGAAGAAATTACTTAGGAGTATGAAGCAATAATGAGGAAAGAATACCCCCAACTCTTTCATGAATTAGGTAAGGAAATTTCGAGGATGAAATTTTTGTAAGGTGGGTAGAATTGTAATACCCGTATTCGTAAAGAAAAGGTAAAGAAGTAATTTAATAAATATGATATGGAATTAAAATAATATATATATGCGAAAGATTTAATTTTTATAAAACAATTCTAAAAAAAATTGAACGTGCCAAGTGTTGCCAAAATGAATTACTTATTTTGCATGTGCAACAGAAAGCAAATGGAGTGGTGCGGTGCGGTGCCGTGTAAATTCCATTATTTATATGAAATTGTTTTATTAGTTTACCAAATCCTGTTTGGTTTTCTTCAATCTCAAATCTAAACTACTCTATCTTTTTAAACATTTAGGGACCGAAAGAAAGGTTGAAAGAGTAAAATTTTGAAGGGATTTACGAGAGAATTTCATAGAGAATCATGGGAAGCTCTAAGAAAAACAGAAGGTAATAATATGAAGTTTATTTTTGAAATTTAGCATACATGAAATTCCCAGAATTCAAGTGAGAATTTTCAAAGGGTGTGAATTATGGAAGAATTGAAGAATAAATTAGAATTTAATATAAATATTATGTCAAGTGTTGATGATCAACAACCGGGGGAAATTGTTGAGAGGAGTAGGAAAGACAAGGAGGTGATCCACGGGTAACTTTAAGTGCTACATAGTAAGTTAGATTTACTTTAAGTAATCAAGATAAATATGAAATATATAGTGATAATATTTGAATAACTTATTAACCTATGATTTGATAATAGATGAAAGTTGTTTGATGGGTATGATAGGTATAATTGATATGTGGAAAGTTATTATATGAAAAGTAATATTATTGGAATAATGAGTCGATTAAATAATGAAGGGGATAAATGAAATTCTTGATGAGTTATTGTAGATAAATTGATGTGATACATGAGGAGAAAAAATTAGTGAAATTGATCAAATAGTAAATTGAGAAATGACAGGATAGCTAAATTTAATGTCTGAATACATGTTTGTTGTTATATTACTGTTCATATGCATATTTCATATCATTTTTCATATGCATATGCATGAAATTAAAGAACCGGGAGGGGGCCGGTCTAAATGAAAAAAATAACCATGACAGCCGGTATATGCTGGAAATAAATGAAAACCATGACAACCAGTATATGCTGGAAATAAATGAAAACCGTGACAGTCGATATATGCTGGAAATAAAAGAACCGGGAAGGGGCCGATCTAAATGAAATAAAAGAACCAGGAGTGGGCTGGTCTAAGATAAAAATATGTCTACATGTGGGAAGATGTTCCCTAATAATAATTCATGCATTGCATCTGTTTTAAATATTGATTGTACTACTGAAATGCTAAAAGGTTGTTTGTTATTTTAAATTTATACATGAATGTCTCACAGAGAGATAGTTATGATGAGAAAGAAACATAGAAGTATGATATTATAAGAACTATCTAAATGGTCGACTATATGCTGTGAACCTCATAACGAGGTAATTATGAGTAATTGATGGTCTTAATGTGAACAAATATACAAGAATAAGAAATTGATAGAGAATGAGACTTATGATATAGGTAGTTATAATAGAATGCTATTATCAAGTGATATGAGATATAAATGATTAACTATTAAAAGACTATTTATATGAATTGAATACTTCTAGTCAATTTAATTCACTGAGCTTGTGAAGCTTATCCCTCAATATTAAATGATTTTAGACAGCAGGCAGGACAAATAGTTAGTGAGCTGAGATCCAGATGGATTTATTATCTGTAAGCCACGTGGTCCAAATCCTCAGACTAATAAAAAAAATATTTGTAAATATTCATGCATATTATGTTGTATACAATGTTTAAGTTGATATCTGGATGACATATCTCCCCTGTTAAGGGTTGAGGATTGATAATTGCAGTTGATAAATTTTTATTGTTATATATATGCGTCATGCTGAAATTTTCAAAATGTGATTACACTGTCTCGGGGGTGGCCAACTCGGGATGGGTCATTACATTAATAGCTAGCATAGTGATAAGATCATCAATAGTAAGTCGTCTACTGGAAGCTCAAGGTAAGGGTGCAATATTGATGGCCATTAAGAAGGAGGTTGTTGACCCTTATCTAAATTTTAATAATGATAAAACAATACTCTAATTGTACTAACAGTTTATCTAAATGTTTAAACAATAAAAGCTTTCAGTGAAGAATCAAGATGCAAGAACTCAACCCGTATCAAACACCAAGACAAGCAGAATATATATAATAGGCATTAAGGTATCGAAACAAACTATAAATCTCTTATGTTCAAGTAAATAGCTTGTCATATAGCTCTTTTTACAAAATAATTTTGACAAAACTATTTTTCAAACTCTTCCAAGTCAAAAACATTTTGAAACATGAAAAACTGAGTTGAAGGACAACCTAGTCGGTTGGCTCCTTCTACCAGTTGATTGGGATATGGGACGGAAGGTTCCCAGTCGACTGGTGTCAATGACCCAGTCGACTGGCAAATGGGACAGAAAGTTCTCAGTCAGCTAGTGCTTAGGACCCAGTTGAATAGTACTGTCCCACAGCCAAAAAGGAAGATTTCTCACTTGACCCAGTTGACTGGTACAAAGACCCAGTCGACTGGTAATTCGAAAATATGATCGTTTGAGACGAGGGACTGAAGCATTTAATGTACCAAGCCTACCAAGTCAGTGTCTAACGGTCATATTGACTCAAGGCTATATAAATGCACTTCAATAAGCATTTAAAATAAGAAAATTACACATTCAATTCACAAGTTTGCTCATTAATTCTCAAAAGCTTTGAAAAATTTATTGTTGAACCATTCTTCAGGCTTTTTCTTAAGAGAGATATATTGTTCATTTGTAAAAGCATTTGTTGCTATCTCTCTACCACTTACTTTACAGCAACTCACATTTACTGTAAAGGGAAAAGAGTTGCAATAACTCTTAGAGTGTTTAGAAATAAACACTTCTTTGTAAGCTTCCACAAGGAAAAGATTAGCTTCCGAGAGGAAGGAATTGGTTGTAAGGTTTGTACAACACCCGTGAAGTTGTACAACTAAAAGTTTTAGTGGATCACATCAAGGAGGTACCTTGAAGAGAGTGGACGTAAGGTTGGAACGAATCTGATATTGTCGAACCACTATAAACTGAGTTTACATTTTCTCTTCCTTAATCTCTTTTACTTATAGTACATTACTTGTTTGTATGCTTGTGCATTTAACTGTTTTTATAAACTTGCAAGTAATTAGCAAAAGTTTTAAAAACCCAATTCACCCCCCCTCTTGGGTTGAAACCTCAGTCTCCAATTGGTATCAAAGCTTCATTCTCAATTTCAGGCTTAAAATCCTTGAGTTGATCTGATGGCATCAAATAACTATTCTAAAGGACATTCCTACCCTAGGCCTCCCTTGTTCAATAGCTCCAACTATAACTATTGGAAAAACATGATGAAAATCCTTGTCAAATGACAAGATTACAATCTATGGAGAGTCATTGAGGAAGGACCTAGAATTCCCACAAAGGAAATAACTATTAGAGAAATCAATCATACAATGCCTAAACTGAAAACTGAGTTCAATGAGGAGGATTGTAGAATGATGTCTTTCAATAGTAGAGCCACAAGTATTTTACATTATGCTTTAGATAATTCTGAATATAATAAAATTTTCGCTTGTGTTTCGGCTAAGGAGATTTTGGATAAATTGCAAGTTACATATGAAGGAACTAGCAAAGTTAAAAAATCAAAAATTTATATGCCAGTGTCCAAGTATGAATCTTTCAAAATGTCTCCTAATGAACCAATTTCTCAAATGCACTCACGTTTCACTACTATTGTTAACGGTTTGAAGTTTCTTGGTAAGAACATTAAGGAATTTGAACTAACAAGGAAAATCTTAAGGTATTTGCCATCCACTTGGAAAGCAAAGAAAACGGCCATCACGAAGGCCAAAGATCTCGATAAACTTGATGTCAAAACACTTCTCGGATCACTATTGACATACGAGATGGAAGAAATGAATCCCGTTGTCAATGATGATGAGAAGAAGAAAAAGGTGATTGCTCTCAAAGCCTCTACGAGCAACAAAGAAGAAGAAACAGTAGAAGAGGTGGAGAGCAGTGAAGAAGATGGTGAGATAGCTCTAATCACCAAGCGGTTTCACAGATTCTTGAAGAAAAGTAAGAAACCATACACAAAGGATCCCACTTCAAAAAGGGAACCACTTGTGTGTTATGGTTGCATGAAGCCCAGTCACATCAAGGCCGGCTGTACAGCGACAAGCAAACCATATAAGGGCTTCAAAAAGAAAGCTATGATTGCAACCACTTAGAGTGATGACGAAGAAGAAGAATCATTGGACAATGAGGTCGGATACGAGGAGATTGACAACCTATGTCTTATGGAAATTGACGATGAAAATGAGGTATCAAATTCTTCCCCTTCCAATAATAACATTGTTAGTAGTAGTGAAGAATTAATAGAGGTCATAAATGAAATGCATGAAGAATTGAAGAAATTCAATTCTAGGAACATCATTATCAAAAAGCAAGTGTCATCTCTTTCTAAAGAGATGGAAGGCGTAAAGGAAGAAAAAGAAAAACTATGTTCCTTACTTTATAATTCTTCTCAAGATTTTCTTAAAGATGAAAATGAAAGCTTAAAGAAGAAAATATAGAATTAAATAGCACTATATCAAGACTTATGCTTGGAAAAGAAAAACTAGATGAAGTGTTATCTTGCCAAAGATTAAGTGGAGGAAAATCCAGGTTGGGTTATTCTCAATTAGGCAAGCAAAAATCAAAAGGGACCTTATTCATAAAAGCATCATGTGTGAATGAAGCCTCTACTTCAAAGACCACTATCAAGGTTAAAAGCACTCCTTCAATGAATGCTAGTAGGTCTAAAAATACTAATTCTAATGCATATACAATAATTAAGCATCCTAGAAACACTCATGCATATATGTATGCTCACTCAATAAACGCAAATGCTAAGAACAATCATTCAAGAAATGCATATACACATCCTAGGAGTAACCACTATATGAATCCTAGAGATAATATGTATACTCAAAACTTGCACACTACACATGCATATCCTAGGAATTACTACCATGTGTATCCTAGAAATAACATGCATGCTCACAATAATGCAAGTATATATCCTAGAAATTACCATCATACAATTCTTAGGAATGACATGCACAATAGAAACATGTATCCTAGGAATACTCATCCAATGAGCTATAGACATGCACAACTAAGAAATCCTAGAAATTTCAATAACTATTATCCTAGGATCGTGCATCATCAACATGTCTATAAATATAGGACACCTTACATTGTTAAGAAAGTATGGGTCCTTAAAGGAACCGTATTTTCTAGGACTAACTCCAAAGGACCCAAGAAGTTTTGGGTACCTAAGAGTGAAATTGTGTATCCTTCTGTGATGTAGATATGTATCCACACCAAAGAAAAGGGTAACTATTGGTACCTTGATAGTGGATGCTCAAAGCAAATAACTGGTGATCGAAGTGTATTCAAAGAGCTAACTCTAAGAGATGGCGGACATGTCACCATTGAAGACAACACAAAAATAAAGATCATCGGGCATGGAAAAGTTGGTAATAATTTCTCAACCACTAATTATGTATTATTTGTGTAAGGCCTTAAGCCAAATTTACTAAGTATTAGTCAACTATGTGACAAAGGCAACAAAGTCATATTTGAAACCTCTCATTGTCTTGTTATAGACATCAAGAGTAAGAAGATCAAGTTTGTTGGCCATAAACATAAAAATGTCTATATAGTTGATTTAAAATCCTTGCATTCAGAAAATGAAAAATGTTTTCCCGCATTTAGTGAAAACCAATGGCTATGGCATAGAAGGCTTGGTTATGTGAATATGGATTTGCTTAAAATCATTTCAAGAAAAGATTTAGTCATTTGACTTCCAAAAATGAAATTTGAAAAAGATAAGATAAAGTGTGTGATGCTTGTCAAATAAGAAAACAAACTAGAATTTATTTTAAATCAAAAATGGTAATCTCAACTACTAGACCATTGAAACTTTTGCATATGGACTTATTTGGTCCAATAAGTACCATTAGTCTAGGTGGCCATCAATATGCCATTGTCATTGTTGATGACTATTCAAGATATATCTTTGTTATCTTTATTGCTTACAAAGGATTTAAAAACTTTTGCAAAAAGGTTCAAAATAAAAAAGGAATTTATATTTCAAGTATTAGAAGTGATCATGGAAAAGAATTTGAAAACCAAAGCTTTTCAAAATTTTGTGATGAAAATGGAATTGATCACAAATTTTCAGCTCCTATGACTCCTCAACAAAATGGAGTTCTTGAGAGGAAAAATAGAGTTCTAGAAAAACTTGCAAAACAATGCTTTGTGAAAATAGCTTGCCAAAATACTTCTGGGCGGAAGCAGTAACCACCTCTTGCTATATCTTAAATAGAATTTTAATTAGGCTTATGCTTAACAAAACTCCATATGAATTATGGAAAGGTAGAAAGCCTAATATCTCTTATTTTCGTACCTTTGGTTGTAAATGCTTTATCCTAAACAACAATAAAACTAACTTTGGTAAATTTGACTCAAAGACCAATGAGGGGACATTCTTAGGATACTCAACCTCTAGTAAAGCTTATAGAGTCTTCAACAAGAGAACTCTAGTGGTAGAAGAATCCGTACATATAGCTCTTGATGAGTCTAACACAATTAGTAGTAGAGTAGTTTCTTTCAATGATGATGTAGATTTCATTCCAAGAACAAAAACACCTACTCTCATTGTTGACCCAAAGGAGAGCCCACCTCAAACAAATCAAGAGATAGAAGCTCTCAAACTGGACCAACCATCTACAAGTCAACAAAAGGATGGTCTTCCCAAAGATTGGAGGTATATAAATTATCATCCAATCGATCAAGTGATTAGTGATCCTTTACAAGGGATAAGAACTCGTTCCTTCATTAGAAATATTTGCAACTTTGTAGCTTATTTGTCTCAAGTAGAACCTAAAACATTTGTAGAAGCCGAGAAGGATGTTGATTGGATAAATTCCATGAAAGAAGAAATAAATCAATTTGAAATAAACAATGTATGGAATCTAGTTCCTAGACCAAAGAATCATACAATAATAGGAACTAAATGGGTATTTAAAAATAAAATGGATGAAAATAGAATAGTGACTAGGAACAAGGCTAGACTAGTTACTAAGGGATATAATTAAGAAGAAGGAATAGACTTTGATGAGACCTATGCTCCCGTAGCAAAATTAGAAGCTATTCGAATGTTATTCGCCTTTGCATGCTTTAACAAGTTTAAATTATTTCAAATTGATGTAAAAAGTGCCTTTTCAAATGGCTTTATAGAAGAAGAGGTATATGTTAAGAAACCTCTTGGATTTGAAAATCTTGGTCTTCCAAGTCTATAAGCTTTCTAAAGCTCTATATGGGTTGAAGCAAGCTCCAAGAGCATGGTATGAAAGCCTAAGTAAATTTTTTATTAACAATAGTTTTACAAGAGGAAAAATAGACACAACTCTCTTCATAAAAACTCACAAAAATGACACACTACTAGTCTAAATATATGTTGATGATATCATATTTGGTGCTACTAATGAATCTGTATGTCAAGAGTTTGCTAAGTGCATGCAAAATGAATTTGAAATGGGCATGATGGGAGAGCTTGCCTACTTCCTTGGACTTCAAATCAAACAATTGAAAGGAGAGATCTTCATCAATCAATCAAAATACACCAAGGACCTACTAAAAAGGTTCGGAATAGAAAGCTCAAAGTCACTTGGTACTCTTATGAGCACTTCTACAAAACATGACCTTGATGAAGGAGGTAAGCGTGTAGACACTAAAATTTACAGAAGCATGATAGGTGCTTTACTTTATTTAACTGCAAGTAGACCTGATATCATGTTCAGTGTATGCATGTGTGCTAGATTTCAAACTAATATTAAGGAATCACATGTGATTGCAGTAAAAAGAATCCTTAGCTATCTACAAGGGACTCAAAACCTAGGATTATGGTACTCTAGAGATACATCTTTTGAGCTTGTAGGATATTCAGATGCTGATTTTGCGGGGTGTAGGTTAGATAGAAAAAGTACTAATGGAACATGCCAATTCTTAGGTGCAATGCTAACCTCATGGTTTTCCAAAAAACAAAACTCGATTGCACTATCAACCGCCGATGCGGAATACATAGCAGCCGAAAGTTGTTGTGCGCAAGTGTTATAGATGAAACAACAACTAGAAGACTATGGCATAAATTTTAAAATAATTCCAATTTATTGCGATAATACTAGTGCTATCAACTTAACCAAAAACCTTATTCAGCATTCTAGAACCAAACACAAAGAAATTAGACATAAGTTCTTAAGAGATCATGCTCAAAAAGGTCATATAAGACTAGAATTCATTCCTTCAGAAAATCAAATAGCTTACATTCTTACAAAACCTTTAAGTGAAGCTAGATTTTGTAAAATTAGACTATTAATGGGATTAATAGACTATGATAAACTGTATGTTTGATTGCATCATCATTTATTATTTGCATATTTGACATCTAGTGAATGAGTATTAAACCTTATTTAATATTTTCCTCACTCAAGATGGCATAGATAACCAAATTTCGTGCTAAGACTCTAAGCTTGAGCTTTCTTTTAAGGGTCCAATCAACTGGTAAGTTTACCCTAGTCGACTGGTAATACACTGCCTTTTCACCTAGTCGATTAGTCCAAGTACGCAGTCAACTGGTAGAACAATACCTTGTTTGGAGTCAAATTTTTGAATTTCTAGTAACTACCCAGTCGATTGGTATGAATAATCTAATCAACTGGTATTTATCTACCAGTTTGCCCAGTCAACTGGTATCTCGACCTAGTCGATCGGTATATCAAAAATTCTCAAATCAGTGAAGGACCCAGTCGACTGGCGACCTAACTCAGTCAACAGGTATAACGATTCTATAAATAGTCGCTTCAGTTTTTCAGGGTTTTATGCCATTTTCAAAACCCTAAAGCTTTCTCTCTCAAGAAAATCTCATTTTTCCTTTCAAAATCTCACAAAAACACTCCATAGTATCCTTAATCTCATCCCCCATAACCTTTGTTTTAACTTTCCACGGTTGAAAATTTTATTTTCCCCAAAAATCTTTCAAATCTCCCCAAAAACATTTTTTTCCAAATATCTGAAAGAATACGTATCAAAACCACCATTGGAGGACCTCACGCACCTACTAGGCCACAGTTTACCAAATCCACGGCACCGGATTCCAAAGAAAAGGGTTTAGCAGGAACCTCGAGCAAAAAGGCAAGAACAGAGCTCAACGACTCACTCTTTTGGAGTCTAGCCGCCAAAGCGAGGTATAATTTTGTAATTCATCATGCAAACTTTGATATACTACCTTCTTTTGAGCAGTGTGTTGGACACCATTTGTCAAGATTCACCAAAAGTACTACCCATGCCTAATTCACCAGTTCTACTTGAACTTAGTGCAATCTAGTCCACTGACTCTTCGGTTCAGCACCAGTGTGATGGGAGTGGAGTTTGAGGTGAACATTGACCTCCTAGTGATCATATTGGGGATCCCTATGGGAGGGATCCAATGGAGTCTAGACGGATGACCGGATAACTTCGACTATGAAAAGGCATGTCAGATCGTTAAGGAGACCCTAACTACATTTTTCTGCCCACTACATTTCACATATATAGTGACATGCCCCTCGATTCGAAGTTGTTCAATCTCATCGTGAGTTGGACCATTCATCCACGACTTAGGAGTCTAGGCTATCTCCCGCATATAGATATAGTATTGATTTGGTGTCCCAAAACTGAACACTACTTCAATATCTACCCTTTACTGCTTGCCAACATGATCAACGATGAAGCTAGTGACTCCGGGTGCCTTCCCTATGGGATGCTCATCACCCTCATCCTCCAGCACTTTCGGGTTCCTCTTCCCACCTCTGAAGCTCAGGACATCAGCCCCAAGGATATCATCAATAACTTTTCTCTGAAGAAGATGGGGTGCACGATCCAAGATGGGATGATCTACTCCAAGACCGGGAAGAACATCAGGATTGGAGAGGGTGACAGCAGCAAGAAGGATGACGAGGGTCCGAGTGATGAAGCCCCTATCACTGCTATGGACACTGATAACCAAGCACCACCGTACGGTGGTTCTAGTACTGGTCCGGCTAGATATGATGATCTACTCCAGACTATTTCGAGCCTCCAACTATCCATATAGTTCGGGTTCCAAAGTTTGAGCTCTTCTGTTGATTACATGCATCATAACCTCCACTCACTTCGAGATGACTTCGAGCTACACCGAGAGCACATAGAGGGCTCATTGGCTGAGCTTTAGGATCTCATTCGGGATGGCTCTGATTCTCCCGCTCACAAATTTACATGTTGTTATCCATTTTATTTTTGTATATAGCTATCAGCTGATCTTAGCACGAACATTTATTACTTTATCATACATTTCGGTTATTATATTCGATATTTGGTTTCTAGAAGCCTATGATGTATGGATATTTGTATATATATTTGCCTATATTTCATGTCTAGCTTATGGTTCATATACTTGCTTTACTTTTACAATATATGTTTACTTGGTTTAAATCATTTTTACTCCACATTATGCTTTAACTACTTCTGCTAGTATGAAAACTTTCGGTTCTTCTTGGGAAGTTTTCTTAGCTCCAAATAATACCTAATTTTCGTATACAAGTTTGTTTATGCACAATCTTACTGTCCATAGTATCTGTGTTACTTATTTTTTGAGTTAGCACCCCATTTTCTGCTGTTGTCAAAACGGGAGAGAAAAATAAGAAACAGAGAAATATCACTGTAAACTTAAAATAGAGCATAGATTTAAGGGGAGCATCGCTTCGAAGATCCTATTGAATATAACCCCTATTTTGAGTTTCTTGGTTGGGTTGTTTATAAACTGTATTTGAACAGTTTTACAAGTTGGTTTTATCCGAAAAACAGAGGAAACTATGTCCATTTTTTTCTAAAAACCCAAAACTTAGTTTTTAAAACTATTTTCTCTCATTAGTTTTGTCATCATCAAAAAGGGGGAGATTGTTGACCCTTATCTAAATTTTAATAATGACAAAACACTACTCTAATTGTATTAACAGTTTTATCTAAGTGTTTAAACGATAAAAGCTTTCAGCAAAGAATCAAGATGCAAGAACCCAACCCGTATCAGACACCAAGACAAGACAGAAAATATAGAATAGGCATTAAGGTATTGAAACAAACTGTAAATCTCTTATGTTCAAGTAAGTAGCTTGTCTTATGGCTCTTTTTACAAAAGAATTTTGACAAAACTATTTATTCAAACTCTTCTAAGTCAAAAACATTTTGAAACATTAAAAACTGGGTTGAAGGACTACCCAGTTGACTGACTCCTTCTACCAGTCAACTGGGATATGGGACAGAAGGTTCCAGTGACTGATGCTTAAGACCAAGTCGACTGGTACTCTTCCACAACTAAAAAGTGAGATTTCTCACTTGACCCAGTCGACTGGTAATTCGAAAATATGATCGTTTGAGACGCGAGACTTAAGCATTTAATACATCAAACCTACCAAGTCAGTGTCTAACGGCCATATTGACTCAAGACTATATAAACCCACTTCAATGAGCATTTAAAACAAGAAGATTACACATTCAATTCACAAGTTTGCTCATTAATTCTCAAAAGATTTGAAAATTTTATTGTTGAGTCATTCTTCCAGCTTTTTATTGAAAGAGAGATATTGTTCATTTGTAAAAGCATTCATTGCTATCTCTCTACCATTTACTTTACAGCAACTCACATTTATTGTAAAGGGGAAAGAGTTGCAATAACTCTTAGAGTGTTTAGAAATAATTCTTCTTTGTAAGCTTCCGCAAGGAAGGGATTAGCTTCCAAGAGGAAGGGATTAGCTTCCGAGAGGAAAGGATTGGTTGCAAGGTTTGTACAACACCCGTGAAGTTGTACAACTAAAATTTTTAGTGGATTACTTCAAGGAGGTTCCTTGAAGAGAGTGAATATAGGGTCGGAACAAATCCGATATTTTCGAACCACTATAAACTGAGTTTGCACTTTCTCTTTCTTAATCTCTTTTATTTAAAGCACATTACTTGTTTATATGCTTGTGCATTTAACTATTTTTATAAACTTGCAAATAATTTGCAAAAAATTTTAAAAACCTAATTCACCCCCCTCTTTGATTGAAATTTCAGTCTACAGAGGTGTTAGAAAACAAGCGGATCAACTTCGTGGTGAAAGAAGATGGAATGGTGATGTTGAGAAATTGAATCTATATGCCAAACGAAGTGGATTTAAGGAAAGAGATCCTAAAGGAAGCTCACGACACCATTTATTCTATGCACTTGGGAAGTAACAAAATGTACATGGGACTTAAGCAAAAATTTTGGTGGTCAGGTTTAAAGAAGGAAGTAGTAGACTATGTTTCCTGATGCTTAGTATGCCAACAGGTGAAGACTAAGCATAAACACCCAGCAAGTTGTTGCAACCTCTTCCTATATCGGAGTGGCCGTAGGAAATAGTGACTATGGATTTTGTGACAGAACTTCCCCATACTCAGAGAGGTTTTGATGTTATTTGAGTCATAGTTGATCGATTATCTAAATCTGCTCATTTTCTTCCAATTAAGATTACTTGGTCTCCTAAAAGATTGGCGGAGATGTATGTGGCTGAAATAATAAAGCTACATGGTTCACTATTAAGTATTGTATCGGATCGTGATGCTCGATTTATCTCTTGATTATGGAAGGGATTTCAGCAAGCTTTGGGTACTCAATTCCATTTTAGCACAACTTTCCACCCTCAAATGGATGGCCAGTTAGAAAGAATAATTCAAATTTTAGAAGATATGCTACGAGCGTGTACTATAACCTTTTTGGTTGGTTGGGATGCATACTCACCCCTTATAGAGTTTGCACATAATAATATTTTTTAGACCAGCATTGTGATGGCACCTTTCGAAGCATTATATAAGAGAAGGTGTATGACTCTGATATGTTGGGAAAAAGTGGGGGAAAGAAGGGAAAAATAACCATAGAGAGAATCAAGATTATACGAGAACATTTAAAGATGGCTCAAAGTAAGCATAAAAGTTATGCAGATAAGAAAATGAGACTGTTGGAGTTTTAAGTTGGTAATCGTGTGCATCTTAAGGTTTCTCCTTGGAAATAGGTATTAAGGTTTGGATGAAAAGGAAAGTTAAGCCCTCATTACATCAGACTTTATAAGATTATTGAGAGGATCAAACTTGTAGCATATGATTAGTCTTACCTCTCGAACTTTCACAACTTTATGATATCTTCCATATGTCAACTTTGCGCAAATATGTACCAGATGAGTCGTACGTCATTCCATTCCAATCCATAGAAGTTCAAAATGACCTTTTATATGTGGAGATGCCAGTAAAAATCTTGGACTTTAGGGAACAAGTTTTGCGTAACAAAGCTATTCCCTTGGTAAAGGTACTTTGGAGAAATAGATGAGCCGAATAAGATACTTGGGAGAGTAAAGTGGATATAAAAAACCAGTACCATTATTTGTTCGTCAATCCAGGTTAACTAAAAATTTCAAGGGCGAAATTTTATAAGGATGGGAGAATTGTAGAATCCGATCTTTATTTAAGCTTTTTATATTAATGTTATATAATTTAGCTCCTTTTAGGAACCTTAAAAAGGAAATAAAAACCTTAGGGGTTGTTTTATAACTAGAAAAAAATTGGAAGGACTTAGTTCTTTTGTAAATAATTTTTTAGGAGAAGGGTTTAAAGGTCTTTTACTCATTTTGAGTGGTAGTATAAATAGCCTTTGAGTAAGAGAGACCAATTCTCCTTGTGACTGGTCTCTTTTGTCTCTTGAACTTTCTAGAACTCTCTAGGTTGCTCTCTTCCCTTCCCTTCTTGTGAATCTTGATTGAAGATTGAAGAAATTTTTTTTTCTCAAGTAAGAGGTTTTCATTTCTTTTTCTTGTTCCTATCAGTTGATTTCTTGAAGCTGAGTTTAAAAATGTTGAATTTGAACCCTTGGGTGAAGAGTTTGAAGAAAATAAGTTCTTGGGTTTTAAAAATGGGATTTTAAGTTAGGTTTGAGGATTTGAAGATTTGTAACTTGGATTCTTGCTTTGGGTAAAGTCATGGAAAAGTAGTGTTTTGAAAGGATTTGAAGTTTCTTGGAAGATTTAAGTAGTTTTGGAAAGTAAAAGAGGATTTTCGAGTAAAATTGTTGCTAGATTCAAAGGACAAGTCGACTGGTAAAAAAGGCAGTAGGTTTCCAATCGACTAGAAGAAGTTACCAATCGACTTAGTCAAGTTACTAATCGACTGGGTCAACCCTATTTTGGTTCTTTCATAGTTTTTCTCTTAAGTTTTTAGTTCTTAATCCCTTCTGAACCATTCTAAAGTAACTATAGGATAAGAACTTAGACTAATTAGCCTTAAGAACACCTACTTTAAGAGGAGATAGAACTTTTCATCTTTTGTTCTTCTTTTACCTAGGTAAAGAATGACTATATATATATCTTGTTTAATTGTTAAAATGATATTTCAATAGGTGTGGTTGAAGATCGTAGTAAAGGCAAGGAAATGATTCGAGATTAGGACTTGGCTCATAAGGATTACCCTACCCTTAGTAAACATGAAGGCTAATGAAGAAACCAAGGAAATAAATTACATAAGAATTATAATTAGGTTACTAAAACATAATAATTGTACGTATAAATATATGGTAAGATAAGTTAATTATATTCTAATGATAAGATGTTGAATAGGAAATCTTTGTGTCGAATGTTGTGTGAATATATTGATTGATTAGAATTTGTTGATGTTTATCA
Organism: Bretschneidera sinensis; assembly: GCA_023935145.1. Classification (NCBI taxonomy): domain Eukaryota; kingdom Viridiplantae; phylum Streptophyta; class Magnoliopsida; order Brassicales; family Akaniaceae; genus Bretschneidera; species Bretschneidera sinensis. The sequence goes on from CM043701.1 coordinate 49,858,924, forward strand.
CTTGATTTCATTTCATTTCATACATTGAAATTGACGATATGTTATTGAGGGGGGGATTGATGGGTGAGGTCAGTAGGTTCCTTCCCACAAGGGGTGTAAAAGTACCAAATATATTTGGACAAGTAGGACCCAAACCGAATCAAGGAAAGTTCCGAAAAATTAATGATTTTGATGATTTGATTGTGAAACATACCGATACGTGGAGAGATGTTCCCGATGGATTATGATTTATCATGAGATGAGATATTTTGCATTGCATCATGCTGCATTGGCATATCATACATGAATTGATTTGCTTGGCCCATAAGGGGCATGTGAATTGTTTGGTTATGTGGAGAAATTATGATGTTTTGATTGACTATGAATTCGTGAAAGCAAATTGGGTGTGGATTTTCGTAGAAATTGTATTACATTACTAATTTTTTTTTATTTGCATAGCATTATATGACTATGTATAAGAACTTAAAAATTAGCTCTCAAGAAATTTACAAAAAAAAAAAAAAAGCGATTACTTTGTATAGAGTGAGAACTCACTAAGTTTTATAGCTCACCCCCTCCCCTTTTATAACCTTTTAGGTAAGCTTCCAAAAAATCTTGGATCCTAAATGGTGAAGTTTTTAAGATTTGACGAAATTCTTAGGCGAGTCCATGAGCAAAGCATCTTCGGTCAAGTCTCTTTTTTTTGTAGTAAATGTTATATTGTATATTGTGTATACGAAGCTGTAACCTTGAAGGTTGTGTCACATTTGTAAAGCTAAAGCTTTGTAGTTGTAATAACTGTATAACTTATATAATAGATATTATCCTATTGTATTATATTAATTGTGTGTTCAGGTGCTCGATTCTAAAAAGTAATTGACACCGTCTTAAGTAAGACCCGCTCGAGAACAATATTTTTTTGTATTATTACAATATTTTTGTTAAGTGTCACTCAAACAACAAGGAATTCGCCACAAAACTGTAGAGTATGTTATTTCATGGGTTTAGATTCCGTGAGATGCATTACTCTCTTTTCACGGAGTTAACTTTTTTGGAATTTACTAACTCCACCACAAGTCAAAATCGTGAGAATTAATATCCGTAATTTTTTTTGGTATTATTTTTATTCACACATAATTTTTTAACAAAAGAAATAAAAGAAAATTTTTAAGGGATACATATATTTACAAGCATGCATTTTTTTTAATCAGTTCACGCATGCATTAACCACTAAAACAATTCACACTCTCTTTGGCCTCAAATACATTTTTCATGATTATGGTTAAAGTAAAAGGGTAAACATTTGAGGAGCAAGATATTATTAGAGTAGTCTTTTTTTTTCTTTACGGGAACTAAGTATGTTTCTAAAGTATTTTTAACTTAAAAGAAAACTTTCGATTCGAAACATGGGAAACAGACTTAAAATAGCTACGCTACTACTATTATACATCTAAAGTATAGTCTTGACCAAGGCTGGCGAGTTTGCAGCTTTATGTACACGAGCGAGTGAATCTAAAATATTATTAGTATATTACCTTTGCTTCCATGCAAGGATTTCTCCTTCCAAATATAGTATCAAACTTGTAGAGAGAGGAACAGAGGAAACAGAGAGCCGGTTCTAAACACAGAAAGAAATCCCCTCTCTCTCTCTCATAGTATTCATTTTCTTTTTGTGGGCATTAGTGTTTGCTACTGGAAAAAGTAGTAGTCACATAACCAATCACTATTACTTCGATATTTTGCTTGCATATTTTAAGTACCCAAACACAGAAAAAGAGACGAGAGAAATAGAACAGAGACCACTTTGTGTGTAGTAGTGTAGGGTTCCATTAGCAGCAACTCAGATCTTGTTCTTGGCCACCAACGTCCCCAAAACCAAACGTTCCTTTAATCACTTGAAAACATGACTTCTTTTTTTCTGATCTAAGTCATCATTAAACCCTCTGTTTCTTGAACTTTCTTTCTTGTTTTCCCTGGAATGTGAGGGAAAATTCAATCTTTTTTTTTTCTCTCTCGAGAAAGTGAGGTTTTTGCTTGGTTTTGTGATCTGAGTTTGTCTATTTGGTCCCATTTTGATTGACTGATTCTGCAATGGAGCAAGATCAAGTAGAGAAGCATGCGTGCAAGTTGTGCAACAAGAGTTTCTTGAGTGGAAAATCTTTGGGGGGTCACATGAGGGGTCATTATGCTACGAATTCAGGCAAAGAAGAAGCAGAGCCGAGTAACAGCGACATTGGTTTGCAAGGTGGTTATGTCCTAAGAGAAAACCCTAAGAAGTCTTGGAAATTTTCAAGATTTAACCATGGTAGTGCTACTACTAGTACTGCAATGCAAGAGACTACGTGCAAAGCTTGTGGCAAAGAATTTGGGTCTCTGAGAGCTCTGTTCGGTCACATGAGGCATCACTCAGGAAAAGAGAAGAAAGGGATTCACTGCGAAGAATGTGGCAAAGGGTTTCAGTCTTTGAGGGCTCTTACTGCTCACATGCGGTCACACACTAAAAAGCTTGGAGTTTCTAATGAATCAAGGACTAGTTCAAGCCGTAGTCTAGTCGTCGAGAGCTTAATAGACAGCAAGACAATGAATCTTGTTCGAAGGAAGAGATCAATGAGGTACAAGACTACTCCGTCTTCTTCATTTTCTAGTTTGAATGAATCTTCTTCTGTTAATGAGTTTGAGGAAGAAGTAGAGGACGTAGCTTTATGTTTGATGATGTTGTCTAGGGGTATTCGCAATTGGGGTGGATTGAATTTTGTTAGTGATTCATCAGGTAATAATTTTGTGACTTTTGAGGTTAAATCATTGAATGAAAAAAAGCGAATTCTGAATAGTGAGAACGATTTTGTTTGTGATGGTGATCTAACTTTTAAGACAAAGAGACCAAGAGAAGATTCTTATGTTTCTGATTCTTTTAATGGGTTTTCTGAGAAGAAAATAAATGACTGCATTGAATTTGATTCTGGGTTTGCGTGTGATGAGAAAAAGAAGCTTGAATTGGGTGTTCCTAAAATGGAGAAGGAAATTCATGGTGAACTGAAACTCAAGTCAATTGAAGTAGAACCGATTGACGATTTTATCAAAGAAATAGAATTGAAGGTAGCTGGTTTTGGATCTGTTAAGTCTAGTCCTTGCAAGGATGCTGGTTTTGATGCTTATGATACTGAATTGGGGGTAAATTCTGATGTCAAGATTGTATATTCTAGCTCAGATTCTGAAATATTGGATAATTCTGGGAAGAAAAACAGATTTAGGTGCAGGACCTGCAACAAAATGTTCCTCTCTTATCAAGCACTAGGAGGCCACCAAACTCTCCACAGAACAAACAAAAGCTGCACTGAATCGAAAACTGAGAAATATGAAGAGAACTTGCAACATGACATTCTTCCTGAAATTGAGGCTGATTGTAATCTTGTCAAGCTTCAAGCTATTGAGAATTCAGTGGAGCATGAAATGGTTGGGGTGAATTTGAAAGGATATGAGCCAAGGAACAGCAGTAAGGAGCGCAAATGCCCTATCTGCTTCAAGGTTTGTGCATCAGGCCAAGCTTTGGGTGGTCACAAGAGGGCTCACCATACAAAAAACTCCAAAGCTAGAGAAGAACAGACTGAAATGAATCAAGAGTTTTCTGGTATTTGTGATGAACTTGATCTTAATCTTCCAGCTATGATTGATGAAGAGGGCACTGATGATGTAGGAGTCAAGGCATTGTGGGTTGGAAGAGAAGACAAGAATGAGGAATTGGAGGGTCTAATTGCTAACTGAGATAGGTGATTCTTTATATGGGTTTTATGCAGTTTTTGAGTTTGAAGAGTGTAAAGACAACAAAGTGGATGTTAATTACAGGTTCAGAGGATAAATCACACTGAGGTAATATACTTTATACTTCCCTGTGATGCTTATAGCTTAGAATTGGAAACTATTCTCGTTTCTCTTTCAACTTACCTCTCCTGATTGATATCTTCCTTTTTTTCTTTTGAAATAATAAATCTCCACAGATGTAAAGGTGAAGAGAATTGGTACATTCTTTGTAAATTTTGATACTGTGACAGGATCTTCTGGTTTTTTTTGCCTTGTGGTTTTCTTACACATACATCAATAGGAACAGATATCAGAAACATTGTTGTTGATCTTGAGTGAATTCTCAATTTTGATGTCATTCTTTTGTTGTGGCATATTTGTTTTCTTTTATCTTTTGTTGAATGTTCTCAAGAGTATGAAGTCTTAGTAATTTGGCCAATGCACAGTAAGATTGGTTTAAAACAATTTAATATGATGTTGGGTTAGAAAAGAGGTTAATGACAGTAAACTAAATAATAAAATATATGAGGGTCTCTCTCACTAGCAGCATTGGTAGAGGACCTCTGTGTTGATATAAAAAACAAAGACCCAATTTTCATATATTCTATAATATCAAATTACTAACTGTTTTGCTCTTCTGATCTCACCTTCCTAAGAAATTCTTGCATACTCGAGGCTTAGTTAGGCCTGACCAATCATAACGCACCACGTCAACTCTTAAACACACATTTATCGATGTGGCATGTTATGTTTGGCTGGGCCTAACTAGGCCTAGTCTATGCAATAATTCTCCACCTTGCTTAACAACCCAAACTGAAGTTCATGTCACATGCTACTGCCCAACTGGCGTGGCTTGAAGAACATCAGACTTTCAGTTAAATTGGGTTTGAGGTAGCTCTCATACAACTGAAATTCTCACTTGACTTAAAGGCCATGTGCCTGTTGATTTCTTCAGCTAGCTGTGTACAGCACAACAAGTTCTTTGTCGATCCCATCTTGTCACCATTTGCAGAAAAGACAGCAGGAAAGAATAGATTAAGATTCAGCAGTTGACTCTTGAGTGTTTTTAGATAATGCTGAGCTAAACCGTAGTAGTAGGAATTACAAATTGAAAATGCTAATGCCCATCTGGACTGTCACTGACCCAAAATACTTCAGAATTACTTTCATATGGTCGGCCAGAGGTAAACAAAGGACTCACACATGGAAAAAAGTAAAGACATATTTGTGGTTTCTTTCAGATTGCCATGAGCCTGTGTGGTATATTCCATCTGCATTGAGCTCTCTTCTAACATTTAATTGATTGCTTTGCTCTGATAACTCCGCAAGTGGACAGACTGCAATTTTCACTGGATTGTCCAAAATCTGAAGTCACGGCATCACCATTCCATACCTCCACCCTCCCTTTTTTTAAATGTTTTTTTGAGAGGCAATTTTCACATTTTGGGGTAGAAGAACAAGCACACTAAGCACCAGTAATTAGTCAAATTAGTTTAGTTTGAGCCAAATAGATACATTGTTCATGGGGAGTTACTTAGAAGTCCGGATCTGCATAAGAACTGAAAGGGCACTAACCATGATGGTGCTGGCCACTGGGCAAGAAATTCTTGGTAGACTTGATTTACCACGTGACATAACCAAGCTATTTAAAAAATGCCATGTATACACAAATTAATTCTAATCATGATTTATCAAGTTTGTTTAACCAGTTAAGTTCATGCATAACATTTTCTCATTAGCTTGGTTTACGAGCCACGTGGTAGACCGGGTGTACCCAAGATTTTTCTTGTTGGGCAGCATTTTTTTTTTCTCTAGAAGGTAGAATTTGTATAATGCTATAAAGATATTTGTATCATTGAAATGTGCACCAAAATAAACATTCTGAAGCTTCACTAGTAAAATCGCAACATCGATTCAATTTTTAGTTGTAAATTACCATTTTTGTCCCTTTCAGATTCTCTTGTACAATGACAACTCAAAATATATAGACAAACATCAAACTTTTGGATTTATTTACTTACCAATTTTCACTTTCACACAAGACACTAATGAATTGGATTATATTTAGTGAACATGATAAGAAGAGAATAAGATGATTTTTATGGCCGGAATGTGTTTGGTAAGAGATGATGAAAAATGAGGATTTTCATTAAGTAATAAAATCATCCGACTTTAAGAGTGGAATGTGATATCTCATCTTTTTATTTATTTATCGCATCATATTTTTTCTCATTCTGTCCACCAAACATTTCTTGAAAATAGATTTACCAAAAGGTTTTTTTCCATTGCTTTGGTAAATTTAGGTTTTTGTTTTTTTCGCGCAAAATTTAGCTAGTTTCAAGATTTGTCTAGCCTGATGATCAACGAGATTGAAATGCTACACATGAATTCCAAATCATGTTCAACTTCAGTACATTCAGCCCCAATGTCTCTCCAGAAAAAGAAAAAAAAAAGTGAAATCCTGGTTGAAAATGAATTGTTTAATATACTTCTGCAAGTACACATCTCATGTTTTCCTACAAAAGGGATTATATGATACAAAGAACAGGTGATATAGATGAGCAATAAGGAACCAAAAGCCAAAAGTGCAATGGAAAATCACAAATTACCAATGAAATGGGATTAAAAAGTTTGAAAATGCATGCTTAAAGATTAAAAAAAAGGCGGTCCAGATTTTGAGGAAAATGATTCTCTACAATTGGGATTTGTCTTGCTAGTGCTTGATGATAGATTTACAAGCCTGTTAAAAATTAAATAAATTTACTAATCAATTAAGAAAAATCATTTTTTTGAAATAAAATTAAGGAAAAATACAAAAGAAGAAAGTTCATAAAGCAGACAATTAGGCCATGAAGCCTTAAAAAATGGACTACTAATTATTAGTTAATGGGCCTGACAAATAAGTAGATGGACCACCTGCCATGGCCTGATCTTGAGCGCACTGTTCTGTCAACAGAAAGAACTGACTGCAAATTTCAGACAAAAAAACACGTTCCCTCTCACTTGGATTGTCTCTTTCCAGATAGATTGATTATTGATAGATACTATAGATGTATACACACACAGATGAATAAACAAATCTCTGCATAAACTTCAATGGAATACACCAATTTCCCCCAGCCACCGCAACCATCAAACCCAAACCCAACACCAGTAGACCCGTGCTACTCTTCCCATTACACATACTACCCATATCACCTCCACCCACAAACCCTAAACCCTAATCCTGAACCTAACCCCAAAACCCATGAATTCTACACCACTGTTGCTCCTGAGTCTGCCATTAGGCCACCTGGGGTTGAGTCCTATGCCTCCCTTGGCTCCTACCCAGATGGGCATGGTGGGTATGAGGCACAAGCTGGTGCGCAGTACGATCTTCATCAAACGGTGGATACGACAGGGTACTATCCGGATCCAAATGCTCATAATTGGGCCTTGAAGGAGGCGGTCCAGCAATACGGGTTCGACCCGGCTGGTTATACAGGAGCTGTAAGTGGTTGGTTACTCTTCGTTTTTTATTTTAATTAATTTTTCCGGTTTTTTTACTAGTGAATTGAATAGAGGATTTCATTTTGATTTTTGGTTTAAATTCTACTTTTGATGTGAATTAGGTTTTGGATACTTGAATAGTTATATAGATGAAAAGGAAAGTGTGATAGGTGATGAAGCTTGTTTGATTGCTGAGAGAATGAAGGAAAGGTAGGCAAATTAGAATTTTTTTATAATTAAAATGAGACTGTTTCGGTTTACGATAAATTGTTGTAAATGAAAGGAATTAAAAAATTTCAATGTGGGAGATTTTGTGAGGTATTAAATTTTCGGAGTGAGTAAATGATTTTCACATGAGTTGGACAAAAAGTGTTGGTCATATTTTAGAATATTATTTTCTTAATATTCCATTGTTTTCCTGTCCAATTGAACAGAGGGCAGTGAACTATTGATAATCTTCATGATATTGTAATCTATATGTCACTTACAGTTCCATAAAGTTGTTTTTAGAAGAACTTGATACATAGCACTGTTTGTCATATGGAATTTCATCTTGTGTTGCTCCTAAGTTTATTCTCTATTACCGAGCATTGCTTTTTATTAGTGAGAAAATGTTGGAAAAGGAAGAGAAACCAGAGTTTTGGCCCATGGAGCTACTAAAGCCTTCCATGAACTGGATCTCTTATTGATTGTCTGGGTTAATTGAGCTAAAATTCTTCTTTTAAGAAACTAAATGAGCATATGAAATAAGATTAAACACTCTCTTATATTTTTTGCTACTCAGGTTTTCTAATCACCGGTAAAGGATGAGTAGAAGCATCATATTACAGCAAAGTTTGCTAAAAAAATCATTTTATAGGTTGGAAATATATAAGTGAAACTGAGTTAGGAATAAACCAAATTAGCATGTAAATTTGTAATCACCTTTGAGAACCAGCCTTGTGGCTATTCAGTAAAACATCATCATCTCTTCCATTTCAAAGGACCACATTTTTTCATTTGGGTACAGACCAATTGTTAACCACGCTTCTCCTCTAAAGAGAAGGTCCCTAGTTCGAATCCCATCATCCCCAATTATCACCAAAAAAGAGTGGTCATAGTTCTATTTTTTAAGTTCACAATCTTCACTAGCCATAATGTCTGTGCTATGCACGAGAAGCATGCTAAATAGTTAATTGTAGCATTTCATATCATAGTTTTAAAGGTTAAGGTATAGCAACTAACATTTCTAGCTGTTTGTTCTGATATATTAGCTGTTTGTTCTAATAGTTCCTTTGGCACTTGCGACAAAATGTCTCTGTTATCACCAAAGAACAATGTAAAAGAAAAATCAGGTAAATAACGAAGCATATCAGTAGTATTAATAATAATAGAAGTTTTTGAATAATAGAATGTAATTAGAAAAATACTAATAGTATCCTTAATACTATCTTAACCGAAGCATTTTTTTTTTATTCCAATTCATAAAAAAAGGGAAAAAGCATTGACACGAAATCAGTTAAGATTTCCAATGGTCAAGTAAATGGATATGAAGTAATCATCAATTTTATAAATAGAGTTTTACTCTGGTTTGGCGCAATTCAAATGCATAATGGTCTGATTTGGTTAGGCTTTCCACTTTAAAAAGATTCAACCATTTTGATGATATAAATGGTGGAAGCTCAAGCATACGGTTCTAGAGCCTCCATTCTTTCTTATTGACCTGACTTATTTTTTATGCTATCTTTAGTTAAGCACAAAAATAATTTATAAAATCAAAGAAAATAAATGAAGCACAAAAAAGTGATAGACCATTGATTAAGAACACTTATGTGCGGCAAAGGCTCAACAAGGTGATGAAGAATTAGTTGCAGGGGAAGCTTCCAATTTCTGTTAGCAGAGAGTTTGTTAGATGAGCTGGCTTTATTGAGTTGTTATTTTTTGTTGGTTAGTGAGTCTGTTAGCTGCTGTGGGTTGAGGCTCGGATATAAATAGGAATTGGGAGGAAAGGGGAGAGAGCAGGGAATATTAAGAGATAAAAGAGGAGAGACTAGGCTCTCGAAATCCTAGCTTTCATTTACTGTTCTTCCAGTATTTTCCATTGCTATTCCTGATTAATGTCATTCAGCTTTCTAATCTTACTATATCTTTCATTTTCTTTATCATAATCACTAAGATATTTCCAGCTGGTGAAGTGTTCTACCAAGTGGTATCAGAGCAGTTTTTTTTTTCCTGGGGTAAGATGGCACAAAGGAAGGTGGAGGCATTGGAGGAGAAAATGGAAATTGAAGCTCAAAAGATCGGTGGGTTGGAGAAATCAGTAGGGAGTTTAGAGAAGACAGTGGGGAGCATGGAGAAGTCAGTAGGGAGCTTAGAGAAGTCGATGGCTATTTTGATGGAAAAGATGGATCAAATGGCACGGAGGGATGATTTGTGCTCTTCATCTCGAATGGAAGAGAAGCAGAAAAATACCCAGCTGATGGAGTCGCAAACATTGGAGGGTGAAGTTACAATAAAACAACCGCAATTGATGGAGTCGCAGACTATGGGAGGAGGAGCTGTGACAGAGACGTTTGGGAATAGGACGTATTGAAGATTGGAATTACCCATTTTCGCGGGAGTAGATCCGGATGGGTGGATTTTTCGAGCTGAAAGGTACTTTTCTTTGAGTAAGATGAATGATGGAGAAAAACTAAAAGCGGTGGTTCTAAGCATGGAAGGCAAAGCCCTTGCATGGTTTCAATATGTAGAAGATAGGTTTAGATTTCGTACCTGGAACAAATTCAAAATGGCTTTCTTAAACCGGTTCCAATCGAAGATGGAGGGGTCTCTGTGCGAGAAATTCCTCGCCGTCCTGCAAGAAACCACCGTCGAAGAATATCAGGAGCAATTCTAAATCCTGGCATCACCATTAAAGGGGCTTCCGGAGGAGGTTCTTGAAAGCACCTACCTCAATGGCTTGAAGTCGGTGATCAGAGCGGAGGTGCGTCTCCTCAGGCCTAACAATCTGATCGAGATGATGGAGGCAGCAAGAATGATCGAAGATAAGAACAGTGTCTTCCAAGCATCGCGGGTCGAACCTAGATCCAGTGGGTCATGGGGCAGATCAACAGGTTATGGGTCGGGTTCCTTTTATTCGAACCCAGGGTAAACTACGACGTCGTTTCGACCACCATCAGGTTCTTCTTATACGAACCCAAGGTCTACAACAAACAACACAACAACTGCGTCTCCTCCTTCAAACTCGATACGACCATCTTCGATGGCAAGCACAGGTCACGTCGGCCCAAACCAGAGAAAGACGGCACCGGAGTCAACGACGACGAACCAAAATTCATCAACCTATAAACAATTTACCGATTCTGAGTTGCTAAGCCGTCGCGCGAAAGGGTTGTGTTTCTGTTGTGATAAAAAATACTCTCCTGGTTATTTGTGCAAAAATCGACAACTCCAGGTGTTAATTGTGGATGATGCTGGTACGATTGAAGAAACTGGAGAGGAAGAACTGGAAGAAGAAGTTCCTGAGCTAGTAGAAGGAGCAGTTGAACTCTCTATGAACTCCGTAATGGGGTTTACCGATCCCCATACTATGAAATTGCGAGGGGAGATTGGAACGCAGATGGTGACGGTGATGATAGATTGCGGAGCATCACATAACTTCGTCTCTAAAGATGTAGTACAGCGGCTGAATCTGTCGATAACGGCAACGCCGGCATACAAGGTGATAATAGGAACAGGAGGCACAGTGTATACCAATGGCATCTGTAAAGGTATGTTACTAACTCTTCCTGAAGTAGAAGTGGTAGAGGATTTTTTACCTTTGGAACTGGGAAAAGAAGATGTCATTCTGGGCATGCAATGGTTATCGAAACTAGGATCGATGCAAGTCAATTGGAAGGCATTAACCATGAAATTTACCTTGGGTCAAACCACAGTAACACTGAAGGGAGAACCGGGACTTTGCAAAAAACAGGTATCGCTCAAAGCAATGATGTGTATTGTACAGCATGAAGGACACGGGTATTTGCTTGAATTGGGGACCTTAGTGTCAGAGAATGAAAACGAAGGAGCTGTGGAGGTGTCCCAAGCGGTCAATACACTGCTACAAGAATATCCTGAAGTGGTGACAGAGCCGAGAGGATTGCCTCCTCAAAGAGCACTGAATCATTGTATCACATTGAAGGAAGGTGTTGAATCGGTGAGCGTGAGGCCGTATCGGTATCCACAAGTGCAAAAAGATGAAATCGAGCGTTTGGTCAGTGACATGCTGTCAGCTGATATCATACAGCCAAGCCACAACTCATTTTCAAGTCCCGTGATTCTGGTTAAAAAAAAGGATGGTTGCTGGCGATTCTGTGTTGATTATAGGGCTTTGAATCGAGTGACGGTTCCAGACAAATTTCCAATACCAGTGATTGAGGAGCTCTTAGATGAACTACATGGAGCACAGGTTTTTTCAAAATTGGATCTTAAGTCAGGATATCACCAAATTAGAGTTTGCCCTCGAGATGTGTCTAAAACGGCCTTCAGGACTCATGAAGGCCACTACGAGTTCCTAGTGATGCCGTTTGGATTGATGAATGCACCAGCGACTTTCCAAGCCTTGATGAATGAGGTATTTAAGCAGTACCTTCGGAAATTTGTATTGGTATTCTTTGATGATATTTTGGTATATAGCAAATCTATGACGGATCATCTAGAACACTTGAGGACAGTTTTGGAGACGATGAAGATTCATTCATTGGTAGTTAATCTCAAGAAATGCGTCTTTGGACAGAATGAGCTGGAGTATTTGGGTCACATTGTTTCGGCTACAGGGGTGGCAGCAGACCCTAAGAAGATCCAAGCAATGGTGGAATGGCCAACTCCTCCTAATCTAAAAGCCTTACGAGGATTTTTGGGTTTAACGGGATACTATCGGAAATTTGTCAACAATTATGGGCACATAGCAGCACCACTCACCAATCAGCTCAAGAAGGATCGTTTTGGGTGGAATGCGGAAACGCAACAGGCATTTGAGGCTCTGAAGGTGGCCATGACAACTGTTCCCGTATTAGCTCTTCCTAACTTCCGTCAACTGTTTGTGGTAGAAACGGATGCTTCTGGTTTTGGCATCGGTGCAGTATTAATGCAAAACCAGAGACCAATCGCATTCTTTAGTCAAGTGCTTAACCAACGGGATCGATCTAAGTCGGTATACGAGCGCGAGCTGATGGCTATTGTTTTGGCAATCCAAAAGTGGTGACCTTATCTTTTGGGGCGCAAATTCATTGTGCGTACTGACCAGAGAAGTTTGCGATTTTTGCTTGACCAACGGCTGGTATCTGATGAGCACCAGAAATGGGTTTCGAAGTTATGGGGTTACAATTGTGACATCGAATACCGACCTGGTTATGAGAATAAAGCAGCTGATGCGTTATCACGAAGGAACAAAGGTTGCAAGCTGGCTGTCCTCACTGTTTCATGGTGTGTGCCAGGCGATGAGCTGAACAACGAAGTTGACTCCGACCTCACTTATGGACCAATCAAACAGCAGCTATTGCAAGGATCAGACTCATTTCTGGACTACAACATACCACATGGCATTTTATTATACAAAGGACGGATAGTGATTCCGTCAGAATCCACTCTCATTCCAACATTGCTAGCCGAATATCATGAGGGCAAAGTGGGAGGGCATTCCGGGGTCTTAAGGACAATTCAGAGGCTGTCTAGAGATGTTTATTGGCGGGGTATGAGGAAACAAGTGCAGCGTTATGTGGTCGAATGTTCAGTTTGTCAACAGAATAAACATGAGACTCTACGCCCTGCAGGGCTGCTGCAACCACTACTAATTCTGGAACAAGTTTTTGAAGATTTATCCATGGATTTTGTGGAAGGACTGCCTACCTCTGATGGGTTCAATTGTTTATTTGTGGTGGTTGACCATCTTTCGAAATACGCTCATTTTATCCCACTCAAACACCCTTTCAATGCCCAACATGTTGCAACAGTATTCGTCAAGGAGATCATCCGCTTACATGGGGTACCCCGCTCCATTGTTTCAGATCGCGATAAGGTGTTTCTCAGCAAATTTTGGACGGAGCTATTTCGTTTACAGGGTACATCATTGAAGCACAGCACCGCTTATCACCCGCAAACGGATGGGCAAACCGAAGTGGTCAATAGGAGCATTGAGACCTACTTAAGGTGTTTTGCGGGAGACAAACCCAAGCAGTGGGTTAAATGGTTACCGTGGGCAGAATATTAGTACAATACTTCATTCCACTCTTCCACGCACACTACTCCATTCTACGCTCTCTACCGCCGTGATCCACCACCGTTGTTACGTTTTGAAAGGGGTTCCACTCTTATGTCTGAGGTGGATGTTCAACTACAAGCTCGGGATCACATATTAGATGAACTCAAATTTCATTTGAACCGCTCTCAGAAACGCATGAAAGACTATGCGGATAAGAAACGCCGCGAAGTCGAATTTGAGGCTGGAGATTGGGTCTATATTAAGCTACGTCCTTATCATCACAAGTCTTTGGCAAGGAAAGCAAATGAGAAGTTATCTCCTAAATTTTTCAGTCCTTATCAGGTGCTGTCCCGCGTTGGCGTTGTGGCATACAAGTTGGACTTACCCTCTACTACCTCCATTCACCCAGTGTTCCATATTTCAATGCTGCAGAAAGTAGTAGGTGAGACCACCAGGGTGCAACCCCTCCCTGATGTCCTCACGGAGGAGTTGGAGTGGCAGGTAGAACCGGAAGCGGTGGACGGGCTACGCTACAATGCACATGGAAAGTTGGAGGTATTGATTAAGTGGAAGCATCTCCCGGATTTTGAGACATCATGGGAAGAGTTCGAGTTCCTCAACGCGCAATTTCCCACCTTTCACCTTGAGGACAAGGTGAGACTCCGAGGGGGGGTATTGATAGACCATTGATTAAGAACACTTACGTGCGGCAAAGGCTCAAAAAGGTGATGAAGAATTAGTTGCTGGGGAAGCTTCCAATTTCTGTTAGCAGAGAGTTTGTTAAATGAGCTGGCTTTATTGAGTTGTTATTTTTTGTTGGTTAGTGAGTCTGTTAGCTGCTGTGGGCTGAGGCTCAGATATAAATAGGAATTGGGAGGAAAGGGGAGAGGGCAGGGAATATTAAGAGATAAAAGAGAAGAGACTAGGCTCTCGAAATCCTAGTTTTCATTTACTGTTCTTCCTGTATTTTCCATTGCTATTCCTGATTAATGTCATTCAGCTTTCTAATCTTACTATATCTTCCATTTTCTTTATCATAATCACTAAGATATTTCCAGCTGGTGAAGTGTTCTACCAAAAAGTTAAAAAAGAATTTGTCTTGAGTTGTGTTAATGCAAAAGAAAAAATGTCTGCTCGTGAATGGTTTCTATGTCTGTGCATGCATATGCTTATATGCCCCAGTGGTCCAGTATCGCACCATACTCTTAAATTTCGTTCTTGCTGGCCTGGGTCAATATGAAAAATTCTAAATGTAAGATGGGATAAGGATATTAATCCATAAATGGGGTTTGAAACACATTTGTTGCTGCGTTCAATGTGGCTTAAGAAACAACAGTGTGGAAGGCTTCATTCTAAACCTCTTATTCATCTTTTCATCAGAACTATTTCTTTAATTATTTTATTTGTGGGAATGGTTCATTTACTTTCCTAATCAGAAATCATGGAAAGTTATACGATATTATTTGGCCTTTAGAAACAATATTCTGCTATTGCTTTCATCGTTGTTCTGGTTGTGTAACTGTGTCCAAAAATATATTTGTAAGGTAAACTACATTCTGCTGGAATTTTATGGATGCACCGGTTAAGATTGGGATTGGGGTTGGTGGTTAGTGTGAATGTAACTAACCCAAGAAAGAAAGGAAAGGATGAGAAAAGGCTAATATTTATTGTTTTTATTTGTTTTTTGTACATATTAGACATATTTTATTATTTTCATTAAGAAATTATTACAAAACATGCGCAGGGTTTCATGATACCACCAAATGGTATTGAACAGTTGGCTATTGCAAATCCAAGCTCCACCTTGTGGGCTAACCAAGTTGCTCAACCTCATGGAAATGGGACTTGGAAGAAGCGGCCAAAGAAAACAAAGATCATTCAATCTGCCTTTTGTGAGGTTTGCAAGATTGACTGTAACAGCAAAGATGTACTTGACCAGCATAAATTGGGAAAGAAGCATAAAAAGAACCTGGAGAAATTACAAGAAGCAACTGCATCTACCACCAACGCTTCAGCAGGATCAAGTGTCCCAGTGATTGGGCCAGAAGAAAATCCCAATAAGAGTGAAACCGTGAATAGTCAAAAGAGTAGGAAGAAGGCAGCTGAGCCTGCAGAGAATCTCGAAACAAAGAGGAGAAAAATTGTTGACGGTGGGGCAGCAGTAGAGGCAGTCAGGACATGTGCACTTTGTAATGTAGTGTGCAACAGTGAGACCGTTTTCAATTATCATCTTGCAGGACAAAAGCATGCTGCTATGGCGAGAAAACATGCAGCCGCTGCCACCTAAATTGGGGTTAATGGAATGAAAATTGTGGAGAAAGCAAAAGTTTTTCTGGACACAAATCAAAGGTCATTAGTAGTCTTTACAGGGTATTTAATCTCATTTATGGAAGGTGACGTAGTAATCAATCTCGTCCATAGCCCATTAGTCATTTACAGACCCCATTTCCTTACAGATTTTGAAATCTGTAGAGAAACTTCTGATATTCATTATAGAAAGAGTTGTTGAAATTTTATATCAGTGCAACTTGGAGATTCCAGATTCCTGTCAGGCATGGGCATGTTTTGATAAGATCATGGTGCATTTTGTTGCTGTACGCGAGCACTATATGCTTGGACGTTGGACGTCATGACTAGACACTGGCGAGAGCAAATACCTTCTTTTAGCCTAAGAGGATGAAATGACTATTTTGGCCCTTCTTGATGTAACAAGATCTGAAAATCCCAACACGCGGTCGAATCAGCTTCTTCTTTTCCAGACTTATTCACCTCCAAATTATTAACCGTTTAGTTGATGAGAATAAATGAGGAAATCTGGGCCTTCTCACAAGGGCAATGAGAATCTTTCTTCAAGGCGTTTTGGATGAAAAAGTTTACTATGGCGGCCAAAGCGACCATATATGACCAAATGCCAATGAGTTCAAGCTGGAGAAGTTTACTAATGATGTCTTTAAAATTCGCGAACACCCACAAGCTTATCTGCCCTTTGGTACTTGATTGTATTTGCGCTGAGGCAAAAACTTTGCCATAGTTTAATTGAAGGTTCTTCTCTCCCTTATTGTCTCCAAGTTTACTTTCTCCTTATCTCTGAATTATCAACACTCCCCTCCTTTTAGAATGATTTCAGGAAATTAATGATGTTGCTATGTAAGGGGGGTAAGGAATCTTCCAAAAAGAAGAAAAGCATGTCCGTCAATAAACATGGGAGGTTGGTAGATGTGAAGAATGTGAGTTTTAAGGATCCCGCAAAAATTGAAGGCTGTATCAGAAACTTTTCACCCAGCAGGAGAAATAATTTCTTCTGTAATAGCAGATGTCAGAGATGGGGGAGTCAATCTCTATGAAGGTCTACGTGAGAATTGGGATATAGCAAAATTATTGACTAAGCATTAGATCGAGCTGGTTGTTTCTTTATTTCAATTTGTTTTAATTTCTTTTTATTTTTATATTTGATGATCTTAATACAAGTAAATCTCATGCATGGATATATAAGAACATGAATTCATTTTGCTTTTAAGCAAGAAATGTTACCTATGTGTACTAAAGAAAAGGAGGTTTTAATACATTTATTCCTCAATTTCTTCTGAAGTTACTCCGATCTTTATATCTTCCCATGACACAGTAGTAGCACATATTCACAACATTGTTTTAATGTTTAATTGGCTTGCTTGTTGCAGTATCTCTAGCGTAACCAAAAATTACCAGCTTTAGTGGGCTAAATACCTTTTTTATTTTATTTTTTATAATACAAAAATGAAAAAGAAAAAAAAAACATTAGAGGTATTTAAACCTACTAAAGCTGGTAATAACAATTGAAATTCATAAATTCTTTTATCAATTCTTTGCTTCTAATTATTGTCAATGAATGAATAAAGACAAAAAGCTAGTCAATATCCTTTCAAAACAAGTTACTATCAGTCAAAGCATCAACGAGTAATGTTAACAAGTACAATCAGCAAGAGCGCGCATCATTATTCATTTAGCCGATCAATTGGTAATCTACGGAGGATACAATAACTTTTTACCATTGAGATTCTTACCAAAGCTTAGTCCATGAAAAAGTTTAGAGATAAAAAATAGCTTTAGTACAAAAAAACAATCTCATGAACCATAATTATGTGCACAATGCACACCCACCACTAAGCCTCAAGTGCTGCATGTGTTAAAAGTTCTACTAACATTTTTTTATTTAATATCTTATGTGTTGTTTATGGATGGTCTCTATCGGTTTTCTGTGGATTGTTTTATAATTTTGTTAAGTGTATTTATGTCATGCTAATTTAATCTACTTTTGTTATGTGTAATTTAATTTGGAGATTTTTAATTTTGAATTTATAAAAAAAAAAATTTGAATTATACATATAAAACTATCTTATTGGTCGTGAAAGATCACATTCTTTATTTTAATATTTTTCATTAATATTTATTTTAATATTTTAAATAAATTTAAGATCAAACACTTGACTCACTTATTAGACTATATATTGACCCAATGATCTAGTACCTGGGGTTTAATAATTATGCCATGTACGTTCTTAGACAAGTTTTTTTTCTCCATCAATCACCGTAGTTCTTTTAACACCACATGTTCCAAGCACACCAAACAGGTCGTTAGACTTGGTGCTGGTGATGACCACAACGATAACCCATGACAGAATTGCTAGGCAAAAAAAATGAAGTACAAACACAAATTTTATTTATTTATTTATTAGAATTCATACCATTATATAATATATATCCCTACTACATTTATTCCCGGACGACCTTCTCTACATATGAAAGAAAACATGATGTTGCCCCATACTTGGTACATATCTCCACCATCATGGCAATTCAACAGGTTCAATGTTCCATATGTCCCTTGCATATTCATGAATTGTTCTGTCGCTGCTGAACTTGTGTGAACCTGCTGTATTCAAGATTGACATTCTCGTCCATCGCTGTCACAACACCGATAATGATCATTATTCCTTTTTCCGGATAAGAACACCGATAACAAATATTAGGCATAGGTTAATGGACATGCTGGCGGATAGGCATGGAAGGAACTTGCGAAATATGCATAAAGAAAATTACCTACCAGGTGTGTACAAAGTAGACAAGGCCAAATGTAATTGGAGTATAACAAAAAAAAACAAGCAGAAATTTCATAAATAATCAATCAAATTTTGCAAAATTTGTAGCTTTTTTAATATATGTATGTGTGTGTAAACCTAGTTCCACGTGCTCAATAAAATGGTCCTATCAAACTATGGGAAAGATGGAAATCCATGCAAGTGCATGGACATAAAATGCGCAAATCACTCACCGCTTGGTCTCGATATGCCTCATCAACCTTCTCTTGGCATTCTATGTAACTAGGGAAATCCTTGCCAACAAGGAAATAATCTGCACGGCCAAAACCTTCATTTCCTTCCAATGATCCTATCAATTCGTCATAACTGTATGGACCAAAGACACCACTTTTGACAAACTCCTTGACTTCTTCAAAACAAGGATCCGGAACAAACTACATCAAAAGGGTAAAGATATTTACCTTTTTTTAACTTTAATTTTATTTTTTTTTTAAAAATTAACTCAATAGATTCAATAGTAGAGTTGGTTCATTCACATAATGTCTCGAATGAGGAGAAAAAAAAGATATTGCACAATGATATCACTCAAAAAAGGAAAATCTTTATTTTAACTAGATTTAAAAACTCATAATTCGCAATTTCTATAATCTTTTCCATTCTAGATTTTGTCTTTCCGGATTATAAATAAAGCATAAAACCCTGTCTTTGTAGTTATGCAAAGAAAAATATTTGGATCTAATACAAGAAAACAATGCATACATTACAAATATTGTTTTATCTCTTTTATTCTTTTTTAGAATATGCTAAAGAATCAAAATGTTTTTTTTCCCTTTACAAATTTTTTTTGAAAGGCATTTTCTCTTAACAATTAAGAATGACTTTGTCCATTTCTGCTAATGAACATTCTGTAGCAATAACCTTTCTCATAGATCTATTCTGAAAATGCTAAAAGAAAAAACAGTTCAATCATCAAGGCATACCTTTCCCTCGGCCCTTTCTTTCCTAAGCCCTGAAACCTCGTGAGCTTTAGCACCGAATAGGAAGAAGTTCTCTTCTCCAACCTCTTCTCGTATTTCAACATTGGCGCCATCCAAGGTCCCTATCAAAATGCAACCATTCATTGCAAACTTCATGTTGCTGGTTCCACTGGCCTCCATCCCAGCAGTACTGCAAAGAAGAAATAAAGGAATGAGCAGAAAAGAAAAGATAAAAGGGGTGGGGTCAGTTTCCATGAAAGTACTTGTAGAGTCTAATACAGTGAGATAAAGGTAATTACAAAAACACTGCTACGTTTATAAGGAAAATACACTTGCATTTTAGAAGTATACACTTGCATCCTCAAATCCTAGTCAACCATTAGCCAAAAGTATACACCTATATCCCAGAATCTTTACTTTTAGGGATGCAAATGTATACTCTTAAATTAGATAGATGCAAGAATATTTTCTATATAAACACGGGTGTTTTGTAATTATCCCTTGAACTAATAACTAAAGGTATTATCTATCAATTGCCACTGCCCCTGTAGCTACAGCCCAAAAGAAGAAAGAAAGTTACGTTAGAATGCAGATTTTTAATAGTTAAAGCAGCAACCTTCTATCCATTAATTTTCATAATTTCTCCAAGGGCTTTCTTTTTTGTGTTGTATGAAAAAGTTGCTATCTTTTGGTATAAAAAACATTATAACCAGGAAACCAGGAATCAGTTTGTGATGATCCCCATAGATTTTCCATTTGTATTGCTTGTATAACTAAGCAATGCGCAAATAGCTTGCTAACAGCTCAAATGAACAAAATCTTAATCCTAATAACTACATGGTTGGCTTAACAAGAGAAAATATATAGAACCAAAGTCAGATGATAGTCATAGTTGAATGACAAACCATCAACTAATCTGTAACCATGTAAAAACCAATCAAACAGATTATCTAAGAGGCAATTCAGGTTTCAGAACCAAAAACCCTTGCTTTAACTACACTGCTTCTAACTAATTACTCTATCATCCATTTCATAATAAATTCAATTTAAAGAAGTATTGTTCATTGCAATTTGGGCAAGCCAGGCTTGAGCCAGGAGAAACTAAGGCTGAGTTAAAACTCAACTTCAGGCCTCAAACCTGAGCAGAGCTCACACAGGCCAAATAAAGAATGGCTGATAAACATTCAGGCCTAAAATGGCTGTGTTTGGTAAGCTGTAGAGCATGATTATCTGTTCCAAACATAAACAGCAGCACAAGCTAGGAACCTGGAAAACAAGAGTGGTTAAATAAGGCAGGAACCATACCTGGTTCCCTACCCAGGCCAAGTTCAGCATTACTTCTCAACTTTCAGGCCAAACAAGTTGAGTGTTGGCTGACCCAAGATCTAGAGTGTAAACTTCCACTCCAAACATAAGCAGTAGCGTACATTAAGGAACATTCTCTAGTTTTGCATCTTCTTTACCACATGTGACCAGTAGAAAATTATGTGACCAAAATTAATCATACCATAAATAAAATTGAAGTACCTGATATGCTGTGAGAGCTCACTTGCTGGTATAAGCAATTCAGCAACACTAACATTGTAATCAGGGACAAAAACAACCTAAAATAAAACAAACTATAATAAGATATCTGTGAATTACTAATAGAACGAATTTGCAGGAATAAAGCATTCACAGAGGAAAACTTTTTCAAGTACATTATTGCAGAAATGCAGTTTAAATCAAATACTGGCACTATTAATCATGCATTAGAAAGATTGATGAACAAGGTCATACTTGCTTCACTAGGAAATTATACATATCAAACTTGAAATCTTTACCCGTACTACTCTTCCTTTAATTTATTCAAAAGCCGGACCATTTCTTTTACACCTTTTTTTCATATGATTTAGCTGTCTCGATACAGCTTTAGTAAGATCCTAATAATAGCAGTAAAGGCATTTAAAACAAATAATCTTAACACTGGGTCATGCTGGCCAATAAAACAAATAAACTAATGCATATATTAATTAATAAAAATAGTACGACACAGAGCAAAACAATTAGCTGGATCATGAATGAGATTCTAAATATAAATGACTACCGAATGACTAGACATGATAAAACATAAACCACTATAACATAATTGATATGACAACAACGAAGGAGAAGAAAATCAATTGTAAGTCATTCATGCAAACTATTCTTAACAAACAGTTACAACAGAAGTATATCCGTAACCTTTAACTTTTTGTTCTTCCCCCTCCCTGCTTCTGCAGGACGACTCTCTACAAATTTCATTACTGATGTCTAGCAACAAAGCCATACCTTAAGTAAATCACCTATTTCAGGATCATGGTTAATCGTAGCCCCAACATCCGTGATAAGTTTCACAATTCTCTTTGCTTGCACATAAGTAGCAAATGCTTTCCCCCCAAATATACAAACTCGTGGAACAAACTTTTTCTTCCTTTCTGCAGCACTCATTTCTTTCATCTTTTTATAGCGGTAAACAATTCCAAAGATATTCATCAGTTGTCGCTTGTATTCATGGATGCGCTTCACCTGAAAATTATCATTTCAATCCACATTTACCAAGTTATGTAAGGAAGGTGACGGCCAAAAAGGAAGCACTGTAAAAAATATTTGATAAGTTTAGTATAGTATAAAAGGGCACCAAGAGGGTGTTACCCATGTACAAAAGAATTATCCAAGAGATAGGAACCACGGGGAAATGAATAGCAAAACTTTTTTAATACCAATGTTACAGACAGCTGCAATGCAAAATTAAACTTCAATTACAGCAGTCTTTAGTGTTAAATAATAAAAATTTGAATAGTCAATTGATGCAAGCTCTAAAGTATAACTATTTTGTGACACAATAACCCATTCGACAGGAGACTTAGCTTATCCACTATTCTCCTCAATAATTGACCATTATAATATCATTTGTTGACTTTTCTGCTTTAGACTAGGGATCACTGATAGAATTTAACTATCTAATCTGTTCTATTCGAGAATTTCTATTATTTTCATCTGAGGCCAAAAGATTCTGTTTACTAGTCAGATTTTGTGTGAAACAGTAGTTAAACACCAACGAACTGACCTGGATGTCGAACATTGCATCAGGACTAACAGAATACCCTGTTTTTTCTTTGAGGAATGACGCAACCTTTATTTTGTTGTTCCTTTTTGCTGCCCTCCACTGGGTCTGGAGCTCCTTGTTATCCGCAAACTAAAAATAGATCACACAGCTCTGATTAGGATATATCGAACTAAGATAATTAAAAAATGATATTTACAATCAATTAATCTTTACACACAGCAAACATACAAGAAAAAGTTCAGAAAATCTTAAAATCTTAGCTGCAGTTCCTGGAGATAACAAAACACCATTCAAACTGTATAGCAGTAATGTATGACCTATCATTAATCAAGAAACATTAGATGTGTTATCAGTAACATATGCTATAAGGTGTCATCAAATTGCTAATCCAGCTCACGCTAAAATTTTAGGACACAGGGACTCAAAAGTTCTTCAGATAGCGTAGTTTCTATTTCTCAATACTTCCATATAACATGAAGCATTTCTTTAGTAGTCTTTACATCACAGATTCTTCGTTTACTTCCAGATTTATAAGCCACAGGAAATCAGAGAAGAATTCTAGGAAACCATTAGTTAAGCTGATAATCTTACTGACTTCCTTCACATACATGCCTATTATTTCCAATGTGAGGCAGGTCAGACACCAATTCCACACAAATATCTTGGTTGGGTCATGTCCAGCATTGGTCATTTATGGTTTCAAGTTTCTCTGTGTCATTAAGAGTTAAATATATATGTCTACATGCATGTGTGTGTGTGAATATGTATTACCAGAATGCTTCATGTGGCAAAGAAGGATACAAATGTTCTGAATATATTTCAGCAAAGGAGACATGAGATCTACCAAAAGAGATGATTCTAGAAACAAATGACTTAGATATCATGGATTACCTTTCTCAGTTCAGCCAGTTTTTCAGTATTTAAGACCCAGTCTTCTGTGCCCGTCCAGTCAGTTATAATTTTACTTAAATCTGGATTGCAGAAACGGATCCATCTTCTGGGTGTCACACCATTTGTCTTATTCTGAAATTTCTCAGGCCACAACTGCCAAAAATATAACATACAAATCAATTAGAAGAGTATTTTCTTGAAAGTGTAGAAATTTAGTTTCATTACAGTCAATAAACTTCATCTTATTCTGATCAAAGAAAATGCAAAAGCTTGATGAATATGTTTACCTTGAAAAATTCATTAAATACTTCATTCTTTACTATTTCACTATGTATCTCAGCAACTCCATTTACGGCATGACCACCCACAACACATAGGTTAGCCATACGAACCATCTTTGGCAGTTCTGGTACTGGGTCTGGCACCTTTTCCTTTTCCTGAGTCCCTCCTTTTTCAAGCTTTTCTTCCTCAGTCACAGGTGCAACCTCTTCTTCCCCAGCCACAGGTGCAACCTCTTCTTCCCCAGCCACAGGTGCAACCTCTTCTTCCCCAGCCACAGGTGCAACTTCTTCTTCCCCAGCCACAGGTGCAACCTCTTCTTCAGAATCTTCAGAATTGTCAAGTTCCTCACTAGGGACAACTACAGAACTTTTTGGTTTAACAATTAAATCCGCAAAGGCGGCAGGCAAATCAACATTTTCTAAAATTCTCATCTCCTTTAGTTTTTTCTCAAGTAAGTCAGAATCTGCTGTACCATACTCGGAAACAATGGTGTGAATCAGCTGTAAAACACGTGGTAGCAGAAACTAGATTTAGAATGAGAACTCCAAGAGAAAGAAGGTTCTGGTCTATGTACATATTCCTAAATTACCTCTTCATCAATCATTTCTATAATCTCCACGTGTCGAGGTAGCAGTTTGTGCATAAGTTCTAAACTCCATTTCTCCAATGCCTCAGGCAGAACAGTATGGTTTGTGTATGCCGTAGTCCTAGCAGAAAGGTGGCAGAATACAAGGGTTACTAAACTTGAGCCAGTATTACGTACAAGTATCTTCAATTTATAGTTAATACACATGCACGCACATACACACACAAGCATGTATAGAGAAAAGGAAGAACAACCAACGGATCTGGTAGGTGTCTACAATATTTTGTTTTGGGTTTTGTGACAGAAACATGAGCTAGGTCAACCAACTGCATCATATGCATAAAATGCATTCCAAACTTACAGAAGCCAGCAGCAGGCAAAGTGCAAATGTCACAGAAGGGTAAATACACTTACATACTGAATGTCAACTAAATAAAGGAAAGACGAAGAAGAAATGAGAACTACCAGAACATACTCCCTGGATTGCGTTATTTTGAGAAAAGAGAAATCCTTGTTTCTAATCAAGATCAATGAAACACACAGAATTTTTTTAACCAAAGAAATGAAGCAAAAAGGGAAAATAGGAAATTCCAATTGTATCAATCTGGTGTCTCTTGGCTGCCCCATACAATTCAACTATTCAAAAAGTATGATTTCAATTCCTCAATCATACCCTCTCACAATACATATACTTCAAAGAAATAACAAAGTAAATGAATCATTAATGCATAAGCATTAAACCACCATTATAGGAAGTACCTCTGAGTGATATTCCAGGCATCATTCCAGCTTAAACCTTTCAAATCTATCAAAATTCTCATTAGCTCCGGGATGCAGAGAGTGGGGTGAGTGTCATTCATTTGCACTGCGACCTTCTCAGGAAATTCTTCCCATTTGACATTCCCTCCAGATCTTCTCTCAAAACGTGCAATGATATCTTGGAGAGAAGCCGAGCATAAGGTGTATTGTTGCTTCAAACGAAGGGCCTTGCCCTCAAATGACTCATCCCCAGGGTAGAGTATAAGACAAATCTAATAACAAAATAAAGCATCATACGGACCCTTGTTTTACTATTTGCAGTGAAAATTGTACTAAGAAACAAGAAAACAAAGGAATTGTTTACAAAGAGGAATTATGGTTTTGTATGACACGCACATACAAGGTTTTAAGGATTTCTGAAAAATGCAGCCAGCCACGTAAGAGACACCCCCAACTCCCCAAACTTGTATCTTCATGTGGGGTGCGTCAAAATCATTACTGTCGAGGATGGAAGGAAAATAATTGAAACCCAAAATTTTGAATGTATGAATCTGTCCCAAACCAACACCTAACTCACCCCCCAAGGGTGTGCTGACATTAAGGAATTCAAGCAAATCAGGTTCTCTTCAACATGCAAGACCACAGATCTCAAATAATATCTTTATTCTTTACTGATGAAATTTTTAAATAAATGTCCATACAATATCTTCAGTAGTTAACTTTTAAAAACCAAGATTTGAGAAAAATAAATGTAATAAGAAATGCATGCAAACCTTTTCAGCATTATATAGGGCCTCTGCTGCCTTAGTGTGCTCTCCAGCATTAAAAGCATACAAATCAAAATCTTCTGAAGGTGCTTTGGTTGACCAAAGTCGCAGGTTGATCGTGCTTTTGGTTTTATATCCTGGTATTGGGACATCATATGCAACAGCCTCTATATCTTCTCCTCCAATCCAGTGTTTTTTACCATCTGATTCTGAAACAACCTTGCCGTAAAACTTTACAGGATATGAGACATCATTTCTCACTATTTCCCACGGGTTGCTCATCTACAAAGAGAAAGCATAATAGAGTCAAACATAGACGAG
This sequence comes from Bretschneidera sinensis, assembly GCA_023935145.1. Classification (NCBI taxonomy): domain Eukaryota; kingdom Viridiplantae; phylum Streptophyta; class Magnoliopsida; order Brassicales; family Akaniaceae; genus Bretschneidera; species Bretschneidera sinensis. The sequence goes on from CM043701.1 coordinate 49,885,156, forward strand.
GAACAGTGCAGCACTACAACAACAACAACAACGTCAATAGCAATAAAGCTTCCATATGCCCTATGAATAACTCGAACAACAGAAAGTGAACATACCTCAAGCCAATTTTCTGCAACTTCCTCCTGCCCATCTTTGGTAATTCTCTGTTTGAACAATCCGTACTTGTATCTAAGTCCATAACCCCATGCTGGATAATTCAATGTTGCCAATGAATCCAAAAAGCAGGATGCAAGTCGCCCAAGACCCCCATTTCCGAGTGCAGCATCAGGCTCCTATTAATAGTTAACTAAAGAACTTAGGCACTGCAGCATACATGCAAATGTGCACATCCAGATGCACACACACATGGACCCCGTCCCATATGCACAGAGCGACAGAGACAAAGAAAAAGAGAGAACTACCTGAAACTAAATTAATAGGGAGGAATTAAAATGTTCATATATAAGATCACAGTAGTTAAGGTGGCTGGTAGTGACCTTGAAATGGACACAACCAGGTTTCACAAGAGCAAGGACAATGAAGGATTCATAACAAGTCCTTCTCAACCAATTATCTCATCAGTAAAAACTGGAAGAAAAAAAAACAGTTCTTGCAAGCCATCCATGGAATCATATTTACACTACTATGAACATTTTTAAATTTTGAACCTACATGGTGTACTGCTTCAATGAAATTGAAACAGTGGCCCCAAATTAAGCTAATAACAGTTTAATTAATAAAAATTACACATGCAAGTTTGGTTATGAAGACTTCTTTTATTCTCTCCAATTATTGTCTCACCTCAGAAATCTAACTTGAAACTTCTTGGATGATTTGGGCTACGTTTTTGTTAACAGCAGAGGTATTTCTACCCAGAGTAAGTAGTGCAAAACAGGCAATAAAGCTTCTTCATAAAAATAATTTACTGAAGAATTATGAAACACAACTTCACCTGGCAAGCTACGTTTTCTAAATTGTGCCCTAGCTTGTTCAAAGCCTCAGCATAAGCACCTGTGAGCCCTAAATTGCCGACTGCATTCAACAGTGCCCTACCCTACAACAACAGACACGATTAAACAATAATACCTCAAAGTAAAAATCTACAGAAAAGTGAATATCACATTCATTGACTGATGCAAACCTGTAGAAACTCCATTGATAAATAATATGCCTGCTTTACACTCAACCTCTCATAGTAATCATATGTTGCATTCCAGTTTATAATAAGAGCATCGCGAACGCTTTGTGCAGTCGCAAAGAAAGCTTTTGGAAGCTCAAATTCCTCTGGAGAAAACAATGGGGTGAACTCCGCATGGTATTTGATACTAGAGGCTATGGATGCAGCATCTGGAGTGAAAGGACTCAGAGTGCCAGGAGCTTCAAGATCAAGATACAAATTTTAACAATTAATTGCAGTATTAAACCTATAAAAAGTGTAATATGAATATGATATTAACAGTTCCGCTTTCTTCCAGAAATGCGAAGTATGAATTTGTTCGGCGTAAAATACATATAGTTCATAGGAATAAGTATCATGCAGCAGATTATTTTTCTTTAGCTTGTGATCATAGAGGGTAATGTATCTTCAGAAAATTTTCTGAGAATATTGGGAATGTAAGAGTTTAACTGTAAAGTAGACAAATGGATGTATCATTCCTCATGGATAATTCTTATCAAACATTTTTCATATTTTAACATGTATACACGTATATGTTTTGAGCATGTATAATATCTGAAGAGGGGGAGAGAGAGAGAGAGAAACTCCTTCTAGTGTCTCCATTTACATATTTGCCACCAAAAATCACTGAAGTTGTTGGTTATCAATAAGTCAAACATTTATCATTTTCCAAAATGTATATGTATTTACCATGGTTACTTCGACTCTTCATTTTACCCTGTCATGCCATATTCTTAACGGACACAGCAATCCAAATATGGATTCTTCCCTTCTAACACTCCAAATATGAGGAAAACTTACAAAACCTTACAAAAAATAGACAAGTCTAACACGTGGAAAAACTTTTACCCATAGCCGAGTCCGAGCAACATAGGTATTTACACGAGTAACGTGTGACGTGTGACCCTTATGTATCTTTTTTTATAGGTGTGTCTATCAGTCTATGCATGTATAATATGTCTGCGTGAGAGAGAGGAAAATTCCTTCTGGTGTCTTCATTTACATACTAATCCTCTCTTGCCACAAAAAATAATTGAAGATTCAAACTTAGACAAGCAAGCTCCTTTTGGAGATTCAAACTTAGACAAGTTCCAATGACTTAAATTTCCATAAGATACATAAGATCATCATATAGCATGGCTTTTGATACATTTCACATACTAATCCACCAGATAGTGGGTCCAATCCTTTTTTGATACTAACAAGGTAACATGAGAATAGTTGCTAAGGAGTATACGGTAAAAAAACATTGATTTTGAACTAATGGTGAGTAAACAAAAGCAGTTTTTTAACGACTCAACCGGCCCCCCTCTTTGTCTGTCCAGATATAATCAGCAGCACAACAGGTTCTCTCACGCATCAATAATTCAGATTACACGGGTCTACTGACAATAATTAGGAAAAACAGAGCTATTAACATCTAAATTTTCTTCAAAATCCACGCCTTTTTAAGTATCAAATAAACAACTAAAAAACAAATGCAACTCCAAATAGAAGAAAAGAAGAAAACAGAATTAAGAACAAAATATACCCATGCACAATTAAAAATCTCTCAATGATTCCATACAACTCACCGAAGATATTAATAAACAGGAAAAAAAAAAGGAGAAAAGGCAACACTATTACAAAAATTGAAAACCCAGATAGAGATAAAATCACAATAACTAGATCTCAAACTCAACTAAAAAGGGAAACCGAAGCATCACATTTTATCTTCAAGTTGACAAAGATTATAATACAAAATAATAAAAGAAACACAGAAGATCAGACCTTCTTCTTGAGTGACAGGATCCTTCACCTTCTGCTGTGGCTCACTCGAGACACACTTCACCGAAAATGACCTCCTCAATGGCCGCGACTTCAAGGTCCTTGCTGCCAAAAACAGCCTTGATTTGGTATTCATATCACCATAACCGATCAATCTCGTCAGAGAATTACAATGCAGAAACGTCTCAGCTCCACTCGAAGTTGCAGAGAATCGCGAAGTAGCCATGTCTCTATCTCTCTAAACAAAACAGAACTCTCTCTCTAGATCTCTTTCAGTGTGGTACAGAATTACAGATACAGAAGAAGAGTAAGAGATGAGCTATATATAATATGTATTCTCTCTTGAATATTTTATCTGTTTTCACGGGCTCTCAAATCTGAGAAAAAGAAAGTCCATGAAATTGATCATTTCACGAGGCTGTTTTCTCGCTCCTACTATTGTTATTTTTATTATTATATTATATTATATTGGTGAAACAAGCTTTTGTTGCGTTGCGAGATTTTTCTGTTATTTTTTTGGGAGGGTAACCGACAAGAGAGAAATGATTTGTTATTTTCTATTTATTTTACTAATAGTAAGTGCCGCTAGGAGTACCGTCCACCTGTAAGCCTATGACTGGATGATGTTGATCCCGTACAGGCAGAATTTTTTCCAGTGCATTTGCGTCCGTAAACCCAGATATTATTGTGATGAATGACAACGTGATTCAACACCTATGAGGAAGCTGAGATCACCTTCGTCTTTTCTTTTTTCATCCTTTCATGCAACCAGGATCGTTCATCTAAATTATTATTTTCATGAATTTACAAATTTTATATAGTACTTTACAGTTTTTCTTTGCATCTTTTTATATTTTAAAATCATGTAAAAGAACACGATTGGGTAAGCTTAACACGAGCACTTGCCGTGCTTGTGCCACTCGTATCTCCAGAAATCTTTGTTCGGCCAGAAGGTTTTAGAACCAAGATTACGAAACAGATTTAATCCATTTACCTCTTTATATAAACTTTAATAATGAAATTTAATCATAATCATTCTACTTTATTTTGGTTAGCTGGACATATCCCTGCAGCTTGTTTGGGAGAAAACACAATGTTAAGTAAGATACACTAACCATGCAATTTGATCTTGAATTGGAGAGAGAAAAATAATAATCGAGTCCAAGAGAGCTTATTTGTGTATTGCGTACTAGTCTTGACTTCCATTTCTGGTAAGTAAAGACCTTTTAATTTTCATTTGAGATGAAATGAAAAATCATAATATATATATATATAATAAAATATTAATTTTCAAGTCAATTCTACCATAACAATCTTTATGTATTTCATATAGATTATCACAATCACTTTTAGTTTAAAATTAAATCTTTTAAATTTAGTTTGGTTTATGATGAAATAATAAAATTAATTTTGAATATTCAAATTTTTTTAACCAAATAAAAATAATTTGGTAATTTAGTGAAGCCATTATTTTAATTTTTTTTAATCTCTAAAGACCTTTTGTGATATCGGATCAACATCAATCGATGGTTAAAAAAGTGTATTATTTTATATCGTTAGAAAGAACTCAACAAGATATATATTTCAAGAACGAGTTTCTCACCTTCAACTAATCAAACCGTCCACACGCACCATCCATTTGGTCGAATGAGACTCAACTTTAGATAAATTCTTTCATGAAATATGTATTACCGAAAATCATATACACTACCACGCAAGTCAGATTTTGAAAGAGAAAGAGAATTGTGGAAGCACTGTTAAGAGATACGGCATGAATCGGTTGCACATGCCTCCATGCAACGATGGGCCGCACGTAGATGTAATTGTAGTTATTGTTCCGTGATTTTTTAATTTAAAAAAGACTTGATTTTCCAAAAAGATTATTTTGAATGATATTTTGATTAAAAAAAATTATGATTCAATTTCGATCAATGATTTAAACTTTTTTTGTGTTAAATTTTCTATAATTTATTCATGGGTAAAATTTAATTTAATAATGTAAGCTAAAGGTACATGAATTTTTTTATGCACAAAAAAAATTTGTTTGTTTCACTCTTTTCTTACAAAAAATAATAATAATAATAATAAATCATTAATGTCATAGCTCTGGTTTTGATGTGGAAAAAAAATGAAAAGTTATCTAGGATCATTTCTCATCAATATAAGTTCCATCGATGGCTTAATAGGAAGTTTTGCAACTCAAACCAACGCTCTTCTAGAAGTGGGTCCGTCCCTTTTCAAGTCTCTTTTACTTTTCGAATTTTTAATTTTAATTTTAGTTATTTTAGTTTGTTTCGTGTTTTTATTGAGTTTCTAGAGTTTATAATATCTCTATTAAGTCTTTTAAGTTTGGTTTTTGTTTCAATCAGATTCTTCACCTAAATGAACCAATAATCTTATTCTAGGTGGCATCCTATATGGCCTTTGACGATAAAAAAAAAAAAATCAATCTTTATCATATGTGGCACTCAATTTCACATGATCAATCTGAACCGTTTGATCATCACTTTGATCAATAGTTCGATTTTGCTACTAACATAAGGGATTATTAGGCATTTGATTTAGGGTTCTTCAGTTCGGCTTATGGTTAATCATTACTTACGACCAACTAACTCAAAGATTAGGTTAATTTTCTTTTTATTTCAATTATCTAAAAGTCAATATACTAAAATGGGTTCTTAGCTATAATTGAGTTACAATATTTTCTATAACTATATATATAATATAATTGATTTTTTGTTCTGTTTTTTGCTTTTCTCAATAACCAAAGACAATCTAAAATCATATCCTTCCCTTTTGCTAAAAGAAAAAGAAAAAGAAGAAAACGGCCTAAAATCACAATTATTTGATATAAATAAAAAATTTAAACATAGAATTATCATATCTGAACAATAATTCATCAAAACAGAAATATAGCAAGCTTTATGTAAAACCCAACAAGAAAATTGAAGCAAGCTCCATGTAGAACGAAGATGATTAGACGAAATTTTGAGGTTAGTATTAGGGCTTCACAATGAAAAAGATGGAGTATAAATTTTTAATGGAGAAGATGAGTTCAATTTGATGTGTCATATGTCATTTATGATAAGATTATTGAATCATTTAGGTAAAGAAATTAATTGGGATGAGAATCAAACTTAAAAAACATAATAAAAACGTCTTAAACTTTAATTATTCATAAAAATTTTAGACAAACTAAATGAATTAAAAATATAATTAACTCGGATATTTATGATAGTCACGAAATCAAAACATTTGCTTTAAATTTTAACGAATTAAGTTGTACTTAACTCTCCAAACAATTAAAAAAGCACTTTGACTCTATTTCACGGTTTTCAGAAACAAAGCGAGACATTCACGAGACGGAACTTTCGTACCCTACTCTAAACCTGGATTCGAGCCGTTACATACTTCATTTCCATCTGTTTTCAAGATCTTTTGTTTAAAGGATTAGAACCGAGTGACATGTCAGTAATCCTTCGCTTACCGTGCACAAACCTCATTGACATGGCCTTCATCTTTTTTTGTCCTTCTCTTATGGTGTTGTTGAAAGGCGCTTAATATTGAATAGCTTTTATTTTTTAAAAAGAAGTTTTTATTCTATATGATATTATGATTATGATTGAAAACTATTTATTATACAATTTATATTTATCTCACGCTCCACCACTTTAGTTAAATCCAGTTAACAATAAAAATTTAAATAGTAGTATAAGAGTATTACTTATTGAATATAATTTTTTTTTTAAATCTAAACTATTAAACATAAAATACTAACATCTCAACTCACGATATGTGTGTTGATATGTTTTTTTATATGATAAAATAATAATTACGTCTGAGTGTGATAGTGAGAGATAAGAGGAGAGTGAAGAAGTTAAGTCTAAGTGAGATAGTGATGGAGAAAAATATTAGAAAAAGATGTAGAGTTAGAGCCAATTGAGTTACGTATATAACCTTATTTAAAAATTTGTTTTATATATTTAAGTATGGGTTTATGAGATATTTTGAAGGGTGGACACTAAAAGAGGATTTTGACTTTATTAATAGTATAGATATATAATATATAATATAAAAAAAATACTAAGATTCTAATTAATAAAGAATCATGCTTGTTAATTATGTAAAAAAAATGAAGGTACTTGTAATGAGCAATCATTTTAATTTTCAATTTTGGAAAACAGAAATCATTTTGATACCAAAAGTGTTTTCTATTTTCAAAATATTGGAAAGAAAATAAAAATAAAACAATCGAAAATAAAAAATAAAAAACTAACAACGATACCAAGCACTACCTAACAAAAATTTTCCTTTTTTATCTCCCTGTATAAACCTTAATAATAAATCATAATCATTATAATCTACGATCTTGAAAATTTTGCACATATTATGCACCATATGTTGTGCACATGCTCTCAAGCTACAATTTTAAAGTATTATGTAGTAAACATAAATTATAATTTTGTTCACTGTCTTAGCCTCATTATAGTCCATGGTTAGAGCTGCTTAAAGTGTTCGAAACAATCCATTTAAACCATTTCGTCCATAGACAACTATGAAACAAATTAATTTAGCAAACTAGTAAATGTTAGATATCCATAATTTTCAAAATAGAATAAATTAAACAACATTGTAGATTCACTAAATATATGATTGTAAAAAAAAAAATTAAGATTGTATATAGTAAAAGAGAAAATGATGAAAGAAAATTAAGATGATTGATATTTTCCAGTACAAATCATAATCATCCAAAATTAAAAAGATTGGAGAGTACAAAACGAGAGAGAAAAAAAATGAAATCAACAATTTACTAATTAATTATCATGTAATATCTTACATTAATATCCATTAATATTATAACATGTATAATGATAAAAATAATATTGTTTACTTTTTATTTCCTCGAACTTTTTCAATCTACTAAATAAGGGCAATAGAAAAGTATGTTCTTTACTAAATAGGTGAAACAAAAAGTTAATATTCATACTTTTCTATCTTTCTAGCTTTTTGTATTATCATTTTTCTTTTCTCTTTCTTTTTTCTCCTATTAACACACCCGAAATATATATTCATCAATCATGTACCTAATTGAAATCAAACTTACATGTTAATCTCCAATTTGGTGTTGGATTGGCGACACGATATAAAAAAATTCTTTTTGACACCTAGAAATGGAAATTCACTGGTTTTTTTTTTTCGGTTAACTGATCCAAACTATATCCATTTAAACGGGTATAGATAGAAATAAATATGATTTTCACGGTTACAGATAGTATTTCATGATTTTTAACGGATTCAGATTCGAATAATAAGGTATCTAAATGAATATGATTATGAATATATAAAATTTTGTGAGTAAACTATCGTTGTTATTCATAGGTAATTTGAGACCATAATGAAACTCTTGATTGCCATACCAAATTTCATCATGAAACAGACTTACATCTATCAAGGTGGTTTCCAAAAATGGCAATAACCGTAGCTTGACAAGGAATCAAGATTTTCATATGCACAACATTTCGTATTGATTTTTATCCATCGTTCTCTAGAGGTCTCCATTGAACCATAATTTAACTTTTTGGTTTGTATTCAAGGGTAACAAAGGAAATAAATTCAAAGTCTTTTGAGGCGAAAAATTTGATAATTCCAGTAAAGCGAGTATAAGGATTTGAATTCTTTGTAATTGAGATTTTTTGTAGTTGATAATGTAAAAAATCATAAAGGATCCAAATAGTGGATATAAATAGCCTCAATAATTCTATTGTTCCAATGCAATAGGGACATGCAAGTAGATAGTGGAGCTTGGTGCTGATTCAATTTTGGTGCAGGTAAGTCGGTAACGGACCACCCCAAGCTCTAGCATCAGATGAACGAACAATCTATTTGATTTGGTCTCGTGGGCAATTTATTTTAATAGGTCACAAATCAAATGACCCATTAAATGATCAAGCTTTACAATTCCTATCATCTAAGGTGGAGCTGCAAAAAGTAATAGCATGGAGGCTGCAGGAGGTCAAATTAGAGATAAATGTGGTCACTAGATTGCAGGGTTCTCGCGTAACATTGGTCGAGCTAACAACATTATGTCTTAGTTGATTGGCCTTCGTGACAGTTTACAATTAGCTGAAGAACTCAATCTATCACAACTTGTTATTGAAATGGTTGCAAAAGTTGTGATAGACGTGGTTCTTGATGTCCATTTGAGCAACATGCACCCTCTAAGCAGCATTATCTTTAAATGTAGGGAAATCATTAAAAGGAAGGGATTCCAGGGAACCATTCACACCTTTAGGAAGGGAACCACTGCACTGATGTCCTTGCCAATCATGGCCTCTCTCTTTATAGCTCATTCGTCATTTTTGACAATGTACCTGACTGTATTAAGCTAACTGACAGTGTGGGCACTTGCTACCCACATATTTTGTAATATTTGGATGGTTTTTATTTAATCTACTACCTTTTTAAAAAAAAAACTTTATTTCTCTTTTATGATTGAAAAACACTTTAGAGAAAATTGCGTTCTAACCCTTGAAGTTTACCCAATGTTCCAATTAACCCATGAGGTTTTAATTTGCTTAAATAGATTCTTCACGTGTTGACATTGTCTCAATCAAGACTTCTGTCCAAATTTGTGAGGATTCTCCCATTAAGTATGCATGTGCTTAACACATGGATGGATAAGTCATATCAACCAAGGGCAAATTCGTATCATCGTCTCTCAAATTTTTTCTTCTCAAATACTTTTCTTTGATTTTTTCTTGCTTCCAAAACACCCATACCTTCTCCTTCATTTTGGCTCTAATTGAATTAGTAGAAATAAATAGAGAAGATTCATTATTTAGGCAAAAATTCTTTTAGAAAAACATAATAAAAGAGTAAAAAAGGGCTCTGTTGATCCAAGCTAAGAGAGAGAAAGAGAGAAAAGTTTAGAGAAAGAGAGAAAATTTTTCTCTTAGTTTCTCTCTTTCCAAACACTCTCGGATCCTCTCATTTTCCTTCATTTAATCCTAAAAGAACTCAAATATTACAGGAGAGAGGAGGCTCATTTTTATTGAAGCTTCACCAAATCACAATCACCCAAAATATAGGAAAAGCTCATAATTCAACGAACAACCTAACAAGAAAGTCCAGAATACCAAACAATCAAACAGAAAAGTCAATACTAACATTATCCACAATCCTTACAAAACAATTGAACTCATATCACCAAAATCTCTAAAGAACTCAAGAAAAAAAAATCTCTAATTTAAACTAGAAAACACCAAACAGCCTAAGAAAAAGAAAAATTAATTAAAATTAAATCCCACCAATTTTTTTTACACCCAGTTGAACAAAAACCACTAAAACAAGAAACAATCCAACAAAAACCCAAATTCAACTCAACTAAAAGAGATACTCAAAAACAAATTCAATTTCACCTAAATTCCTCAAAACCTCAATTCAACAGAAACCGCAAAAAAACTAAAACCATTAATAAAAAAAGAAAAGAAATGGTCGTGATGATTTTGATGGTGACGATCTGTAACACCCGTGTTCTTAAAGTATAGGTAAAGAAGTAATTTAATAAATATGACATGAAATTAGAATAATATATATATACGCGAAGGATTTAGTATTGAAGAAAATAAGTCTTTTGAAAAAAAACTGGACGTATGAAGGCATAGTTACAAAGAAAATGGAAAAAAAAAAAATTCATGCAACACCTGGAAGTCCAGGTGTTGCAACTTTAGTTAACTCATGCTGCATGTTATGCAGTTGTGCTTTTAAAACAGTGAAAAGCGATGACTACCGCTTAATTTTTTTAATATATATATTGAATTTCTTTTTAGTTTACCAAATCCTGTTTGGTTTTCTTCAATCTCAAATCTAAATTACTCTATTTCTTTAAATACTTGGAGACCGAAAGAAAGCTTGAAAGGGCAAAATTTTGAAGGAGTTTACGGGAGAATTTTATAGAGAACTACGAGGAGCTCTAAGAAAAATAGAAGGTAATAATGTAATGTTTATTTTTGAATTTTTAGCATACATGAAATTTCCCGGGATTCAAAGTAGGAATTTTCAAATGGTGTAAATTATGAAGAATTGAAGAATAAATTAGAAATTTAATATAAATATTATGTCAGATGTTGACGATTAGCAACCTGAAGAAATTGATGGGAAAAGCAGGAAAGGAAAAGAGGTGATCCACGGGTAGCTCTAAGTGCTACATGGTGAATTAGATTTACTTTAAGTAATCTAGATAAAAATGAAATATCTAGTGATAATATTAAAATAAATTATTAGCTTAGGCTTTGGTGGTAGATGAAAAATTGATTGATAGGAATTTTGGACATGTAGAAAATTATTATGTGAAAAATAATATTTTTAGAATAATAAGTTGATGTAATAATAAAAACGATAAGTGAAATTCTTAATGAGTTATGGTTGATGTTTTGATAGGAATTATGAGGAGATGAAATTAAGCGGATCTTGACAAGCTATAATGGATGATTTCATGTGATTTATGATGAGAGAAATTTAGTGAAATTTTTTTAATAATGATTTGAGAATAATCAGGATAACTAATTTAAATATTTGAATTCATGTATTGTTTTTATGTTATTGTTCATATGCATATTTCATATGCATATGCATAAGATAAAATAACTGAGAGAGGGTCGGTCTAATTGAAAAACTGTGACAGCCGGTATATGCTGGAAATAAAGAACCGGGAGGGGGCTAGTCTAAGATAAAAACATGTTGACATGTGAAAAAACGTTCCCTAATAATAATTCATGCATTGCATCTGTTTAAAATATTGATTGCATTACTGAAATGCTGAAGTGTTGTTTGTTATTGTGAATTTATTATAAACGAATGAGTCTCACAGAGAGACAGTTATGGTGAGAAAGAAACATCGAAGTATAATATGATAAGAAACATCTAAATGATATACTTTATGCTGTGAACCTCATTACAAGGTAATTATGAGATAATTGATGGTCTTAAGTGAACCAATGTATAAGAAGAATAGATTGTTAGAGAATGAGACTTATGATATGTGTAGTGATAGTAGAATGCTAATATCGAGTTGTATGAGATATAAATTATTAAATATTGAAAAACTATTTATACAAACTGAATACTTCTAGTAAATTTAATTCACTGAGCTTGTGAAGCTAATATCTCATTGTACAATGATTTTAGGTAGTAGGCGGGACAATTAGTTTGGTGGGTTGAGATTCAGACGAAATCATTTTCTGTAAGTCAAGTACGTGTCCACATCCTCAGACTAATGAGAAAATAAAATAAAAATTTATTTTTAAATATTCATGCATTTTACATTGTATATAATATTTAAGTCAAGATCAAAGTGATGTATCTCCCCTGTTGAGGGTTGAAGATTGATGTAAAAATTTCTGTTGGCATTTTTTTTATTTGTTACATATATGTGTCGTGCTAGGATTTTCAAAATGCGATGACATCGTCTCGGGGGTGGCCAACCCGGGATAGGTAGTTACAATTTTTGGTATCAGAGCATTAGGTTTTATGTTTCTATAGATTGCATAAAAATTAAGAAAGTAGAAGATTAAAATAAATTATATTTTAATAGTTTGAGGATGACACGTGGACGTGCTAGAGCTAGAGTTAGAGTTGTTGATTTAAGAGGGTGTGGTAGATCCCCAATATTTTGATAAGTCGAGGTTGAGTCTGAATCTGTGGTTCTTAGAAGGGAACATGTTGACAGTATAATTGATATTAGTAGAGGTGTGAGAGAATCTGAAGTTGAAAGAGATAAGCTATAATAAGCTCTTACACATGCTCTTGAGAAAATAAATGTAACAGATGATAGAGTTGATAGCCTATAGCATAGACTTGATGAACAGGGTAGGGCAATGCCTGAGGTTGTTGTAATCCAGTAATGGTAAATGTTCAAAAGGGAGAAAAGTGAGTTTATGCATGAGATACAGAAAGATTGTTTTGCTAGATATATTAAGTAAAATGTCCTGTTGTTTAAAGGATCTATAAATCTTTTTAAGCCTAAGTTATGAGTGAAACATATGGAAAGATTATTTGATATTTTACCAATGACTAACAGGCAGAGGATCGTCTTTGCTTTTTTTGAGTTAGAACGAGAAGTTTTGGAATGGTGGGAGGATATTCTTCCCAGGGTAAGTGCAGATATTGATAAACCTTTAACTTGGAATAGGTTTAAGAAGGCTTTTTCTTTTATAAATATTGCTCATACACTTTCAGAGCCCAACAGAAGAGAAATTTCATTTATTTGAGGTAAAATATATCGACTGTGACTCAATATGATAGCAGATTCGTGGCTTTGACAAGGGTAGTATCAAAAATGGTAGACCTAGAGGAAAAAAAGTGTAAGAGGTTCATAAATGAACTATGTTTAAAGATTTGATCAAAACTATCTTACATGAGGCATATGAATTATGTCAAGTTGGTGGATATATCATTTCATATTGAGAGAGATGTGATGGAGTTTAAGGGAAAGAGAAAGAGTGGTTAAAGAGGCTTAAACATGAAGGTTATAGAGGTAGTGGTAGTATGAGTGTACAAGGTGAGAGACCACCCCAGATAAGGCGTTCCTTGTCATAGAGAACTTTAGTACAGATTCATATGCAAGCATAATCTGTTGCTTCTGTAACTCAGAGTAATATCGGTGGGACCCTTAGATTTGAGAGATAAGTTTTGAGAACTGGAAGTTATGGTAAATGTAGGAGTGTAGTACTTATAGGATGTGATAACATGATAAAAATATTAGAACGTGTTATAGATGTAATCTAATAAGATATTTATCCCAGAATTGTCAAAATTTGAAGTGCTTTATGTGTAGAGAATGTGGACATATCAATGTTGGTTGATCTTGGTGCAACTTATTCTTTTGCATTCAGTATTCATATGAAGTCTATTGAAGTATGTATTAGTCCTTTGATGCAAAATATTTTTGTTGAAGTTCCCACTAAAGATAGAGTGATAATCATAAATGTTTACAAGGAATGTGTGATTTGTATCAGTAATAGAAAATCTGAAGCTGATTTATTATCTTTGAATATGGTTGATTGTTCTAGAAAGAATGTAGTGTTCAAGATATGGACATGGGGAGTTTAACTTTCAGAGAGAACATAAAATACTTTAAATTATCTTATTTTACTCTGACTATTAGTAGATGGTCGAAGAAAGGATGTGAGGAGTATTTGACATACATAATGGATTCTAGAAAGAAAAATAGGAAGTTAGAAGAAATCTTGGTAGTGAAAGATTTTCATGATGTGTTTCGTGATGAGTTGTCTAGGTTGCCTCCCAGTAGGGAGATTTAATTCTCTATTGATATGATACTAGGTTCATCACATATATCTAATAGCACCTTACAGAGTGACGCTCATTGGGTTAAGAGAGTTGAAAGGTCAAGATTTGTTAGATAAACATTTTTTTTTATTTAATGTGTCGCCATGAGGAGCCCACATAGTAGTTGTGAAGAAAGAAAGATGGAACAATGAAATTGTGTGTAGACTACAAATAATTTAATAAAAACAAATATCTTTTACTCAGGATAAATGAATTTTTTGAGTAGTTGCAAGGAGTGAGAATGTTTTCTAAGAGAAACCTGAGGTCAGGTTATCACTAGTTAAGGATAAAGGAGGGAGACGTGCCCAAGACTGCTTTTAGGACACGTTATGGTCATAAGTTTCTTGTGATGTCATTTGGATTGATTAATGTTTCAGAAATATTCATGGACTTGATGAATAGAGTGTTTAAATTATATCTTAACAAGTTTATGGTTATATTTGACATTCTGATATATTCTAAGAAGGAAGAACAACATGTGAAACATTAGATAGTGTATTGGAGATTTTGAGGAGAGAGAAATTATATGCAAAGTTCTCTAAGTGTGAGTGTTGGCTGAATGAAATAACTTTCTTAGAACATGTAATACCGGAAAATGGCATAACAATTGATCCACAAAAGGTAAATGTAATGTTAAGTTGTGAGAGACCAACTAATGTAACTGAGATTAAAATCTAGGTAATTAAAGATTCATGATAGAAATTACTCTACTCATGATTTAGAGTTGGCTGCTATAGTGTTTATTTTAAAGATTGGAGACATCATCTGTATGGAGCCCATTTGTGAGATATTCATAGGTTATAAGAGTTGGTATACTTACCTACACACAGAGAGTTGAATTTGAGGCAAAGATGGTGGATGGAGTTGGTTTGTGACTATGATTATTTAATTCCCCATCATCTAGAAAAACGTAAAGGCGATAGCTGATGCATTGAGTAAAAAAATCTACAAGAAGATTGTCTGCTATTGAAAGTCATGCGTAATCGATGATAGATTTAGAGAGATAAGAACGAAGTTGAATATCAGTAATAGAGGATCATGGCTAACGAATATGGTTGTACAGTCATTTATAGTAAAATGCTTTAGAGATGCAAGGTAAAGATGAAGAGATAGAAAAGATTAAGCATTGCGTGCTTATTAGAAAGCAATATGAGTTCAAAATTTTGAAATGAGAGTATTTTGTTATTGGAACATGGATTTGTGTTCCCAATGATGTGGAGTTGAGAAATAAGATATTGAGAAAGGTACATGATGATGTAGATTCAATGCAACTAAGTAACAATAAAATATATAGAGGATTGAGATAGAATTTCTGGTGGTCAGAATTGAAGAGAGATGTAGCTAAGATTGTGAGGTTGTATGGAGCACCATTAAGCACAGTGTCAAATAAAGATGCTAGATTTACATCTTCATTTGGAGAGGTTTTTAGAAATCCATGGGTACACAGTTACAATTTAATATAATTTTTCATGCTCATACAGAAATGATTATTATAGTAATATAAGATATGTTAAGGGTAAATGTGATGAGTTTCTCAGTAAGTTGGGATACTTACATGCCATTGATTGAAATTGCTTATAACAATCAGTATTAAACTAGTATTGGGATGACACCGATTGACACATTGTATGGTAGGAGGTGTAGAACTTATATATGTTGGGAAGAAATGTGAGAGAGAAATATATCGGGTCTATCAATTATTAAGTTAAAAACTGAGATGATCATATTGGTTAGAGAAAACCGTAAAACAGCACAGAGTAGACCTAATAACTATGCTGATACTAAGAGAAGATCTCTTGAGTTTCAAGTAGGTGATTGAGTGTATTGAAAAATATCTCAATGAAAAAGTGTATTGAGATTTAAACAGAAAATGAGAGTTGAATCCGAGGTATGTGGGACCCTATGAGGTTGTTGAGAAAGTTGGGCTAATTGTGAGTAGCCTGGATTTGTCTCCAAAGTTAAAGCAATGACATAACATATTTCATATTTCACTTTGACGAGAGCGCTTACTTGATAAATTTCATAATATTTCGAGCTAAGCTATAAAAATTCAGAAAGATTTAGCTTATATACAAGTAGCCTGGATTTGTTGAGAAAGTTGGGCTAATTGTGAGTAGCCTGGATTTGTTTCCAAAGTTGAAGCAGTGACATAACATATTTCATATTTCACTTTGACGAGAGCGCTTACTTGATAAGTTTCATAATATTTCGAGCTAAGCTATAGAAATTCAGAAAGATTTGGCTTATATACAAGTACCAGTGAGAATTTTAGATAAAAAGAACAAATCTTGTATAACAAAATAATTTCATTAGTTCAAATTTTGTGGCGGAATAAGAATGTTGAAGAGATTACGTGAAAGCGTGAGATAATTTTGAAGAAATATTATTCACTTTTATTTCTTGAGTTAGGTAAGGAAATTTCAGGGACGAAATTTTTATAAAGTGGATAGATTTGTAACACCCGTGTTCTTAAAGTATGGGTCAAGAAGTAATTTAATAAATATGACATGAAATTAAAATAATATATATATATATATATATATATATATATATATATATATATATATATATATGCGAATGATTTAGTAGTGAATAAAATAAGTCTTTTGAAAAAAAATGGACGCGTGGAGGCATAGTTACAAAGAAAATGGAAAACAAAAAAAATAAAAAATTCGTGAACAGTATAAAGGAAAAGGAAAAAGAAAAAGAAAGAAAAAAAAGATTTTTTTTTTAAAAAAAAAAAAATCATACAACACCTGGAAGTCCAGGTGTTGCAACTTTAGTTAACTCATACTGCATGTTATGCAGCTATGCTTTTAAAACAGTGAAAAGTGATGACTACCGCTTAAATTGTTTTTTTATATATATTGAATTTCTTTTTAGTTTACCAAATCTTGTTTGGTTTTTTTCAATCTCAAATCTAAATTATTCTATTTCTTTAAATACTTGGGGACCGAAAGAAATGTTGAAAAACATAAAGTAATAATGTGATGTTTATTTTTGAATTTTTAGCATACATTAAATTTCTCGATATTCAAAGTGAGAATTTTCAAATGGTGTAAATTATGAAGAATTGAAGAATAGATTAGAAAAGTAATATAAATATTATGTCAGGTGTTAACGATTAGCAACCGGGGGAAATTGCTAAGAGGAGCAGGAAAGGCAAAGAAGTGATCCACGGGTAACTCTAAGTGCTACATGGTGAGTTAGATCTACTTTAAGTAATCTAGATAAAAATGAAATATCTAGTGATAATACTAAAATAAATTATTAGCTTAGGTTTTGGTGGTAGATGAAAAATTGATTGATAGGAATTTTGGACATGTAAAAAATTATTATGTGAAAAATAATATTTTTGGAATAATAAGTTGATTTAATAATAAAAGCGATAAGTGAAATTCTTGATGAGTTATGGTTGATGTTTTGATACGAATTATGAGGATATGAAATTTAGTGGATCTTGACAAGCTATGTGGATGATTTGATGTGATTTATGAAGAGAGAAATTTAATGAAATTTTTCAAATAATAATTTGAGAATAATCAGGATAGCTAATTTAAATATTTGAATTCATGTTTGTTTTTATGTTATTGTTCATATGCATATTTCATATCATTGTTCATATGCATATGCATAAAATAAAAGAACCGGGAGGGGGCCAGTCTAATTGAACAACTGTGATAGCTGGTATATGCCGAAAATAAAGGAAAACCGTGACAGCTGGTATATGCTGGAAATAAATGAAAACCATGACAGCCGGTATATACTGGAAATAAATACTATGACAGCCGGTATATGCTGGAAATAAAGAACGAGGAGGGGGCCGGTCTAAGATAAAAACATGTTGACATGTGGAAAGACGTTCCCTAATAATAATTCATGCATTGCATCTGTTTTAAATATTGATTGCATTACAGAAACGCTGAATTGTTGTTTGTTATTGTGAATTTATTTATAGATGAATGAGTCTCACAGAGAGACAGTTATAGTGAGAAAGAAACATTGAGATATGATATGTTAAGAAACATCTAAATGGTAGACTTTATGCTGTGAACCTCATTACGAGGCAATTATGAGATAATTGATGGTCTTAAGGTGAACCAATGTATAAGAAGAAAAGATTGATAGAGAATGAGACTTATGATATGTGTAGTGATTATAGAATGCTAATATCAGGTTGTATGAGATATAAATGATTAAATATTGAAAGACTATTTATACATACTGAATACTTCTAGTAAATTTAATTCACTGAGCTTGTGAAGCTCATCTCTCATTGTACAATGATTTTAGGTAGCAGGTGAGACAGTTAGTTTGGTGGGTTGAGATTCAGATGAAATCATTTTCTGTAAGCCACGTACGTGTCCACATCCTCAGACTAATGAGAAAATAAAATAAAAATTTATTTGTAAATATTCATACATTTTACGTTGTATATAATGTTTAAGTCAAGATCATAGTGATGTATCTCTCATGTTGAGGGTTGATGTAAAAAATTTTGTTGACATTTTTTTTTTATTTGTTGTATATATGTGTTGTGTTGAGATTTTTAAAATGTGATGACACTATCTCGGAGGTGGCTAAACCGGGATGGATCGTTACACGATCTCATAATGGCTTCAAAGAAAACGATGTTAATATCACCCACCTGGGACGATCCAGCCGCTACAATAGCTGGCTGTCGCCACGAGTTCGACGAGCACGGCTGCGTCAACATGTCCATTGAGGCCTCCGCCACCTTCACCGTCATAGAGCTCGAGACCATGCGCCGCATGATCTCCGGTGAGCTCAGCCCCGACCGTAACTTTTTCATCACAGCTGCCACTTTAAACCCGCTGTCCTCAACCTCAGCTGTCAAATGGATGCCCTCGAAGGAATTGCATTGCTAGTGGTAATTTTCAGATTTTGAAGATAGATTTTTGTTTGGTTATAAGGAAATTAAAAAGAAAAGAAAAATCTCTACCGATTCTCTCTGTAAAAATTAAGAATGAGCTCTCTCTGTAGGGATTCAGTGGAGAAGAAGGAATGGATTTGGGAATATTTGGCAAAAACTTCTGTTGACCCTCGCCTGTATTTTAATGATGGCAAAACACAACTGTTATTTCTCTAACAAGTTTAAGCTAAGTTGTATTAAGGATCAAACGCATTCAACCAAGGAACAAAGAGCAAGATCTCGAACCAAATCAAGTATCAAGTGAAGATTGAAGATCTAGTATAGGTCTTAAGGTTTAGATCCAATGTAAGTCTCATTTATGGTATTAGCTTGTTCAATGGCTCGAACACAAAAGGTTTTCTAAAACCGTTAATTTTAAAACAAATGTTTTTTTTTGAAAAACAGAAGAAAAACTGGGTTGGAAGACAACCCAGTCGACTGGGTACATATACCAGTCGACTGGTATATGGGACAAAAGGTCCCCAGTCGTCTGGATGAATCAACCCAGTCGACTGATAATTGGATAGTAAGTCCCCAGTCGACTGGATGAATCAACCCAGTCGACTGGTAAAAGGGACAGAAAGTCCCCAGTCGATTGGATACCCAGAAGGTCTGAAAATGTGATTTTTTTAAGAGAACCCAGTCGACTGATATCTCGACCCAGTCGACTGGTAGTTCAAAAATATGACTGTTGGACTCCAAATCTGAACGTTTGAAAGTAAATCTTTTTCAAATTAAATTCCTAACGGCCATATTAATTGATTGCTATATAAACCCATTCAGTTAAGCATTCAATAACAAGCTGCATATATTCAAAAAAAGTTGATCTCACATAATCAAGTTTCTATACTCTTGAAACACAAAAAAAGCTTTGAAATAATCTTGTTGAGCCATATCTTCAAGCTTTACTTTGAAAGAGAGACATTTCTGTTGTAATAAGCTTTCATTTGCTGTCTCTATACCTTTTACTTTACACCATCTTTGTAAAGGGATTACTTCCGAGAGGAAGGGGTTACTTCCGAAAGGAAGGGGATTGTTCGGTTTAAGCAACTCCTGTAATTTGCTTGTGTACGGTTTGTGCAACACCCAGCTAAGTTGTGCGACTAAGTTTTCTTAGTGGATTACTTCAAGGAGTTCCTTGAAGAGAGTGAACGTAGGGTTGGAACGAATCCGATATTGCCGAACCACTATAAACTTTGTTTGCATCCTCTTTCCTTAAACTCTTTATTTACAGCTCATTACTTGTATTAATTGTTTGCAGCTTATCAGTTTTTATAAACTTGTATTAATTCCGCAAGAAGTTTTAAAAACCAAATTCACCCCCCCTCTTGGGTTGAAACCTCGAGCTACAATTAGTATCAGAGCTTCGTTCTTTTAATTAGGCTTAAAATCCTTTTAATTAGAGCTTCCCGGGAAAGCTTCCGGCACCCGAATGAAGCCAAATTTTCGGGTACAAGTTTGTTTTCTTATACTCTAGATGATTATATTGGCTAAATAGCTTATTTTTTGTGTTATGCCCCCTTTGGCTGCTATTGTCAAAACAGTGGAGAAAAATGAGAAAAACGAGAAAATCTAAGTAAACACAACCAATGCATAGATTTAGGGGGAGCATTGCTCCATAGCATTATAAAAATGTTGTTTATTGATTGGTTGAGTTTTATTCTGGATTGGTTGAAAGAAATATAAACTGTGTTTGCTTGTTTACAGGGTGGTTTTACTCGAAAAACAGAAGAGACTCTGTCCAAATTTTTGTAAAATCCTAACACTTAGCTTTTAAAACTGTTTTCACATTATTAGTTTTGTCATCATCAAAAATGGGGAGATTGTTGACCCTCACCTGTATTTTAATGATGGCAAAACACAACTGTTATTTCTCTAACAAGTTTAAGCTAAGTTGTATTAAGGATCAAATGCATTCAACCAAGGAACAAGGAGCAACATCTCGAACCAAATCAAGTATAAAGTGAAGATTGAAGATCTAGTATAGGTCTTAAGGTTTAAATCCAATGTAAGTCTCACTTATGGTATTAGCTTGTTCAATGGCTCGAACACAAAAGGTTTTCTAAAACCGTTAATTTTTAAACAAATGTTTTTTTTTTTATGAAAAACAGAAGAAAAACTGGGTTGGAAGACAACCCAGTCGACTGGGTACATATACCAGTCGACTGGTATATGGGATAGAAAGTCCCCATTCGACTGGATGAATCAACCCAGTCGACTGGTAATTGGACAGTAAGTCCCCAGTCGACTGGATGAATCAGCCCAGTCGACTGGTAAAAGGCACAGAAAGTCCCCAGTCGACTGGATGTAATATACCAGCCGACTGGATACCCAGAAGGTCTGAAAACGTGATTTTTTCAAGAGAACTGAGTCGACTGGTATCTCGACTCAGTCGACTGGTAGTTCAAAAATATGACCGTTGGACTCCAAATCTGAACGTTTTAAAGTAAATCTTTTTCAAATTAAAGTCCTAACGGCCATATTAATTGATCGCTATATAAACCCATTCAGTTAAGCATTCAATAACAAGCTGCATATATTCAAAAAAAGTTGTTCTCACATAATCAAGTTTTTATACTCTTGAAACACAAAAAAAGCTTTGAAATAATCTTGTTGAGCCATTTCTTCAAGCTTTACTTTGAAAGAGAGACATTTCTGTTGTAATAAGCTTTCATTTGCTGTCTCTCTACCTTTTACTTTACACCATCTTTGTAAAGGGATTACTTCCGAGAGGAAGGGGCTACTTCCGAAAGGAAGGGGATTGTTCGGTTTAAGCAACTCCTGTAATTTGCTTGTGTACGGTTTGTGCAACACCTGGCTAAGTTGTGCGACTAAGTTTTCTTAGTGGATTACTTCAAGGAGTTCCTTGAAGAGAGTGGACGTAGGGTCGGAACGAATCCGATATTGCCGAACCACTATAAACTGTGTTTGCATCCTCTTTCCTTAAACTCTTTATTTACAGCTCATTACTTGCATTAATTGTTTGCTGCTTATCAGTTTTTATAAACTTGTATTAATTTCGCAAGAAGTTTTTAAAAACCCAATTCACCCCCCTCTTGGGTTGAAACCTCGAGCTACAATTAGTATCAGAGCTTCGTTCTTTTAATTAGGCTTAAAATCCTTGAGTTGATCCAATGGCAACAAATAGCTACTCTGAAGAACACTCTTATACTCGACCACCATTGTTCAATGGCTCAAATTATAACTATTGGAAAAATAGAATAAAAATCTTTGTCGAATGACAAGATTACAATCTATGGAGAATCATAGAAGAAGGACCTAAAATTCCTTCAAAAGAAATAGTAATTGGAGAGACTCTTCATACAATGCCTAAACTCAAAACTGAGTTTACTGACGAGGATTGTAAAACGATGTCTCTCAATAGCAGAGCAACAAGCATGCTACATTGTGCATTAGATATTTCTGAATATAACAAAATATCTGCATACGTTTATGCTAAAGAAATATGGGATAAATTACAAGTCACATATGAAGGAACTAATGAAGTAAAAAAGTCTAAAATTTACATGCTAATTTCTGAGTGTGAATCATTTAAGATGTCTCCTAACGAAACCATTTCTGAAATGCACTCACGGTTCACCACTATTACAAATGGTTTAAAACTACTTGGTAAAAATATTGAGGAAGTTGAACTAACCAGAAAAATCTTGAGATCTCCACCACCAGAATGAAAACTAAAGAGGACAGTCATACAAGAGGCCAAAAATCTTGACAAGCTTGATGTTGAGACGCTGCTTGGGTCATTATTGACATACAAGATGGAAGAAATGACTTCCATCGTCAATGATGATGAGAAGAAGAAAAAGCAAATTGCTCTCAAAGCTTCTACGAGCAACAAAGAAAATGAATTAGAACAAGAAGCAGAGAGCAGTGAAGAGGATGGTGAAATGGCCTTAATCACCAGACGATTCCATAGGTTCTTGAAGAAAAGCAAGAAACCTTACTCAAAGGATCCCACCTAAAAAAGAGAACCACTTATGTGCTATGGCTGCAAGAAGCCAGGACACATAAAAACTGGCTGTCCGGTTTCAAATAAACCATACAAGAGCTTTAAGAAGAAAGCTATGGTAGCAACTACCTAGAGCGATGACGAAGAAGATGAGTCATCAGACAAAGAAATCGGATACGAGGAAATCGCCAACTTTTGTTTGATGGCAATCGATGATGAAAGTGAGGTAACATCTTCTCCCTCTTCAAAAAATAATATTGTTACTAGTAGTGAAGAACTGCTAGAAGTAATAAATGAAATGCATGAAGAATTGAAGAAATTTGATTATAGAAATTCTGTTCTTAAGAAAGAAGTATCATCTATTTCTAAAGAAATGATAAGTCTTAGAGAAGAAAAATAAAAATTATCATCTTTACTGTATGATTCTTCTCAAGATTTTCTCAAAGATGAAAATGAGAATTTGAAAAATAATATTTCTGAATTAAATAGCACTATATCAAGACTTATGCTTGGTAAAGAAAAACTTGATGAAGCACTTTCTTCCCAAAGAATAAGTGGAGGAAAAACTGGTGTAGGATATTCTCCATTGGGAAAGAAAAAAACAAAAGAGAGCTTATTCATGAAAGCCTCTTGTGTAGATGGAGCCTCTACTTCAAAAGCTCCTAGCATGGTTAAGAGCACTCCCTCGATGAATGCTAGGAAGTCTAGAAATTTAAATATTCATACTAAATTGAAGCAACCTAGAAATACTCATGCTTATATGTATGCTCATTCTAGAAATGCTCATACACATCCTAGAAATAATTATCATGCTCATTCTAGGAACAATATGTATAATCAAAGAATGCATTCTGCTCATACTCATCCTAGGAATTACCATCATGGTTATCCTAGAAATAATTTGCATACATATGCTAGTATGTATCCTAGAATGCATCATCATTCATTTTCTGGAAATGACATGCATTTTCATACTCCTTACCATAGAAACATGTATCCTAGGAACTATTATCCTAAGGATTATAAGAATGCACATGTAAGATATCCTAGAAATTTCTATGACTATAATGCTAGGATTGTGCATCATCAACTTGTTCATAGAGCACCACATGTTAAGAAAGTATGGGTCCCAAAAGGAACCATATTTTCAAGGACTAACCCCAGAGGACCCAAAAAATTTTGGGTACCTAAAAGTGCTATCGTATATCCTTGTGTGATGTAGATTTTCCTCCACACCAAGGAGAAAGGTAACTGTTGGTACCTTGATAGCGGATGCTCGAAGAACATGACCGGTGATAAAAGTGTATTCAAGGAGCTAACTCTAAGAGATGGTGGACTTGTGACCATTGGAGACAATACTAAAATAAAGATCATCGAGCATGGAAAAGTCGGTAATGATTTCTCAACCTTAGATAATGTATTGCTAGTATAAGGCCTTAAGCCAAATTTACTTAGCATTAGTCAGTTATGTGACAAAGGACACAAAGTCACATTTGAGACTTCTCATTGTCTAGTTATAGACATCAAGAGCAACAAGATCAAATTCATTGGCCATAGACATGAAAATGTCTACATAGTTGATTTGAAATCCTTGCAGTCTGATAATGAAAAATATTTTCCTGCTTTTAGTGAAAATCCATGGCTATGACATAGAAGGCTTGGTCATGTAAACATGAACTTGCTAAAAATTGTTTCAGGAAAAGATTTAGTTATTGGTCTTCCTAAAATCAATTTTGAAAAAGACAAAGTTTGCAATGCTTGTCAAATGGGAAAACAAACTAAGATTTCTTTTAAAGCAAAAAATGTAGTCTCAACTACTAGACCTTTGGAACTTCTGCATATGGACTTATTTGGTCCAATTAGTACCATTAGTCTAGGTGGCCATCAATATGCTCTTGTTATTGTTGATGACTATTCAAGATATACCTTTGTTATTTTTATTGCTTACAAGGATGAAGCTTTCAAAGGATTTGAAAAGTTTTGCAAAAAGGTACAAAATGAAAAAGGAATTTGTATTTCAAGCATAAGAAGTGATCATGGCAAAGAATTTGAAAATCAAAGCTTTTCAAAATTTTGTGATGAAAATGGAATTAATCACAACTTTTCAGCACCTAGAACTCCTCAACAAAATGGAGTTGTTGAGTGGAAAAATAGAGTTCTAGAAGAATTTTCAAGAATTATGCTTTGTGAAAATAATTTACCAAAATATTTTTGGGCTGAAGCCGTGAATACTTCTTGCTATATATTAAATAGAATTTTGATAAGGCCTCTGCTGGATAAAACTCCATATGAACTATGGAAAGGCAGAAAGCCCAATATTTCCTATTTTCGTGCTTTTGGTAGTAAATGCTTCATCTTAAATAACAATAAAACTAACTTGGGTAAATTTGATTCCAAGACCGATGAAGGAATATTTTTAGGATATTTAACTACTAGTAAGGCTTATAGAGTTTCAATAAGAGAACTCTAGTAGCAGAAGAATATATGCATGTAACTATTGATGAATCTAATCCAATGAGTAGTAGAGTTGTTTCCTTTAAAGATGATGCAGATTTTATTCCAAGAATGGAAACTCCTACTCCCATTGTTGACCCAAAAGAGAGTTCTCCTCAAGCAGATGAAGGGATGGCAACTCCCAATTTGGACCAACCATCCTCAAGTCAACAAGAGAAAAATCTACCCAAGGATTGGAGGTATGTAAATTATCATCCAATTGATCAAGTGATTGGTGATCTTTCACAAGGGGTAAGAACTCGCTCTTCCATTAGAAATATTTGCAATTTTGTAGCTTATTTGTCTCAAGTAGAACCTAAGACATTTATAGAAGCTGAAAAAGATAATGATTGGATAATTGCAATGCAGAAAGAGATAAATCAATTTGAGAGAAACAATGTTTGGAAACTAGTTCCAAGACCTAAAGATCATTCAATAATTGGAACTAAATGGGTATATAGAAATAAAATGGATGAAAATGGTATAGTAACTAGAAATAAGGCTAGATTAGTTGCTAAGGGATATAATCAAGAGGAAGGAATAGATTTTGATGAAACCTATGCTCCCGTAGCTAGATTAGAAGCCATTCGAATGTTATTAGCCTTTGCATGCTTTAATAAATTTAAGCTATTTCAAATAGATGTGAAAAGTGCATTTTTAAATAGCTTTATAGAAGAAGATGTTTATATTGAGCAACCTCTTGGATTTGAAAATCCTAGTCTACCAAATCATGTCTACAAGCTTTCTAAAGCTTTATATGGGTTGAAGCAAGCTCTAAGAGCATGGTATGAAAAACTAAGTAAATTTTTGATTGATAATGATTTTGTAAGAGGTAGAATAGATACAACTCTCTTCACAAAAACTCACAAAAATGACACATTGATAGTTCAAATATATGTTGATGATATTATATTTGGTGCTACTAATGAATCTATGTGTCAAGAGTCTGCAAAGTGCATGCAAGGTGAATTTGAAATGAGCATGATAGGAGAACTTACCTACTTCCTTGGACTTCAAATCAAGCAACTAAAAAGAGGTATCTTCATCAATCAACAAAAGTACATTAAGGACCTATTAAAGAGGTTCGGGATGGAAAGCTCAAAGCCAATTGGAACGCACAACTACTAAACTTGATCTTGATGAAGGAGACTAAACTGTAGATTCTAAATATTATAGAAGCATGATAGGTGCTTTACTTTATTTGACTGCAAGTAGACTTGATATAATGTTCAGTGTATGCATGTGTGCTAGATTTCAGGCTAATCCTAAGGAATCACATGTAGTTGCAGTAAAAAGAATCCTTAGATATCTACAAGGAACCCAAACCATAGGATTATGGTACTCTAGAGATTCATCTTTTGAGCTAGTAGGATATTCAGATGCTGATTTTACTGGATGTAGGTTAGATAGAAAGAGCACAAGTTGAACATGCCAATTCTTAGGTGCTATGTTAACTTCTTGTTTTTCCAAGAAACAGAATTCAGTTGCATTATCAACCGTTGAGGCGGAATATGTAGCAGCTAGCAGTTGTTGTGCCCAAGTGTTATGGATGAAACAATAACTAGAAGACTATGGCATGAACCTAAAAAATATTCATATATTTTGTGATAATACTAGTGCCATCAACCTAACCAAAAATCCTATTCAGCACTCTAGAACCAAGCATATAGAGATTAGACATCATTTCCTAAGAGACCATGCTAAAAAAGGTTATATAAGATTAGAATTCATACCTTCAGAAGATCAAATAGCTGATATTCTTACAAAACCCCTAAGTGAAGCTAGTTTTTGTAAGATTAGAATGTTGATGGGATGGCTTGATTTTGATAAACTGAATGTTTGATTGCATCTCATTTCATCATTTGCATATTTGACATTGAGTGAAAGAATATTAATCCTTGTTTAATTATTTCCCTCACTCAAAAATGTCATAGATAAACAAAATCGTGCAAAAATTCAAGACTAAAAATTTTACTAAGGGTCCAGTCGACTGGTAAATGTTCTCCAGTCGACTGGTAATACACTGCCAGATCTTCCAGTTGACTGGTACATCTGACCCAGTCGACTGGTAACTCTCTGCCAAATATTTCAGACGACTGGTAAGTTTTCTCCAGTCGTCTATTAGGTTGAATCCCTGTTTGGCGCCATTTTTTGAAAAACTCTTGTCCTCCAGTCGACTGGTAAAGGTAGCCCAGTCGACTGGTAACTGACTGCCAGTTTATCCAGTCGACTGGTACGTTTACCCAGTTGACTGGTATTCAAACTGTTCATCTTCTCAAAGGGACCCAGTCGACTGGTAACGCGATATTATAAATAGGACTGTTCATTTTTCTGAACTTTTACGCCATTTTCGAACTCTTAAATTTTCTCTCTCTAGAAAAATTCACCATTTTGATCCAAAAACCATCCAAACTTCATCTAAACACACCGATCTACTCATCCATAAATAGATTTTTGACTTTCTACGGTTAAAATCTCTTATTTTCACCAAAATTTATTTTCCCCAAAAACTCTTTTTTCTTCAAAATGAGCAATAAGATCCGTATAAAACTCACAACAAATGGACCTAATGCCCCTAAAAAGCCAAGGTCTTCAAAACCTTCGACTTCGGAGTCGAAAGGAAAGGGAGCAGCGGGCTCATCCAGCAAGGAGCCCAGAACAGAGTTGGAGCAGACTCTGTTTTACAGTCCGGCGGCACATGCAAGGTATAACTCTATAATCCGTCACAAGAAAATCATGACGGGTAGAGTCATAGATTTTGACTCTATTCGCCATGAAAATTTCGATATTCTACCAGCCTTTGAGGCAATAAATCTGACCCCACTGGTCAGAATTCATGAGAAATATTACCCGTGACTGATTCACCAGTTCTACGCGAACTTGGTGAAACCTAGTCCTCTGGCTCTGAGATTCAGAACCAGAGTTAGCGGTGTGGAGTTTGAGGTTAACACTGACCTCTTGATGAGCATTCTGAGAATCCTTGTAATGGGGATTCAATGGAGTCTGGATGGATGGCCAGACAACTTTGAGTTTGAGGAGGCCTGTCGGATAGTCAGGGGAGACCTTAACTATGTGTACAGACCCACTACATTTCATACATGCAGTGACATGCCCCTCGACTCAAAGATGTTTCAGCTGATTGTCAGTTGAACCATCCACCCGAGACTCGAGAGTTGAGAGTATCTATCTAAAATAGATACGGTATTGATTTGGTGCCTAAAATCTGGGCACCACTTCAATATATATCCTCTGCTACTCGCCAACATGATAAACGGCGAAGCAAACGACTCCGAGTGTATTCTTTATAGGATGCTCATTACGTTCATCCTCCAGCACTTTCGGGTACCTTTGCCTGCCTCCGAGGCTCAGGATATCGAATTGACGGACATCATCAACATCTCATCACTGAAGAAGATGGGATGTACTGTTCGTGAAGAATTCCTCTATCCGAAGGCCGGAAAGTGCCTGAGGATCCGAGAGGATGCGAGCGACAGTGATGAGGATGCTGCTGCTGATACGGCTGTTGAGATGGAGACGGATACCCGAGTACCTCCCATTGGTGCCTTAAGTACTGGTCAGGCTGGATATGATGACATCCTACGAGCTATCACGAGCCTCCAGATGACGATGGAGTCCGGTTTTCAGTCCATGCAGTTTGACTATCAGAGATTGAGCTCCTCTATCGACCACCTACGGGACGACTTCGAGTTACATCGAGAGCACACTGAGGGTTCCCTAGCTCAGATTAGGGAACTTCTTCGTGATGGCTAGGACTCTCTCACACCTTGAGTCTATATCTTTATTATGTACTTAGTGTTTTCCAGCTCTTATCACATAGCACAGACATATCATGTATTATTTTGTCTTAGTTCTGGCTCTGTGAAGCCCGTTTATGTATTAACTTTTTATATATGATGATTTATTTCTATTAGCCATATTTCTTCATCTATTTATGCTATTTGTGATATGTTAGCATTGTTTTACAATTCTGTTTAGTCACTAAACTGCTCTAAAATACTTATACGTGTATGAAAACTTTCGGTTCTTCCCGGGAAAGCTTTCGGCACCCGAATGAAGCCAAATTTTCGCGTACAAGTTTGTTTTCTTATACTCTAGATGACTATATTAGCTAAATAGCTTATTTTTTATGTTATGCCCCCTTTGGCTGCTATTATCAAAACGGGGGAGAAAAATAAGAAAAACGAGAAAATCTAAGTAAACGCAACCAATGCATAGATTTAGGGGGAGCATTGCTCCATAGCATTATAAAAATGTTGTTTATTGATTAGTTGAGTTTTATTCTGGATTGGTTGAAAGAAATATAAACTGTGTTTGCTTGTTTACAAGGTGGTTTTACTCGAAAAACAGAAGAGACTCTGTCCAAATTTTTGTAAAATCCTAACACTTAGCTTTTAAAATTGTTTTCACATTATTAGTTTTGTCATCATCAAAAATGGGGAGATTGTTGACCCTCACCTGTATTTTAATGATGACAAAACACAACTGTTATTTCTCTAACAAGTTTAAGCTAAGTTGTATTAAGGATCAAACGCATTCAACCAAGGGACAAGGAGCAAGATCTCGAACCAAATCAAGTATAAAGTGAAGATTGAAGATCTAGTATAGGTCTTAAGGTTTAAATCCAATGTAAGTCTCACTTATGGTATTAGCTTGTTCAATGGCTCGAACACAAAAGGTTTTCTAAAACCGTTAATTTTAAAACAAATGTTTTTTTCTTAATGAAAAACAGAAGAAAAACTGGGTTGGAAGACAACCCAGTCGACTGGGTACATATACCAGTCGACTGGTATATAGGATAGAAAGTCCCCAGTCGACTGGATGAATCAGCCCAGTCGACTGGTAAAAGGGACAGAAAGTCCCCAGTCGACTGGATGAAATATGTCAGTCGACTGGATACCCAGAAGGTCTGAAAACGTGATTTTTTCAAGAGAACTGAGTCGACTGGTATATCGACTCAGTCGACTGGTAGTTCAAAAATATGACCATTGGACTCCAAATCTAAACGTTTTAAAGTAAATCTTTTTCAAATTAAAGTCCTAACGGCCATATTAATTGATCGCTATATAAACCCATTCAGTTAAGCATTCAATTACAAGCTGCATATATTCAAAAAAAAGTTGATCTCACATAATCAAGTTTTTATACTCTTGAAACACAAAAAAAGCTTTGAAATAATCTTGTTGAGCCATTTCTTCAAGCTTTACTTTGAAAGAGAGACATTTCTGTTGTAATAAGCTTTCATTTGCTGTCTCTCTACCTTTTACTTTACACCATCTTTGTAAAGGGATTACTTCCGAGAGGAAGGGGTTACTTCCGAAAGGAAGGGGATTGTTCGGTTTAAGCAACTCCTGTAATTTGCTTGTGTACGGTTTGTGCAACACCCGGCTAAGTTGTGCGACTAAGTTTTCTTAGTGGATTACTTCAAGGAGTTCCTTGAAGAGAGTGGACGTAGGGTCGGAACGAATCCGATATTGCCGAACCACTATAAACTGTGTTTGCATCATCTTTCCTTAAACTCTTTATTTACAGCTCATTACTTGTATTAATTGTTTGCTGCTTATCAGTTTTTATAAACTTGTATTAATTCCGCAAGAAGTTTTTAAAAACCCAATTCACCCCCTCTTGGGTTGAAACCTCGAGCTACAACTTCAAATAAGAACGTTGTTTGGAGCCTGAGAAAACACATAAAATTTTCTCTCTGATTCCCCTCTCAACTCTCTTTGTACGAACGAGGCTTCTCTCCTTTTTTTATTTATTATTTTCCCCAAAAAAACCTCTAGATAAAAAAGAAAAAAAAGTGAGAAAATTTGAGGAGTGATGATACGAATTTGCCTTTGGTTGATTTGGCTTGTCCGTTCAAGTGTCAAGCACGTGCACATTTAAACAAAAGGCTCACATATATGAACATAAATCTTGATTGAAACAATATCAAAACTTGAAAGATCGATCTAAATAAATTAAAACTTAAAATGTTAATTGAAATATTAGACAAACCTTAAGAGTTAAAACATAATTTTCTCAAAATTTTATCCTACTTTTAACTCAAGAAAAAAAAAAAAAAATTCTTAACTCTGTTCTTTTCCTTTTCAACCTTTCTCCAAAACCCCAGGCCAGCCCAATCCTCGTCAAGGCCGCAACACTCTAAAGTCTCAAAACCCTTTAATCCCCAATCATGGCTTCTCATCACCACCTCCACCACCACCAAGTAAACCCTCTCCCAACCAGCACCACCACATGTTGCTGCAGCTGCAATATTACCCAATGCCACCATCCTCCACCACCATCATCACTAGACCCACTTCTCCAAGCCATTGCCTCTCACCTTCTCCACCAACAACAATCTCGTAATCAAACCCATCGTCACTCTCCACTTGCAAACAAACAACAAACCAACGAAAGCCACCAACAAAAGCAGCACTTTCATCAACAAAGACAACACTTTTTTCCACAACAAGAAACCCATTTTGTCTTATCTTCTCTTTTCCGCCGTATCGATGCTCTTGAGTCCTCTCTCCACCATTTTTCTACTTCTATGCAGCATAATCAGTATCCGTATTCTTCTCTTAGAGACTTAGCCGCTCGGGTTATTCAGACCCATTTTCGTGCGTTTCTGGTTCGCAGATCAAGAACCCTTAGGCAGCTTAAGGACCTTGCTGTTATCAAATCCAGTTTCAATTCTCTCAAATCTTCTATTTCCAATCAAACCCGTTTCGATTTTAATGCTATTTCTAAAAAAGCCATGGATTTGCTGCTCAAGCTCGACTCTATTCAGGTATATCATTCAAGGATTTTTTATTATTTAATTTATACTTTTGATTGAACTTGTTTGATGCGTGGGGTTGTTGCAGGGTGGTGATCTGATGATCAGAGATGGGAAGAGGTCAATTAGTAGAGATTTGGTTCGTCTTTTGGAGTTCATTGATGAGTTAAATATTAAAAGGCATGAAATATCATTTAAAGCTGCTAAAAATGTGAGATTTGTTGGTGAGAGTAACAAATCTAGGGCTTTGGGGTCTAATGCTAGAGATTTTGGTGGGGATCAGAGAGAAATGATTGAGAAATTGAGGGAGAGAATTGAACAGATTCGTGGGTTCTCTAGGTTTTCTAAAAACGAGGAGGAAGATGTGGAACTCGAAGGATTTCACCAAGTGATTGATGATGATGATGAAGATGAAGAAAGCCCTAGGATTTTCATTAATGGAAAGGGTGGTATGTCCAAAATTAGAAATGGGGTTTTGGTGAAAGGGCATGGTGGGCAATCTAGAGTGAAGAAAAGTCTGAGCTTTTCAGAGGATGGGAATGTGTATAGGGTTTTTGGCAATACCATTGAGCCAACTTCAATTGAGGAGAGTAACTCCAGTGATGGGAGTTTTTCAAGCAACGATTACGGAGAGGAAATCGAGAATCATTCCAGTGAAGTTGAAGAAATCAAGGGTTTAACTAAGGAGAATGGGGATGATGATGAAGCTCACTTGGAGAATGGAGGAGGGTCTCCACAGAGTAGTGATGAGGAAAGAAGCCCTAGAAGGAATTTGACCACTCCTGGTAGGAGTGGAATCCATGGGGAGTTTACAGTTCAAAATGGAAGTTTAGTGTTCACTGCTCCATTGCCAGTGAAGATGGAATCTAGAGCTGATCTATTGAAGAAGATAAAGGCTGTCAAATTTGTCACATAAAAGTCCAGGGGTGAGGTTTTCTCATTCAAATTGTGGCTGTTGCGTGTGCGTTTACAGGTTCTGTTTTCCACATTGTCACTTGGATTGTTAGTTTAGTTTGATGAAGAATTCTGTCTTCCACATTGTTACTCAGATTGTTAATTTAGTTTGATGAAGAATGTGCCATGGAAGAGGGGCGATATAGCTTATGGGGGCCTCTGCTACTCGTGGGTTTGCATCTAATCTTCCTTATGCTCTATTTTGTGTGGATAGATTAGGCAGAGCTTAGTGACTATCTTTAACCTGCTCCCAATTCATTAATGTTTTACTGAAAATTTAACTCTCATGACTACCTTCTGACCAGTACAATCTTCTTCCTGGTATTCTGTTTTTTAATTTCCACTAGTCTTATTAGAATAGGCTGAGTAGAAACTGTAGAATTACGAGAACTACTAATAAATCTATCTCTGTATTCTGAGTTTACATTACATATTTTTTTAAGCCAGCAATTTTTGTGTTTACACTTAAGACAGAGATTTGTTATATGCACACTATTGATTGTAGCTCTTCTAGCGCTAAGATATAAAGAGAAATTCATTTGTTTGTGGAGGACAACATCTTCATAGCA
The DNA here is from genome assembly GCA_023935145.1 of Bretschneidera sinensis. Taxonomy (NCBI): domain Eukaryota; kingdom Viridiplantae; phylum Streptophyta; class Magnoliopsida; order Brassicales; family Akaniaceae; genus Bretschneidera; species Bretschneidera sinensis. The sequence goes on from CM043701.1 coordinate 49,919,125, forward strand.
ACAAGAATCGAGCTTGTATAGTTAGTTGATTCTTTCACAGGTGGTTGCAGTAGACTTGAAAAGGATACCATGTTGATTGTTGCCCACTTGCCCCATCCAGTGCTTCAAAGCATTCCATTCCTCTAATCTACAGGCAAATTTACGTGTCTGACAGCATCAATAAAGTTCCTAATTCATTGTTCTAAAAGCATTTTAAGGCACTTAAACATCCAATCCATCGAGGATCTGCACATGCCGGAAACAATTGAGTATAGAACTTCGGGAAGAAAAAATAATTTCACCACTTGCATGACCAGCTCAATCCTGTGGCAGTTCTTACCCAACGGAAGAAGAGGAGGAATAAACCAAATAAGAAGAAAACAAAACAATGCGATAACATGAGTGGAAATTTTTTTTCCACATGTTGCCAAAACAAATTATGAATAAAAATACTTATAGAAAACAAATTCGAATAAAAATGCCTGAAATGAGACAAAGCACATGAGATACTGAATGCTCCCATGATAACATGAATCTAAACTTCATATCTATGGAAAAAAACATCTTTTGAAGCTGCCTCATGGACTTCTATGGCACGAGGAAAAGAGCTTAGCATATAACAATTTAACACTTTAAAAATGAGTGAAGGAGTAGGAAAAAGAAAATGTAACCAAAAGCAACAAATCAGATTTAGAAGAATGAAAAACAAAGAACTGACAAGATTTCTTTTCACTTTAGTGTAAATTTTATAGGACTGCGTTAGAGATATCCAAGCACCAATGACATAAACAGAACAAGCTCAGTAATCCAAAACCACTAAGTTTCATAATGGAAGATAACTGAAGATAAAACCATCAACGTAGCCAAAAAAAGAAATGAAATTCATATTTTTCATATCTTCCACTTTTATGGTTTTACCAGAAACATGATTACAAAGAAGCTGACAAGTTCAACAACTATGAAAGAAAAACCTTCAATTAGAGGAGAAATTCTTGCCTCCCTCGGTGAAAACCACCTCATTTTCACCTACCAGTAAAAACTTGCCAAGTAAGCTATAGTGGGTTCGAACATAAATTGCTGATGAGTTTAACCCTCGTCAGAGATACCTAAAAATAACGCGACAGCTAGCTTATGAATTTAAGCGGGTTGTGAAAATTTTCGAATTTCAAATGTAGCAGGCACTCTGACCGAGACACTTGGGAGAAGTGCCTTTCTCTCTCTTCTCGTCTACCCAGCAGAGCTCTCTCTCTCTCTCTCTTGCATCACGACCTTCTCTCTCTTCTGCGTCCTCTCTCTGTTTTCTGCATCCTCTCTCTCCATCTCCTCTGCGTTTCTCCCCTCTCTCCGTCCCCGTCGACCTCACAGGTGCCATCACGGCATCGTCACCCATACTGTCACCGTCGGTCACGGTCAACTCTGGTTAGAGATTGCTTCCGCTCACCGTTAAGCTTCGACCTCAACTAACTCGAAAGAGCCACCGGTCACCGTTCTCCGTCAAGCTCTCTCCATCTCCTCAGCGTGAACGCAAAAGAGCCACCAGTCACCGGCCGAGATACGGTCACCGTTCTCCATCAAGCAAGGTAATTTCAATGTTTTTTGGTTTTGCTTTGTGGGTGACTGGAACAGAAATTAAAGAAAAAAATAAAATACCAACATTATACCTCTATCGTTATATCCCGAACATACCAATCTTGATTCATGGATTTTAATTTGGGCAAATCACTATGTTTGGGGATTATTTCTCTTTCGAAAATAAGGTTTAGGGAAAAGGCACTACATCCCATTGCAAATATCTGGTTGCTTCCTATTTGAGCATTTAATTTGATGTTTTTGTTTCCTACAAACTGGAAAAGAAGAATGAAGAAAAAAGATCTGTCGTTTGGTTTTTTTTTTAATAAAAGCTTAAAAGCCTTGTTCAGCTATTCTATTACGGCATATTTGAGCTACTTACAGCTAGATATTATGTTGCTTCAGTAATGTAGAGCCATGGAATCTCTACAGAAACTGGTATTGTTGTCTGCAAGTGTAGTCAGAGGAAATTTAGCTTATAGAGGCTAACAAGTTATCATTTACCACATTTGGTATACTTTGCAGGCATGCATTGAGTTCACCAAGAATGCTGGAGTGGTAAAAAATGATGTGTTAAGTACAATATTAACTTGCTCCAACTGAAGAACCTCTTCATAGAGGTGACCCTTCTTTACTTCTTTAGCAGTAAATGGATTACATGGAAGGGAACCAACTCCAAAGTTCAATGCACAATCTCTTTAGCTTAAATGTAGATATTCACATCTCTTTAGCTTCTGTCTTGCTGAACCAGCTCCGACAACAGTTGCATTAAATGCAACAACTGATTTCTGAACTGCCTCATCATGCGCTTGTCTAAGGGAAACATAAAATCAACAGATTAGGGGGGGGGGGGGGGGAAGAATAATAAGAATTGTTAATTTTTGTCTGTGAAATTTTCTCTTTGTAGATGAGTATTCTACACATTGTACTTACTTCTTCAAGAGGCTTTTTGCGGTTAAAAGTTAACAAATAAACTTCAGTGGCAGTATCATAGGCCCTGTGACATTCTAATTCTTCTACACTCTGCAAAATAACATATAAGGAGTAACATTTTATGTGACTTGAGAAACAATGAGTGATTAGACTTCACTGAGGTGGTGACAAATGTGGTAAATGAAGCAACCAATCATAGAAATATAAGATTAACTACCTGAGATAAGTTTGGATCACTCCCTAGTAGCATCGAAGTATAAGGAACATTAGGGAATGTGTAACAAGGTTCAAGAAGTTCAATGATATATAAGTATCCCCTTCCGAAGAAATTATATGGCATGTAGCATCTGGTTTACCCCAAGGAACAACTCTAAGTGCAACACCAAAACTACAAAACTTTGATGTGTTTCAGGCATTTCACATTGTTGTTATGCCCTTACTAAGGTAATTCAAGGAAGCCACAACCATCAGTAAGATTTGTTATGGCTGCTTGAGACATCCCTTTAACGAGAGAAGGTAGTGATGATGTTATAGAATAAATAGGCTTATTTCCCACCCCTCCCCAAGTTACAAAAAAGGACAAAAAGGAATACTTAAGCATTAAACTTAGCTTTTGATAGTACCGGATAAGTAGAATGCATAAATTTTATATCATAACTAAAGCAATCAAGTTCTAATCTGCACCAACTTCTTTTTGTTGCGTAAGGATGCTAAACTCTCTTCACAAACAGATATCCAAAAACAGTTCTCAATGCGAAATGGTAGCTCTAGAGTGTAATTACGAAATGAAGAGGCTATTATATGAGATGACCTAGAAAGAAAGGTGCACAGATGAAAAGAAAAGATCATTTTATATCAGCCAGGTTCCCCAAAATAATTTTAAGCATAAACATGATGAAAGTATGCATGTTAGTCAAGAGGAAAGCTAAAAATGGAATAAAAGAAGGAATACAAAGTTAACCACAAATAAAAAGTATTTACAATTGCTTGAATAAAAGTGATTTAAAAAAAGCTCTTAAAAAGCAAAGGAACCTACCTTCTTAGGAGGCTCTGATTTAGAATTTGGTCCTCTCTCCCCACTTGCCTCCTTGTGAGATGAAAAATGAATGTGTATTCAGCTTTTAGAAAATTTCCACCCAAACAGAATTTATTAAGTTTTATTTACCAGCATTTGTGTCAACACCAAGAGCTTTTTGGTTCAACCAAGGTCTGAATGGTTGTTGCTGCAAGCAAATAAAATTGAGAAGAGAGTCTAAGTTACAAAGAACTTTTAAGGACAAAAAGAACCAAATGAGTAGAGAGTCTAATAAGCTGCAATATTGAAATGCATTTTTGAATGTTGGGAGAGGGTGGTTAAAAATCCAGGTCTATCAATCTAAACAGAGTGGTATTTCAAAGGGAAGAATTAATTTTGATAGTCAAAGTGTCATTCACTTGACTAAGGATCAGATGTTCCATGAGAGAACGAAGCATATTGATGTTCATTATCACTTTGTTCGAGATATAGTTTATAATGGTGAGATTGTTGTGAAGAAAATTGAGACAACAAATAATCCAGCAAACATGTTGACTAAACCACTTCCAATGTCCACATTTGAGCATTTCTTGAACTTGATTGGTGTTACTAGGTTTGAATTATGCTAGGATGAGGCATTTGTAGAGATGGTGAAGAGTATTTTATTATTTGTGAAAATTCAAGCCAAGGTGGAGATATTTTAATATAGCTTGTAATTTTGGAGTAGAGGTGTCCCATGATTCTTTTAATTGCCACGTCGTCATGCAAGATGATAAATTGCATTAGGAAAAGCAAGAATTAAAAAGAGGGGCTGTTTTGGTGCTAGTAGAACACAAAATATAAAATTAAATAGAAGAAAGATTCTTCTTGACCGTGCCTATTTCTCTTCTTTCGACAAGAGACAGAGATATAAAATAAACAAATCTTTATGAGTGATTAAAACTTATTTTCTTCTAAACTATTGTATTTTCCCAATTAAATTTGTGGCAGCCTAGATTTGAGCGTATTTGGGGTTTGGGCTTAGAGAGTTTTATCTCTCTTGATAAGTAATATCAAAGGCTACAACATCAGAAAAACAATTATATGCAATTCTTGATCTTGTGTCAACCTAGAAAATACTACTTAGCCTATCTTCTTCGTCAACTTGTATAGCATAATAAAATGCAGGATCACTAGCTTGCATAACCTTAAAGAACCCAAGCAAACTCTGAGCATCTATCCCGAAATTGTTTGAATGGATTTTGGTGATACACTTTAATATGTAAAAGTAGAAATTTTAGAAACCGAGGTAGGTCCGTTGTATTTTATATTGAGGACTACAATGGCCGTCTCATTTAAGGCTATGCTGTATGGGTTTGATAAAATTATGTTGGCTAATCTCCCTTCATACTTGTCCTTATATTTACTCTCTTGTTTTTTGTTGCAAAAAGGGGAAAGAGAAGTTTAGAAAGATTTATGAGAAGTACCTTTTGAGGAATTCAACTATCATTAGGGAGACTAGAAAAACATTCAATCTCCCATACACCATGGAGGTTTAGGGTTAAGGCAATTTATATCATGCTTTAGTTGGGAATGGTTGTAATGGTTTTCCTCAGAGGAATTCCTTTTGGCCATGGGTTATAACTTTGAAATCTGGAGTTCGGAGGTATGTTGGATGTATGGATAGGGTGAATAGATCTCATAGGTGATAAACTTTTGATGAAACGTCTCCTATCTTGTGGGTGAAGGTACTAGGTTTGCTTTCAGCGAAATGTTTGGTACAAGGGTGAATATTATTGGTATCTTTTTGGATTTATGTAACATTGCAGATGCTGAAGAAGTTACCATTGCTAATTATTAAGGATGTCTACTATATGCATTTCTCATTGGTGTACAAAGTTTACAAGCGTAATAAACTAATAATATATTGGGAGATTGATTAGGTGTTGGTTTTATTTGAGAGGCTACTGAGTACAAAGATCAGGGGATTTAGGGTGGATAGCATGGGATAGTGGCATACAAGCAACAAGAAATTCTTGCAGAAATATGCTATTGATCAAGGACAGAACCTTTAGTTTTCACGGGGAAAAAAAATGCAGAACATTAATCAACAATCTAAGCAAGAAGGGTAAATTTTATTTACAATTTTTGTTTGATGTGCTAAAAGCCTAAAAGGAAAAAATTAGAGGTGGCAGCTATGTACTCTACTTCGGTTATTGAGAGTGCTACCATCGACTGCAATTGAGCCTTCCAACTTATACAACATCCGTTTAAGTTAAAGAAGTACGAGGTAATCGATCTTTTCTTATCCTGGTTTGCTCTATAGTCCGAATCAGCAGAACCTTCTAACCAGATGGACTTACCCCTCTTCTCGTAAGCAAGCCCCACATTTGAGCTTCCCTTTAAATACCTCAGCAACCACTTCATCCCAAGCCAATGCTCATTTCCGGGATTACTCAAAAACCTGTTGAGAACACTTATTGGATAAGAAATGTCGGGTCTAGTGCTTACCATCATGAACATGACTGATCCAACCGCACTAGAGTAAGGGATCTTTTCCATTTCTTTCTTCTCCGCATCCGATCTAGGATATTGATCGTTGGAGAACTTGAATTAACCAGCAAGGGGAATCTTTACTAGTTTACTATCTTCCATAAAGAATTTAGGTATCATCTTTTCTATGTAAGAAGTTCGAGAAATCTTCAACCTGTTTCTCTCCCTTTCCTAGATTATACTTATCCCAAAGATCTGTTGTGTATGACTAAGATCCTTCATCTCAAACTTTGAACTGAGTTGAGACTTTGACCTTTCTATCCTCTCATTGCTGCTACCAACCAATAGCATATCATCAACATAGATGAGGATAATCACCATTTCCTCCACCTTGTATTTCACAACCGATGAGAAAATTTCTGTGAAATCTATGCCTTCTCTTTGTGTGAACCCCTTCGCCACCAGCCTCGCTTTATATCGGACTTTATCTCCTGGAGTGTTTCCTTCTTTGATCTTGTAAATCCATTTACAATCCACAACTCTCTGTTTTTCTGGTTTCGGCACCAATTCCCAAGAGTTGTTATTCCTCAAAGAATGCATTTCCTTCTCCATAGCTAGCTTCCATCTTGACGAATCCTTACATTCCATGGCATCAATGTAAGTTTTTGGTTCATAATCCCTCATTCTGAATAAGGAGCTGCTACATTAGCATCCGTAAAACCATATCTCAAAGGTGGTCTGATTTGCCTCCTTTTCCGGTCTCTTGTGAGCTGATAATCATTTTGATTTGTTGCATCATCTCCTTCTAGTTCAGCCTCCTCTTGAGTGTCTTGAGCTTGGCCTTCATCAATGGGCTGTGCTTGATCCGAACCCTCTTGCTTTCCTTGCTTTATTTGAACTGAATTTTCTTTGATGCTATGCTCCACATAAACCGGATTGGTTTGCTCACTATCCCCTGTAGGGTTAGTTTTCTCCAAATAGAGAAATAATAGCACATTAAAAATGACATCCCTACTTATTATGAGTTTAGATCCTTTTGGCTCTAAGGACCACAACCTATGCCCCTTAACCCCTTCACCATATCCTAGAAACACACTTTCTAGATCTTGGGCTAAGTTTATCATCATTTTGATGTGCATACGCAGCACATCCAAAAGTCCTAAGGTTGCTTAACTCAGGGGATTTTTCACTCCACATCTCATCGGGAGTCTTAAGATCCAAAGTTTTAGAGGGTGATCTATTAACCAAATACGAAGCAGTAGACACAGCTTCACCCCAAAAACATTTTGGTAACTCGAAACCAATAATCATGCACCTAACGTTTTTCATAAGGGTCTTATTCATCCTCTCAGCAACTCTATTTTGCTGAGGGATTTTCACAACTATTTTATGTCTTAGAATCCCATTTAACTCACAAAATTTGTCAAAATCCTGATTGCAAAATTCTAAGCCATTATCGGTTCTTAAAACCTTAACTATCATACCCGTTTGAGTTTCCATCAACTTTTTCCACACCACAAACTTATTCAAAGCATCTGATTTATTTTTAAACAAATAAACCCAAACCTTTCTAGAATAATCATCAATTAAAGAAAGAAAGTAAAGATTACTTCCTTGTGTTGGTGTTCTTGCTGGTCCCTAAAGATCGACATGAATGTAGTCAAGAAGACCCTTTGATTTGTGCACTCCTGTGTTGAAGCTGACTCGATGTTGCTTCCCAAGAACACAACTCTCGCAGAAATCAAGTTGTTCTACCTTGTCACCATCAAGTAAACCATTCTTGCTGAGAACTTGCAGCTCTTTTTCGCTCATGTGTCCCAAGCGATTATGCCAAAGAGCCGCCTTATCAATCTCAGCCATCAAGCTTGTTGCTTGATCCTTGATGTCCGTCTCTCCAATCATTTCATAGAGACCATCCTTTATTGTTGATTTGATCACCACCAAGGCTCCATTAGTTACCTTGATCTTTTCTCCCTCTGCTTCGTATGTGTACCCCATGGAATCTAGCTGCCTCAATGAGATCAAATTTCTTCTCAAATCCGAAAGATATCTCATATTTCGCAGCAGCCTTGTAACTCCATCAAATATCTTCAATTGGATGTCTCCTATGTCCCTCACATGGCAAGAAGTATCGTTCTCCAAGAAAACCTTTCCTTAATTGATTTTCTTGAAATTCTTGAACCAATCACGGTGAGGACACATGTGATAAGTGCACTCGGAATCCAATATCCATTTCTCGCCGCTTTGCCTCTCGCTCATATTTGAGCACACAACAAGAACATCATCATCTTGCTGTTCTCCCTTGGCAATCGAAACCTCTCCATTGTTGGTATGGCATCTTCCTTTCTCATCCCTTATCATCTTCTTGCAATCTCTCTTGAAATGACCCTCCTTATTGCAGTAGTAGTATCACTTTCCTCCAAACTTCGGTTTAGAATGCGATCTTCTATGGCTTTAACCTCTACCCTTTGGTTTGTCCCGGTAGTTGCCATAGATGTTGCTGCCATTCCGAGTTGCAGATCTTCCTCTAACGAACAGACCTTCTCCACTTGATCCTTTCCTCATTTTGGCTTTGAAATCATGAGCCTTTATAGCATTAATCACAATTTTTTTGGTTAGTGTATCTCTTTCATATTCAATAGCATTAATCAAGCTTTCAAAATAATCGGGAAAAGAATTCAACAATATAACAACCAATTGTTCATCTAGGAATGTTATACTACAACTAGTCAAATCTTGAACTAGTTTATTAAACACATCAAGATTATCTTGCAACTCTTTATTAGGATCCATTTTAAAAGCAAAGATTTGTTTTAGAAGATAGATTTTATTAGGGAGAGTTTTGGTAAGAAACAACTCATCTAGTTTTTTCTAAATAACAGCAGAATCTTTTGAATCTCCACATTCCTTTGTCATACTATCCGACATGTGCAGAAAGATGGTGCTATACGCCATCTTCTTCATCTTATTCCGCAGGAGCTCCGTGATACTTGCTGAAAAATCGTCATCTTCTCCAATCGCCAAGTCCACCTTTTGTTGCATAAGAACCACCTTGATTTTCCGTTTCCAAAGGGCCAAGTCTCCATTTCCATCAAACTTCTCAACAATGAAGTTTGAACCCATCTTGCAGGAAAAAAATCCCAAGATTTATGCAGCTCCCACAATTGTTTTCCAAACCTCTTCTCTCCAACTTCTAAACTTCAAGAACTCGATTAAATCTTGATCCTAACACCGTTCTTGAACCTCAAGAACCGGATCAGATCTTGATCCCAACACCGTTTTTGAATCACCCAAGAAGTTTCATTTGATTCTTGGAGTCTTGGCTCTAATACTGCTGTTCTAGCTCTGATACCACTTTTGGAAAATCATGTCTCAAGAATCCCAGGTTGCGATCTTCCAAACCCCCAAATCTAGAATGATTTGTATTGAACAAGAATCAAACCACAAAAGAAAAAACACGAGCAATTGTTATCGAGATTCGACAATTTGCCTACGTCCCCATGAGCTCCTCCGAGCTCTCTGCACTAAATCAATGGAGTTGTTATAATTACAGCAACATCTCCTCAAGAACCATTTGTTCTTGATGAATGAAAGAAGAGAAAAGAAAGAGATAAGAACTAAGTGTTTCCATGGAATTTTCGAAAAATTCCAATTACAAAGCCCTTGAACTCCAATCTCTCTTGCATTCTCTCACTAGAAACGCCTCTGAAGATTTGAGAGCCTATCTCTCAACACTAGTCACTCTTGGAATGAGACTTCTTCTTGTGTTTCTTTCTTGTGTGATGTGTCTCTACACTTACACATTTGCTCTCTTGTTATTGCTCCTAGATGACCCTTTATATAGAGCAATAACTACCTTAACCAATCTTGAAGCCAATCTCAACCCTTAGATCTCAAGAACCAAAGAATCATGGCCCTCTACGAGTCTAAGTGAACCTGTGTGTTTTAATCATGATCAACGCACCAGCTGAAGAGTGCTGAAAAAATGTATCAGGTGTGCCTTGCGCCGCGGCTCTGAACAGGATAAGCCGCGACGCACAACAGGGGAAAAACCTCCACTTGTTGGAGGCCGCGGTGCCCAAGGCCTGGGCCGTGGCGCGCACTTGGAAGAGGATCTCCTCCACTTACTGGAGGCCATAGCGCACCAAGCTTGAGCTGTGGCGCCAATTGCTGCTGAAGCTTCATCTTTCAACCGTTTAATTCTTTGACAAGTTCCCAACAAACTCTACCTTTGTCTAAGCAATTAAACCCGAACCCATTGTGTAGAGAACTCAGGATCCAAACTCAACATGAGTCATCATATCATCCGACTCCAATTTTAAGAAATCCAAGGCAACGAGTGAACTTGCTTAAAGGTAGAACTTTAGTGCCTAAATCTGCAGGATTTTCTTCCGTGGCCACTTTGTCCACATGAATGCTTCATTCCGTAACATTTTACCGAATGAAATAATACCAAACATCTATATACTTTGTGCTCTCATGGAACATCAGATTCTTACACAAATGCAACGCACTTTGGCTATCCGAATACACCACTACCTACTCTTTTAGGACCTTCAACTCTTCCAACAACTCTTTACACAACATAGCCATCTTAATCACTTCCGTTGCAGCTATGTACTCTACTTCGGTTGTTGAGAGTGCTACCATCGGCTGCAATTAAGCCTTCCAACTTATACAACATTCGTTTAAGTTGAAAAAATATGAGGTAATCGATATTATTTTATCCCAGTCTGCTCCATGGTCCGAATCAGCATAACCTTCTAACCAGATGGACTTACCTCTCTTCTCGTAAACAAGCCCCACATCTGAGCTTCCCTTCAAATACCTCAGCAATTACTTCATCCCAAGCCAACGCTCATTTCCGGGATTACTCATAAACCTGCTGAGAACACTCATTGCATGAGAAATGTCGGGTCTAGTGCTTATCATCATGAATATGACTGATCCAACCGCACTAGAATAAGAGACCTTTTCCATTTTATTTTTCTCCGCATCCGATCTAGGACATTGATCACTGGAGAACTTGAAATAACCAGCAAGAGGAATCTTTACTGGTTTACCATCTTCCATAGAGAATTTAGATATTATATTTCCTATATAAGAAGTCTAAGAAATCTTCAATCTGTTTTTCTCCCTTTCCCAGATTATACTCATCCCAATGATCTTTTGTGTATGACCAAGATCCTTCATCTCAAACTCTGAACTGAGTTGAGACTTCAACCTTTCTATCATCTCCTTGCTGTTACCAACCAACAGCATATCATCAACATAGATGAGGATAATCACCATTTCCTCTACCTTGTATTTCACAACCGGTGAGGAAATTTCAGTGAAATCAATGCCTTCTCTTTGTGTGAACCTCTTCGCTACCAGCCTAGCCTTATATCGGACTTTATCCCCTGGAGTGTTTCCTTCTTTGATCTTGTAAATCCATTTACAATCCATAACTCTCTGTTTTTCTAGTTTCGGCACCAATTCCCAAGAGTAGTTCTTCCTCAAAGAATGCATTTCCTCCTCCATAGCTAGCTTCCATATTGACGAATCTTTACATTCTATGGCATCAATGTAAGTTTCTGGTTCATAGTTGATTATCCCTCCTTCTGAATAAGGAGCTATTACATTAGCATCCGCAAAACCATATCTCAAAGATGGTCTGATCTGCCTCCTTTCTCGGTCTCTTGTGAGCTGATAATCATTTTGATTTGCTGCATCTTCTCCTTCTAGTTCAGCCTCCTCTTGAGTGTCATGAGCTTGCCCTTCATAAATGGGCTCTACCTGATCCAAACCCTCTTGCTTTCTTTGCTTTACCTGAACCGAATTTTCTTTGATGTTATGCTCCACATAAACCAGACTGGTTTGCTCACTATTCTTTGCAGGGTTAGTTTTCTCCAAATAGGGAAATAATAGCTCATTAAAAATAACATCCCTACTTATTATGAGTTTAGATCTTTTTGGCTCTAAGGACCACAACCTATACCCCTTAACCTCTTCACCATATCCTAGAAACACACCCTTTCTAGATCTTGGGTTAAGTTTATCATCATTTTGATGTGCATACACAGCACATCCAAAAGTCCTAAGGTTGCTTAACTCAGGGGGTTTTCCACTCCACATCTCCTCGGGAGTCTTAAGATCCAAAGTTCTAGAGGGTGATCTATTAACCAAATACGCAATAGTAGACACAGCTTCCCCCAAAAAATATTTTGGTAACCCGAAACCAATAATCATGCACCTAACCTTTTCCATAAGGGTTCTATTCATCCTCTCAGCAACTTCATTTTGCCGAAGGGTTTTCATAACTGTTCTATGTCTTAAAATCCCATTTAACTCACAAAATTTGTTAAAACCCTGATTGCAAAATTCTAAGCCATTATCGGTTCTTAAAACCTTAACTACTTTACCCGTTTGAGTTTCTATCAACTTTTTCCACACCACAAACTTATTCAAAGCATCTGATTTATTTTTAAATAAAAAAACCCAAACCTTTCTAGAATAATCATCAATTAAAGAAAGAAAGTAAAGATTACCTCCTTGTGTTGGTGTTCTTACTGGTCCCCAAAGATCGGCATGAACGTAGTCAAGAATACCCTTTGATTTGTGCACTTATGTGTTGAAGCTGAACCGATGTTGCTTCCCAAGAACACAACTCTCGTAGAAATCAAGCTTTTCTACCTTGTCACCATCAAGTAAACCATTCTTGCTGAGAACTTGCAGCCCCTTTTCGCTCATGTGTCCCAAGCGATTGTGCCAAAGAACCACCTTATCAATCTCAGCCATCAAGCTTGTTGCTTGATCCTTGATGTTCGTTTCTCCAATCATCTCATAGAGACCATCCTTTATTGCTGCTTTGATCACCACTAAGGCTCCCTTGGTTACCTTGATCTTTCCTCCCTCTGCTTTGTATGTGTACCCCATAGAATCTAGCTGCCCCAATGAGATCAAATTTCTTCTCAAATCCGGAAGATATTTCACATTCCGTAGTAGCCTTGTAACTCCATCAAACATCCTCAATTGGATGTCTCCTATGCCCCTCATTTGGCAAGAAGTATCGTTCCCCAAGAAAACCTTTCCTTCATTGGTTTTCTTGAAATTCTTGAACCAATTACGGTGAGGACATATGTGATAAGTGCACTTAGAATCTAAGATTCATTCCTCGCTGCTTTGCCTCTCGCTCACATTTGAGCACACAACAAGAATATCATCATCTTGCTGTTCTCCCTTGGTAATCGGAACCTCTCCATTGTTGGTATGGCATCTTCCTTTCTCATCCCTTATTATCTTCTTGCAATCTCTCTTGAAATGACCTTCCTTAATGCAGTAGTAGTATCGCTTTCCTCCAAACTTCGGTTTAGAATGCGATCTTTCATAGCTTTGACCTCTACCCTTTGGTTTGTCCCGGTAGTTGCCATAGATGTTGCTACCATTCCGAGTTGCAGGCCTTCCTCTAATGAACAGACCTTCTCCACTTGATCCTTCCCTCATTTTGGCTTTGAAATCATGAGCCCTTATAGCATTAATCACAATTTCTTTGGTTAGTGTATCTCTTCTATATTCAATAGCATTAATCAAGCTTTCAAAACAATCGGGAAGAGAATTCAATAATATAACAGCCAATTATTCATCTGGGAATGTTATACTACAACTAGTCAAATCTTGAACTAGTTTATTAAACACATCAAGATTATCTTGCAACTCTTTATTAGGATCCATTTTAAAAGCAAAGATTCATTTTAGAAGATAGATTTTATTAGGAAGAGTTTTGGTAAGAAACAACTCATCTAGTTTCTTCCAAATAACAATTGGATCTTTTGAATCTCCATATTCCCTTGTCACACTATCCGACATGTGCAGAAAGATGGTACTATACGCCATCTTCTTCATCTCATTTTGCTGGAGCTCCGTGATACTTGCTGGAAAATCGTCATCTTCTCCAATCGCCAAGTCCACCTTTTGTTGGATAAGAATTGCCTTGATTTTCTGCTTCCAAAGGGAAAAGTCTTCTTTTTCCATCAAACTTCTCAACAATGAAGTTTGAACCCATCTTGCAGGAAAAAAAATCCCATGATTTATGCAGCACCCACAATTGCTTTCGAAACATCTTCTCTCCAACTTCTAAACTTCAAGAACTCGATTAAATCTTGATCCTAACACCGTTCTTGAACCTCTAGAACCCGATCGGATCTTGATCCCAACACCGTTCTTGAATCACCAATGAAGTTTCATTTGATTCTTGGAGTCTTGGCTCTGATACCGCTGTTCTAGCTCTGATACCACTGTTGGAAAATCACCTCTCAAGAATCCTAGGTTGTGATCTTTCAAACACTCAAATCTAGAATGATTTGTACCGAACAAGAATCAAACCACAAAAGAGAAAACACAAGCAATTGTTATCGAGGTTCGGCAATTTGCCTATGTCCCCGTGAGCTTCTCCGAGCTCTCTGCACTAAATCAATGGAGTTCTTACAATTATAGCAACACCTCCTCAAGAACCATTTATTCTTGATGAATGAAAGAAGAGAAAAGAAAGAGATAAGAACTAAGTGTTTCCCTGGAATTTTCCCTAAGAAAATTCCAATTACAAAGCCCTTGAACCCCAATCTCTCTTGCACTCTCTCACTAGAAACACCTTTGAAGATTTGTGAGCATATCTCTCAACACCAGCCATTCTTGGAATGAGACTTCTTCTTGTGTTTCTTTCTTGTGTGATGTGTCTTTGCACTTGCACACTTGCTCTCTTGTTATTGCTCCTAGATGACCCTTTATATAGAACAATAACTACCTCAACCAATCTTGAAGCCAACCTCAACCCTTAGATCTCAAGAACCAAATAATCATGGGCCTCTAAGAGTCTAAGTGAACCTGTGCGTTTTAATCTAGACCAATGCACCAGCTGAAGAGTGCTGAAAAACATGTATCAGGTGTGCCTTGCACCGTAGCTCAGAACAGGGCAAGTCGTGGCGCACAACAGGAGAAAAACCTCCACCTGCTGGAGGCCGCGGCGCTCAAAGCCTGGGCCGCGGCACGCACTTGGAGGAGGATCTCCTCTACTTGCTGGAGGTTGCGGCGCCATTTGCTGCTGAAGCTTCATCTTTCAACCGTTTAATTCTTTGACAAATTCCCAACATTACTCATATTAATATAATATTGAACCATGCATATCAACGCATGTAAATAAATAATTATGATATAATTTATTTAATTTGATAACTAGTAAATTAACTATTATCCTAGATTTAGAATGCAAATTTTTTTTTTATAAAAAATTATATTTTCAAGTCATTTCGGGTCTGTTTGTTTCGAGTTCAGGTCGTTTTGGATTTCTAGGTCATTCGGGTTAAGGTCATTTTGAATCTATGTCATTTCGGATCACTTGAGTTCGGGTCGAATCAGATTCGGATCATGTTATTTTCTTTTATGGATTTTCAAATTGAATCAGGTCAGATTTTGCTATCTCTAAAAACAAAAATCAGCGGAATCACAGCAAAGAACTTGCAATTTTTTGGTTATCTTTTTCAAATTATTTCTTAACTCTTTAGTTTCTACTTTTCATTGCCACGAAAGAAAAGGCTAAATGCTCATATCCCCCACCCCCTGCTTAGGGGTGGTGGAAGGCACGAGCTGAGATTAGATTTTTCTGAAAAGGGGTTAAAAGGGAGAGGAAGCCTGTCGGAACCTGCATATTGATGCATGTGTATCATTTGTGTATATCTTACATCACATATTTCATTCATGGAAGATGCTGGTTGTGCATGGATGTTGCCTCACATGTCAATAAAAATGGTTCACAGTTGAGATATCTCTTGGTTTTTGATACTTACGGTTGGGGTCAGGAATGAGAAAAAAAAGAATAATTTTTTTTTTTAATTGTTGTCTCATGATTTGCCTTTTTCTACTTCTTATTATCCCTAGTTTCAACAAAAATGATATTTTATATTTTAGATGATCCTTCCCTCAAAATAATTGCAATTAATATAACATATTTTATGCTTATGTAGTAAAGGCAGTGATCACGTTATCGTACCACGTTTACATTTGTACATGTACACGCACACACTTTATTTTTCACTTTAATAAATTCTTATTCACCAACGAATAAATGGTAGGATTTATAAGAGCTCATCGCAGAAGTATATAACAACAACTTTACTGGGTGAGCCGATTGCCGACTGGAGGTCTCGCAGTTGATAAAGTCTTCAGGTTCAAGTTGATTTCGACTGCAACCGCCAGTCTCATTGGCTAGCTCTTATCATCACCTACCACGTTTTTGCATTCAGTGACCCAAGAATCAAATTGATAAAAGACAAAAAATCTTCTTAGGGCTTGTGGTTAACTTTTTAAATTGATAAATCTATTTTATGGATGCTCATTAATTTAATTTGCTTTGCGATATAGTTTTTTTTTTCACTTCATAGTTTGTTTTTATTACTAATGTTTAACTATTTTCCGTTATTGTGGAACCTATAAGGAATTTTGAAGAAGATGATTGATAAACCTATAAGGAATTTTGATGAATTAGTTCATGTGTTTCCACTCTTAAGTAGTAGCAGCACCCTTAGAAACATTAGTTGTTTTAATTATTTCATAGGATAATGGTTGGGGAAGATTTCAAGGATTTGGCTCATACTATGTTGAGTAAGAATTGATCTCTAAAAAATAAAAATCATAGGAGTATAATTCAAAACAACATGCTAGGTAAAATCTATTGCATTAGTTGAACTAGAAATTGAATTTTGAATATTTTTTATTTTTCAATAGTGACTTTGTGGTACAACTAATGGTATTTGAACTTTTTTTCTCAGTTTGCTTGTTGAAAGGAAGAAGTAGAAATATTAAAATTTTCATTTTTGCTTATTCAGTGTCAAATAGCTAGTGTTTGAGACTTAAAATTTAGCTTGGAACAGAAACATATAACTTGATGATGTTAGTTATCTTCTTTTAATTTGTTTATTATAACTACCCAAAAGAGAGTTTGTGAAAATATACTCAAATTTAATTTATTCAAGTTGGCTGAAGTTTGGAAGGACCCACTAGTGTTACTAATTATTGCAATTGGTCATGATATATTTTTTATATTCT
Source organism: Bretschneidera sinensis (assembly GCA_023935145.1). Taxonomy (NCBI): domain Eukaryota; kingdom Viridiplantae; phylum Streptophyta; class Magnoliopsida; order Brassicales; family Akaniaceae; genus Bretschneidera; species Bretschneidera sinensis. The sequence continues at coordinate 49,936,172 of CM043701.1, forward strand.
TGGCACCTAATGTATTTTCATAGCTCTAGTTGTGTGAGACATTTTTCACTCGGTTGTTTATTTATAACCAGCAAATTTTTGGAAAATATATTTGTTTGGACATGGAATGATGGAACACTTTTTCTACCGTTTAATAGAATTATCTTGGTTATGTAGATATGGCTCTTTGCTCTAGTTGTTTTACCATCACATATAGTAATGCACCGTTTTGTGTAACATGCACTGTTCTTTTGTCAATAGGATTATCCCCACGCATGCGTCGGATGTGTTAGTAATTTTCTATGGGTTGAATGCATTTCAAAAAATACTCTATGATTGGTTGCACTTTAAAAAATTATCTTGAGATTTTTTGTGTAAAAAATGTTGTGAGTGACTCAATTTTAAAAAAATATCTTGAGGTTTTATTTTTGTTGTGAGAAATACTCTGTAGCAAGTTTTTATTAGCAAAAAATACTTTGTAGTATGCTTCTTTTAGTTAACCACAATGTATTTTTTATTACAAAATTTTTTTTGAGATATCTTTTAAAAATATAATCAATCTCAAAATAAATTTTGTAATTAAATATATTTTTAATATCATTTGTTGCTTGATGAATTTGGTAAAATTAAGTAGTAAAAATCTGGTATCATAGCTCAACAAAAATTAAAAAGAAGAAAAATGTGACCAATTTCTTGTTATACAGATCTGATTTTGCGAATGTGTTGTATTTTGTATAATGAATTTGTTGAATGGTAAATTTGATGTTTAGACGAACAAACAAAGAGCGGCAGGATAGAGGGAGTTTGACTTGTTTGAACTTTTCAGTTGAATTTTGTTATTTTCATTGAAACTTTTTTCTTGACAGATTTTGTGGTATCATTTTGGAAAGCATATGCTTTTTCGTCAAAAAATAATTGCAATCAAATAATAGAAAAAGTGTGAGTCAGCATTTACGTGGCAAAAGCACCCTATTTTTGAAAATAAAATAAAACTATCTTATTTTAAATAATAATATTCTTAGCTATCCCTATTTAAGAAAAAAACTGATTCTTTGCTTTTGGTTTGCTTTAATTGGGCATTGATTTCGGTATTGACAATATGTTCAATGAAGTGGCCGTTGGGTTTTGATTATTACTTCGAAATACAGAATTATATGCTATCTCAAATGTTTAAATGGGTTTAAAGCAGCGGAATCTTCTTTCTCATTGAAATCCAGTGTTTATCATGTGATTAAATTTTAACTTAGATCTATACACACTGATTAATTGGATCTCATTTTATGTGAAAGATATGGTTAGATAAATAATGAGTTGTGTTGACTTGGAATCTTTATTTTTCTCTTCGCGATAAGTTATTTATGAATTATGTTGAACTTCATCGATGTTGGATTCTGATTCGATCATGTAAGATTTAGTGTTTATTGGATTAATATATGAAATTAGCTTTCGTGAAGCAATTTTTTTTAATATTTATTAGTTAAAATTCCTATCTTGTTTTTGATTTCCTTTAAAATGCGAACAATTGACAATGTTCAATAGTAAATCAAATTTGGTTTGGTGAATTTGCTTACTTTACAGTATGCTTATACATATAAGCAAGTGTGGTATTTAAGCCATGCCCTAGACTCCTGTCTTGGAGATTTATCCTCTGTAGTTGGTAGTTGCTTATTATTAACAAATATTATCTTTACTTTTAAAAATTTGCTTTGAAATTATGTTGCTTAAAATTTCAAATAGCCTAGTTCCTTCATTGGTAAGTTAAAAGTCTATAAGAGTTATGTGGGCTAGTTTTGAACCAATTGGAACATCATTTGCTAGATGAACTTAAAACAGCACAAGTTCATAAAAACTTCATGTAAATGGGTAGTTTCTTTTGTTATTTTCTTGTTGGCATGAATTACTAACTTTAACACTTCGTTTTTTTCTTTATGGTACAGAAGTGATGTTGACAGGTGTTACATAGGAGGGTGAACATATTTTTTGTTTTTGTCGGTGGGACATGAAATTTTGATAATCGTCCTCCGCAACGTCATTGCAAACCTACTTTGCGCAACGAAAGAATCTCGTTGTAAAATATATTTTAAGTCATTACAAAATCACTTATTGCAACATCATCTATTGCCAATTCAGATTGATTTTTTGTACTGTCAAGTATTGGCAACAAGAACATATTCGCGATGGTCAATTATTGTTGTGGAAAAATATATTTCACAATGACTCGATTTTCCTTGCGAGATACTTTACAAAACAAGTCCCAAAGCAACGACTTTCCAACAACATTTTGTCGTTGCTAAAACACTTTTGCAATGACAATTTAATCTTTTGCAACAAATTTTTTCGTTGCTAAAAGTTAGTTTTCTTGTAGTGTTGGTGATAAAAGAGAGAATTTATTCTCCAACAATTCTATGACCGATTAGTAGAGAAGCATTCTTGTACCATTAATCTCTATAGCAAAAACATACAAGAAAATGGAGAGTGCATTCAGATATGGCCACTCAAAATCATCTTCAGCTCACTCAATCGACGTCTCTGTTTCATTACTTAGTCAATTGAATAACCTCGTTGAGACGCGAACATTCAAGTGATCATTGTTTTGATGTTTACATGGTAAAGACCACTTTAGTGCACCGTTTGAATCTGTTTGACAAGTGAATTGTGAAACATACACCATGTAATATAGAAATTCAATTGCTATGGAAAATAGAATGGATCAATCGAAATTTGGCAATAAAAGATGGAACTTATTCTTGTTCTTTCACATTCACCCTAATGAAAACCCAATATGAAAACCCTGGTCAACCAAAAATCTTGATTGCGCCATCAAAAAAATTATTAGTAAAAAATTTGTTTATAATTTTTTTTTAAATGCAAAAAATGAGGAATGATATATCAATACAAAAACCAACAAATTTTTGTGTGTATATATATACACCAATTTTTAAAAAATATATAAAAAAATCAATTATGGGTATACTTGACTTACAATTATATTAGTCTTGAATTTCTAATCAAATAAATATTTTTAAATACATCAATTTCATGATCACATACATAACTTTAAAAAAATTACAAAATTAAATATCTTATGTATTTTCTAAAACCTCCCATTACAATAAAAATTGATAGGTGTCATAGAGTACTTGGAGTAGTCTCGATTCAGTAATGCTTTTTTTTAATAATATTTTTCCCATGCAAGAATTTAACCCAAAATACCAAAAAAAAAATACTTGTAATTAAACAGAGTTGTGATTGGTTTTCAAGTGTTTTTGTCCAATCTTTTTATTCATTTCGACCGTCATGATGTCCGAGTAGTAATTATGAGAAGCTTGAACAGTAACAAATAGGGAACGAAAACAACACAAACTTTAATTTCTTTGTGCAATGTGACGTTTTTTCATTGTCCCATCCCATGTTAGACAAAATGGTTAGACAAAAATATTACTAACTACAAGTCATTACTCAACCCAATATTTATATATTTGTTAGGATGTATTTGAGTATCTTGCCTTGTCATATAAAATTCGTGGAGATTGTTAGGATTTTACTTCTAAAATCCACCTACTCAAATTTTGAGTAAAAAACAAAATCAAAAAAATTAAATAAGCAAATAGAAAGAACAACAAAAATTAATGTGGTTCGACAACCTTTCTACCTATGTCCACCAACAAATCCAATACTTTATTAATTTTCAATTATAACTTTAAGAAGAGTAAAGTTACTAAACTCTCACTACCTCACAACTCAAAAGCCTCAATACAATCAAAGCTCCCAACCTAGCTTTAGTTATAAATGCTCTCTCTACTTGACAATCCAAAACCCCAATACACTCAAAGCTATTATCATAATTCTAGGAGTAAATCTCTCTTATTTACAACGTATATTGGAATTATGAGCGTGTCTCAAACCTTCTCTATGACCCCTTTTATATAGAGGAGATTTTCCTAATACAAATCAAAACAACAACATAGGAGACTACTACTACTATTCCTACTAGAATAAACAACCATCCAATAGGAAACTACTACTACTACTAGAATAAGTAATTACGAAATAGGAAACCACTTGTTCCAAACCAATTAGAAGTCTTCTTTGTGGGGATTTGAGCCAAAATCCTAACAAGCTCCATCTTGGCTCAAATTCTCCACCTCATAATCAAATTTGTCCTTCTTCTTTGGTTGGTGCAATCATTTCTTTTGGTTTTCTCATCTCATCCATTTACTTTTTGAAGCAATCATCATCTCATTTAACATGTACAATCCCTCTTCGTTCATGGTATCTCTCATCATTACCTTTGAACTATCAAGAACTTACACATCATCATCCTTATTAGCCTTTCCATTATCGCTCTCTATTATTATACTCAACTCCTCCAAGTCTTCCATCATAGCCTTACTTTGCAATTGTGTGTGTTCCTCTTCTTCATTGTAGATGCACTCAAAATCTAGAGACTTTGATCTTGATATTTCCTCTACCTTCCTTGAAGTGCTCCACTCCCTCACTTTGTTTGGCTCATCTCTTGATATAGTCATGAAAAATGCTTCAACATCAAACATACTTAGCCTCTTCAACTTATCTCTCTTGAGGTGCAGCGAGAACCTCCTCATCTATCCAAACTTACTTACCCACCATTAACATCATGACTATGCCATCTTTTTCATGTGGCAAGTACTCATCCTTTGCCAACATATTACTAAAAAAATTAGTAATAACAAAATTGTATAGACAAATATTCATACATTCTTGAATGATTCGAGACCTGTCAATCACACGAATTATAAACAGAAAGAAAATAAGACAAGATTTACCCAGATTCAACCCAGAATAGGATTATGTCCTGCCAGAAGTTTCTTATTATCAACCTCATAAATCTCTCGTTACAATGTATGCTCAATACATAAAGAATATTTATAAACAACTAAAGATGTTCTAATTAGGGTCTAACACTTCTTCCATCATCTATTGTGATTTGGACTTTTCAATCATCTTGTAGAGCCCTTGTCATGTCAACACATCTTTGATAGAATTTGCCAACGAGAGAAACCATTCTCCTTATCAAATAGTTCAATATTAATTTTGCTTGTATTTAGTGTTTTTGTCATCGTTGCCACAACTTTGATACCACTTATTGAGATTTTATATCTAAAATCCACCTGCTCAAATATTAGGCAAAAAACAACACCACAACAATTAAATAGGCCAATAAAATATAGAGGAAGAACATCAAGAATTAATGTAGTTCGACAACTTCTTTGCTTCCACCAACAAATCCATTGCTTTATTAATCTTCAGTTACAACTTTAGGAAGAGTAGAGTTACTAAACACTCACTACCTCACAACCCAAAATCCCCAATACAAACAAAGCTCCCAACCTAAATTTTATTATAAGTGCTCTCTTTACTTGACAACCTAAAACTCAAATACAACAAAAACTCTCATCTTAACTCTAATAGTAAATCTCTATGATTTATAATGTATATTGGAATTATGAGTGTATCTTAAGCCTTCTCTACAACCCCCTTTATATAGAAGATATTTTCCTAATACTAATAGGAAAAGAACAATAATATCGGAGACTACTACTCCTACTCTTACTAGAACAAGCAACCATCCAATAGGAAACTACTATTTCTACTAGAATTATCAACTATAAAATAGGAAACCACTTATTCTAACCAATTAAAAGTCTTCTTTATGGGGATTTGATACAAAATACCAACAGATATAAAAGAAAAACTATTGAAAAAAGCTAGAAGTGCTGAAATGAGTGAGACTCCTCTGCTGTAAACATTATGAAGTAAATAATAAATGTACGAACATTATTTCAAATATATATATATATATATATATATATATATATCAATTGTCATTTACAAATAATGAATGCATTATATATTATTTTCATCCTTTTTGGAAATTATCAATGGTCATTATTGACAAATTATTCTCTAATCTTGTCATCAAAACAAAAGGTCAATTTTTTTCGATCATGATGAATAATTTGTTCACATGTGAATAGAGAAGGTGAGAACGAGAGAGAGACAAAAAGGAGGACAAGAAAAGTGGGATAATAATTTTCTCATATACAAGTGTTTAAAACACATTTAAAAAGAAAAAGGTTAAGAAAAACATAATAGAGCGGTTATCAGCTTTAAAATTGATAGGAAAGTGTCATTGTACCTCTATAAACGAAATACATCCTTTGTTGTAAGTGGAAGTTTTATTCTCTTTATCCCACTCTTTTGCTACTTTCTTTATTGATTTGAGTTAAATTATCATACACACCATGACCCCAAGTATAAGATTCAAATTTCTTTAACAGTGCATTTTGTAGTACGAAATTGAGGCTTGAAATTGAAATTGAGGTGGAATCATATTTGTTTTCAACATAAAAATTGTTGAAAAATGAACTTATTCATATTCATACAACCAAACATAGTGTAAATGTTCTCATACTTGACTGACCAATATGATATTTTCATATTCATTAGAAGAAAATGAATATATGTTGAAAATCAAGAGAATCGAGAGCCTAAGGAAGTCATTCGTATTCTTCTTATCTACTTCAATCATAGTTAGTCAACTTATTCAAAAGCTCTTATCCAATTCCACATTTCCCTTCATCTCAAATACTTTGTCACTAATTCAGAACTTTTCTTCACTTTTTCATAGTTTACTTTTTCCTTCTCTCTCCTCAAAGCTAAAGATGTCATTATTAATGCACATCTCAATTTATTTGTCACAAAACCTTAGGGTGTATTTAGGTTGGGAAAATATTTATTTTTTCATTTTCCATCCTTTTTAGTATCATGTTGAAAAAAAAAAAGTTGTTTCCAAATTACTTTATGAACGTGCAAATTGTTGAAGAAAATGTTAAAAAAAAAAAAAAAAAATCCACATTTAAACATACAATGTATCATTTTGAACATTATATATTTCAGTAATTTTTTATAATAATCATATCTTTCAATTAAAGCTTGCATCAAGGGGCGACAAATGGTCTTACACGGAATAGAGAAGAAGGGAATTATCAAGGTCAAGAGTAATTCACTTAGCGAAAGATCACATAAATACGTGCTTGATAGACATGGATGAGCACTAATATGACTAAAAAACTTAAGCTCATGAGTCTTGTGCCCAAATCATGTATATAACCCATTCGTATTTTTTATTTCTTTTTGATGTGAGATAACTCACATGTGGATATCCTAATAGTAATAAACATTGAATTTTAACTAGATGCAGAATTATAAAAATAATGATGAACAAAACACTATTTTTCCAAATAAACTTGTCATGACTGTTAAGGTAAGGTCAATAATACTTCACACATAAAAGATCACATGAACACGAGCTTAATATGCATGGATTGACACCAATATGACTCAAAAATTTAAGCTCATGGGTTTTAGATCTCTTGGCAGTCTGTTACTGATAAAATTTTGAAGAAGCTGTCTACCTAGGAAAGTAGATTTCTTTCAATGGGTGGTAGAGTTTGTCTGATCAAAGCCTCTTTGAGTAGCATCCCCTCATACTATATGTTAATATACATGATTTAAGTTGTGGCTAACTGTTAACGTTTGTGTTTAGGATTTAGGCAGTAATTAGGGTTTCGAGAAATAAAGGAAATAAAGAGATAGTAAGCAGTAAACTGGTTACTAACCCTAAGGTTAGTAGTCATATATATAGAGAACTTAATATTATGAAATTACATTAATACCCTTAAACCCTAATGCTCTCAACACTCTAACACTCATTCTCAAGTTGGAGCATACTCCAACTTGTTACAACGATACCCATCCAATATGTTACAAATAAATTCAAACCCAAATAACAGCGAAACTCAAAATAATTCGGGGCAACTAGGCCAAGACAATTGTTAGGTCACCATGTTGGTACCACCTAACGATAATAGATCAACACGATCCATGAACAAGGTCCGGGGACATCGGAAAAACAAGACCCTCCACTTAGGGGTCAACAAGATAACAAAACAGACTGGAACGAGTTGCTTCATATGGGCTGAATCCACAAAACGGGTTTGATTGTGTCGAGGGGCAAATCTGACTTAGATCCGGGTCAGGTCAATACATAAACAAAAACCAAAAACTTTCTTTTCTTCATGCAGCATCACCACACATAACAGGGAACTCATGACCGGCAACAGGATGTCACAATCTCACCGGAAAGAAAGAAAACTGAACCTGTCGGAGACGAAACAAAAGTTGCTGGAGAAGAGGGAAAAAAAAGAAATAAAGAGAACGAAAGAAAATAAAGAGATAGTAAGCAGTAAACTGGTTACTAACCCTAAGGTTAGTAGTCATATACATAGAGAACTTAATATTATGAAATTATATCAATACCCTTAAACCCTAATACTCTCAACACTCTAACAAAATTGAAGTTATGGCTAACAAAATTGAACAACTACAGAAAGCTTTCGTTTTGAGGGGTTGCAGTGCTAGGAATAAAATTCATTTTGTAGAATATGTGAGATGTTGTTTACATAAAGGGGATGGGGATTAGGAATCCAAACTATTACAGTTATGAATAAGGATCTCCATGGTAAATGAGTGTGAAGAATTGCTAATGAAAGAGATAGCTTTTGGATGAAAGTCATAGTAGCAAAGTATGGTCTGAATAAATTGAGTTTAATTCCACATCTAATAAGGTGGAGTGGGTGTTTAGGAACTTGGAGGGATATTTTATCTTCTATTTTCGGTTTAAATTATTTTGTAAAAAAATTTTAGGGATGAGGTTTTTCAAGGGAAATGGTGAATTAATTAATTTTTGGGATAATGAGTGGATACAGGGGGTCAAGTTGAAGGAACAATATCCTAGAGTTTTTGCTCTTGCCTCTCATAAATCATGCAAGGTAAAAGACTTCAGTAGCTGGGAGCATGGGATTTGGAGGTAGAATATTAAACTTTGCAGACAACTTTTTGAGTGAGAAAGAGAGCAATGCAACAATTTCTTATCATTGTTACAACAAAAGGCGTTTTTAGAATCAGCAAGGATAAATTAATTTGGAAGTGAGATATCAAAGGGGTTTATTCAGTGAAATCTTTTTGTAGAAGTTTTTATGCTAATTCAAACAGGTTTGAAGCTATTTTGAGACACGTGTGTTCTAACTCTTCTCTTAATGTTGAAATTTTTGTTTGGTAACTTATTCAGGGTAAAATTGGGGTTAGAACTGAGTTATGCCGAAGACACTGTGTTCCTTTTTCAGAGGATAAATGTGAAATATGTTTTATTCCTGGGGAGTCTATGAATAATTTGTTTTTTACAATGATATAAGTCATCGAGGATTTAGTGTGAAATGCTATCTTAGTTGAGGTTATCTTGGGTGTCCCTAGGAAATAAGGAGTGGTTCTTTCATTGGGACTACTTTTCCCCAAGGAAAGAAGTATTGGGGTTCTGAAAATTGGTTTATTATGTCAGTGGGTGGTCCATTTGGTTAGCAAGGAATGATTTGATATTTAATCAAAAGCAATTTGAAATACATAACATTTTGGAGTTGATCAAGTTGTGTTTGACATACTGGATTAAGGTAAAGAATTTTTTGGATTCAGATTTCTATTTGTTGGGAGTAAAGCAGCTGAAAAATAAGCAGACACTGAAATTTTACGTGGTTAGGAGCTAAAACTCCTACATCCATGAGAAATGGTGAGAGATTCCACTATAACCAAAATTGGAGTACAAATCAGAAAGATAAAACTCCATAAACCCAAACCCCCAATACAGTCAAATCTAGGCTATCAATATTTAATTGAGAAAATATAATAATCTAAAAGAAAAGAAGTTTCAACCATTAAAAGGGATCTGCTTGGTGTATAACCATGTCTTCAACTTCCTCCACTACAAGATAAATGAAATCTACCGATGCTTTATTCCCGGTTCTTCATACATGTGCTGCCATATATCCTCCGCCAGTGCTTCATTTTTGGCACTTTCTTGAAGCATCGCAATGTTCAAAAAAATATATATCGGCACTTAGAAGAGCTGTAATATGCAAAACGCATTGCATATTGCGGCGCTTGTAAGTGCCGCAATATGCTTGAGACCCATTTCATATTACGGCGCTTAGAAGCGCTGCAATATGCAGAAACTTATTTCTTATTTCGGCCCTGGGAAGCGCCGTAATATGGAGAAACCTATTTCATATTACGACACTTCCAAGTGCCAAAATAAGACATTGATATGTCACATAGTGGCGCTTATAAGCGCCACTAAGTGAAAGTGTCATGTAGTGGCGCTTCTAAACGCCACTATATGGCTATGTCATATATTGGCATTTCAAAGCGCCGAAATAAGAGTTAAAATAACCAGCATCTCGCACGGTTTAGTAAATTCTCAGAGGACCTCTTACATGCGACCAGGTTTTCTCGAGCGAGTCCTTCTTCCTGCTCGAGCATCTCTTCTTCCTAATCAACCAAGTTTGCTTCTTCGTCTCTCTCTCATCAAAATTTTTGCTCATTTAAAACCCATTTCATAACCTAACTTTTTCGTTTGAAACCCATTTATTTTGGAAGGAGTCAAGATTGATATTAAAATGGTCTGTATCTCTTTAATTGTGATGTTGCAAATTTCTCTGCTTCATTGAAGCTAATAGAAATTCTAGCAGTATATAGGATTGGCATAGAAGCTTGTTATTTAGAAAGCTTATGTTTTTTATTGATGGAAATTATCATAGGACTATTGGAACTGGAAGTATGTCCCATTAAGTGTGGGATTCACATTTATATGAAGCTTCGAGGTTTTTCTTTATAGACTTTCAGGATGTTGATGGAGTACGACAACGCATAATTCAGAAGATACAGTTTTGATGGTTGTTATGCTAGTAAATTGATGGTTCGATTACTACAAAACTCTTTGTTGAGTATCGAGTTATGTTTGAGGATCTATACATAGTATTTCAAAGTCATAGGTAGCTTATTCTAGAGAGTTTGGCCTTGGCCTCGGTAGATTGAAAGAAAAGTATTTGTGTGATTGAACCCAACTAGTTCAAGAGCCAGGGTTAGTGGACTTGAATCGACTAGATACTTCTTTCTAGATTTTTGCGATTTTTAATTTGGCATGTCTCTGATCTTTTTTAATTTTTTGATAAGTATGTCTTTGATCTTTTTATTAATGTTACAGAAATAAGACTAACAAAGATCGTAAAGATAATACTAATTTATTTAATGCTTTTATGAAATTTATTGTATATAAAGTGTCTACTATACAATATATGAACTGTTTCTTTGCCGGCTATAATATGTAAAGTACTTGGTAGAGTATGTTGTATTGAAAGCAACTAGTGAATCTATCAATGACATGATTTCAGACCGCACTTATAGTTAACAACATGATTTGGGACCATACATGAATTATAGAATCCTTCTTATTGGTATGTGTAATGTAACACTGCATAATACATTAATCTTGATCATGGAGTGGATAACTATACCACGAGATCAGATATTAAATTTAGGTTGACTATAATTTCTCTACTTTTGGAAACAAGAGGAAAGACTGGTATTAAAACATTATAGCTTAAAATTTCTCTATAGTTGCGATGTTGCAAATTTCTATGCTTGACTATAGCTTATAAAAACACTAGCAGTGTTTAGGGTTGGCTTTAATGTTTGTTATGGAGAAAGTTTAAGATTATAATTATTAGAAATTATATTTTTCTTCTTTGATAAATCTGACTGTTTGAACTTATCGTGGGACTTTATTTGAAGTATGTGGCTTCTATGTAGAATATCACAATGTAAATGGGTTAACTGGTGCATATTGAGGTTTCCTACATTTCTTTAATCATATTGTGCTCAAAGTTTTTTTTTTTTTTTGAGGTGGCTTGTCTATGTTGGTGGTGAATGCCTTTGGTTTGCTTATTAGATAGTGGTTTTAGGGTTTATAGTGAGGGGTTCTTAGAAACAAATAGTTTGGGTATGTTTGGAGTTGTTTTCGTTCAAAATACATGTTTTTTGAAAGTTAGAAACTGTTTTCTGTTGCTGTTTACAGAAAACATGTTGAGATAATGTGTTTGGATTCACACCTCATGTTAATAAAAAGGCTATGCTCATAGGAGTACGTGTTCTCTACTTTACGATGATCTAAAACAGTCCTAGGAACATCTCTCAAAAACAAAAAACAAAAAAAAATTGTTTGAAAATTTTTCTTTTTTATTTTAGTATGTTTCTTTGGGGAAGTTTTGGGAATGCTTTCAAATATCACTTAGTGAATTGTGGCCCCTATGAAGGGGCTGCTGCATAGCAGCACCTGTTGTTATCAATTTCAGTTCATCCACTTCGCAATCAAACCTAAGTTTGTGATTATGCCTTCTTTTGCCTAAAATTGTTCAATTCTTACTTTCTTAATATTGTTTTAGGAAAGCTTATTGTTTCATCTTAAAATGGATAAAGTTGGATAGATAAACCGAGGTCGAGTAAAACTTATATGGATGGTGTTGCAAACTTCATTATATTTGCGTGTCAGAAAGCTTGTGGTGGTGGTAGTATTGTTTGTCCATGTAGGAGATGTAGTAATTGTTCTTCATTCAAACCAGAAGTTGTTCAAGAGCATCTATTGTATAATGGGTTTAGTCTAATTACACTGCATAATACATTAACTTCTTTTGCCTAAAATTGTTCAATTCTGACTTTCTTAATATTGTTTTAGGAAAGCTTATTATTTCATCTTAAAATGGATAAAGTTGGATAGATAAACTGAGGTCGGGTAAAACTTATATGGATGGTGTTGCAAACTTCATTATATTTGCGTGTCAGAAAGCTTGTGGTGGTGGTAGTATTGTTTGTCCATGTAGGAGATGTAGTAATTGTTCTTCATTCAAACCAGAAGTTGTTCAAGAGCATTTATTGTATAATGGGTTTAGTCTAATTACACCGAGTGGGTTTTTCATGGGGAGAAAATCTCTCGTATAAACCATGCTCCCTTTAGTTTAGAAACCACTAGTGTTCTAATTGGCTTCATGGGATGAGATGACGTATTGGGCTTGCTCCGAGGTGCCTTCGAGGTTATTTGTGAAACCAAAACAATGAACCATTAAGTGTAAGAATTGTAGTGGGATCTTCAAATGAGCATGGTGAAGAGCAACAGGCCCATGGTGAGTTTGAGTTCAATAATTGTGGTGAGTCTTTACACGTCGAACATCAAGTTCATTCTGTTATTGATGAGATGACTCAGTATCGTATTTTGATGAAAGATTATGATCATGAAATTTATCTGGGTTATTAGCCATAGGAGGTTTGGTGGTCGAGGTTGAGAAGCTAGGAATCGGGAAGATAATAACTTAGGTAGTATTAAGATGAAGATTCCATCGTTTCAAGGCAAAAACGATCATGAAGCTTACCTTGAGTGGAAGAAGAAGATAGAATTAGTATTTGATTGTCATAATTATTCCGAGCTTAAAAAGGTTAAACTTGTGGCCATTGAATTTTTTGACTATGCGATTGTTTGGTAGGATGAACTAGTGTTAAACAGGAGGAGAAATAGAGAGCGTCCAATAGAGACTTGGGAGGAGATGAAAACCGTGATGAAGAATCGATTGTTCCAAGCCATTACTACCGTGAGTTGCACCAAAAATTGCAAAGTTTTACACAAGTTAGTCAGGGTGTGGATGATTATTATAAAGAGATGGAAGTAGCTATTATCCGAGCAAATGTAGAGGAGGACCGAGAGGCTACTATGGCTAGGTTCTTGGCTGGTTTGAACCGGGAAATTGCTAATTCGGTGGAGTTGCATCATTATGTGGAGTTGGAAGATATGGTGCACATGGCTATCAAAATTGAGAACCAACTCAAGAGGAGGGGCAACAATACATAGCAAAACCCTAACTCAGGTTCATCTTGGAGGCCGAATTTTGTGAAGAAAGAGGAAAAGCAAGCCACGGCCAAGCCCAAAACCAAGCAAAAGCAAGAAAGTACCAGCCATGAAAATCAAGGTAAAAATGACTCTTCCACCACTAGAAATTGTGATATTAAGTGTTTTAAATGCCAGCCAATGTCCGAACAAAAGAATTATGGTATTGCGAGATAATAGTGAAATTGAAATCGACGGCGAAGAAGATATCAAATCTATGCCACCATTGGAGGATGCGAGTAATGAGGAATACGCTACCCAAGTAGAATTGTTGGTTGTAAGGAAAGCTCACAGTGTGCAAATCAAAGAAGATGACGAAGTTCAGCGAGAAAACATCTTTCATACTAGATGCCACATGCAAAACAAGGTATGTAGTGTGATTATTGATGGAGGTAGTTGTAGTAACGTTGCTAGCACTACAATGGTTGAGAAATTAGGGCTACCAACAATTAAACATCCTCGATCTTACAAGTTGCAATGGCTCAATAATAGTGGTGAAGTGAGAGTGAACAAACAGGTGTTATTTTCCTTCCGGATTGGAAAATGTGAAGATGAAGTTTTGTGTGATGTTGTTCCAATGCAAGCTCGACACTTGTTACTAGGCCGACCATGGCAATTCGATCGGTGTGTTAAGCATGATGGCTTCACCAACAAATATTCCTTTGTAAGCAATCAAAGAACAGTCACTCTAGTTCCTTTGACACCAAAGCAGGTTTATAAAGATCAAGTGAGGTTACAAAAAGAGAGTGAGAAAAAGAGAACAAGTGAAAATCAGAAAGAGAAAATGAGAGAGACCGAAAAAAATCGAGAGAGAAAATAAGAGAGCTGATTCGGCCATTGAGAGAAACAAATTTCTATGCAAGAGTGAGTGAAATAAAAAGAGTGCCACTTTTGTACAAAGAGGCATTAAACACTAACTAATTTGACTCATCTTTGCCTAGTTCTATTGTTTCTCTTTTGCAAGAGTTTGATGATATCTTTCCCGAGGAGATTCCACACGCCTTACTTCCTATTCGAGGAATTGAACATCAAATTGATTTCGTGCCCAGTGCTACAATTCCAAACCGACCAGCCTATCGAAGTAATCCCGATGAGACAAAAGAACTACAAAGGCAAGTTAGTGAATTGATGGAAACGAGGTACGTAAGAGAAAGCATGAGTTCGTGCGCTGTTCCAGTGATTTTGGTTCGTAAAAAGGATGGGACATGGAGAATGTGCGTTGATTGCCGAGCAGTCAACAATATAACGGTAAAGTATCGACATCCTATTCCTCGCTTAGATGATATGCTAGATAAACTGCATGGTGCTTGTGTATTTTTTAAGATTGATTTAAAAAGTGGATATCATTAAATAAGAATGAAAGAGGATGATGAATGGAAAACTACTTTTAAAAAGAAATATGGTTTATATGAGTGGTTAATTATGCCATTTGGATTAACAAATGCACCGAGTACCTTCATGAGATTAATGAACCATGTTTTATGAGCTTTTATAAGCAGATTCATTATTGTTTATTTTGATGATATTCTCATTTATAGCACAAACTTAGATGATCAAGTTGTGCATTTAACATCAGCTTTGGAAGTACTTAGAAAAGAGAAGTTGTTTGCTAACTTGAAGAAGTGCACCTTTTGCACCGATAAGCTTGTGTTTCTTGGTTTTGTTGTGAGTGCACAAGGAATACAGGTTGACGAAGAGAAGATCCATGCGATTAAAGAATGGTCAAGTCCCACAAGTGTAGGCCAAGTTTGTAGTTTTCATGGACTTGCTAGTTTTACAAGAGGTTCGTGAAAGACTTTAGCAATATTGCCGCACCGCTTACCGAAGTCATCAAGAAGAATGTTGGATTCAAATAGGGAGACGAGCAAGAGAAGGGGTTCCAATTGATCAAATAAAAATTAACTCATGCTCCTTTACTTGCTTTGCTTGATTTTACTAAAACATTTAAAATTGAATATGATGCTTCAGGTTTGGGTATCGGCGCAGTTCTTATGCAAGGAGAAAGACCAATCGCATATTTCAGTGAGAAATTAAGTGGGACAGCTTTAAACTACCCTACTTATGATAAAGAATTTTATGCATTGGTTCGAGCATTGGAAACATGGCAACACTATCTTTGGCCTAAGGAGTTCGTGATTCACACCGATCATGAGTCCTTGAAGTATTTAAAAGGTCAACACAAGTTGAGTAGGAGACATACACGATGGGTAGAATTCATCGAGACATTTCCATATGTCATTTGATACAAGCAAGGTAAGGAAAACATCTTGCAGATGCACTTTCTCGAAGGTACATATTAATTTCTACTTTTGATGCAAAATTACTTGGTTTTAAGTACATTAAAGAATTATATCCTTCAGACAACGATTTTTGTGAGGAGTTTCGAGCTTGTGAGAAAAACGCAGTGGGTAAGTTCTTTAGGCACAAGGGTTTCTTATTTTAAGAGAATAAGTTGTGTGTACCGAATTGCTCTTTGCGTGATTTGTTAGTAAGGGAATCCCATGAAAGAGGTTTAATGGGTCACTTTAGAGTTGCTAAGACCTTAGCCGTTTTACAAGAACACTTCTATTGGCCCCACATGAAAAGAGATATTGAGAGAATTTGTGCTAGATGTGTCACATGTAGGCAAGCAAAATCTCGAGTGCCACCCCATGGTTTATACACGCCACTGCCCATTCCTAGTGAGCCTTGGATAGGTATTTTGATGGACTTTGTGTTAGGTTTACCTAGGTCTAAACATGGTAGAGATTTAATTTTTGTGGTTGTGGATAGATTTTCTAAGATGACACATTTTATTCCATGTCACAAAACGGATGATGCTTCCAATGTTGCTGATTTGTTCTTTAGAGAAATTGTAAGATTACATGGTATGCCTAGAACAATAGTTTCGGATAGAGATGTTAAGTTCTTGAGTTACTTTTGAAAGACATTGTGGTGTAAGTTAGGGACTAAGCTATTATTTTCTACTACTTATCACCCACAAACTGATGGTCAAACTGAAGTAGTGAATAGGACTTTGTCTACTTTGTTGAGAGCTATTATTAAACAGAACATCAAAACTTGAGAAGAGTGTTTACCACATGTTGAGTTTGCTTATAATCGTATTGTTCATTCTGCTACTAAGTTTTCACCATTTGAAATTGTTTATGGTTTTAATCCTTTAACTCCATTAGATTTAATGCCATTACCTATGTCTGAACGTGATAACTTGGATGGAAAGAAAAAGGCTAAATTTGTTAAGCAGATACATGAGAAGGTAAGACTAAACGTTGAGAAGAAAACGGAACAATATGCAAAACAAGCTAACAAAGGTCGCCGACTGCTGATTTTTCAACCCGGAGATTAGGTTTGGTTACACATGAAGAAATAAAGATTTCCGGCACAAAAGCATTCAAAGTTACTTCCTAGAGGAAATGGGCCTTTTCAAATCCTTGAACGCATCAATGACAATGCATACAAATTGGATTTGCCAAGTGAGTACAATGTTAGTACCACTTTCAGTGTTTCTGATTTAAGCTCTATTGATGTGGGTGATGATTTGAGGACAAATCCTTTTTAAGAGGAGGGGAATGATGAGGACACGGCTAACAAATGGTATATGGATCCTATTCAAGTTCCAATTGGTCCAGTTACAAGGGCTTGAGCTAAAAGGTTCAAGAAAATTCTCAATGGGCTGATTCAACACATTTGGGCTAATAACCATCTTTGGAGGCCTAAGGATGATGCTATACGTGATCCACAAAGATCAGTTTCCATGATTCAAGCTTTGGAATATTCTAGCAACTCAAGATTGTGAATTAAAACTTTGTTTCCCAAAATTGGAGACTTACTTATTTTTAGGAAGTCTAGGAAAGGAAAATAGCTGGCTACAATTTTTATTATTATCTTTTCTTTGTTTCTTTATTAATTTAATTGCTGAATTGTAAGGCTTGCATGCCAAGTTAAGTACTTTCCTTATTTAGATTTTAGGTTACCAAAATTTGGGTTTGTTTCCTATTCCTTAATTTCCTTTTCCAAATTGAGGACGAATTTGTGATCCTCATGTATTTGAATAGCTATTGGCTTTTTGAGAAGAAAACAATTCAGATTTGATTCATACTTTGTGAGAGAAAATTCTCTTTGGTTCTTTTTAGAACTTCTGAACTTATCGGAGTTTCCGTGGCGTTCATCTTCGACTTATCAACCAATCCTTCCATAATTGATTGTAGCGTCTTCATTAGATTAAGGTTTTTGCTTCAATATAAGCAACGGGTAGCGGTCTCACATAAATCTAATTCTAGACGATCTTGTAAGTCTTCTTGATCCATCAATTTCTTAGTTCTTGGCATGGATCATATCAAAACATCTCAAGATGTGTCAACATAAAGGATTGTAAGCTGTCAAACTTAAAGAGTCATGACGATCACATATTGATTCAAGAAATCCTTCCTATTTCCTTGAGAGTATCTTTGCCTAGACATGTTGTAGCAGTTGTTTATGAGTTATCATTATTTTTCAAAGCTTTATGCTCTAAAGTCCTTGATCCCCAGGAGCTTGACATATTGGAGTCATGTGTTGCATTAACACTTTGCCATTTGGAGAAAATATTCCCCTTAGTTTCGTTACCATTATGGTTCATGTTATCATTCACTTAGCCTCAAAGGCCAGACTTGGAGGTGTTGTACACTACAGGTGGATGTATCTTGTTGAGAGATTATATGTTCAAATCTAATTTGTGAATACTTAATATGTATTTTAATGGCTAACAAATTTATCTTTTAATTTTTTGTCTTTGCAAGGTATTTAGTACGCTTGAAATCTTATGTACTTAATAGAATTCGACCCGAGGGGTCAATTGCTGAAGGGTACAATAGAGAAGAGTGTCTAACATATTTCTCACAATACTTCAAAGGCGTAGAGACAAAGTTCAACCGGCCCCAAAGGAACAATGATAATGTAAATTATCCGGATGAGTACATGTTTTCCTCTGGTGGATGGATTATGGGAAAGATTGTAAGTTTTGAGCTCGGTGATATGTCATTGGCTCAAGCACATCGTTATGTGTTGCTCTATAATGATAAACTTTCTCACTTTTATAGGTTAGTGTCAATAAAAGAACTTAGTCATGTGGTTAAATTTAGTAGTTATTATGTTGTGTTATCCCTGAGAAGGCTAACGGTTTGATAAAATCGATTTTTTGCAGCGAATTTTTGGCAGCTCAAAGACTAACCAACCGTTCCAATCGAGCAATACAAAGTCTCGAACAGAAGTGGTTGGTTGAGAAATTTCCCTCATGGCTTATGAGACAGGTTAGGCATAATATCAATTGTCTTTGAATGTTAGAAGTGTGTTCAATAAAACATTAACTGATGTTGTATCATATTAGTTGTTTGAATATGGTTAAGTGCCATGAATGGTGGATAACAATTATTCAGATGAAATAATTGCCTTTGCCCGAGGTTCGAATAATGTTGTTAGGAAATTTAAAGGATTCAACATCAATGGCTATAAATTCCACACAAAGGATTGTGAGAAGTTTAGACGATCTCAAAATTCGGGGGTTATGGTTGAAACGGAGGATCAAACATATTATGGTGTGCTCAAAGATATCATCGAGTTGGATTACTATGGGGAGTTTAAGATTGTGTGTTCCGTTGTGATTAGGTGGATATTAATTCACACAGGGGTTTGAAGAAAGATGCAAGTAGGTGCATTCTCGTGAACTTGTCTAGGTTCATACACATTGGTCAGTTATTGAAGGATGACTTGTTCGTTATTTCATCTCAAGCAAAACAAGTGTTTTATGTGCAAGACCCAACAAGAAAGGAATAGTATCATGTTGTGATCACAAAGCTAAGGGACCTATATGAAATGGGGGAAAAACGCAAGAAGATGATGATAACATTTACAATTAGTGCATGCCTTCTAATGTAGTGGTAGACGATCAATTAGATTGTATCTCAAATTTGGTTAGGATGGACATTGATGAAGATGCCAATATTTAATGTATTGATGTATTTTTTTTGATTCAATTGATTACCTATAGTGTTCTTCCCTTTGTTTCTTTCACTTCATATTTTAAACTAGTTTGGGATTTAAATAAAAATATATGTTTTCCCTTTTCATTTTTGATTTTTTATTGTTGAGTTAATATTTAATCTTGATAGAAGTCATATAGGTAATGATGGGAAATGATTGTTACTTGGGTATGGTAAAAGAATACAATTTCTATAATACAAAAATCCTACTTTCCTGGTTTTGTAATATTCATGGCATTGTTCTCTTCAGAACCCTGATCAGAAAGGTGTGGTATTGTTTCTGCCGTGCTGTTGTGTTTGTTGATGCATAATGATATATATGTTTAAATTTTATTTCTCTTTGTAATTTGTGGATATTTGGAAGCATTGGTTCTGTCGGAGGTGGTTGACAAAACACATTACAAGCCTCCGAAGGAAGAAGAAATCGCACTTGAGAGATACTAGAAAGAATACCAAAGACCTGAAATTGGTTCTAAGCTTGTTAAGATCTTTGAATCTCTACTTACAAGTATTTAGCTTTTTTCTATGGCTCATTTTTTAATAAAATGTTTTGACAAAAACAGATTTGATTGAAAAAACCTTTGAAAACAAAAAAAAAATTATGGTTCAAGGTATTCAGTCAACTGAGTGAAGGACATAAAGTTTCCTTCATTCATTCAGTGAACCATACAGTCAATTAAATAAAATGCTTGACACCAATTTAAATTTTAAATTGTCATTCAGTCAACTGAACAAACATCCAGTCTACTAATTATCCTCAAAATCCTTTCATAAACCCAAAAACATGTGATGGAAAACTACCCATTCTATTTCTATCATATACATCATGCCATCCCAAAAAATCAATCTAATTTCTAAGCCAACTATTATTATCAATCTTGCCTTCTAATGCATTCTATTCAGTTTTTTCATTATGTATGCTTTTTTCAACAATTATACATGCCACTAATCTTCAAGTTAAGAAATAATGTCCACGCATAAATTTTTGCAGCCTTAATCCTCCCACTTTTGTTTCCTACCAAATGAGAGAAAAGTTCTCTCCATTCACTTTTCTTTCCTCTTTCATTCCTCTCAATTTTTCCCCCTACAAATCATAGCCAGTGTGCCCTAATATATGTTTATAGGAAATTCAAGGTCAAAATTATCATGAATATTATCAGGCGTATGTATGTCCAATTATGTATTTATAAACGCATATACACACTTTAGGAGAACATCAATGCACATCTCCGCTTACTCTAAACATATTAGAATTCATTCAATTCCTTCAAAGGAAGAAAAGCTCATGAAAGAAGGGGCACTTACCACCAGGATGAGCCATTTTCTGCATTGTTCTTGGTGCAATCATGATAGGAATTGAGATCTTGAAGCCCAAAACCATAATGCTCATGTCAATCTTGGTTACATCAATAAGAATATGGGGTCGAAACCTGTTTTCAATGAAAAGAAATACCTTTTCAGAAGAAGAGAAAAACTATGAATCATAAATAGAATTTTAATCAAACAAAAAACAATTCCAAGTTGAACTGTAAATTGATAGAGGAGCTTACAGAATCCTAGAGAATGCATTTTGGTTCTCCTTAAGAGTCCATTGGTCCTCCACACCTGATGCGTAATAGTCATAAACCATCTTGGGCAGTTTCTCCTTTGTATTGGCCTCATCTCCATAACATTAGTTATCTCCATAATTTTTAATGAATTATATGTGCTATCCCAAAGTTTTCTGAATAAAATTACGAAATAATGGGTCACAATCCACAAGAAATTTATGTTGGCTACTTGTTATATTCAAAGAATCAAAACAGTAACACCTAATATCTCATCAAGAAACTGCAAAAAAATACCGGCAAATAGTGAAATTAAACTACACTCTTAAGATAAAAAAATAAAACTCCCAATACTCTCACAAATTGAAAATTGAAATCAAGTTGTCAATAACAGGCATTGTAAGAGAAAACAATTTCATCAGTTGGATCACCTCAAAAGCGGCAAGTTCTAAAAGTTATTGATTATTTCATTTTAATAAATAAGTTTCCCCACCAATTCCATGAACCCTGACCAATACTACAGTGCTCAATTCATTAAGGATGACACTCCTAAATACTATTCCAATTTAATGTCAACCTCAAGAATTGCTTACATACGTGAATGGAAGCAAAGGAAAGAAATTATATATCCACTTTTTCTTCTGGTGTTATCAAACTATCAACTACCAGTATAATTCTCATTTCGGTAATCAAAATCACATGGTCGAATGAAACAAAAATCCTAATTTTATCCATTCTCTCTCTATTTCCCCAAATTAGACAAAAACCCATCAAACCATACATGTCGAAAGGAAAATAATTCAACCATAAACAAAAACTAGTAAGCTCCCAAAAAACCCCATTGAACTGGTCCATATACATGCATATACACACAAATATTTATTTTTTATATACACTTATATGTACATATAATATGATAAACCCTAACCTATTAGATGGAGAAGTTACATAAATGATTCCTCTTTGTCGATCTAGAAGCTCAAAATGGCATTCGATGAGCCTTGTTTTAAACCAAACAATGGAAAAATATTAGTCAATTAAAAATAAGAAATTCCACCCATCGAAAAACAGTAGCGCCAGAAAAAGAAGCTATAAAATCAGGAAAAAAATTCAACTAAAGATAATAAAATACCCTAACCCTAGAATTTAATGGACTAGATCGTCGAGATCGAGAGAGAGAGAGAGAGAGAGAGAGAGAGCAAAAGTCGAAGATAAAAAGGAATAGAGAGAAGCGTTTAAAGTTTCTCTTTCTTCTTCTTCTCTTGATTTTAAAAAGGTGCCATTTACTACTGATTAAGGGGTGACGTGAGGAAATAGACCCAGAAAATATAGAGAAAATATAGAGAGAAATACTTTTTTGGTTACTGGTCGGTGTTGGTGGGGAGAGGCCCAAGTGGAGGCTGTGTGGAATGTGGAGGACTGGAGGCCGGAGGGTTCCTTACTTTCTTTGAGTCAAAAAACTCAAGATAGAAGGGAAGGGAATGTTGTACGCCGTAGTGAAGCTATGGAGGGCTGGTGCTAGTATCACAACCCGCGTGGGACCCGCGTGTTCTAGGATTTCGTAGTACACTTTTTGATAATAATGTACATCAGTGTACTGCACGTGCACTACAAGGTAGTACCTTGTACTTCCGTACTACACTTGTACTACACTTCTAGTACCGTAGGATTGTGACACTTGGCAAGAGGTTAGCCATGGATGTAAGGGAGCTCTCCCTATATAAAAAGGTCTCCCCCTCACTTGTAAATCATTCAATCATTCAAGCAATAGCAAGCTCTCTAGCTTTGTCTCATATTCTCTCGTGTTGGCTTATTTTCTTTGAGTAAGTCTAGCTTCGAGGGTGGTTCTCTTGAGTAGCTAAGAGGAAGGCTGACTTAGGCATTTCCAATGAGGTGTTTCCGAGCCTAAGGCCGCACGGTTAGCGACTTAAGCTTATAGCCCGTGACAAGTGGTATCAAAGCCCGATTCATTGAGACTTTTGAGAAGAGATAGCGACCGCTTCTGATGCTAACAACCTAGCTCATGACGGTCATGAGACCCGAGGCAGGGCGGCCAAGAAAGCTATTCAAGGGATGTGATGTCAAGCATGGGTGCTTGCTTAGCTAAGGTGGAGTTAGCCGTGGGAGAAATGTGGGACAAGTTCCAGGATACCGTTGGTAGCATCGAGGAGCTAAACTCCATGAGGGAGGATTTCTAAGGATCGATGCAAGGTTCTCTCAACGAGGCCGTAGACGTGCTCACGCAAAAGAACCACACCCTTGAGGCCGTGGTGGTGTCTATACGAGAAGAGATGGAAGAGCTCAAGCGGGAGCTCTCAGCTTGCAAAGTAGCCTTCAGAGGTGGTATGCTTGCTATGACACCCAATCATAGGGTGGATGTGCCTAAGCCAAAGGAGTTCAAGGGCATCCGAGCTGCAAAGGATGTGGACAAATTTATTTGGGGGATGGAGCAATATTTCCAAGTAATAAACATCATGGATGACGTAACTAAGGTAAACACAGCTTCTATGTATATTGCTTTATTGTGGTGGTGACGTAAATGTGTGGGTGCTGCCATTGTTACGTGGGAAGAATTTCAGAGGGAATTCCACCAACAATTATATCCGGAGTATCTGGAAGATGAGGCACGAGCCACACTGCGAAGGCTCACCCAACGTGGGGAAGTACAGGAGTATGTGCGAGAGTTTTCGAAACTCATGCTCCAAATTTCTGATCTTGGAGAGAGGGAGGCTCCTTCTCCTTCATGGATGGCCTCAAACCATGGGTCAAGCAAGAGTTGCAAAGAAGATGTGTCTAAGACCTCACCCGAGCCATGTCTGTGGAGGAATCTTTGGTGGAGTTCAAGAAACAAGAGAAATTTGACTCCTCCAAGAACAAGGGCAAAGGAGGGGGAGACAAAGACAAGTATCAAAAGATTGGTCCAAGGAAACCACCCATTCACAAGTGGAAGTCCACCAAGGAAGGGGACAAAAAGAAGGAGCCATTAACATGTTTCTTATGTGAGGGTCCTTATCGGGTGCGGGATTGCCCGAAACGAACCAAACTCTCTGCCATTGCTAGGGAAGAGGGGGAAACAGAGAGAAATACCCTCAAGTTTGGCTCTATCATGCTTAACTCGATCAAAGCTAAAAGGTTTAGCAAGTGAAAGGGGCTCATGTTTACAGACATCATGGTGGCTGGCACCAAGGTTAGTACCCTTGTAGACACTGGGGCTTCCAATCTCTGTGTCTGAGGAAATGTCCAAGAGATTAAGCCTTAAGGTGGAGAAAGGCAATTGGTGGATCAAGACAGTCAATTCCAAAGAAGTTCCGACAATGGGTATAGCACAAGGGATGGAGCTACAACTAGGAGATTGAAAAGACAAGGAAACTCTTGAGGTAATCTCACTTGATAATTATGACTTTGTAATTGGGTTAGATTTCCTTGATCGGATTAATGCCTTGTTAGTGCCATTTGCCAACTGTGTATGCATCCTTGATTCTCAATGCCAA
Organism: Bretschneidera sinensis; assembly: GCA_023935145.1. Taxonomy (NCBI): domain Eukaryota; kingdom Viridiplantae; phylum Streptophyta; class Magnoliopsida; order Brassicales; family Akaniaceae; genus Bretschneidera; species Bretschneidera sinensis. Next base: position 49,961,070 of record CM043701.1, read on the forward strand.
TACCTCGTGCCGGTAAGACGAGACTCTGGCCAAGCTAACCGGGTTTTATCGACAATCCAACTAGTCAAGGGGTGAGAAGGGATGAAGTCACATACTTGGCCACCTTGAAACTTGAAGAGGTCCTAAAGTCTAAGGAAGAGACTTCTCTTGAAGTACTTAACCTTTTAGAGTCCTTTGTTGATGTGATGCCACCGGAGTTACCCAAAAAACTCCCACCTAAGAGAGAGGTGGATCATAAGATTGAGTTGGTATCTACTGCCCAACCACCAGCCAATGTAGCCAAGCATTCCAAGAAGTGGGCTGATCGTAAGAGATGGGATGTACAGTACCAAGTGGAGGATTTTGTGCTTGTGAAGCTACATTTGGTACTTCGCACCAAAGGGATCCATAAGGCATTGGTACGTAGATATAAGGGGCCTTTCAGAGTTCTTAGGAAGGTAGGCAATGTGACCTACAAACTTGAGCTACCATCCAAGCTCAAGGTATACCCGGTCTTCCATGTGAGTATGTTGAGACCATTCCATGAAAACCAAAATGATCCGAATCGAGGTGAGTCACAGCGAGCCCCTATAGGAGTTAGGATCTCTTATAACCGAGACATTGAGAGTATACTGGCCGATCGAGTTTTGAGATGGAAGAACTACAAGCTGAGGCATGAGTACTTGAAACAATGGAAGGGACAACCCGATAGTGAGACTAGTGGGGAACCAACCAAGACCTTGTGGCAATTTCAGACGAAGGTCGATCAGTTTCATGCCAAGAGTGCGACAAGGATGTCACCAGATTGAGTGGGGGAGAATGTCACAACCCGAGTGGGACCCGCGTGTTTTAGGGCTTTTTAGTACACTTTTTTATTATAATGTACAGCATTGTACTGCACGTGCACTACAAAGTAGTACCTTGTACTTTCATACTATACTTGTACTAAACTTATAGTACCGTAGGATTGTGACACTTAGCAAGATGTTAGCCATGCATATAAGGGAGCTCTCCCTATATAAAGGAGTCTCCCCTTCACTTGTAAATCATTCAATCATTCAAGCAATAGCAAACTCTCTAGCGTTGTCTCATATTCTCTCTTGTGTTGGCTTATTTTCTTTGAGTGGGTCTAGCTTCAAGGGTGGTTCTTTTGAGTAGCTAAGAGGAAGGCTGACTTAGGTAGTCCAATGAGGTGTTTTCGAGCCTAAGGCTGCACGATTAGCGACTTAAACTTGCAGCCCATGACACTAGGAGGTGGAGTTGCTAGTTGTGCAGCTGCCAAAGGTCCAAATGGCATAAAGAGACGTAGAGAAAGAGTCAACAAATGATTTTAGGCCGTATGGTGAAACTGAGGGTTTAAATACACAGAGTTTGGGCAGGTGGGTTGGGCAAATTTTGCGCTAATCTTATTCGATTAAAAAATGAGAACCCACTTTGATTCCACATTTACCAATGTAATTATTTTATTAAATAAATATTTATATAAATTATTTTATTTTTTGGGTTTTCAAGTAGTATGATAAATAATTTGATGCTCCTATTTGTTACCCAAAAAAATAGTAACTGAAGCATTAAAAACGATATGGTATAACTGAATTGAAAGAAATACTCTTCAATCTTAGATTGGGATATATGGTATGACTAAAAAATAAAATCCAAATACACTCACTATTTAAATGCAAAAAAAAAAATAATATCCAAAAATAAAATAGAAATCTCACAAAATACAATTACATTAGCTTTGAAAAACAGGAAGGAAAAAAAACCAATCAACATTCAATTCTTATCTTGCATTAGGATTATAGAAAACCTAACGACCATTCTTTAGTTTATAAAAATTATTTAAGATTTTTTCAAATTATAAAATCAATTTTAAATTTCACAGATTTTAATTATAAATTAAGTTCATCAACTAACGAATGAATTTTATCACTGACGGACACGTGTCCATCGGTGATAGTCTGGATTGAAAAATCATTATACTGAACTGTTAATTCACCAAACTATCAAACCATAAACCCAAATTAACTGAAACCCTAAACTAAAACCCTAATTACCCTAAACTCAAAACTATAAACCTTAAAACCATAAACCCTAAAACCTTAAAACCCTAAACCCTAAACCTTAAAACCATAAACCCTAAACCTTAAATTGAAGTTGAGATCGATTACAATGTTTGGTTGGAATCCCATTACATTTTTGTTATAATGGAATAAATGAAATTGAAGTTGGGATTGATTACAATGTTTTGTTAATTTCATGGTATTTTCATGTATTTATATGTATTATTTATATATTATATATGTACTATAATAATATTATATTACTTAACTATATATATATATATATATATATGTTTTAATTGTATTATTTTCTAATATTTACTATTATAAAATATTTAATTACATTTTAATTTTATTAATTATTAATATAATTTAATGTATTTTATATACTATATATTATTTTTATTAATATTTTGTTACATTATTTAATTATATTAATTTGTTCTTCAGTTACACGAATTCTTTAATATTATTTTTTTATATTTAAAACTCATTTTTCAAATATTTAGTAATATAGTCATATTTATATTATATATTTATATAATATTATCACTAAGGGAATTGATTCCCTTGGTGATAATGAAAGAAATTTTACTCATTATCATTGATAGAAGATAATGATACATTTCACTCATTATCAACGAGGGAATTAAATCCCCTCGGTGATAATGATATATTATATATGTATATGTTACAATAATATTAAAACACTTAACTATGTTATATTCTATAAATAATTAATTATATCATTTTAAAATATTAAGTATTAAATAAATATATATTTAATTATATTCTTTTTTTATTAATCATATTTACTATATTATATAATATTTTGTTTAATATATAGTCACATAAATTATATATAGTCATATTTATATTATAATATAATATTCTGTTTCAGGGCATCCAGTCGACTGAATGCTAAAGGAGGTTTGGAGTTTTCTTGGTATGGCTGGATATTATAGGATATTTATTGAGATATTTTCCTTGATAGCAACACCATTAACTCGTTTGACCAGAAAAGGTGTTAAATTTGAGTGGATTGAGGAATGTGAGGATGGTTTCTAAAAATTAAAGAAAAAGTTGACAACGACTCAAATATTGACTCTTCTTATTAGTGGACAAAGATTTGTGGCTTTTAATGATGCATCTCATCGTGGTCTTGGATGTGTATTAATGCAAAATGGTAAAGTGATTGCTTATGCATCTAGGTAGTTAAAGAAGCATGAGGATAATTATCCTATTCATGATTTGGAGTTAGTTGTTGTTATGTTTGCCCTTAAAATTTGGAGACATCATTTATATGGGGAGACATGTGAAATCTTTACTGATTATAAGAGTCTGAAATATTTGTTTACTAAAAGAGATTGAAATTTGTAGTAGAGGAGATGGATAGAATTGATTAAGGATTACGATTATACCATTAATTACCATCCAAGAAAAGCCAATGGAGATGCTTTAAGTAGAAAATCAAGGAAGCTGAATGTATTGAGAAACGTGAAGGAAGAGTTGTATTCTGATTTGAGGTCTTTGAGAGTAGACTTGAGCCATAGGAGTGCAGTATTGTTAGCTACCATAAGAGTTAGGCCAGTTTTAGTGGATCGTATCTTAGAAACTCAAAATGGGGATCTGGAGATACAGAAAATCGGAAGAGAAGTGCATAATGGAGTCAAATAAGATTTTATAATTCAAGGTGATAATATGCTTCTTTTCGGGAGTCATTTATGCATACCCAATGATAGTGAATTAAAAATGAAAATCATGGATGAAGCTCATAGCACTGCCTACTCAATGCACCTAAGTAGTACAAAGATGTATAAAAATCTTTGGGAAACATATTGGTTGCCTAAGATGAAACATTAAATTGCTGAGTCTGTTTCCAAATGCTTAACTGGTCAACAAGTCAAGGTAGAACATTAGAGGCCAGCTGGTTTATTACAGCCTCTTCCTATTCCTGAATGGAAATGGAAACATATTACTATAGATTTTGTATCGGGTTTACCTTAGACTCGGGCAGGTCATAATGCTATTTGTGTGATTATTAATAGATTAACTAAATCTGCTCATTTCTTAGCTATTACGGTTAACTTTTCTCCTGAGCGACTAACACAATTATATGTTTCTAAGATCATAAGGTTCCATGGAGTTCCAATATCCATAGTGTCGGATAGAGATCAGAGATTTACTTCGAGATTTTGGCCTAGTCTTCAATCAGCCATGGGTACCAAGCTTAATTTTAGTATTGCTTATCATCCCCAGACTGATGGACAGTCTGAGCGTAAAATTCAAACTTTGGAAGATATGTTGAGGGCATGTATCTTAAATTTTCATGGTAATTGGGATGTTCATTTACCTTTGATAGAGTTTGCTTAGAATAATAGTTATCAATCCAGTATTGGAATGGCCCCTTATGAAACACTTTATGATAAAAAGTGTAGATCTTTAATAAGTTGGGATGAGGTTGGTGAGAGACAGCTGTTAGGTCCTGAAATAGTCCAAATTACCATTGAAAAAGTCAAGATTATTCAAGAAAACCTAAAAGCAGCCCAAAATACTATAGGAGTTATGCAAATCATAGAAGACGATTTAGAATTTCAAGTGGGAGATTGAGTATTCTTGAGAGTAGCACCTTTGAAAGGTATACTCAGATTTGCGTGTAAAGGTAAACTCAGTCCTCAATATATTGGATCCTATGAGATAATTGGAAGAGTGGGTATAGTTGCTTATCATTTAGCCTTGCCTCTAGAATTATCTCAAATTCATAATGTTTTTCATGTGTCTCCCTTAAGAAAGTACATGCATGATCCTTCACACTTACTTCATTCTGATCCTAGGGTACTAAAAGAAGATTTATCTTATGCGGAGCAACCAGTTGAAATTCTGGGTAGACAAGATCATGTGTGGCATAATAAAACTATTCGTTGGTGAAAGTACTTTGGTGCAATTACGCAGTTGAAGAAGCCATGTGGGAGCGTGAGTCAGCTCTGCATGCCCAATATCCACATCTCTTTGATCTATAAGGTAAATTTCAAGGAAATTTTTTTTCTATAGATGGATAGAAAATGTAAAATTTTCACTTTAAAGGGTAGGAGTAATTTCATAATTTAATAATTTTATGGGTAGATTCGTGATTTTATAATTTAAAAAAAATGAAAACGACGGTGAAGAATGTTCCCGTTCACGTGAACATGTGAAATTTAATTTTTTTAATAATTAAATAATAATGTAATGTTTTAAATATAAAAAAAAGTGAAACGGCATGGATAAGTTCACAACTATGTGAACTTCAGCTAAGAATTTTTAATTTAATAACAAAATAATAATTAAATAATATATTAAAATAATAATAATTAAAAAATAAAATTGACAAACTAAACTGAATGTTCACATGATGGACTTTGGTTTAGTAAAAATAATATATTAATTAATAATAAAATTATATATATTCTCTAAAGCCATCAGAGACTTTAGTGCCACGTCACAATAGTTTCTTCACTTTGTTTTTATTCCGGTCTTCAATTCTATTTCTCCTCAGCAAACGTTCATACATAAATTTTTCCAATAATTTAGATATTGCTAATATTCAACTTCAACATCAAGATTTCATCATATTTGGATAAGTTTTCAATAAGCCTCATATTTCAATTTTGTATTATAATGAAACATTTAGCTCTAAAATTAATTGTTTCAAGTATTTAGACATAAATTTTAATTATTAAATTATCAAAATTGTTAAAAATCTGAATACAATTGAAATTTTTTGTTATTTAAGCTTGAAAAAACCATATTTATAGATTAAAAAGGTTATATTTGTTCAATATATTTTTTAAAAATTAGATTAATTATTCAAGAATTTATGGTGTAATTAAAGATATTGGGAGGTTAAAAAACAAAAAAAAAATAATTTATTAACTGAAAATAGATTTTTATATATGAAACACACACATATATATATATATATATATATATATATATATATCATTACAAATAAAATGATTTTTAGCAACGACTTAAATGTCAAAAAGTCGCTCTTTAGCAACGATTTTGCTTGTTACGTAAAGTATTTCGCAACAACAACAACAAAATTGTCGTTGCCATTATTAACAATTAAAAAAAAATCCAAGCAATTGACAAATTGTCGTTGAGAAATAACTTTAAATCCAGGCAATTGGCAAATTGTCGTTGAGAAATAACTTTAGGCAACAAATAGTTGTTGCAAATTTACTTTAAGCACCAAGATAAATTTACCTTAGACAACGACAACTCATTGTTGCAACACAATTTTACGCAATATTACTAAATGTGTTTGATTCATTAAATCAGAACAAGTTATATTATTTATACATAATCATCAATATTTTGAACCTGTTACAAATCAAGATATTTTCATACACAAAATGCTTTTAAAGCATAAATATAAAGCTTTTAGCAAGATTTTACAAAAATCAAGAGAATTAACCAATTCAATTATGACATCTGTGTTTAGCTTCACAATGGCTAGATTAAAAGCTTTTTACAACTTTACACCATTTCAACTTACTATATACAAAAATACTAAACAAAACATTGAAATATCTATTAAATAAAATATGGAGTAATCATGCCCCACTAAAAAAAACAAAAAGCATGCCTACCCGCCTAACTAACTAGGTTCCAATCTAACAACTTTCAGCTTTCAACATCACCAGCACCAAAATGAAAAAACAATGTGCTAAAATCAATAATTCATGCTAACAAGATATGAGAAAGCACCAAATCAAATAAAACTAGTGTTGATTATTTCACAACTTAAATTCTTAAAAGTCATTTGATTGAAAATGAACTTTTTTAGGTAAGCATCTATAGAGAATCTTAAAAACCATTTTATTTGGAACACAAACCCTTTCAACTGTAAAGACAGAACAGAACTCACTGCTGAAACATGTCACGTTTTTGTGAGAACTAAAACATAGAAAGATAAATCTATGAATTATTTTGAAACCAAAACATAGAGAAGCTTAGCTGTTAGCAAGAAGGTTCTTATATTTTTCTTACTTTCTTTCTTCTATTTTTTTTTATAATTTTTCTTACTTCAACTGATTAAACTAGACATGTATAGTCATTTTATAATGTAGCCTTGTGAACTACAAGAAACAAAATTTTCTAATGGCAGATAAATAACTCAACAGATATGAAACTATAGTTGGTAAGTGGTTATCATCAGTACTGCAATGGACACAAAAAGAATGATAAACAATCCATAAAGGGTTAGTGACTAAATACCTAAAAAGAGTGCATGTTAAATTCCATTTATAAATCAAGAATGCAATGGACACGAAAAAAAAGAATCATATAAAGAATGAAATTATTGAGTCATCTTATGACAAATAATCCTGTCTCAAATACATCGGTATAACCAACACCCGTTAATTTCTATCCCTCATGGATTTTGGCCCTCAAGCTGGAGAATAATATTTTTTTCTACTCTCAAGAGAAAATCATGAATATGACAACATTGAAGATATCATTGTAATAGCAGAAAGTTAACACAGGCCAAATTATATCAGTCATGATGATATCAAAATGAATGATTGTAATCAAAAGGCGAATGAATGAAAACAAGCAACCAGTAACACTTCATTTTGAGGAGGCAAGGCCCCATTAGACTGGAAAGCAGAAGAAGAAATGGTTAAAGAAGAGTGAAGAAACATCATCATAAGTGAAAGAAGCAACCTCAGCTTCTTCAGCATAATCTTCCTTCATAAGGGCAGAAACAGATTCACCACCATTCTTGTCCAGGGATGCCGCTTTTGAGAGACCCTCCCTAGATGAGGAGCTGGTGCGACTCTTATCAATTAGCTGAATTTTAACAAATAATACTAGCTGAGGTGTGTTCCTGAAACTCCTCTTGTTGTTCATCAGAGCAGTTATGCTTAAGGCCTCCCTGATAACACCGCATACTGCTAAATCTATAGTTGCAGTTGCCAACAGCTGCGTCTTATCCCTACATGCCCCTTAATAAAGTCACAGGCAGTTTAAAAGACTAGTTGAATTCAATTTTCCCCTCACTAACAACAGACCCAATAGTAGGGACAATAGTGTAAATAGACCCAGAACCGTGTTCACCATTTTCCCATTGAATCAGGACAGAACGAAGGGACCTCACAGACTGTGATGGGGGCCAAGGCTTAATCTCCTGAATGTGGATTAAATAATCAACATGAATCTAGGAGCCTTTCCTGTTCTTGGCAGTCAGACCTAGATCCATTGTTGCACAAGCACTTATATCCCACCAAAGTGAACGACTGGTTAATGCCCTTTAGATGTGTTCAATCACAAGGGTCAAAAAGTTCTATAGTCCAGAAGCAAAACACATAAGCATGTAGTTCTCTAGACAAATTTTATATCAAAAAAATCATAAATTTACACATGCATGGGAAATTCAATATGAGAAAACACATTTTTTTTCATGTAAAGGGATGCTCTTCAGTTGATTAGCAAAAATGAACAAAAAGAAAAGAACCCAAACTTTCAGATCATCACTTCCAAAAGATGCTTTTAAAACTAAATTGAGCTTAATACCCCAAGATTGAAGCAAAATAAGTGTCCTTTTTCCCCTCCCACATCCTCATTTTCTCAGAAACCAAACAGAGTTCTCTAGTGGAGAGATAAAAGCAACATTGTGGGTTAATTGATGATCAAATTGACCGAATAACTAATGATTTCTTTTATAGGAAAAAAAACGTAGTAATAAATGTCTTCACATGCTAAGCCACAACAATTACAAGCAACAAACAATTTCATACACAAAAGAGAAAATTAGCTAAAAAGAGCATAATTATGAAGAAAATACAACCATTAAGTAAACAAGAGAAAGAAAAGTACTTGGAACTTGGAAGCTTTGAGCTCATTCAATGCAAGTGTCAAATAGTGACAAAGGAGCAATTCAGGAGAAGAAAGCTCAAAATTAAAAGCTTAACCTCCTTTCTAAGCTCACTTAACAACATCTTAATCTCAAAATGAAACAACTTCCTCAGTCACTGGAAATCAAATATTTTCCTTTTTTCACTTTAACATCATATCCAAATAATATAAAAATAAATAAATAACCAAGCCTATTAAGTTTTGAGCTCAAAATAGCACAAACATAACAAATCCACTACAATGAGCAACAAATACATAGTAAAAAAAGAAAAATAAAACCCATCAAACATACACTAAAATAAATAAATAAATAAAAGATAAAACCCTGCAAATTTAGTAGCATAGAAATCTGAGAAATGAGAGAGACAAAATGTTGTAGTTTGGATTGTTCTTCATAGTTAAGATTGAAATATCTGAGATCCGCGTCATCAGCTCGGCCTTTTCTGCAACTATCTACCGGTTCTAGCTTCGCAGTTCTCATAATTTTATTGATTTCTCAAAGGAAATTAAAAGAAAAAGAAATTAAGATGGTAATAAAACTTAATTAAACCTAAACAACAAGCCCTGGTTCAAGGATAGGGTTTTTTTTTAAAAAAAATTTGAAGAATGAAATTGAGGATTTTAATTACGTAGTAACAATTTCACAGAGTACACATACAGACCCATCTCTCTTCGCCTCCGCCTCTTCACCGGTGCCACCGTTGCCGTTGCTATGCCTCCACCACTGATAGAGAAAAGTCTAGGTCAACCTATTTGTTTGATGGGTTCGAGGTGATTTTAGCTTGGCTTGCTCAAAGAGACGATGGAGATGGACAGGAAAGAGATCGATGAAACAGAGAGAATGAGAAGAGGATGAGAAATGCGAGTATGGGTTTCCTGGATACAGGTTTTTGGGTGTGGGATTCCTTCAGAGTATGCGAAAGAGGGAGATGGCACGGTTGAGAGAGAGAGAGAGATAATTTTTGGGCATTGGTGTGTGCGGGAGAGGGATCTAGGAATGGGTATCGACGACGTTTCACCGTTTCAGAGCTCTCAGAAACTTGGAGAGTTCGTGCGAGGAAGAGAAATAGTGTTGGGTTTTTTTTTCTCTGTTTGCAAAACAACAATTTACACAGCAAATTTAGAATGCGCGGGGTGCAGTAGCGCCATTTTTTTTGGGATCGATTAAATTGACTAAACCCTAAACCCTACAATCATAAACCTTAAACTTCAAATTAAAGTTGAGATCGATTCTATTATTTGATTAGAATGTTAGAAAATCGTCTGTAAAATCTTTTTTCTTGCAGTGTGAGAGTATATTAAAGATATATATGTATTTATATTAACTTAATAAAACTCGGTTAATCGGGTGTACAGACTCAAAAAAAATTGTTTGATGATCGACTCGACTTACCGAGTTTCAAATTCGAAATAATCGATTTCTATCAATTGTCTGACTTAACCGACCAGATTTAAAATTCCAGCTAAAAAAAAATCGGACAATTGAAACTTAGATTGAGATTTATTGTATGACAAAAAAATAAAATTCAAATACACTCATTATTTAAATGCAACGAAAATAATATCCAAATATAAAAAACTTCACAAAATACAATTACATTAGGTTTAAAAAACTAGAAGGAAAAAAAACACAATAACATTCGATTCTTATCTTGCATTAGGATTAAAGAAAACTGAACGACTATTTTTTATTTTAAATAATTATGTAATATTTTTAAAAATTATAAAATCAATTTTAAATTTTATGAATTTTAATTATAAATTAAGTTCATCAACTAACGAACAAATAGTATCATTGATAGATATGTGTCTATCGATAATAGTCCGGATTGAAAAATCATTATACTGAACTATTAATTCTGTCAAACTATTAATCCTTAAACCCTAATTAACTGAAAACCTAAATCGAACCCCTAATTACCCTAAACTCTAAACCCTAAATCATAAACCTTAAAACCCTAAGCCCTAAACCCTAATCCCTAATCCCTGAAACTCTAAACTGTAATGTAATTGATGTTAACTGTAATATAACCAATAGTATAATAACTCTTAATTTTATTATATAATTATCTTTTATATATATATATATATTAATGCTATTATAAGTATTATTTATATATTATATATGTGGTATAGTAATATGATATTAATTATTACTCATAATAATTTACTATGTCATTCCTAAACATAAACCTCAATTAACCCTAAACCCTAAACCTTAAACTCTAAACATCAACACTAAACTCTAATTAACCGACACTAAATTACACCCTAAGCCCTAAACAATTTGTAACCATATAATATGTTCAATTTGAATATATTATTTATTTATTTATTTATTATTAATATATACTAATTCGTAAATAATTATGTTATAGTAGTTAATTATATTAGAATTATTATTTATATATTATATACGTATTATAATAATATTAACAATTAACTATATTATATTATCTAATTAATTAATTTTATAATTTTTAAATATTTAATATTATATAAAAATTTAATTATATCTTAATTTTATTAATCATATTTACTATATTAAACCTAAATTACCTAATCCTAATTAAACCATACACCCTAATATCTCGTTTGGTAAAGGTAATGGAATCAAGGATGTAATGTAAATGAGGATGTAATGGAATCAAGGCTAGAATCCGATTATATTGTTTAGTTAGAACATGAAAAAAAAACCCCTTGAATTGATGCTGAAACCGATTACATTCTTTAGTTAACATGTTCATATCACTGAAATGAAATCAAATTGAAGAAAATGTGTTGAGGATAAAATGTATATAAAATTAATCATAATAATTATTATTACCATTTTATTATATATATATATATATATATCATATTATTTACTATTATTGTATTAATATCTATTTTATTATTTAATATCATATTATTTACTATTATTATATTAATATTTATTTTATTATTTTATAATATTTAGTTTATTAATATATGATTTTTATATCAATATAAATTATATAAATATCTTATATTAGTTAATTATATTATTTTCAAATATTTAATATTATATGAATAATTAATTATATTCTATTTTTATTATTAGTCATATATTACTATATATTTATTATTAAATTATATTTTTTATTATAACAATATTATATTATATTATTTATTAATTAGTAATATATACAAATTCGTAAATAATTATCTTATCGTAGTTAATTATATTAGAACTATTATATATGTATTATAATAATATTAAAACAATAAATTTATTTCACTAAATGCATCATGTAATGAAATTTTCGGACAAAAACTTTATGAAGCCCGCAACGACAATTGTCGTTGCAACAAATAACTTTGCAATAATACATCAAAAATTTGATGAATTCGTTGCCAAAACTATTTTTGACAAACATTTCGCAATGACAAATTGTCGTTGTGAAAAATAACTTTGCAAAATCAAAAATTTTATGAAGCCCGAAACGACAAATTGTCGTTGCCAAAACTATTTTAGACAAACATTTCGCAACAACAAATTATCAGTGCGAAAAATAACTTTACAAAACGATACATCAAAAACTTTATGAAGCCTGCAACGAAAAATTGTCGTTGCGAAAATTAACTTTGTAAAATAATACACTAAAAATTTCAGAAAGCTCGCAATGATAAATTGTCGATGCCAAAACTATTTCAGACAGAACTCAATGACTTTTTTGTCGTTGCTAAAAATCCATTTTCCTATAATGTATGTATAAACGTATTTAACCAATTATAAGGGTTTAGATCAAATTATAAGAGAGTAACATTGGCTAGCGTATTTTTGTTAGGTGGAGGTATAGTAAGAGGAGTAGATCTGAGTAATCCTGCTTTGTGAAAAAGTATTTGGAATGGGTATTGTTGAGTTGAGTTCTTACTACCAAACTATACATAAATTCTCATTTACTTTTTAAGTGACAAAACTATGTTCTGTGCTTGGATTTATGAATTGTTTGATAAAAAGAAAAATTTGTATATTTGGAGTGATTTGTGAAAAATATGAATTATTACCTCTGATTTGATATAATTGGTTATTTTTTAATAAGATATGATAAAAGTTGTATGTGTTGAATTAACATGTTTATTTGAAGTTTTGGATGTGATTTACAAGAAACAGTTGAGAATGAAATTTGTTATTGAAATGATAAGAATGAGCGTGGTACTGAAATTGTAATAATACACAGAAGTGTCATGTTGGATGGAGACATTTATTATATTATATTATGTATGTATCTTACTGGAAGGGTGATGAGTGCCAAATATTGCATATTTTGAGTAAATTCTTACAATTGATAGTTTTTAAATTGTTTTGTTGGATATTCCGTGTGTTTCGTCTGATGGATATATCGAATCGTTTTTTATTAAATTGGATGTCCTTTGTGATTTGTTAAAAGTGGATATATTGGATTGTTTTGGTTTAATTGGGATATTTGTTGTGATTTATTTAAAGTTGGATTCATGGAATGTTTTGATAGATTATTTTTATAGAACATGAAAATATATGCTTTACTTTGGTGGGGTGGATTCAGAAACGTTAGTGTTTTTATCATTAGTTTTTAAATCAATTTAGTTTAAGTTTATATTTCTTTTGCAAAAATACAATTCAAAATTCGGAACTAGGTTAAGATAAGGTTAGTTTAGTTAAAATTATATTTTCACAACACAATTCTCTGTGGATTTGACCTCGCACTTGCACAACACTATATTACAAACGACTCGTGCGCTTGCGAGTAATTTAAAACTCACAACAAGTTTTTGGCGCCGTTACCGGGGAGTTGTTTGGTTTGTGAAATTTTTGTCCGAATTGATTTTGTTTTTCTACTAGTTTAGTTAGTATTTTTGTTTTATTTTTTTTGCAATTTTATTTTAGTTTATTTGTTTCCATTGGCAATTGCCCATAATAAAAATTAAAAAAAATGTGGATGAATCCAGCGCTGGGTTCACAGTCTTTAGAGGACGCCCTCAAGGATTTCGTGAAAATGGCCGGCCAGTCTATCAATACAGCCAATACATTCAATGTTGATAGTTGTTCCATCTGTGCTAGTCCTATCCATTTAGTACAGATTGTCCATCTACACCAGTTTTTGTCGAGTATCCTATAGAACAAGTGAATGCTTTCAACGACTATCAGAAGCAGTCAAATGGATCTTACTCCGAGACTTACAATCCAGGGTGGCGGAACGACCCTAATTTTTCATGGAAGCAGAACCAGCCAATGAATCAGGGATGAGCCCCTCATCATACTCACAATCAATACCCTCTCGGATTTGCTCCACAAATTCCTAGTCATGGTCGCTCAGCCCATCCAGCACCATCACCCGCTTACCAAGCTCCCACTAAAGCACCAGTGTCGGTTTCACAGTCATTGGAGGACGCCCCCAATGATTTCAGGAAGATGACCGGCCAATCCATAAGCGAAGTAAGGAGTAAAACAATAGTAAACACCCAAGTGATTGCCAAGCTAGAGAGTCAAATGGGTCAAATCGCAAGTCACTTGGGTGAAGGAGAGATGGGAAGGTTCCCCAGTCAACCTGAGCCTAACCCGAAGGAACAATTTGCAGTGGAAAATTCATCAACTCCTATGCACGGGCAGAAACAAGTGCAATTGATTGTCCCATTGAGGTATGGGAGACAAGTGGACAATCAAGTGGAAGAGAACCCAACTATTCAACAAGGGTAAGAAAGTGGCAACAAGGAAAAGAGAGATGCTGAGCCATCTACAACCACACCTATTATTAAGGATCTCTCTAGGTCATTTGTACCTAAAGCGCCTTACCCTGAGAGATTACAAGCGTCCAAGAAAGGAGGGGAGTCTGAGGACATTCTAGAGGCATGCTTTGCTCAATTTGGAGAGGATTTGGATTTAGATAAGTTACTTGAGCAAGCGAATGCCATTTTGGAGTCTACTTCTTGGGAGAACAGCGAGACAGAGGAGACTATGGATGAATTCCGCATTGAGGACCCCCTGGAGGCATGCTTCGCTCAATTTGAAGAGGATTTGGATTTGGATAAAGCACTTGAGCAAGCGAATGCCATTTTGGAGTCTGCTCCTCGGGAGAGCAGTGAGATGGAGGAGATTGCAGCACCTGAGCCCCTCAAGAAGGAACTTAAGCCTTAACCAGACAATGTTAAGTATGAGTTCCTAGGTCTAGCAGATTCTTTGCCTGTAATTATAGCTTCAGATTTGGTTGAGGAGAAATTATTGGACGTTTTAAGAGAGCATAAGGCAGCTATCAGCTGGATTATTGAGGATATCAGGGGAATCAGCCCCTCGGTGGTGATGTGCAAGATACATTTGGAGGAGAATTTCAAGCCATCGAGGGAGCCACAAAGAAGGCTCAACCCAATTATGCAAGAGGTTGTGAGGACTGAAGTGATTAAGCCGTTTGATGTAGGGATCATTTATCCAATCTTTGATAGCGAGTGGGTGAGCCTGATTCATGTTGTGCCAAAGCAGGCTAGATTGACGGTAGTGATAAATAAAGATGGCGAGTTGGTTCCAACTCGTGTGATATTAAGATGGAGAGTGTGTCTAGACTACCGTAAGTGGAATGCTACCACAAGGAAGTATCATTTTTCACTCCCATTTATTGATAAGATAGTGGAACATTTAGCTGGGCACGATTACTAATGTTGGGTCTGACTGAAGACGTTAAACTTAGTGCTTATAGGAGGTACCCCACAGTATATCCTTTTTATTTACTTATTATTTTACATATTTATGATTAAAGTTTGTTTTCAGTCTTTATTTTTCAGGGACAACGCGTACTTCAGTTCAAGTTTGGAGGTATGCTATGAGCCATACCAAGTCCAGATAGTTCTCCATATCTCAGGTCAACTCTTTCCATATTATTCACACATTGGGGTCAATTGTTTGATTAGAATGTTAGAAAATCGTCGGTAAAATCTTTTTTCTTGCAGTGTGAGAGTATATTAAAGATATATATGTATTTATATTAACTTAATAAAACTCGGTTAATCGGGTGTACAGACTCAAAAAAAATTATTTGATGATCGACTCGACTTACCGACTTTCAAATTCGAAATAATCGATTTCTATCAATTGTCTGACTTAACCGACCAGATTTAAAATTCCAGCTAAAAAAAAATCGGACAATTGAAACTTAGATTGAGATTTATTGTATGACAAAAAATTAAAATTCAAATACAATCATTATTTAAATGCAACGAAAATAATATCCAAATATAAAAAACTTCACAAAATACAATTACATTAGGTTTAAAAAACTAGAAGGAAATAAAACACAATAACATTCGATTCTTATCTTGCATTAGGATTAAAGAAAACTGAACGACTATTTTTTATTTTAAATAATTATGTAATATTTTTAAAAATTATAAAATCAATTTTAAATTTTATGGATTTTAATTATAAATTAAGTTCATCAACTAAGGAACAAATAGTGTCATTGATAGATATGTGTCCATCGATAATAGTCCGGATTGAAAAATCATTATACTGAGCTACTAATTCTGTCAAACTATTAATCCTTAAACCCTAATTAACTGAAAACCTAAATCGAACCCCTAATTACCCTAAACTCTAAACCCTAAATCATAAACCTTAAAACCCTAAGCCCTAAACCCTAATCCCTGAAACTCTAAACTGTAATGTAATTGATGTTAACTGTAATATAACCAATAGTATAATAACTCTTAATTTTATTATATAATTATCTTTTATATATATATATATTAATGCTATTATAAGTATTATTTATATATTATATATGTGGTATAGTAATATGATATTAATTATTACTCATAATAATTTACTATGTCATTCCTAAACATAAACCTCAATTAACCCTAAACCCTAAACCTTAAACTCTAAACATCAACACTAAACTCTAATTAACCGACACTAAATTACACCCTAAGCCCTAAACAATTTGTAACCATATAATATGTTCAATTTGAATATATTATTTATTTATTTATTTATTATTAATATATACTAATTCGTAAATAATTATGTTATAGTAGTTAATTATATTAGAATTATTATTTATATATTATATACGTATTATAATAATATTAACAATTAACTATATTATATTATCTAATTAATTAATTTTATAATTTTTAAATATTTAATATTATATAAAAATTTAATTATATCTTAATTTTATTAATTATATTTACTATATTAAACCTAAATTACCTAATCCTAATTAAACCATACACCCTAATATCTCGTTTGGTAAAGGTAATGGAATCAAGGATGTAATGTAAATGAGGATGTAATGGAATCAAGGCTAGAATCCGATTATATTGTTTGGTTAGAACATGAAAAAAAAACCCCTTGAATTGATGCAGAAACTGATTACATTCTTTAGTTAACATGTTCATATCACTGAAATGAAATCAAATTGAAGAAAATGTGTCGAGGATAAAATGTATATAAAATTAATCATAATAATTATTATTACCATTTTATTATATATATATATCATATTATTTACTATTATTGTATTAATATCTATTTTATTATTTAATATCATATTATTTACTATTATTATATTAATATTTATTTTATTATTTTATAATATTTAGTTTATTAATATATGATTTTTATATCAATATAAATTATATAAATATCTTATATTAGTTAATTATATTATTTTCAAATATTTAATATTATATGATTAATTAATTATATTCTATTTTTATTATTAGTCATATATTACTATATATTTATTATTAAATTATATTTTTTTTATTATAACAATATTATATTATATTATTTATTAATTAGTAATATATACAAATTCGTAAATAATTATCTTATTGTAGTTAATTATATTAGAACTATTATATATGTATTATAATAATATTAAAACAATAAATTTATTTCACTAAATGCATCATGTAATGAAATTTTCGGACAAAAACTTTATGAAGCCCGCAACGACAATTGTCGTTGCAACAAATAACTTTGCAATAATACATCAAAAATTTGATGAATTCGTTGCCAAAACTATTTTTGACAAACATTTCGCAATGACAAATTGTCGTTGTGAAAAATAACTTTGCAAAATCAAAAATTTTATGAAGCCCGAAACGACAAATTGTCGTTGCCAAAACTATTTTAGACAAACATTTCGCAACAACAAATTATCAGTGCGAAAAATAACTTTACAAAATGATACATCAAAAACTTTATAAAGCCTGCAACGAAAAATTGTCGTTGCGAAAATTAACTTTGTAAAATAATACACTAAAAATTTCAGAAAGCTCGCAATGATAAATTGTCGATGCCAAAACTATTTCAGACAGAACTCAACGACTTTTTTGTCGTTGCTAAAAATCCATTTTCCTATAATGTATGTATATATGTATTTAACCAATTATAGGGGTTTAGATCAAATTATAAGAGAGTAACATTGGCTAGCGTATTTTTGTTAGGTGGAGGTATAGTAAGAGGAGTAGATCTGAGTAATCCTGCTTTGTGAAAAAGTATTTGGAATGGGTATTGTTGAGTTGAGTTCTTACTACCAAACTATACATAAATTCTCATTTACTTTTTAAGTGACAAAACTACGTTCTGTGCTTGGATTTATGAATTGTTTGATAAAAAGAAAAATTTGTATATTTGGAGTGATTTGTGAAAAATATGAATTATTACCTCTGATTTGATATAATTGGTCATTTTTTTAATAAGATATGATAAAAGTTGTATGTGTTGAATTAAAATGTTTATGTGAAGTTTTGGATGTGATTTACAAGAAACAGTTGAGAATGAAATTTGTTATTGAAATGATAAGAATGAGCGTGGTACTGAAATTGTAATAATACACAGAAGTGTCATGTTGGATGGAGACATTTATTATATTATATTATGTATGTATCTTACTGGAAGGGTGATGAGTGCCAAATATTGCATATTTTGAGTAAATTCTTACAATTGATAGTTTTTAAATTGTTCTGTTGGATATTCCGTGTGTTTCGTTTGATGGATATATCGAATCGTTTTTTATTAAATTGGATGTCCTTTGTGATTTGTTAAAAGCGGATATATTAGATTGTTTTGGTTTAATTGGGATATTTGTTGTGATTTATTTAAAGTTGGATTCATGGAATGTTTTGATAGATTATTTTTATAGAACATGAAAATATATGCTTTACTTTGGTGGGGTGGATTCAGAAACCTTAGTGTTTTTATCATTAGTTTTTAAATCAATTTAGTTTAAGTTTATATTTCTTTTGCAAAAATACAATTCAAAATTCGGAACTAGGTTAAGATAAGGTTAGTTTAGATAAAATTATATTTTCACAACACAATTCTCTATGGATTTGACATCGCACTTGCACAACACTATATTGCAAACGACTCGTGCGCTTGCGAGTAATTTAAAACTCACAACAAGTTTTTGGCGCCGTTACCGGGGAGTTGTTTGGTTTGTGAAATTTTTGTCCGAATTGATTTTGTTTTTCTACTAGTTTAGTTAGTATTTTTGTTTTATTTTTTTTTTGCAATTTTATTTTAGTTTATTTGTTTCCATTGGCAATTGCCCATAATAAAAATTTAAAAAAAATGTGGATGAATCCAGCGCTGGGTTCACAGTCTTTAGAGGACGCCCTCAAGGATTTCGTGAAAATGGCCGGCCAGTCTATCAATACAGCCAATACATTCAATGTTGATAGTTGTTCCATCTATGCTAGTCCTATCCATTTAGTACAGATTGTCCATCTACACCAGTTTTTGTCGAGTATTCTATAGAACAAGTGAATGCTTTCAACGACTATCAGAAGCAGTCAAATGGATCTTACTCCGAGACTTACAATCCAGGGTGGCAGAACGACCCTAATTTTTCATGGAAGCAGAACCAGCCAATGAATCAGGGAGGAGCCCCTCATCATACTCACAATCAATACCCTCTCGGATTTGCTCCACAAATTCCAAGTCATGGTCGCTCAGCCCATCCAGCACCATCACCCGCTTACCAAGCTCCCACTAAAGCACCAGTGTCGGTTTCACAGTCATTGGAGGACGCTCTCAATGATTTCAGGAAGATGACCGGCCAATCCATAAGCGAAGTAAGGAGTAAAAAAATAGTAAACACCCAAGTGATTGCCAAGCTAGAGAGTCAAATGGGTCAAATCGCAAGTCACTTGGGTGAAGGAGAGATGGGAAGGTTCCCCAGTCAACCTGAGCCTAACCCGAAGGAACAATTTACAGTGGAAAATTCATCAACTCCTATGCACGGGCAGAAACAAGTGCAATTGATTGTCCCATTGAGGTCTGGGAGACAAGTGGACAATCAAGTGGAAGAGAACCCAACTATGCAACAAGGGTAAGAAAGTGGCAACAAGGAAAAGAGAGATGCTGAGCCATCTACAACCACACCTATTATTAAGGATCTCTCTAGGTCATTTGTACCTAAAGCGCCTTACCCTGAGAGATTACAAGCATCCAAGAAAGGAGGGGAGTCCGAGGACATTCTAGAGGCATGCTTTGCTCAATTTGGAGAGGATTTGGATTTAGATAAGTTACTTGAGTAAGCGAATGCCATTTTGGAGTCTACTTCTCGGGAGAACAGCGAGACAGAGGAGACTATGGATGAATTCCGCATTGAGGACCCCCTGGAGGCATACTTTGCTTAATTTGAAGAGGATTTGGATTTGGATAAAGCACTTGAGCAAGCGAATGCCATTTTGGAGTCTGCTCCTCGGGAGAGCAGTGAGATGGAGGAGATCGCAGCACCTGAGCCCCTCAAGAAGGAACTTAAGCCTTAACCAGACAATGTTAGGTATGAGTTCCTAGGTCTAGCAGATTCTTTGCCTGTAATTATAGCTTCAGATTTGGTTGAGGAGAAATTATTGGACGTTTTAAAAGAGCATAAGGCAGCTATCAGCTGGATTATTGAGGATATCAGGGGAATCAGCACCTCGGTGGTAATGTGCAAGATACATTTGGAGGAGAATGCCAAGCCATCGAGGGAGCCACAAAGAAGGCTCAACCCAATTATGCAAGAGGTTGTGAGGACTGAAGTGATTAAGCCGTTTGATGTAGGGATCATTTATCCAATCTTTGATAGCGAGTGGGTGAGCCTGATTCATGTTGTGCCAAAGCAGGCTAGATTGACGGTAGTGATAAATAAAGATGGCGAGTTGGTTCCAACTCGTGTGATATTAAGATGGAGAGTGTGTCTAGACTACCGTAAGTGGAATGCTACCACAAGGAAGTATCATTTTCCACTCCCATTTATTGATAAGATGGTGGAACATTTAGCTGGGCACGATTACTAATGTTGGGTCTGACTGAAGACGTTAAACTTAGTGCTCATGGGAGGTACCCCACAGTATATCCTTTTTATTTACTTATTATTTTATATATTTATGATTAAAGTTTGTTTTCAGTCTTTATTTTTCAGGGACAACGCGTACTTCAGTTCAAGTTTGGAGGTATACTATGAGCCATACCAAGTCCAGATAGTTCTCCATATCTCAGGTCAACTCTTTCCATATTATTCACACATTGGGGTCAATGTGTAATTTAAGTTTGGGGGTATGGGAGACATATTACACACACTTTGTCCTAATTTGTTGCTGTTTTTCTTCATTTAGAAAAAAAATAAAATAAAAAAGTAAATGCATACTCATGTTATTTTGAAATTTTAGTTGATCTAAACAAATATTGTGATGTGATTTCATGGGTGAGCTTAAAATTTTGAACACATGATTTGACGATAGAGTTTTAAAACTTTGTTACTTACTTTGGGCATTTGAGAATTCACATGTTTAAGCCAATCTAACATGAGCACATCAACACATATTTGTGTGAGGTATGACATGCGATTTCAATGTGTATGTTTCATTGACTTAACTGAAACTAGATGACTTGTGAGATTAACACTTGGGCATAGAAAAGTATAAAAAAAAATAATGATCATCATCAATAAACTTTCCACTGAGTAACTGGACCTTTTGCCTCAGTAAGCAGTGAGTGTTCATATCAAAAGGTGAGAATTTTATTCATAATGATCATTACGAAACTTTCCGCTGAGTAACTGGACCTCTTGCCTCAGTAAGCAGGGAGTGTTCACGTCAAAAGGTGAAAATTTTGCTTGGTAGCATTAAGGCCAGTTTAGTTTTGTAGCCTTTTTTACTCGAGTTAGTAAGTCCTTAGGGGTGTCTTTACACCTAATGCCCTAAAATCATCTAGTTTGGGAGTCATTGACTCAACACTCGCTACATGGGTCAATTAGAAAGCTTAAGGGAACTAATCATAGCAGAGCCTTATATAAAAAAAAAAGGGTAAAATAAAACTATACCATCGTTGTTCATTCTGATGAGAAATCCTGTGAATCTTAAGACATGGAGACATTGTACATTGAAGTTATTTAGAAACCTTATTTGTATATACTAATTCACTTTACACTAATTCAAGCTTGTGATGTCTTGCGTGCCTCTTGTAAGTAATTAGATTTTAAAATTCCTATTCATTGCAAAGATGGGGTTTTTTTTTTTAAGCTTGCTCATGAATGAATCTCATGGTTTTGAGTGCTCCTTAAATTTTTGGATACCATGAGTGATGAACTTATCTTTATGTTATTTTTTTTCATTTAATTTTTTATTTTGTTTTGCTAAGGGACTAGCAAAATTTAAGTCAGAGGGTATTTGATGAGTGCCAAATATTGCATATTTTGGCCCCTTAATTTACATTTGTTAGCTTAAGAATTTGTTACTTTGAGTTGTTTTTCGTTGTTTTACAGGTTTACAAGCTTGGAAAGGAGTTTCACTAAATTGCTAGAATTGCTCATACAAATCAACCATTTTTGAAGATTAAACTGTATTGATTCAGGAAGAACCAAGAGATGAACCATATATGCTTGGAAAGATCTGGATGTCTATTTTCTGAAGAATTTTATGGATCAATAAAATGATTTTTCTAAAGAAAGTTATGGCAGTTTTAGTAGACAAAGGTTAGGCTGTGCATGATTTCAGCGTGACAAATCAACTATTTTTGAGGATTTAACTGTATTGATTCAGGAAGAACCAGGAGATGAACCATATATTTTGGAAAGATCCGGATGTTTATTTTCTGGGGAATTTTACTGATCAATAAAATAATTTTTCTAGAGAAAGTTATGACAGTTTTAGTAGACAAAGGTCAAAGAGCAAAAGCTGGAATCTACAGTATCCCACATCGGATTGGAAACACATTGCACTTGTGATGTTTCCCTATATAAGCCCCTCTTCACTTCATCTTTAGGGAGCAATCCAAGTGCCATTTTGGTGCAATTTGGAGTACTTCTACTAGAATTCTGGTGGATCTCCAAAGGCTTTGCTACCACCAGGGGAAGCGCCGCCCAACAGCGAGTGGAATTTCTCCCATGTATAGTTAGTTTTAATTTACTGTTTTTTTGTTAGTTTAATGCTTAACACTGTTATTGTGAACTTTAGTTTCATGATTATGAGTGGCTAAAATCTTCAACTAAGGTTGAAGATGAAGCCTCGCTGTTGTTTGACATAAGATTTTCAGATTTGTTTATACAATTCTGATGTTTTTTTAGTATAAATGTTCTGGTCAATTGTTTGAGTAAATTCTTACAATTGGTAGTTTTTAAATTGTTCTATTGGATATTCCATGTGTTGCATCTGATGGATACATCGAATCGTTTTTGATTAAATTGGATATCCTTTGTGATTTGTTAAAAGCGGATACATTGGATTGTTTTGGTTTAATTGGGATATTTGTTGTGATTTGTTTAAAGTTGGATTCATGGAATGTTTTGATAGACTATTTTTATAGAACATGAAAATATATGTTTTACTTTGGTGGGGTGGATTCAAAAACCTTAGTGTTTTTATCATTAGTTTTTAAATCAATTTAGTTTAAGTTTATATTTCTTTTGCAAAAATACAATTCAAAATTCGGAACTAGGTTAAGATAAGGTTAGTTTAGATAAAATTATATTTTCACAACACAATTCCCTGTGGATTCGACCTCGCACTTGCACAACACTATATTGCAAACGACTCGTGCGCTTGCAAATAATTTAAAACTCACAACAATGGGGAAACGAGATGATAAAAAAGGTGTGCCCTAAAGATTACTCCACCCTCAGCTACAATATGATTTTCTTTTATATACAGATATTTGTCTTGCTGGATGGGGACACTTAAACGTCCTATTGGAGGGGGACAATTATCATATGTATCCTTCTGTGTATACTTGCTCTTTGGAAACCAGTCCAAAAAAAAGACATGGTTTGATTTCTTATGAGATTTGCAACGATGAAAAGAAATGTTTAATTACTTTCAGCATTAATTTATGATGAATTGTTTCAAAATGATGATTAATTATTTGTGTTTGGATTAAATGTAAAGTTTATATTTTAAATGTTTCCTAACATGTTTATATGTTATATATATCAAATGTGATTTCTTGATGTATGGAAATTAAATTTTGGTAGTTTAAACTCATATCGGCTCTAAAGGCTAACTGGTCGATTCTTTGTTGAAATGGTCAGGTTTCGAGGAGTGTTAGATGTCCATTTTCTTATCAGACACATCTTCTGGTTTAGATGGTATCTTTGGCATACTCTCCTCAGGGTATTAGTTTTTGTAATTATTTTCTAGTGATGTCTTAAAGATTTAATAAATTTGATGTGGTTTTTAATATATATCTCACCCATAAATAATGAGAAGGTAAAAATTGAGGCTTTTATTGAGATAACAGTAGAAGATGAAATGAGAAAATGAATTCATAGTAAAATAAGGTAATTAATTTGATTACACATTCTTGACTCGTAAGGGTAGAAACAGTTTGACAAATATGACTGCCACGTGTCGATGTGTCATTGGACACGAAATTTTCCCTTACATCAAAGTCTTTCTTCAGAAAACCAACGAATAGGCACCACCGAAGGGATAAAAAGTACAATGCTTCCAAGCATGAAATTCAATTGCCATTAGAATTCAGAATATCTTTCCTTTAAAAAATCAACGGGAAGGCAACATAGAAAAGACAAAAAAGAAAACAGTATTTGTCAGCATGAAATTCAATTGCAATTAGAATTCAGAAATAGTTTTTCCTTCAGAAAACCAATGGGAAGACAACACCAAAAGGACAAAAAAAAATACGATGTTTTTCAGCATCAAATTCATTTGCAACTAAAATTCAAAATTATTATTTCCTTAAAAAAACAAACGGAAAGGTACAACCTTAGGGACAAAAAAATAACAATGTTTTCCATGGTAGAATTCAATTGTGACTAGAATTAATAATTAGTCTTTTCTTCAAAAACCTATTGAACAAGCACCACCGAAGGGACAAAATAATAGAATTTTTGTCATCATAGAATTCTATTAGAATTAGAATTCAGAATAAATTTTTCTTCTGAAAACAAAGGGACAAGCACTACTGAAGGGATAAAAAATAATAATATTTCCAAGAATGAATTCAATTGCAATTGGAATTCAAAATAAGTCTTTTCTTCATAAAATTAATGGAAAGGCACCACCGAAGGAGAAAATAATACAATCTTTTCCAGCATGGAATTCAATCTCTACTCTTAGTAGCTTTCATTTTCTAAACCCTATATTAACTTAGGCATCAGAGAGTCCCCCAGAGGCACAACCCTTCCGGTCCTCCAATGACTCCTTAGGGCTTCTTTGGTCTTTGTGAGTGCAGGTTCCACTTCCCAGCTGGCAGATTTTCGGCGTTAACAGATTGGCATTGTCTATGAGAATCTCCTTTTTAAAGAGGAAAGAATTCATTTGTCACGATTCTGCCTAAGAATACTGCCAAAAACACTACCGAAACTGCCAATTGCAGCCATCGCACTAGCTTCAACCTCTTTGACATTCGAAAGCATGTCACCTCCGGCCAAAACCCCAACAATCCGTCCAACAGACAATCTCGACAAGATTAGCCTTTCCAATCAAACCAACTTATCAACAAAGCTCCAACAAAACCAAACATCCAAGTCCCATCAAATCAAGATACCCTAATCACTTAGAACCTGAGTGCTCTAGTTACACATGGGCAATTCTTGGAGCTCACTTAACTCGTGGCCAGCTTTGCAGTGAAACTCGGGGAACAGGCTAACTCCCCTATGTCATCCCAACAAAGCCCTCGACCTATGACGCATAATAATATTGATCATAAGGCTCGTTGTCAATCTATTATGAAATCTACTCCAGATCCAACAAAGATATCTCGAGATTTCTCCATCGCCAAGTACTACACTGACCTGGACCGTAAGCCTGAAGAAATAGAAAAAAGATATGAGAAACATTCAAAGGGAGATACACCAATGTCTTGGACGAGCTCAAATCCTGAGATCCTCCATTCACTCAGGACATACTCGATGCTCCTCTCCCAAGACACTTCAGAATGCCTTTTATCAAGGCCTACGACGACACGATTGATCCCATAGATCATCTTCAGCTCTATAAGATCACTATGATGTTGCATCATCACTTAGATGCAATACTTTGTTGGGCCTTTGCTCTGACGCTCAAGAATTCCGCCAGCGCATGGTACTCTGATATCAAAATAGGAAGCATAGGTTCTTTTAAGGCCCTCAGTCGTGCCTTCGGTGCACACTTCCTTAGCAACAAGGGACCACAAAAGACTTCAGTAAGTCTCTTTAGCATCATCCAGCTCAAAGGAGAAAAAATTCAGGAATATATCTCAAGGTTCAATGCCGCAGCATGGGAGATCCCAGATCTGGATCTAATGATCCAAACTCTTGCTTTCAAAAAGGGCTTCGATCGGGGTCTTTCAGCTGTAAACTTACTTAGCACTCTAGGGATATGAATGAAGTTGTTGCCTAAGCATTTCAAAGAGAAAGAAAAGAAGGGAAAGAAAACAGGAAAAAAGCCCCGAGCTTCCTCCCGTTACAGAATCCTCATCAAGTCATCACACTAAGAGTGCTAAATTCCCTCTCTCTTTAGAATCCCTTTCAATCAAGGACGAGAAGAGAGTGCCGAGTTTCTTTTATCCTCAAAAGCCTTTTTAATCAAGGCTAAAGAGAGAGTGCCGAGTTTCCTCTATCTTCCAAGACGCCCTCATACAAGGCTGAGGGGAAAACCCTTAAATCCTCGGACCTCTAGCATATAAACGCAAAGGAAATAAGTCTACACAAAGTAAAATATTGGAGAAAGATATGCAACAAGGGTTAACACCCATTAAAGGATAAGTTCTAAGGCATTACTGGCCTTCCTTACAAAGTTAGAAAGCACCTATTCTTATTAATTAGGAAATTTTTATGAGGGAAAAACACTCAACCTTGGCCTCATTTCTTAGCTCCGAGAAGCTCACTCTAAGTTCAAGTCGACATCATCCTCGGCCTCATTCTCAAACCTATTTCCAATAGTCTGAAGGGTTCACTCCAAGTCGTTTCCCTTAGACCTTTGCTCTTTGCTCCGAGGAGTTTATTCTAAAATTTGTCCCTCAGACTTAACTCTAAGAATCCGAGGAGTTCGATCCAAGTCATCATCCTCAAACCTATCTTTTATGTTCTAAGGAGTTCATACCAAGTTCAACTCCTTGGCATCAACTTCGACCTCAACCTCAGTTTCATCCTCAGTCTCATCCTCCAACTCATCTCCTAGCTCCGAGGAGCTTAGTCCAAGTTCAATTCCTCGGCCTCATCCTCGTTCCAAGACTCCGAAGGGTTCACTCCAAGTTATTATCCTCAGACCTTTTCTCCTTGCTCTGAGTAGTTCGCTCTAAGATGTGTCCCTCGGATTCATCCTCAAGATTCCAAGGAGTTCGATCCAAGTCATCCTCTTTGGACCTATCTCACATGTTCTGAGGAATTCACACTAAGTTTAACTCCTTAGATTTATCTCCAAAACTCTAAGGGGTTCATTCTAAGTCATTCCCCTAGAATCTTTGCTCCTTGTTCCGAGGGGTTGCCATAACCCTTTGCACCTCGTCCATCTTGTCTCGTCCCTTGGTGATGAGATGCACACTACCAATTGTCAAGATCCTAGAGATTTTCCCCAAATGTGGAGGATTGTTCAGCACTGAGACTTCTCTAAGTCAAGGTTAGCCTATCTTTAAATCGCATTTTGCCCCAAGAACGTGCTAAGAACAACTCGACGAGACCACAAAGAACACATAATTCTTTCGTGAATCTCAACTCTCATCTAACAAGATTCGTTTCTGTGCTCTTATGCGACAATGGCTTAACTTGATGCTTGTTTGCTACCAAGCATGCACATTAATTGCCTCACACTCAACCGATATGGAAGCCCTCTTGATCAACCTCACCATATGTTGAGCAAACACAATATATTTGACCCTTATCTAAGGTTGTATACCAAGACTCATTCCAACACAATGCGTCATTCGCACATCGAACCATAAGACATCATAGAAATATCTTCTCATTGACATCCATATGAACCACTTGCTTATGGACCCATAATCTCTGTCATACTCGTTCATTAACATAATGTTGTCGAACATCATGTTGCTCATAAGAATGTGGCCTAACAACCACAAATTTTAGACCATAGGACTCAAATCATCTGAAGGATCATAGCACACATCATAACATGCTTAACGATGCACAATGTCGCCTTTATTGTGCTTCCAACCTTCATGCTAGCATACTAGCATAATCAAAGCTAACAACCCATCAAAATGCCTCAAGTCCTCATGAAGCATCCACCCTTGCTTGCCTATTTGACGCCAAATGACAAGCTAACAATGACCCTGATAGCGAATCTATGGTTGAACCCTCGACCATAGAACAAGAATGCAATATCGGTCTTTTTTCGCACCACCAATACTATCCATTAAGCTTCTCGCTTCATGGAGACTCTAGTCACCCATTTAGATGTCCTAGAACTGACACATCATGTTTTTTTGGGTGGCTCACTTAGTGTGCACATGTGCTACAACCGAAGTGTCCACGTGTGTCACCGAGATGGTGGAGAGTCGAAACCATATCGTCCCTCTCCAAAGTGCATTCACTCATGAATACACAAGTAACATGACCATCATACTATTTGGAGCAAGGGGACACCACCAAGAAATGTTCACACAAGGTTCTTCAGTAAGCTCCTTGACACTTAAGCTGCTTGACGCCCAAGCAAACAACTCGATACCTAAGCAGCTCGACACCGATGAGCATCAAGCTCACCTGCTAAAGAGCCTTAAGTCATTTTGGCATTTGTTGGGAGGAAACATCCTTGACACTTGAGCCATCATAATGGCCATAATAAATTAGCATTTCACCAAAAGCTAATTCTGAAAGCACCAATACACTACTAGTATTTTTATGATACACCATAAAAATTCCCATTATTTATCTCTCTTAAAACCATATTTATGAAAATGTCACTGTGCTAACTCTAAGTAGCTCGACACGTTGCAGCTCACCAATGTGCACTTATTTATAAAAGTTTCATCGTGCCAACACTAGCACCTTGACACTTAGCATCTCGACGTCCAACATCTCAATGCTTAGTACCTTGACGCACGCACAATGTGCGTACAAGATGCATGCTACATGCATGACTTGCACACTTCTTGGACACTACGTGAATGCCACACACATTTTGCATGCATGTTGCATGCACACTTCTTGGACACTATGTGAATTCCACACACACTTTGCATGCACGTTGCATGCACACCACATTAGCACTATTCTCCATGGTGCGTACCTTGACATAAGACACAAATTACAGAGGTCCGAGCCCATATTGGTGGAAACTGCCAAGGTGAACACTATGGAGGTTCGAGCGCATACTCATGTACACTACCGAGGCCAAGCCTAGCACACACACAACCTACTGAGGCCGATCGTAGTGCTCACATACCCTGCCGAGGCTGAACCCAGTGCACACGCACATTACCGAGGCCAAACCTAGCACACACGCACGTTGTAAAGGCCGAGTCCTATGCATATGCACACTACTAAGGTCAAGCCCAACGCGCACACACTACTGAGTCCGAGACTAGTGCGCACACACCCAGCCTAGGCTAAGTGTAATGGTATGCACGATTTGGCATGATTGCTACCCGTGAGTTAGCCTTTGAATGGGTTGTGTGGTGATCTTTGTGGCTGTTGTGTAGTAAGTGTTGTTTAGTTGTGGGGCAGTTGTGCAGCAGATGGGTGTCAATGGTGTGCTAGAGGGGCACAGTGGCATTTCCATAAATATCTCATTTATAATCCGAAAATTAATGAAAATTTTTTGGGAGTATCTTAAATATGCGTGTAACGATATAGTATGGTTGGATTTCGAAGATTGTGAAATTATAATTATTAAAGTATTACGATGACTCAAGCATGAGGTATGTTTCCTATTAGAAATACTCATAATGACTTAAAACTCTATAAGGGGACATAGTGTCAGGCTCTCCACCACCCCTGGTGCAAGCATATGGGCCATGGTTTGAGACATGTACACACTAAGTGAGCCCCCCAAGCAAACTTAGAGTATAGGTTTGAAGACACTATAGGGTGACTCGGGTCTCCATGAAGCGTGGAGCTTCATAGACAGTATAGGTGGCTCGTATGCATTATATTGCGCTATTCTCCCATGCTTGAGGTTTGTTCTTATGGACACTATCATGTGGGTTATTGGATATTCACTTGGCTCTGTATGTGCAAGCAGTGTGCGGTTCTATTGTGGCAATGAGACACCCGCTGAGGTATCATCGAGTATATTATAGGTTGCATACATGCAATAATATCAACAGACGTGCTAACTCTTGGATAAGTTGTTGACTATCATTGGTGTGTTTAGCATAATGATGGTAGACATTATGCATTACTGGTTGAGTTATCCATCAGCTATCTTTGATTGGACCTGCAGGCTATGTGCGTGCAGTCAGGTTTGAGAGTTGGTTACAAGCATCCAGATTTATAGGCGATATGCTTTCAGTTAGGATGGTGGACTAGCATCCCTATGTCTAGCATAAGGAAAGAGTGAACTGTGCATCAGTGGGAGAGCAACAAATCAATGGGTAGCACAATATGGGGAGACATTGTACGTCTTCGATGGACAAAGAACGTAAGAGGGATTGCAGGTCATTGAGTTATGAATTGACACAAATGGAAACTCTATGGCATTTCTAGGATGTATTAAAGTTCCAATGGGACTTACTCATATGCTATTCATCAGGTAAATGTTTCTCATTGGGGTCTTAAGGCATGAGGGCTGATGGGGACCATTAGCACACGTTCGTGCCTATTTGGGTCAATGGGATGTTTTAGTTGCTTCGAGACTGGTGTGATAACCTCTTGGACAAGGTTAAGTATCTTGCGGGTTTCTTGGCATTGTAGTTTAAGTTTCAAAGAAAGTGTGATGAGTAATGTGACTTATAAAAGGTTATCTTGTGAGTTCTTGAGGTGAAAACTCGAGGTAAAGAAAGGTTGGCCAGGACTTAGAAAAGTTTTGGCGCCGCATGATCTTTTGGATTTAGGAAAAATCTAGCGGACCGTGATAGTTAGTATCAGAGCCAAACTACTCCCCATTGGAGTGGCTTTGTTTCGAGCAGGGACTTCAATAGTGAGTTAGTTGTGGCTTCTTGAGCATATTGATCTTCTTGAGCAAGATGGAGGTATCAGTTAACGACTTTTTGGTGTGCATGAGTCGGCAAGATTCAATATGATTACAGTTGCAAGGAGGCAAATCATGGCCTTGTTGCGAGTTTGAATACTGGCTCGATGCTTTGATCTCGACTAGTGAACCAACGCATGCATACAGTATGCGTAGGGTTACTAGCTTGGGAGAGCATAACCTCATGGAACATATATGGGTGTGTTTCATGGGGGTGATTTTGAGCATGGACTTGCACATGAGACCTAGTTAGTGAGCACTTTGGTTGTGTGTTTGCGTGTTCAGTTGGGATTGGAGTTGGCATCTGGTTAAGTGTCAACTTTGAGGACTTTGGTCAAGAGTGTTGGTTTGGTTCTTTCGATTTTGGGTTAATGTTTTCATATGTGAGGCATCAAAGGCCTAGGATCGATCATAATGTTGAGGCATCTTGAGTTTGTTTGGATAAAAGTGGGGGTGTCACTAGTGGGCAATTGGCTTATGAGACAAACCCGAAAGGGGTACATCCTTGTTAGCGTCTTGGTATGGCCTAAGAGTAGGTACATTTTGAGAATTTGAGTGGGACTAAAGAGGGATGTTGTCAGAGGATGGTTGGCTTAAGAGCCACACATTGTGAAATGCATTCCTTCTTACGTCTTGGTGTGGCCTAAGAATAGGCACATTTTGAGAATTTGAAGGGGACTGGAGAGTGATGCCATTAAAGAACAGTTGGCTTGCGAGTCACACTTGGTGAGGCGTATTCCTTTTTGCTTCTTGTGTGACCTTAGAGAAGGCACATCATGAGTAGTTGATAAGGACTAGAGAAGGGTGCCGTTAGAAGGTTGGTTGGGTTATAAGCCACACCTTACGAGGTACATCCCTACTTGCATCATTGTGTTTCCTAGGAATAGGGACACATGCAATAGAGCTCGGGTGCTTGAATTAAAGCATCTTGAACCTTGAGTAGCAGGTTCACCGAGCAACTTAGATTTTGGATCTGGCTCATTGAGCTTGATTTGGGATAAGCCTCGTGGCTGGAGCCCAATAACTTGTCTAAGTGAGTTCACGCATAAGAAATCTCAAGTCTCAGAAAGAAGGATCATGAGTTTGGTTGGCATGATGGCCTTGCCTAGAGGGGTGCACCCAAGAGAAATGGTGCCACAAGAGTGTGGTTTGCACGAGGCCTCGCTCAGAGGGGTACACCTAAGAGAAGTTGTGCCACAAAAGTGTGCTTAGCATAAGTGCCAAGCTCATAGAATCTAACCAAAGGGAAAAGAGTGTTGAGGGGCATGGCATTTCACTTGAAGAAATTAAAAGAGTTACCTCATTGTGTGGTGAAGAAAGTCGCATGCCCCATTGCGAGTCAAGTTTTAGTTTTGAGGCATGATGAAGCGTCATCATTGGATAATTAGTACAATATTTCAATTGGCTTACATAAATTTGGTTGTGGAGATTTGAGTTGAGGTTGTGTGCTCCTAAGGACAAGGAGGGGATTCAAGCTTGAGTGAGCTAGAAGCAGAAGTGTGATTGGGCATCTTCTATCAAGTCCATAGAGATGGGAGAGTGATCAGTGAGTCCTTAGATCAGCACGTGTGGTGCTCCATGAATCATGGAAATATGTCATAAAGTTTTAGGTGGAAACTTAGCTCTAGTTCTTATATTGCGCGTCAATGAGGAAATCGACAGAATGAAATGGGGGAGAATGTCATGGTATGCACCATTTGGCATGGTTGTTACCTATGAGTTGGCCTTTGAGTGGGCTATATGGTGATCTTTATGGCTATTATGCAGCAAGTGTGGCCTAGTTGTGGGGCAATTGTGCAACAGATGGGTGCTAGTGGTGTGCTAGAGGGGCACAGTGGCATGTCCATAAATATGTGATTTATACTCTGAAAATTAATGGGAAATTTTAAAGAGTATCTTGAAGATGCGTGCAACAATATGGTATGGCTGGATTTGGAAGATTTGTGAAATTATAATTACTAAAGGATTATGACACCTGAAGCGTGAGGTATGTTTTTTGTTGGAAATGCTCAGAATAACTTAAGACTCTATAGGGGGGACATGGTGTCAGGCTTTCCACCACCCTTGGTGCATGCACATAGGTCATGGTTTGAGACATCTGTGGCACTAAGTGAGTCTCCCAAGTAAAATTATGGTGTGAATTTGAGGACACAATTGGGTGACTCATGTCTCCATGAAGCGAGGAGCTTCGTGGACATTATAGGTGGCTCGTAAGCATTTCATTGCGCTCTTCTCCTGTGCATAAGGCTTGTTCCTATAATCACTATCATGTGGGCTATCGAATATTAACTTAATATTGTATGTGCAAGCAATGTGCGATTCTATTGTGGCAATACGACACCCATGGGGGTATCAACAAGTATATTATGGGTTACATGCATGCAGTCATATCAACAGGTGTGCTGACTCTCACCTATGTTGTTAACTATCATTGGTGTGTTCAACACAATGATGGGAGGCATTGTGCATTATTGGTTGAGTTATGCATTGGCTATCTTTGATTGGACTTGCAGGTTATGTGCGTGCAGTCAGGTTTGAGAGTTGGTTACAAGCATCCAGATTTATAGGCGATATGCTTTCGGTTAGGATGGTGGACTAGCATCCCTATGTCTAGCATAAGGAAAGAGGGAACTATGCATCAGTGGGAGAGCAACAAATCAATGGGTAGCACAATGTGGGGAGACATTGTACGTCTTCGGCGGAGAAACATCATAAGAGAGATTGCAGATCATTAAGCTAGGAATTGACACAGATGGCAACTCTGTGGCATTTCTAGGATGTCTTAAAGTTCCAATGGGACTTTACTCGTGTACTCTTAATCAGGTAAATGTTCCTCATTGGGGTCTAAAGCCATGGGACCTGATGAGGTCCATTAGCACATGTTTGTGGCTATTCGAGTCAACGGGATGTTTCGGTTGGTTCGAGACTGGTGTGATAACCTCTTGAACAAGGTTAAGTATCTTGCGGATTTCTTGGCATCGTGGTTTGAGTTTTAGAGGAAGTGTGATAGTCATGTGGCTTCTAAAAGGCTCTCTTGTGAGTTCTTGAGGTGAAAAATCGGGGTGAAAAAAGGCTAGCCAAGTGTCACGGTTCACCAAATTTGCCCTAAATCCAAAGGATCATGTAGTGTTAAAACTTCTCTAAGTTCTAACCAGCCTTTCTTCATCTTGAGTTTTTACATCAAGAATTCATAAGACAACCTTTTTGAAGCCACATAACTCAACACACATTCTCTATAACTCAACACATTCTTTAAAATTCAAACCCACAATGTCATGAAACTCACAAGACACTTGACATTGTCCCAGAGGTTATCACACTGCTTTTGAACCAACCTGAAACATCCCAGCAAATGGGTTGGGTCAGGTTTGGGTCATGTTGAGTCTCGGGTCGGGTTCAGGTCGAGTCATGTCATTTCAATCTTGAGTTGTATCGGGTCTCGGATCATGTCGGGTTAGGTTGGATCAAGTTCGGATCATTTAAAGCTCGAGTCATATCGGGTCTCAAGTCATATTGGGTCGGGTCGCCAAAATAGATATTTATGCTTAATTAAAAAATATATTTTATTTGTATATAATAGGACTAAACGAGTTACATTGTCAAATACATGAAATTAATTAATAATAAATCAATACTTCATTTTTAAATAATATATTTAATTTTTAATGCAATATGCAATATTATGATTCTTAGTCCCAAAATTCAGTCTTAAATGATCTCAGACAACTGGTCCACAAAGTTATTCTCACTAAAAACGTCTTATACTAAATTTTCAAGATTAAATTTCATATAATCAATTCATTCCATTATATTTTTCAAGACAATTAAAAATAAAATTTTATTGTGATTTGAAGAACAATGCAAGATTTACTATTCTTCTCGATTTTTTTTTATTTTAAATTAATGACATTACTCATATTAATAGAATGTTGAACCATACATATCAACATAAGTAAATCAATAATTAATTAATTGTTATATAATTTATTTTATTTGACAACTAGTAGATTAACTATTATCTTAGTTTTAGAAGTAAATTTGATTTTTTTGTTAAAAAACATATTTTCAAATCATTTTTAGTCGGGTCCTTTCGGAATTTGGGTAGGTCGGGTTCGTGTCACTCAAGTTAGAGTCGGGTCGGGTTCAGGTCATTATTTTGATGTATTTTTTAGTCGGGTTTGGACCAGGTCGGGTCAGATTTTGCCACCTCTAATCCCACTGACCTGAATAACCACAAACACATGTTAATGGTCCTCATCAGCCCTCATGCCTTAGACCCCAATGATGAACACTTACCTGATTAAGAGCACACTAGTAAAGTCCCATTGGTACCCCAAGACACCCTAGAAATGCCATAGAGTTATCATCTGTGTCAATTTTTAGCTCAATGACCTGCAATCTATCATACACTGTTTTCCCACCGAAGACGCACAATGTCACCCCTCATTGTCCTTGCCACTGAACCGTTGTTCACCCACTGATGCACAATTCCATCAGTACTTGTGCTAGACGCATGTATGATAGTCTACCATCCTAAGTGAGAGCATACCGCCCATAAATCTGACTTCTTATAGCCAACTCTCAAACCTGACTGCACGCACATAGGCTGCAGGTCCAACAAAAGATAGTCGATGCACATCTCAACCATCAAAGCATAATGCCTCCTATCATTAAGCTGAACACACAGATAATAGCCCACAACATAACCAATGATGCTTTCACATGTGTCTCATTGCCACAACATAAATGCACACTGCTTGCACACATAGTGTCAAGATATATCTGGAAGCCCACATGATAGCGACCGTAAGGTCGAAGCCTCGAGCATGACAGAAGAGCGCAATATAATGCATACGAGCCACCAACACTGTCCATGAAGCTTCCCATAACATGGAGAATTGAGTCACCCTATGGTGGCCCTAAACCCCCACCCTAAGTTTCCTTGGGAGGCTCACTTAGTGCCCACACATAACTCAAACCATGCCCATCATGGCCCATGTATATACATCGGGGGTGGTGGAGAGCCTGACACACTGTCCCCTCTATAGAGTCTTAAGTTATTTTGAGCATTACCATAAGAAAACATACCTCACGCTTGAGTAGTCATAATCTTTTAATAATTCTATTTTCCATAATTTGCCGAATCTGAGCATACCATATCATCAAGCGCATCTTCTAGACATTCCCCAAGATTTTCCATTAATTTCTGGAGTATAAACGACATAATTATAAAACTCCATTACACATTAATGGTTGAGCTATGCATCGACTATCTTCGGTTAGACTTGCAGCATGTGTACATGTAGTCAGGTTTGAAAGTTGGTTATAGGAAGCCAGATTTATGGGCGATGTGCTTTTAGTTAGGATGGTGGACTATCATCCACGCATCTAGCACAAGTACAGAGGGAATTGTGCATCGGTGAGCGAATAACAGTTCAGTGGCAAGCACCATGAAAGGTGACATTGTGCGTCTTCGGTGGGCAAATAATGTTGCATGGATTTTGCAGGTCATTGAGCTAAAAATTGACATAGATGATAACTCTATGGCATTACTATGATGTCTTGGGGTACCAATGGGACTTTACTTGTGTGCTCTTAATCGGGTAAGTGATCTTTATTGGGGTCTAAAGGCACGAGGGTTGATGATGATCATTAACATGTGTTCATGGCTATTCAGGTCAGTGGGATGTTTCAAGTTGGTTCAAGAGGGGTGTAATAACCTCTGGGAAAATTTTAAATGTCTTGCAAGTTTCATGAAATTGTAGATTTGAGCTTCAAAGTAAGTGTGTTGAGTTATGTGGCTTCAAAAAGGTTATCTTGTGAATTTTTTAGGTGAAAACTCAAAGTGAAGAAAGACTAGCTAGAACCTGGAGAAGTTTTAGCACTGCACAATCCTATGATTTAGGGCAAATCTAACGGACTATGACACTGAGCACCACGCACTAAGCCTTGTTTTCATCATGCTAAGCACCTCAAGTCTCGGCCGCCGCATGCCAAGCATAACATGCCAAGCCTTGGCTACCTCATGCCAAGCCTTGGTTACCTCATGCCAAGCATAGGCCCCTTTCAAATCAAGTATTTTACAAACTACTTCCTTAACTACATAACTGCACGCAAGGAAGTGAGGGGTATCTGATTTAGGGGAAAAATTTTCATCTAATAACTTAATGACATATAGTACTCTTCAAAGGCAAAAAGGGTAATTTCATAAGAAGGACAAACAACTAATCAAACAAAGACATATGGCAAAGGGCATAATGGTACTTTCACACCAAAACCCTAATTCTACTACAACACTCCAGCCCATGGATAAGCTCAGCCTTATCTCCAAACAAGCCTTAATCCTATCAAGATAACTCAAAATTTAAATAAAGATCTACCTTTTCAACAGTTACGTTCTTATCGGGATTCCATCTCCCATACTATATAAGGGGGCTCTCACCATCAAAAAGTACACAAAACAAATACTCTCTCTACTCTAAACAACTTTCATTTTATAAGCCCTATACTAACTTAGGCATTAGAAAGTCCCTTCGAAGGCACAACCCCTCAGGTCTTCCGACAACTCCTTAGGGTTTCTCTGGTCATTGTGCATATAGGTTCCACTTCCTAGCTATTCAAATTCCTGTCAGATTTTCTGTGTCAACACTATAAAATTCAATAAGAATTAGAATTCAAAATAAGTTTTTCTTTAGAAAACAATATAACAAGCACCACCGAAGGGACAAAAAAATACAATGTTTCTAGAATGAATTCAACTGCAATTAGAATTCATAATTAGTCTTTCCATCATAAAACCAACGACAAATGTACCACCGAAGGGATGAAAATACAATGTTTACCAGCAAGGAATTCAAGTAAAATTAGAATTCGGGATAAGTCTTTTCTTAAGAAAACCAAGGGCAGGCACCAATGAATGGACAAAAAAAAAATACAATGTTTCTAATATAAAATTCAACTACAATAAGAATTCAAACAAAGCTTTTCTTTAGAAAATCAACGGACAAACACCACCGAAAGAGTAAAAAAAATACAATATTTCCAAGCGTGGAGTTCAATTGCTATTATAATTCATAATGTCTTTCCTTCAAAAAACCATCAAGAAGGAACCACCGAAAGAGGCAAACGAATACAATGTTTGTCAACAAGGAATTCATTTGCAACTAGAATTCATAATTATTCTTTCCTTCAAAAAAACCAATAGAAACGCATAACTGAAAGGACAAAAAAAAAATACAATGTTTGCTAGTATGGAATTCAATTGCGACTAGAATTCAGAATTAATCTTTTCTTCAAAATGTAATGAACAAGCACAACCAAATGGACAAAATAATACAATCTTTGCCAAGCATGGAATTCAATTAGAATTAGGATTCAGAATAAGTCTTTTTTTTTTTTAGAAAACAAAGGGATAAGCACCAC
Organism: Bretschneidera sinensis; assembly: GCA_023935145.1. NCBI lineage: Eukaryota > Viridiplantae > Streptophyta > Magnoliopsida > Brassicales > Akaniaceae > Bretschneidera > Bretschneidera sinensis. The sequence goes on from CM043701.1 coordinate 50,000,015, forward strand.
CGAAGGGACAAAAAAATACAATATTTCCCAGAATGAATTCAATTGCAATTAGAATTCATAATTAGTCTTTTTTCTTCAGAAAACAAAGGGGCAAGCTCCATTAAAGGGACAAAAAATACAATGTTTCTTAGAATGAATTCAATTGCAATTAGATCCATAATTAGTCTTTCCTTAAGAAAACCAATTTGAAAGGTATCACTGAAAGGATAAAACAATACAATCATTGCCAACATGGAATTCAATTAAAATTAGAATTCATAATAAGTCTTTCATCAGAAATCAAAAGGATAGGCACCACCAAAGGGACCAAAAAAATACAAAGTTTCCCTTAAGGAATTCAACTGCAATAAGAATTAAGAATTAGTTTTTCCTTGAGACAACCAACGAAAAGGCACTATTGAATGAACAAAATAATACAATCTTTTCCCGCATGAAATTCAATTAGAATTAGAATTCATGATAAGTCTTTCTTCATAAAACCAACTGACATGAACCACCAAAGGGACAAAAAATACAATGTTTCCCATAAATAATTCAATTGAAATTAGAATTCATAAATAATCTTTTCTTCAGACTAACAGGAAGGCACCACTGAAAGGACAAAAGAATAAAATGTTTGTTAGCATAGAATTCATTTGCAACAAGAATTCAAAATTATTTTTTCCTTCAAAAAACCAACGTAAAGGCACATCCGAAGAGGAAAAAATACAATGTCAGCATGAAATTCAATTAAAATTAAAATTTAGGATATGTCTTTTGTTAAGAAAACAAAGGGATGAGCACCAATGAAGGGACAAAAAAACTACAATGCTTCCAACATGCAATTTAAATAGAATTACAATTCATACTAAGTTTTTCTTTTAAAAAAAAAAAATTGACAAGCACCGTCGAAGAGACAAAAATATACAATGTTTTTAAGCATGGAATTCAATTAACATTAGAATTCATAGTCTTTCCTTCAGAAAACCAATGTGAAGGCACCACCGAAAGGACAAAATAATATAATGTTTGTCGATATGGAATTTAATTGCAACTAGAATTCACAATTATTATTTCATTCAGAAAACCAACAAAAATGCACATCCGAAGGGACAAAAGAAACAATTTTTGCTAGCATGTAATTCAATTGCAACTTAAATTCAGAATTAGTCTTTTCTTAAAAAAAAAAAAAAAACCAAGGAACAAGCACCACAAACGAGATAAAATAATACAATCTTTGCCAACATTGAATTTAATAAGAATTAGAATTCAGAAAACAAAGAGACAAGCACCACCGAAGGGACAAAAATACAATGTTTCCCAGAATGAATTCAAATGCAGTTAGAATTCAGAAGTAGTTTTTCCTTCGAAAAAACAACGAAAAGGCACCACTGAATGGACAAAAATATAACGTTTACCAGCATGAAATTCAATTAAAATTAGAATTCGGGATAAGTCTTTTCTTAAGAAAACCAAGAGACATGAACCAACGAAGGGACAAAAAAAGACAATGTTTCCAATATGAAATTCAATTAGAATTAGAATTCAGAATAAGTCTTTCTTTAGAAAAACAACGAATAATCACTACCAATGAGACAAAAAAAAAATACAGTGTTTCCAATTATAGAATTCAATTGCCATTAAAATTCAGAATATCTTTCCTTCAGAAAACCAACAGGAAGGCACCATCGAAGGGACAAAAGAATACTATTTTTTAGCATAGAATTCATTTGTAACTAGAATTCAAAATTATTCTTTCCTTCATAAAAGAAACGGAAATGCACAACCGAAGGGACAAAAAATATAATGTGCGACTAGAATTTAGAATTAGACTTTTCTTCAAAAAAGCAATGAACAAACATCACCGAAGAGATAAAATAATACAAACTTTGCTAGCATTGAATTTAATTATAATTAGAATTCAAAATAAGTCTTTCTTTGGAAAACAAAAGGACAAACACCACCTAATGGACACAAAATACAATGTTTTCAATAATGAATTCAATTGCAATTAGAATTCAGATTAAATTTTTCCTTAAGAAAACCAACAGAAAGGCACAACTGAAGGGACAAAAATACAATGTTTCTCAGCATGGAAATTAATTGCGATTAGAATTCAGAATTGGTCTTCCTCAAGAAATGACAAAATAATACAATCTTTGTTAAAATGGAATTCAATTAGAATAAGAATTTATAATAAGTCTTTCATCAAAAAACAAACGGACAGACACCACAAGGGATACAAAAAAATATAGTGTTTCCAAGAATGAATTCAATTGCAATTAGAATTCATAATCAATATTTCCTTTAGGAAATCAACGAAAAGGCACCATCGAAGGGACAAAATAATATAATCTTTTCCAGCATTAAATTCAATTAGAATTAAAATTTGAAATTAGTGTTTATTTAGAAAACAAACGAACAAGAACCACCAAAGGAACAAAAAAAATACAATGTTTCCCATAATGAATTCAATTGCAATTAGAATTTAGAATTAGTCTTTCCTTCAAAAAACCAAATGAAATGCACTACCGAAGGGACACAATAATACAATCTTTTCCAATAAGAAATTAAATTAGAATTAGAATTCAAAATAAGTCTTTTTTCAGAAAACCAACGGACAGGCACTACCAAAGAGACAAAAAAATACAATGTTTCCCATAATAAAATCAATTGCAATTAAAATTTAGAATTAGTCTTTCCTTCAGAAAACCAATGGAAAAGAACCACCGAAGGGACAAAAATATAATGTTTACCAGAATGAAATTCAAGTGCAACTAGAATTTAGAATTAATTATTTCTACAGAAAATCAATAAGGAGGCACCAACGAAAGGACATAAATATAATGTTTACCATTATAGAATTCAATTGCAACTGGAATTCAGAATTAATCTTTTCTTCATAAATCTAACGGGCAACCCACCAACTAAGGGAAAAAAATACAAAGTTTCCAAGCACGGAAATCAATTGCCATTAGAATTCATAAAAATCTTTCTTTCAGAAAGCTAACAGGAACACATCACCGAAGGGACAAAAGAATACAATGATTCTCAGCATGGAATTCATTTGCAACTAGAATTCAAAATTATTCTTTCCTTCAGAAACCTAATAGAAAGGCACAAAAAATCAAATCATCATCAAATGATTCAGCAACCTTAACACTTTAAATGACAGTATTTTAAATGAAAGCATCAAGTTTTTATAAACACTAAGCAATGGACATTACAGAATGAACTTTTAGTGAGAGAAAGAAGGGAATACCCTTAAATGAGCAATGTAATCACCGAAGCTCCCTATTACAGCCTCCAACCCAAGTATTGAATATGGAATACTTGTTAAAGACCTACAAAATCGACAGATTTTACAAATAATAACAGTGTATAAACTTGTTTATAATACAAAAAACAATGTTTCAGAATGAGTAGAATATTTATTATATGCATTAAAGTTGAACTGAAATTAAAGTACAAAAAATAAAAGTTTACAACGAACTTTATGGGCATTGAAGCATCTCATTCTTCCCCTTCATGGGTTACCCTCTTAAATAATGGATGATTATTAAAGGGAAATTTTCTATTCTTCCCTTTGATGGTCTACCCTCTTAAATGCTATACAAAAGAATAGGAAAAGTTGTAGCTCTACAATACACTATAAAGAAATCATCCTTCAATATAAATAAAACAAAAAAAAATCAACTTTTCCCAATACAAGATGTACATTATTTTTCAGCAGAAGGTAAGCCACATTATTTACATGCCAAACTTTCTTTCTTTTGATAAGTATCTACATGTCAAAATTTCAGAATAAGTGATAATGTCATTATGCTTCTGGTTGTTGTAGTTTATTAATCTAGATATTTTTTTTCGAAGGAAATTAATAACATAAAAAGACATGATATTAGTTATTGTATTGACACTTTATGTCTCTTTATCCTCTGATTTCTATTTATTAGTGTTTAAAAAAAAGTAAAAAAGAAATGGAATAACCTCCAAGAATGTGTTGCACAATATATAGATGCAAAGTACTCCTAAGTAATGACAAAAATGATCCTAAATTGAAACTTAGTATGGTTTTAAACAGATGTCTAGTTAGGTAGCTTTATTTGACAACAACTTTGATGGTGTTAAACCTTCAAATGAATTATAAATTTATATTTTATAATCAAAGCACCTAATGATAATTTTTTGTTATTTCTTAAAGTAGAAAGCTTTTGATAAGGGGAGTCACCAGCAATAGTCGACATGGCAATCAGTAAATAACATACACTGTTTTATTAAACGCTTTGGCCCATAAGTACTGAGGAACTTTGTTTGCATCAGTTTGTAGCAGTCTAAGTGATGTGCCTTTGTTTAAGGGAGACAAGCAAGCAAGCCACCAGTTCATTAACTTAATCGAAACTTGTTCCATTGCACTTATGGTTATACTTATTACCTACTAAATCTCTTTATCTACCCTAACACAAGTGCAAAAAAACACAACGCAACTTTGTTGAAAGATGAATGCGGTATAAATTGGGGTGGTGCTTTACTTATCATCAAAGATTGAAATACCATGGCTATTATCATTCCTTTTGTTTAAGACCCCACCACAACATAGTTTAGGAAGATTGAATTATTATATACTCATTTATTACGTAAATTAACTCCACTTCGAATATTTTGTTAAACTTTACTAAATGTGCTTTGCTTCCAAGAGAAATGCCCATATATCTCATAAGAGTCAATTCATCTTCTGGCCAGGCTAATCATAGTGTATATAACATTATGAAGTTAAAACACACATCTTAAACATCTTGGGGACTCTATATACACCATAATTGATTATCATATCATTATTATAGATTATTTTGAAGCAAAGACTCATCTTGATCAAAGCCTTTTAGCCTATTAGTTATTTCTGGATCCTCCATATAGGATATCCAAATTCGATCTCCCTCCCGCCAATGTACCCAAAAAAGAAGACTGTCTTACATATCCTGCCTACTCTATAGACGCCAAGGTTGATTATCATATCATTAGTCGCAATTCACTACCTCTAAAAGTCTATATGCTCCTTTGAAACTACATTTATGCATCTCCATCAATAATAATAAAAATAGAAGAAAACACCTCACTTCAAAAGATTTAAATTTCAAGCAATCAGTAAAATCTCGCTTTCACTAGTAGAAAACAAAATACCTGAATCAACTGTAATGAAACGTATAACATCCCTTTCATATCTATTAAAATTCAAAAGTAACAAAACAATTGGTGCCAAAGAAGATCTGACTTTGGTTCCAATGAAGATAAAAAGGACTAGGTTTCTGAAGAAGGTGGTATAAGTTATAAACTTAACACATTTTCCTCATAGATTGAATATTAACCCTAGAGGTATCAAAATATACTTGCCTTAGCTTTAATGATAATCAATCTCAATAATTGTCCTACAAGTCTATCTAATTTAAAAGAAATGGACAATATAGAATGAACATTTAGTGGGAGACAGAAGAAAATACTATTGAATGAGCAATGCAATCACCGAAGCTCCCTACAAAGCCTCCAACCCAAGTATTGAAGATAGAATAACGGCTGGGGTCGAATGTGACTAGTGGGAACAAACGAAATCTATTTTGGATCACTTGTTACCAAACGTGTATGTTTTAGGCTTAAAAATATTACAATTTAATGGTTTAAGAGTAAAATTATAAAATACTCATCTCATGGATGATCTGGGGTTTTTGTAACATCTATGGGGTCAAATATAATTAGTGAGAACAAACATAATCCATTTTGGATCACTTGTTATCAAACGTATGCATTTTAGGCTAAAAAAGTTCATAACCCAATGATTTTAAGGAAAAATTTATAAAATAATTTTCTAATGGACGATCTAGGTTACTATCATGTCCATGGGGTCGAATGTGACTAGTAGAAACAAACATAATCCATTTTAGATCACTAATTACCAAACATGTGCGTATTAGGCTAAAAAGTTCATAACTTAGCGTTTTTTTTTAATAGTGGTTTTTCTCTTGTTTAAGGTGTGTGATCAAACTAAGATTAACGAGGATGTCGACGAGGACCATAAGTATGGTGAGGACCACAAAGATCCTATGCACACCAACGGTCAAAGGACTAGCTTCCTCGACACCTCCATGACCCTTAGAACCCCTTTTTGTTAATTGATCCATGATTAATATTTTGAGAACATTATAAAATTTGAAATGTTTATTGATATATATGTACAAAATATAATTTTTAATATAATTAAGATTTGATTATTTTCTGGTATTGATTGATATAATTAGGATTTGATTCAATGCTTAATGTAATTTTAACAAATTTTGGATAAGTAATTACCAATTTTTTAATAAATAAATAATTTTTTTAATGATGACGATCCCCTTGCAGATACTTGTTTATTATCAGTGACAGGAATCCTTTTGAAGAATCCCTTACTAAAAATATTAAAATAATAATACTTTATCAGTCACACAAGTTTCTTTAGAACATCAGCGACGATATTTTTCATCGTAGTGTCGTCGCTGATATTCATACCCACAACGGGATTTTGTCCCGTCATTGATTATAAATATTTGCGATGTCAAGTTTTTTTACGAATCTATTGGCGACATAATCTTGTCGGAGATATGTTTTAGCAGGATTCGGGTTTTCAACGAAGGTAAATCCTGTTGTTGAAAATCCTTTTTTCTTTTAGTGAAAAGAAAGTATATTACATGTCATGATTCTTGCCAACAGGTATTTCCCTAGGCAGCTCCTCTGCCCCAGTCAATGCATTTATGTGTTAGTTTATATACTTTCACAAAAGATGATGTAATCCAAGAAATTTATCTTTTATCTTTTTTTAAATTTAAATGCACTTATATTACCCCATGAATAACTTTTTATTTCTTAAATTTCTATGGAAGTTACAGGAAAGGATTCTTATGGGCTGATGAGTTGCATAAGCTTAGATTTGTCATCTATACAGTGGGTAATGGATGCTGGCAATGTTAAACTGACTAGTTGTTTTTAATTTTAAATATTTGCTCAATTGGATCGAGTTAAGATGTACCTCTGAATCATTTGAATTCTTGTTACGTTAATTATGTGCAAGCGAAATAGATCAAGAACATTAAAATGTTTGTCTTGGTTGAATTAGGATGGAAATACTTCTCAATGTTATTATTTTATGAGGGTTGTCTAATTTATATGGGAAGTGGGTCGTTTTGAGGGCATTTCTTGAGCATGATTGTTTAATTTTGGTGAGTTTCTTTGCCAGAAAACAGGTTATGGTGATGGTGGCAATTGAAAGTTGGCAAGATTTTGCGCACAATGAATTTAAAATATTGTTGCTATTGCTTGTAAAAAAATTATGTGGATTTGATAGGAGTTCATATTTAATCGGTGTTTTGTAGTTTCTTTTTCCTCTTTTCCTTTCTAATTTTTCAGGTGTTATTTTTCTAGCAAGCCCAAATGAATATTCAGGTTTTTCTCTATTCGTTTCTATGAATTTTGGTGGTAGAGATGGTTTTGGTTCATTATTTCTTCTTCTTTTTTTGGGCTTTTAGAAATTTTGTATATTGCTTAGAAAAATGATCTACAACTTGCTCAATCCGATTATCTTCACTATTATTAGAAGGTTCTTCACTTTTTTTTTTTGTTTTACCATATGTAATTTTTCTTGGTTTGAATAATCTAACTCTTGTAGTTTTTGTTCCAAGTTTATCATTTTTTATGTTGTTTCTACTTTTTCCTTTTCTTTTTTAAGATTTCTTCTCTATACGGGATTTCTTCTTCTCCCAAGACTTTTATATGTTATTTCGGATTAGATCTAAATTTTACCAATCACATATCATATATGTGTTCTTTTAGGAAGATGTTTTTAGGCTTATTTCTACTTTTTAAATAATTTTTTATTTTCATCGTTCAGATCTAGTTTTTTTACTTCGGTAAAAGTTTCTAATATTTTTTTGCAGATAAATAATGTATGAGATTTATTAGAAAATTTAATACACCTTCAATATTTCTTGTAGTGACTACTATGCTTAAATTTTTTAGATTTTTGATTTAGATTACAACATTCAATATTTATATCTCAAAATGTCATTTATTATTATTAAAATATAAAGATTTATAATTGCACCACTATTTTATAATTATATCAACTTTTTGTTGTGAGTGTCTTATGTGTACCATATTAATTTGAAATTATTTCAATTTTTATTAGTTTAAATGTGTAAATAAAACTGAATGTAAAGTTATAAGATATGATTAAAACATTGAATATATATGACTGAAATTGAACACCTACAATAATTGAGTGACGAGTTAAGTATTTACGAAAATTAGAAGAGGACAATGGCACATCATGGGACATCACTGTCTTGTTTTTTTTTTTTATTTAAAAAAGAAAACACCAAAGAAAAGAAAAATACCCAAAAAAATTAGATATACTGTGGAAGAAAAGAAAAGTTATTCTAAAGACAAATAAAAGAAAGAAAAGAATAGTGTTTTGGTCAGGTAAATTTCATACGTAGTCCTCTAAGTATACTTGTTTTCTATTTTAGTTCATCAATTAATTTTTTTTTCAATTCATGTCACCAACTATTCATTACATCCTATTTTGGTCCCCTAGATGACGTTGCAACAAATTTTGACAGAGAATTGTTAGATCAACATGCTAACCTAACTAACATTTGTTGACCTGACTTAAATCGTACTCCTTAAAATGCACAACATAATACAAAAAAATCTTACTATTTGAAAACAACACTGCGGAAGGCGATACATCTCCATGTCCAATATTGATTGGTTCAACATCATGGAGATATTGATACAAAAGGAGGGAGAGAGTGAGACTATGGAGATAAGGAGACAGAGTTTGTAAACTCATAGATGAAGATAGGGAGGAAAGTTCACAAGGCCAAAAATGGAGTTATGGAGGGAAAATGAGTCAAAGATATAAATGATGTGATTTTCAGTTGCAGATGGATATTTACCTTGATCAAAGATAGAGATGGTTTAATGAAATTGAAGCTGTAGATGGGTTATCATTTTGGTCATAGGGTTTTATGCTAGTCATTGGGAAAAAGAAGATAGGAAATATACAGGTTCTCTCCCGCGCAAAATGAGTCCAAGTCAGTATTTTGATATGATAATTTTCTATCAAAATTCGACTTTCATTTGAGGATCAAAATAAGACACAATTAATAATTGATGATATGAGTTAGGGCTGCAATCGAATCAAGCTTCTATCAAACTATTCGATCTCGAGCTCGGTCAAAACTCTGCTCGAATTGAACTCGAGCCTAAAATAAAGTTTGATTAGTTTATCAAGCCAGACCCGAATACCTTAGTATTCGACTTGATTAGGATTCGAATTGTTCGATTATTACTAAGTATAAAAAACCCTACCCAGTACAGTTGCCATTATATCCTTACTCTCCTAATCTCCTTACGCATTTTCACTTTCTTATTTCTCATTTTTTTTACAAACGGCTACTACCATCTCAATTCTCTCTAGTCTCTACTTAGTCCCTCATGTCGACGATCATCCTCCAACCACCATTGCTCTTCTCCATGCCGCTTGGCCTCCACTTGTTAGGCCCGCCACCATCTCACTCAGTCACTACGATCTATCTTCTTACATTTCTAGGCCTGCTGACTGTCACCACCAACCACCAGCAAATTTAAGCAAGCACCAAATCGACGAGAAAAAACTCATTTCGTTCATCAATAAACAAAATTTCTAAGGTAAAATTCTCTTAAATTGTCCTGTTTGCTTATATTGTCTTGATTTAGGGCTTAATCATTTTTTTTTTCTTTAGATATGATTCTTTGGAAATTGGAGTTAAGACTAGTAAATTTTGGGTCTTCAACACCTTCTCTCATTTTGATATTGAAGATGTATGTATGACGTATCTGTTATTGCATCTTATTACTTGCAGTGTTTTGTATTGCAGTGTTTCGTTGTTGCTTGTGCTTGGGTAGCTTTCTTTTTCATGTTTGTGGGGTTGTGGCATTGTTCCTGTAAATTGTTTTGGAAATGCTCGCTTGCCATCATGTGGTTCTTTTTTCCAATACTAAGATGTAATTTAGATAAAAAGAAATAAAATTGATATCATACAAACTTAATTTTAAGATTAAAGAATTTGTCTTATGCTATTTGTCTTGTAATTTTCATACAAATTGAGAACACTAATTCTGAATGATTTAGTCATAGGGCTTCTCTCTAGACATTAAAACCTCATGTTTCAACGAAGCTTAAGAATTTTAGTAGGCTAATATGGCTTTCCACAATATCGGAGGGAAAATGAAGGAAAATGTGGGCTTTTAGTTTTATTAAGGTTACTGTCTTTACATGTTGGATTCTTTGTACTTATGTCACCTTAGTGCTATTTAATAATCTTTCAATCTTTGCTTTAAAAAATGTGGTTCCATGCTTTAAGCAAATTGAATCTAGTTAGTACCTTAAGTAGTCTATGCATTGTCTTTTTCCTTTGAATTACATTTCAAATATTTACTGCATATTATGTTGTATTGTCTTCTTCTTCTGAATTAGATTTCTAAACTCTACTGTGGATTTACTATTGTAATCAAAATTAATTTTCTCTTTCCTGGGCAATAAATCATCGATAACAGTTCATGTGAATCATTTTCTCTAGCCAGTGGCCACCATAATAGTGGTCGCCTTTTAGGATCCTGGTAATCTACTACAAAAAAAATATCACATCTTAATTTTTTTAATTGATGTTACCAAACTAAATATGTGCTTGCAGTAAAAAATAATATGCATTGCTAGTTGTACATAGTACATGGGAATGATATATCATGTATTCTATTAAAACCAAATCTTGTTTTAATAGAGAACAAGATTATCTTGTTTACATATGATACCACTTTTTAAAGCATACCAAATTAGGTAATTTTTTTTATTATTTACCACACTTTCTAAACTTCTATCTCAATATTCCATTTATGGTTTGGATATTATCACTATCTATTAAATAAGTGAGAAATGGGGAGCTAGTTTTTTATTTAGTGCAACCAATTTCATTCAGTATTGAAAATTTTGTGTATACAATTAATTTATTAAACAACTGGTAGATGTATTATGTAGTTGGTCACTTTTAGTTACTATAGTTGTGAAGGCTATATGTACAACTGATTAGACAGGGAAATACATAAAGCATATCGAATCCAAAGTTACTGTATCAGAGTTACTAGAATCTATTATAGTTGAAGTTCTTAAAATTTAATTTAGTTAGTGTTTTTAGGATAATATTCCCTTTTCCTTCATCACAATTAAAAGATTTTTTTTGTAACAATTAAAAGTGTTGCAAATGCCTATGCTTTAACTCTATATTTGTCAACCCATATATTGGAATTTCTTTTTCCTTGTTTATTTGTGTACTAGTATATGGACAATCCTGCCATACTAATAAATAATTGTTTATTACTAATACTAATTCTTGCATGCAATTACAATAAAACTTAATTATCTGTACTTTTTTGTAAGCTTATTGTAACTTAATTTGGAAAAAGTATTTTTTGTAAGCATTTCTCAAGTTTATTCTAATCATTATTATAGGACAACTCTTAACTGTATCACTTTTTAATTTGATGTACAGTAATGTTGATAACTCAATGCTTTTTAAATGATAATTATATAAAGTATTTTATGTCTATTTGATTTGCTAAGCCTCATTACATTTATACAGTAATGTCATCACCCCCCTATGATGATCATAACCTTTCATCAACACGATTTCCAACTGACATAGAACACTCTCAAGAATATTCTAGTAGATATATTCTACATTTGGGTGAAGGTGACATGTCGACTCCAAATAACACTGCATTTGAAGGAGCAAATCAATCCAATCCTCCATCGTCAACCAATCCTAGTCCCCCTCCCACAAATCCAGGGGGCTCAGATCCTATTATTCAGAAGCCAAAAAGACATAAAGCTTCTCCAGTTTGGTTTGAGTTCACAGAAAAAACTTTATCTAGTGGAGAATTGAAGGCCATGTGTAATCATTGCAACACAATGCTAACTATAAATGAATCTAAAACAACATCTCACTTGTCAAGACACTTGAGCACAGGACCCATAATGATTAAGAAATCTGCTCAAAGAAACAGATGCAACTCAACTTCCAATTAGTTGATCCAAGTAATGATGAGTACATGGTTGATGCAGCACATATTGTAGACCCTATTGTTGCTAGCAAGTTTGATCATGAAAAAACGAGAGAAGTTGTTGCAAATTAGGTGTTGATGCATGAGCATCCTTTTTCTACCGTGGAAAAAGAGTGGTTCACTAAAATGATGAAGACAACAAATTTTGCATATGGGAAAATATCTAGGAATATGGTGAAAAAAGATTGTGTTCGTATTTATGAAGTAGAAAAGAAAAGGTTGACGGCAATATTAAAGGGTGTGAGCAAGATTAGTATCACTACTAACTTATGGAAGTCACAAAACCAGAAGATAGAGTACATGGTACTTATTGGCCACTTCATAGACTCTAATTGGAAGTTGCAAAAACGGATCCTCAGCTTTGTGCATGTTCTTCCCCCTCGATGTTGGGTTAATATAGTTGATGATATGTACATGTGTTTCGAAAAATGGAGAATTGAGAATAAGGTGAACACAGTGTCTGTGGATAATGCATCATATAATGATAATTATTTAAAGTCATTGAAAGAGACTTTTGGTAGGACTAGACTATTGCTTTGTGGTGGTGAGTTATTTCATGTGCATTGTTGTGCACATATTCTCAATTTGATGGTTTAAGATGGACTTGGTGAGATTGCAAAAGTTATTGAGAATGTTCGCTAGAGTGTGAAGTTTGTTAATAAATTCGAGGCTAGAAGACAAACATTTTCTAAGATTGTTCAACAATTGAAACTTGGAGAAAATAAGTTGATTCTCGGTTGTCTTACCTGCTAGAATTTCATTTTTGAAATGTTGTCTTATGAATTAAATTTCAAGGATGTGTTTATAAGATATAAGGAAAGAGAGCCCAATTACGACTCATTACCAAATGAAGAAGAATGGGACAATGTGCATAAAATATGTAATGTGTTAGAAGTGTTTAGTTTAGTAACAAACATGATTTCAGGCAATGACTATCCCACCTCTAACTTATACCTTATTGAGATCTATGGGGTGAAGGCAATTCTGAATGAGAAATCAATGCGTAAAAATGATTTTATTCGAAAAATGCTTGGCAAAACGAGTGCCAAATTTGACAAGTATTGGGGTGAAGTCAACTTATTAATGGCAATGGCATATGTTCTTGATCCAAGGTGTAAGATGAGTTTAGTTGAGATGTGTTTTCCAGAGACCTACCTTAATCCTATTGAAGCAAGAGAGGATGTGCAAAAGGTTCGTAAGGTTTTGGATGTGCTTTATGAGGAAAATGTAACTGCCAATGTTGCCGGTAGTGAGAGTTCCTCTAATGGAGGAAAAAATGGTTCTTCTAATGCTATATCAACTGTTACTTTTGGCTCAAACAAATCATTAAGGTATACGATTTTATATTTTTAAGTCATCATTGGTTGTCTTTTCTTTTATTTAATTTACTAAGTTGTTTTAAAGTTTATTCATTACTGATTTGATTTGTATTCTTGCACTTAAATGATTGAAGATTTGGATGGAAGAAATTTGATCCTTATTTTAAGACAGTTGAGACCACTACTCCCACCCAGAATTCATATTTAGATGTTTACTTTGAAGAATGTGTTTTATATGATGATGGAACAAATTATAGTTTCAATGCTCTTGAGTGGTGGAAGGCCAACAATTTGAAATTCAAAATCTTATAAAAATGGCAGCTGATATCCTTCCAATCCCAATTTCCACCGTGGCTTCAGAATCTACATTTAGTGCTGTTGGTAGGGTAATTGATTTTTATCGTTCTTCTTTGGCTTCAAATACTGTTGAAGCACTTATATGTGGATGTGATTGGGTTCGCAACCGTTTTGGGGTGAAAAAGAAGACTAAGGTATATGATTTTATATTTTAAGTCATTATTGGTTGTTTTTAAGCTTATTCAATGTTTGATTTGATTTTTGTTCTTCTATTTAAATGTTTGAAGGTGGAGAAAGATCCAAATGAGATAATCCTACCTATTCCTTGACCTTTTTCTACTTTGGTCTTTGGTAATTTAATTTAAATGCACTTGTAGATTAAATTGAATTTAGATTGCTAAAATGATGAAGTGATTCATTTGTGATTTTAATTTGGTAGATGGAGAACAACTAGAGGGATGAACATTTGATGGGGCTACTTTCTTTTGTTATGGTTTATGGATATTGAACCTAACTTTTTGGTTTGAGATTATAGATTTTCTTTTCTTTTAAGGATTGTTGATGTTCGATGATGGATTTATTTTGTTGTTTGGGATTATACTTACTAGACTGATGAATTTTCTTTTTGTAGATGTTGGATGTTTAATGGTTGGAAGTTAGAACTAAGGGATATGTTTTAATTGATTATGTGGGATCTTACAGGTTGTATTAAGTTGGATTGGATGTCATTAAACTTAATTTAGTTGTTTAAATTTTCTTGGAATGGTTGGAGTTTGGCCTTATTTTAGGTTCAAATATATATTAGTTCTTTTTGTATGAATTTAGCTTTGTTTTTTTAAGCATAATGAAGATTTCAAGTTTATCGGCTCGAGCTCGAGTTTGAGCTTGTTTATTATCGAATTCGAGCCGAACTTGAGCCTGTAGAAAATTAACCGAACTTGAACTCAAGTCTAATTTTTGAGCTCGAATCGAACTCGAGCCTTATAATTTTCAGTCGAGCTAAGCTCGAATACCTTATTATTCGGACTCGGCTCAACTTGAGTCCATCCCTAATATGAGTTAAAAAAAAATTAGTTGAGGGACCAAAATAAAAAAAGAGACCGAAAATAAAATTTACACATTTGATTTCTAAAAGTTAGTTGGGATTAAAATAATTTGAAAGACGGTTCAGTTCCACCTCTAATATGAGTTAAAAAAAATTAGTTGAGGGGCGAAATAGAAAAAGACCAAAAATAAAATTTACACGTTTGATTTCTAAAAGGGTAGTCGGGGATTAAAACAACCTGAAAGAGTATCCGAGCCGGAAAACCTAATGGACAGAGTAGTGAGAAATCTTCCCCACGATATCATAGTGGAAATACTCTCAAGATTACCAATCAAGTCTCTTGCGCGATTCAAGTGCGTATCCAAGCCATGGCGATCTCTAATTTTGAATCCCCTTTTTGCTAAATTGCAATTTGAACGAGCACAAGAAAAAACCCACAAAATCCTGCTCTCAAGGTATGATCATATTGAGTCTCTGGACTACGAGGCATCTATCAATACTTTTGTGAAGCTTCGTTGCCCATTTGAGAGGCCAGATAGCCCTCTTAGAATCTTGGGTTCAGGCAATGGGTTGGTTTGTGTAGCTCTCGATGACTGTGAGAACTTCTTCATATGGAACCCATTTACTGGTGAGTACAAGAAATTACCAGATCCTACCATCAACAAATCTAGTTTTGTATGTTCATATGGTTTTGGTTATGATTCATCCTCCGATGATTACAAGGTTTTTGTGTTTGCTTATTATAAAGATGAAATTTTCTCAGAAGTTTTCTCTGTGAAAGCAAATTCTTGGAGAAGTATCCAGGTCCAGGATCAATTTTGTCCTTCTTTTCCAGAATTTTCATATGCATACCTTTTGAACGGTGCTTTCCATTATTCCTTTGGTAATAGAATATATGCATTTGATTTAGGGAAGGAGGAATTTTGGGTTATGCCAATGCCCGATGAGAACACCGAACTCAGTGATGTGGCGGTCATCGGAGGGCAGCTTTATCTCGTTTCTTATAATCTAAGAAGTTGGAATATGGACTTGTGGGTGATGAAGGAATATGGAGTAAAGGCTTCATGGACTAAAGCTAATATTGGGAACTTCGGCTGCATATACTATTATTTGCCTTTGGTGCTCCTATGCTTTACCAAAAAAAGTGATGAATTTATTGCAATAACTGGGGCTGAAGAACGTGAATTGTTACTGTTTAATCTTAGAGAAAAGACAAAGAAACTCTTGACTTCTGATTGTGAACCAATTGTATATGTTGAAAGTCTAATCTCGCCCAATGCTCAGGATGAGATGGAGATGTCATTCTAACAGCAAGAAGAAGATAAGAACACGTTTTTGGAGAAAATGGTGAGATGGATTCTTTCATTTTCTGTTTCTCTAAATTTCATCACTTTTTGTTTGATCTCTGATAACGTTTTTAGGGCAAACTTCGGTTTGGTAGTTTAAATCAAGTCCACGTGGGTTTTCCGGAACACTTTAGTACCCAGTGCAATACTCCGTTATTACTATGGTATTAGGCCCTTAAAATGTGTTTTTTTCGTCAATCACGTGAGAAGCACGTTAGAGACCCATTTTTTCTTCTTCTATATTCTTGCTTGCCAAAGGGCTAGAATCTTGGATCGTTTTCCACCATTATTATTTTTTTCTCTTTAGGATTGGTAAGGACCTGGCTTCTTTCGAAGTTCAACAGAGGTGCTGATTCGGCAAGGCAAGAAGACACCGATTCTAGCACATTCTCTTTTCCAAGAAAAATAACTCAGAAATACAGCCTGCATACCTAACCCGGTTTGTTGCTGTTGTGTCTGTTGCAAGGGAGGCTTGTTGCCGTTGGTATTGTCCAGTTCCTTTGGACCACGCAGAGCTCTGTTTGCTTCATCATCTGCTGCTGTTTCAGCCGCTGGAACTGCAAAAAAAAACAACAAAATCCAATTAATATTGAGCACCAAAGAACCCGTATATAGCTCTAGTTAGCCCTTTGATAAAGTGGAACAGAGGACTCTGAGTGAGGAGGGGGCTTTACTTGAGTGGCTTGCATCTTCTTCTAAGAAAGCGACTGGTGAGGGAAATAACCAAACCAAGGTTTAGGTTTTTTACAGGAACAGAGACTGGAGAGGGTTTCCTTGGGGGCCCAATAGACCTCTTCCATGGTTGTATCAGTTGGATTCCTCGCTCATTCTCATCCTTGCAACTTCCACTGATCCGCGTAGAGCAGATCCCAAGCACCCAGTGGCGAAGAGACCCAGGATTGACAATTAGGGCTTCCACGGCTCGAACCCTGCATGCACCCACACCCTCTCCCCACCGTGCATAGCGTTGATTGCGGTGAACGAGACTTAACCCAGCCCTGCAAACACAAAGCCCAAATAGGTAAAGAGAACAAAAATCCCCAAATCAAAACTTATAGTACCACAACAGATCAAAGATTCTGGCCGTTTGGCAAGCAAGAAAATAAAGGAAGAAAAAATGGGTCTCTAATGGTGGAAAATGTTCATCACGTGCTTCTCACGTGATGAACTTGAAGAAACATAGACGGAATTTAATGGCGTAGTAGCATAGTGATAACGGAGCATTGCACAAGGTGCCAAAGTGTTACGAAAAAAACTATGGGGACTTAAGTTTTAAACGACCAAACCACAAGGTATTTCATTGAAGTTTGCCCATGTTTTTATGCCATGTCAAAGTTCAATGTATTGACTTTATGGAAGTTAAATGTGGCTTAGTTTGGTGCTGAACTGAAGGGTCAATATATTTTATCCTTGTTACTCCGTATTTACTTATAGGTGTTTGATGCAAATGTACATTCTTAAAAGGAACTTTTATAATAGAAGAAAAAAAAAAGGAAAAGAGAAAGAACAAGGTTATATGTAATTTTAGTACAATCTAAGAAGATTTCATTTGATTTTGAAGTTGAAGAATTGCTTTGGCTGGTTCTTCTTTGTGAGCAAACAATAGAAATAAAAAGACCTGACTGCTCATTGTGTCATTAGTTGATGATCTATGTTTTTCTTTAGATATTGTGAGTAGACATAATGCTTGTATTCTAATTGAGGAGCAGTGCAATCTTGTCCATGAGAGTGGAAGGATGCAGTAGCATTGACTTGTATTTCAATTGGTGTGGCTGTAAGTGATTTTGTGTCTTTACATTTTCTGGAAAGGATCCTCTACATTTAAAAATTGAAATGAAGTCAAGTTTATGGTGAAATTTAATGCCACATCATTAAATGGAGAATGTTCAAATTCAAATTTGTCAATATGACATTCAATTTCACCATGAACTTGACTTCCATTTCAATTCTTAAATAGAGAGGATTGCGGTCTTTCTGGAAATGCCCTGTAAAAACATATATCCACATAATCTGAGCCATGGGAATGAATTTTTATTGGTCAGCACTTGTTCTAGTCTTAACTTAATCTGAGAGAGAATTACTACTCAAGTCAGATGTCAGTCTGCATATGCTTAGCATTAATTATGGCGTTCAGGGTTGAAATATGAAACGTGACGAGGGATAGTGATGAATACGAGCACAAGTTATACACATATTTTTGGCTATATGATTGACTTCCGTGCTTTCAATTTCAATGTTGTGTTCTTTCTGTATATGCAATGTAAATCCGTATCTGTATTCTTTTCATTGTTATAAAGCATGCTAATGCTGTGCCCCGTCCCCTCCTCGCCCCAGTTCAAGAAAACAAGAAAGTAAATTATTGTTACGACGTGCCATGATTCTTGCCATGAGGTATTTCCTCTGTAGGCAGCTCCTGTGCCCCAATCCATGTATTTATGTGTTAGAGCTTATGTACTTTCACAACAGATGGTGTAATCCAGGAAATTTATCTTTTTATCTTTTTTTAAATTTAAATGCACTTCTCCCCCCCCCCCCCCTCCGCTTCTTGTTCCTCGGTGGGACTCTTGTGCTATTACTCCATGAATAACTTTTGATTTCGTAAATTTCTACAAAGGTTGCAGAAAAGGATTCTTTTTTTGATAAGTAAAAGTGCAGAAAAGTAGTCTTATGTGATGATGAGACGCAGAAGCTTAGATTTGCAATCGTTGTACTTGGTTATGGATGCTGGCTTTGTTAAACTGACAAGCTGTATCAATGTTAAATATATGATATCAACTTGGATCTAGTTAGTTGTAACTCTGAATCATTTGAATTCTTGTTATGTTAATTATATATGAGTGAAATATATCAAGCAAATTAGAATGCTAGTGATGCTTGAATTGGGATGTAAATGCTTCTCAATGTTGTTATTTTATAAGGGTTGTGTAATTCATATGGGGAATTGGGTTGTCTTGAGGGCATGTCTTGAGCGCAGTTGTCTAATTTTGGTGAATTTCTTTGTTCAAGTGGCATATGAGATGATTGTTTTTTTTTTTTTTCATTTTAGTATTCTGCATTATTCTTTGAGCGCGTGCTTGTCCTAGTAGTTCATTTTAACTGGTTTTCTAGCCTCAATATGTAGATGATTATTGGTGCTGATGTCTATATTTTTCTCAAGTAGATCTTAGATAGTTAACTACGTGGCTTTCATATAGCTGGGAAAACAGTTTTTGTAACAATTTTCATATAGCTGGGAAAATTTTGTTCTGTTTTTATCAACCCCCAGCGTTTCTTTCCTATGGTCTAGTTCAAAAATTTATTGTTGCTTTGGCTATCACGACGGTCATTATTTATTGGTCAAGTTTAAGGTCATTTTTGGATGGTACTAAAAGTAAACACTACTTAGTGTTACTTAAAGCACCATCTAAACATCAGCATTGTTATATGAGATTCGAAATATTCAATAAATTCTCTTATATTTCTTATTGATTCTTAGCAGAAACAAAAAATAATAATAATGAAAAGATGTTAATTTTATTACTGTAAAAAAAATAAAAAAATATAACACGTGATAAGTGTGAAATAAGCAGAGTAACATTTGCAAAAAGAGAGGCTTACGGCACGGTACGACATGAAAAAAAGGTTTGGCATAAGGTACGGTACGATAAGAGGCACGGCTTAGCATGATTATAACATTTAATAAAATTAAAAATTACATATGATTTTATGTCACTAGAATAATGAATTAAGAAAAAAAAGATTGTGATAAATTTGATATTTTAAGATGGTAGGAAAAATTTATTACTCTATTATTAGTACAATGACAAATGATATACTAATTCATAAATAAAGTAAATTCACATTTTTTTGTCTTTTTATTTTTTAAAATTTTTTAAGTTGTTTTTTATATTTCATTCATTTGTAAGTCATTTAATATATTTTTTTATTTTATATCTTGTTGTTTTTGTAAGTTATTTATTTGAAAAAATTTTGTTGTACTTTTTTTTTTGAAATGAAAGAATGAGAAAAGCGGAAACAAAACTAATGTCATGTATAGCCTCTGGAAAACAAACTCCAATAGCATCTGCATGTACCCTTAAGGCTATTCCAGGTGGTGGAGTTCACGATATCTTGATCCATACCAACTCCATATTTTGCCAACCAGTCAGCATAAAAATTGTCCTCCCTTAGACGATGATGCAAGATACATATCTAACATTTTCATTCTATGTGCATCAAAGATCTGCACTCCCAAATCAGAGCTGCATGTGTAATTTTTAAGTTATTTGTTTATGTTGTTGTTTTTGTTCAATTTCTAAGTTATTTGTGATATTTAATTTTATTAATAAAAATATTATTTTTCTGTACAATTATAAGCATTCAATTCAATATTTATAATTTTTTTTTTACTATTTTCAATAAAAAAAAATTAATATATGTCTTAAAAATTAACACGGCATGACATGAAAAAGATAAAAGTATGACACGACATGGCACAAAAACACGATGAACCACTTTGTATGAGCCGTGGATCGACATAGCAAGATCCATTACCATCCGAACCTTGGATCGGTACATGGAATTATATTTCCCATTCTCATCATCATTAATTAGGCCGTGTATTTCGTGTGATTTGGGCCTTACTAGATGATTGATTATAAGCTGGTCAGGCTTGTGTACGTAGAGGGCAATGAAGGTTGGCCACTTCCACAGGTAGAGGTTTACTCACTGAAGCCGGGTGCTTGGAAAGTTACTAAATGTTCCCAATGTTTGGACTGGTGAGATGAACGGTAGCCAGCGTTATGAGTGTTTTGCCAATGGGGTTGTCCACTGGGTTGGGCATTGTGTGGGAACATGATTGAGTTACGGAACAGTTACGATTTAATTTTATAATTGGCTGACTTCAATTTTAGGTAAACACAAACAAGTACCAAGTATACAACAATTTAATATAGTTTAACAACCTTTTTAATTTTTTCACTAATAAACTCATAACCTTATTAATGTTTAATAACAACTTTAAGAAAAACAAAGTTATTCACAACACAAAATTCTCAATACACTTAAAAGCTCTCAACTTAGCTCTAGTTGTAAATCTCTCTAATTTGCAATGTATATTAAATTATGAGTGTGTTCTCTACCTTCTCTAGATCTCCTTTATATAAAGAAGATTTTCCTAATACTACTAGGAAAAGAAAAATATCATAGTAAACTATTACTACTAGTACAAACAACAATCTAATAAGAAACTAATACTACTTCTACTAGAACAAGCAATTATAAAAGCTCTCAACTTAGCTCTAGTTGTAAATCTCTCTAATTTGCAATGTATATTAAATTATGAGTGTGTTCTCTACCTTCTCTAGATCTCCTTTATATAAAGAAGATTTTCCTAATACTACTAGGAAAAGAAAAATATCATAGTAAACTATTACTACTAGTACAAACAACAATCTAATAAGAAACTAATACTACTTCTACTAGAACAAGCAATTACAAAATAAGAAATTAAACTATTCCTAAACCAATCAGAATTCTTTCTAGTGAGGATTTTGAGCCAAAATTCTAACAATCTTCACATTGACTCAAATTCTCCACCTCCTTAACAAATCCAACTCTTTTCCGGGTTTGTGCAATCCTTCCTTTTGGTCCTTCAATGTCCTCTCCACATAATTTTTCAAGGAAAACATTCACATCCAATACATACAAGCATTTCTTGTTCATAGTAGCCTTTAACACTACATTTGATCCATTAAGAATGTTCATCTCTCCATTGCCCGTAGTTCATGTGTATCCCATCTTATCAAGCTTCCACAAAAAGATGATATTTGTAGTGAGAGAGAAAGCAAACTTTACCTTCTCAAGTGTCTTCACGCTTCCATCATGGAGCTTTAACCTTAGACTTCCTTCACCATTAATTACTCTGTGTTACTCACGTGCGGTAGCAACTATGACATTGGTAAGTTCCTTCATACAATCAAAGTACTTCTTCTTGTTGAATATGTGAGTGGCTGACGCCGAACTAAGTAGTACCATATCACTCTCATCAATTTTTTCTTCAATGTTCTCAATAGCTAGCACCATGACTTCCCTCGGTGATATTAGCACTTTCATTACCCTTTCCATTATCACTCTTCTTCCAACTCATCCTTCTCGATTCTTTTAAATCATCATTCATGGCTTTACAATAATATTATACGTATTATATCTCTCTACGATAGAAGCACTCATTCTCATTGTCATCTCTAGCGTAGATTTACATCTCCACCTTGAGCCACAACTCGCTCTTCATTGACTTCTCCCTCAATTAGAACTCTCCACATCAAGCACTTGACTACCACTAGACAAGTTCTCATTTTTCATTAACCTCTCATTCTCACGCAGGAGTACGGTTACATCATCTAAGCTTAATGTTGACTTGCCCACCAACATTGTTTGCACCAATGGTTTGTAAGATTTTGGCAAAGATGATAACAAGAACAATGCATTCTCATGAAGACTTATATTTCTGCTGCATTCAACAATTAAGACACTAGTTTGTTAAATTCATTCAAATAATCATGAAGACTTATACCTTTTTTTTTTCTTTATATTTTTAGAGAGTAGAGATCCATCTTGAGATACAATCTATTGGTCAAACAATTTGATGCATAGATGCTCTCGAGCTTATCCCACAAACCCTTGAGTGTAGTTTCCTTCAACACAGTATACGTGATCTCGGGAGCAAGAGCCAACCTAATTGTGCTCATAGCCTTTTTCTGAATCGATTGTTACTTTTTATCAGTCACATTTTCTAGTTTTTCTTCCTTTAAACCTTGATCAAGATCTTGTTGCACCAAAAGATAATTGTTGTACAGTTATGGTTTACGTTTTTTTTTTCAAATTGCTTGGGTTGGGGAATCTGTGATGAAAAACACATGCAAGTGCTGGTAATGTGATGTATGAATTGTTGGGGATTCATCCAGATGTTTGTAATGTGATCTTATTTCATTAATTTGTATAAAAAAAATTAATCCCATCTTTCTTTTAATCCAATCATTGTTATAAACTTTTTAAATGAAAACAAAATACTATAATCAAGATTTAGAGGTGTGTTGTAAACACTATCTTTAAGGCCTTATTCGTTCCCACTTGTATAAACAAGTTTGCTATAAGTTATAGACGAATAGTTCTCCAGGACAGAACTAAGTCTCTTGTTTGAAGTCTGCAGATAGTAAAATTTGAAGAATTTCGGATTTAATCCTACTTTGAAATAATAAAATATTTATGTAGAGTTTTTTGAAAGAAAAATAGAGGAAAATAATATAAAAAAATAATGGTGTTTTGAAAGCGAGAAATGATGGGTATTTATATATACAGAAGTACCTCTTCAAATGGTTATGGACATACATATTTTTCCAGTTGGAAAGACATGATTTTTCATATTTAATGAGAGCCTTACGATCATGTCTATTAGTTTTTAATGGACCGATCGTACCTGTTTAAATAAAAATATTTAAAAAATCTAGCACTTTTCTGTTTAAATCACACATTTCAGTTTAAATCACAACCTTTAGATTTAAATCACAATATTTAGATTTAAACTAATACCTTTTGGGTTTTCAAACAACCATTTACTATCATTTTAAAATGGTCCAAAATCAGCACTAAATGCTGATTTTTTTTTCTAACAAACCTCCACTTGTTTGAAAAACTAATTTTGAAAAATACTTTCACAATATCTTTGAGTCTTGTATACGTAAAGTAGGTATCTTTCGATTTAAAACCTTCTATTAGTGTAAGCAAATCAAAGTCATATCGAAATAAATAGTATCCTTTAAATTAAACCAACATTCCTATGTGATATGACCGGAGCCACTGCATACATATGATTCTCTTATTTCAGTGAGAATTAATTTTTACTTAGCACTATTATGGCTATATGCTATATCCTGATTTCATGAACCTCAAGAGAGCAAACCATAACTCTCTAAAAGAATTGGCACACTCCTTCATTCATGTTGACCCGTATTTGATTTTAATAATGACAAAACACTACTCTAATTATACTAACAGTTTTATCTAAGTGTTTAAGTGGTAAAAACATTCAGTACGGAAACAAGATGCAAGAACTGGACATGATTCAGACACCAAAACAAGACAGAAGATCTAGAATAGGCATTAAGGTAATTGAAACAATTGTAAATCTCTTATGTTCAATTATATAGCTTGATATGTGGCTCAATTTACAAAAGATTTTGACAAAACTAAAAATACAAAAAGTTTCTAAGTGAAAAACTATTTTTGAAAAGGTAAACTGGGTTAAAGGAAAACCCAGTCAACTGGATCAATATAATAGTCGACTGGGATATGGGACAGAGAGTTCCCAGTCGATTGGTGTTGAGGACCCAGTTGACTGGTAATTTCACCTAGTCGACTGGTCCTCTGACCCAGTCGACTGGTACTCTCCCTTAGCCTAACAAGTGAAAAATCTTCGCTTGACCCAATCGATTGGTACAAGGACCCAGTTGACTGGTAATTCTAAAATATGATCGTTTGAGACGCGGGACTTGAGCATTTAATGCCCTAAACCAACCAAGTCAGTGTCAAACCACCATATTGATTTAAGGCTATATAAACCCACTTCAATGAGCATTTAAAAAGAGAAAAGAACACATTCAATTCATAAGATAGCTCAATAATTCTCAAAAGCTTTGAAAATTTTATTGTTGAGCCATTCTTCAAGCTTGCTTTTAAAATAGAAATATTATTCAGTTTTAAAAGCGCTTATTTCTTTCTCTTTGCCATTTACTTTACTTCAAATTTCATTTATTGTAAAGGGAAAGAGATGTTATAACTCTTAGAGTGTTTAGAATTAAACACTTCATTGTAGCTTCTGTGAGGAAGAGATCGATTGTAAAGTTTGTATAACACCCGTGAAGTTGTATGATTAAAGTTTTAGTAGATTACTTCAAGGAGGTTCCTTGAAGAGAGTGGGCGTAGGGTTGGAAGGAATCCGATATTGCTGAACCACAGTAAATGGAGTTTGCACTTTCTTTTTCTTAAACTCTTTTACTTTCAAGCATATTATTTAATTGTGTGCTTTATGTATTTAACTGTTTAAAAACTTGCAAGTTAATCAGTAAAAGTTTTTAAAACCCAATTCACCCATCCTCTTGGGTTTGAACCTCGGTTTACAATTGGTATCAGAGCTTCGTACTGAATTTCAGGCTTAAAATCCTTGAGTTGATCTGATGGCATAAAATAGCTATACCAAAGGTCATTCCTACACTAGGCTTCCTTTGTTCAATGGCTCCAATTATAACTACTGGAAAAATAGAATGAAAATCTTTGTCAAATGACAAGATTACAATCTATGGAGAGTCATTGAGGAAGGACCTAGAATTCCTACAAAGGAAATAACTATTGGAGAAATCAATTATACAATGTCTAAACTCAAAACTGAGTTCAACGAAGAGGATTGTAGATTGGTGTCTCGAAATAGTACAGCCACTAGTATTTTACATTGTGTCTTAGATATTTCTGAGTATAATAAAGCTTCTGCAAGTGTTTCAGCTAAGAAAATTTGGGATAAACTACAAGTCACATATGAGGGCACTAGCGAAGTTAAAAAATCAAAAATCTATATGTTAGTTTCTGAGTATGAATCTTTCAAAATGTCTCATAATGAAACAATTTCTCAAATGCACTCACGTTTCACCATTATTGTTAATAGCTTACAACTTCTTGGTAGGAACATTGAGGAATTTGAACTAACTAGGAAGATCTTAAGGTCTTTTACATCCACTTGGAAAGCAAAGAAAACGACCATCACGGAGGCTAAAGATCTCCACAAACTTGATGTCGAAACACTTCTTAGATCACTATTGACATATGAGATGGAGGAAATGAATCTCATTGTCAATGATGATAAGAAGAAGAAAAAGATGATTACTCTTAAGGCCTCTACAAGTAACAAAGGGGAAGAAAAATAAGAGGAGAATGAGAGCAGCGACAAAGATAGTGAGATGGCTCTAATCACCAAGAAGTTTCACAGATTCTTGAATAAGAGCAAGAAACCTTACACAAAGGATCCCACTTTAAAAAGGGAACCGCTTATGTGTTATGGTTGCAAGAAGCCCAGTCACATTAAGGCCGATTGTACAGCGACAAGAAAACCATATAAAAGCTTCAAAAAGAAAGCTATGATTGGAACCACTTGGAGTGATGATGAAGAAAAACAATCCTTGAACAATGAGGTCGGATACGAGGAGATTGTCAACCTATGTTTAATGACAATCAATGACAAAAATAAGGTATCAAATTCTTTCCCTTCTAATAATAACATTGTTAGTAGTAGTGAAGAATTAATAGAGGTCATAAATGAAATGCATAAAGAATTAAAGAAATTCAATTCTAGGAACACCATTCTAAAAAAGGAAGTGTCATCCCTTTCTAAAGAGATGGAAGGCTTAAAAGAAGAAAAAGAAAAACTATCTTCCTTGCTTTATAATTCTTCACAAGATTTTCTTAAAGATGAAAATGAAAACTTAAATAAGAAAATAATAGAATTGAATGGCACTATATCAAGACTTATGCTTGGAAAAGAAAAGCTAGATGAAGTGTTGTTTTGCTAAAGATTAAGTGGAGGAAAATCCAGGTTAGGTTATTCTCCATTAGGCAAGCAAAAATCAAAAGAGGCCTTATTCATGAAAGTATCATGTGTGAATGAAGCCTCTACTTTTAAGACCACTAGCAAGGTTAAAAGCACTCCTTCAATGAATGCTAGTAGGTTTAAAAATGCTAATTCTAATGTATATACAAGAATTAAGCATCCTAGCTCAAGAAATGCAAATATTAGGAACAATCATTCAAGAAATGCGTATACACATCCTAGGAGTAACCATCATGTGCATCCTAGAGATAATATATATACTCAAAACTTGCACACTATACATGCATATCCTAGGAATTTCCAGCATGTGTATTTGAAATAATATGCATGTTCATAATAATGCAAGTACATATCATAGAAATCATCATCATACATTTCCTAGAAATGACATGCATGTTCATAACCTTCACAATAGAAACATGCATCCTAAGAATACTTATCCAAAGAACTATAGACATGCACAACTAAGAAATCCTAGAAATTTCAATAACTATTATCCTAGGATTGTGCATCATCAACATGTCTATAAATATAGAACACCTTATAATGTTAAGAAAGTATGGGTCCCTAAAGGAACTGTATTTTCTAGGACTAACCCCAAAGGACCCAAGAAATTTTGGGTACCTAAGAGTGCAATTGTATATCCTTGTGTAATGTAGATATGTCTCCACACCAAGGAAAAATGCAACTATTGGTATCTTGATAGTGGATGCCCAAAGCACATGACCGATGATCGAAGTGTATTCAAATTTAGCTCTAAGAGATGATGGACATATCACCATGAAAAAATTGGTAATGATTTTTCAACCATTGATCATGTATTATTTGTGCAAGGCCTTATGCCAAATTTACTAAGTATTAGTCAACTATATGGCAAAGGCAACAAAGTCATATTTGAGGCCTCTCATTGTCTAGTAATAGACATCAAGAGTAACAAGATCAAGGTTGTTGGCCATAGACACGAAAATGTCTATATAGTTGATTTAAAATCCTTACATTCGGAAAATGAAAAATGTTTTCCCGCATTAAGTCAAAACTAATGGCTATGGCATAGAAGGCTTGGTCGTGTGAACGTGGATTTGCTTAAAATCATTTGAAGAAGAGATTTAATCCTTGGATTTCCCAAAATCAAATTTGAAAAAGATGTGTGTGATGCTTGTCAAATGGAAAAACAAACTAGAATTTCTTTTAATAAAAAAAGGTAGTCTCAACTACTAGACCATTGGAACTTTTACATATGGACTTATTTGGTCCAATAAGTACCATTAGTCTAGGTGGCCATCAATATGCTCTTGTTATTGTTGATGACTATTCAAGATATACCCTTGTTATCTTTATTGCTTACAAGGATGAAGCTTACAAAGGATTTGAAAACTTTTGTAAAAAAGTTCAAAATGAAAAAGGAATTTGTATCTCAAGAGAATTTGAAAACCAAAGCTTTTCAAAATTTTGTGATGAAAATGAAATTAATCACAACTTTTCAGCTCCTAGAACTCCTCAACAAAATGGAGTTGTTAAGAGGAAAAATAGAGTTCTAGAAGAATTTGCAAAAACAATGCTTTGTGAAAATAGCTTACCAAAATACTTTTGGGCGGAAGCGGTAAACACTTCTTGCTATATCTTGAATAGAATTTTAATTAGGCCTATGCTTAACAAAACCCTATATGAATTATGGAAAGGTAGAAAGCCTAATATCTCCTATTTTCGTACCTTTGGTTGTAAATGCTTTATCCTAAATAACAATGAAACTAACTTGGGTAAATTTAACTCAAAGACCGATGAGGGGATATTCTTAGGATATTCAACCTCTAGTAAAGCTTATAAAGTCTTCAACGAGAGAACTCTAGTGGTAGAAGAATCCGTATATGTAGCCCTTGATGAGTCTAACCCAATTAGTAGTTTCTTTCAATGATAACGCAGATTTCATTCCAAGAACGGAAACACCCACTCCCATTGTTGACCCAAAGGAGAGCTTATCTCAAACAAATCAAGAGATAGAAGCACTCAAATTGGACCAACCATCCACAAGTCAACAAGAGGATGGTCTTTCCAAAGATTGGAGGTATGTAAATTATCACTCAATCGATCAAGTGATTGGTGATCCTTCACAAGGGGTAAGAACTCGTTACTCTATTAGAAATATTTGCAACTATGCAACCTATTTATCTCAAATAGAACCTGAAACAGTAGAAGCCGAGAAGGGAATAGATTGGATAGATGCCATGCAAAAAGAAATAAATCAATTTAAAAGAAACAATGTATGGAATCTAGTTCCTAGACTAAAGAATCATACAATAATAGGAACTGAATAGGTATTCAGAAATAAGATGGATGAAAATGGTATAGTGACTAGAAACAAGGCTAGACTAGTTACTAAGGGATATAATCAAGAAGAAATAGTAGACTTTGATGAGACCTATGCTCCCGTAGCAAGATCAGAAGCTATTCGAACGTTATTAGCCTTTCCATGCTCTAATAAGTTTAAATTATTTCAAATGGATGTAAAAAGTGCCTTTTTAAATGGTTTTATAGAAGAAGATGTATATGTTGAGCAACTTTTTAGATTTAAGAATCCCAGTCTTCCAAATCATGTCTACAAGCTTTCTAAAGCTCTATATGGGTTAAAGCAAGCTCCAAGAGCATGGTATGAAAGACTAAGTAAATTTTTTATTGACAATAATTTTACAAGAGGAAAAATAGACACAACCTTTTTCACAAAAACTCACAAAAATTATACTCTAGTAGTCCAAATATATGTTGATAATATCATATTTGGTACTACTAATGAATCTATGTGTCAAGAGTTTGCCAAGTGCATGCAAGGTGAATTTGAAATGAGCATGATTGGAGAGCTCACCTACTTCCTTGGACTTCAAATCAAATAATTGAAAGAAGGCATCTTCATCAATCAATCAAAATACACCAATGACCTACTAAAAAGGTTCGGGAGGGAAAGCTCAAAGTCACTTGGTACTCCTATGAGCACATCTACAAAACTTGACCTTGACAATGGAGGTAAGTATGTAGACACTAAAACTTATAGAAGCATAATAGGAGCTTTACTTTATTTAACTCCAAGTAGACCTGATATAATGTTTAGTGTATATATGTGTGCTAGATTTCAAGCTAATCCTAAGGAATCACATGTAATTGTAGTAAAAAGAATCCTGAGACATCTACAAGGGACTCAAACCCTAGGATTATGGTACTCTAGAGATTCATCTTTTGAGCTTGTAGGATATTCAAATGCTGATTTTGTGGGGTGTAGGTTAGATAGAAAAAGCACTAGTGGAACATGCCAATTATTAGGTGCAATGTTAACCTCTTGGTTTTCTAAGAAACAAAACTCGGTTGCACTATCAACCAGGCAGAATACGTAGCAGCTGGAAGTTTTTGTGCCCAAATGTTGTGGATAAAACAACAACTAGAAGACTTCATGTGAATATGGATTTTCATAAAATCATTTCAAGAAAAGATTTAGTCATTGGACTTCTGAAAATCAAATTTGAAAAAGACAAGGTGCGTGATGCTTGTCAAATGGGAAAACAAACTAGAATTTCTTTTAAATCAAAAAATATAGTCTCAACTACTAGACTATTAGAACTTTTGCATATGGACTTATTTGGTTTAATAAGTACTATTAGTCTAGGTGGCCATCAATATTCTTGTGTTATTATTGATGACTATTCAAGATATACTGTTGTTATCTTTATTGCTTACAAGGATGAAGCATACAAAGGATTTGAAAACTTTTGTTAAAAGGTTCAAAATGAAAAAGGAATTTGTATTTCAAGCATTAGAAGTGATTATGGAAAAGATTTTGAAAACCAAAGCTTTTCAAAATTTTGTGATGAAAATGGAATTGACCACAACTTTTCGGCTCATAAAACTTCTCAACAAAATGGAGTTGTTGAGAGGAAAAATAGAGAAAGAATTTGCAAGAACAATGTTTTGTGAAAATAGATTGCCAAAATACTTTTGAGTGGAAACTGTAAACACCTCTTGCTATATCTTAAACAGAGTTTTAATTAGGTCTATGCTTAACAAAACTCCATATGATTTAAGGAAATGTAGAAAGCCTAATATCTCATATTTTTCGTGCTTTTGGTTGTAAATGCTTTATCCTAAATAACAATAAAACTAACTTGGATAAATTTAACTCAAAGATCGTTAAAGGGATATTCTTAGGATATTCAACCTCTAGTAAAACTTATAGAGTCTTTAACAAAATAACACTAGTGGTAGAAGAATCCATACATATAGCCTTTGATGAGTCTAACCCAATTAGCAGTAGAGTAGTTTCTTTCAATGATGATGCAGATTTCATTCCAAGAACAGAAATACCTACTCCTATTGTTGACCCAAAAGAGAGCCCACCTCAAACAAGTCAAGATGTAGAAGCCCTCAATCCAGATCAGCCATCTACAAGTCAACAAGAGGATAGTCTTCCCAAAGATTGGAGGTATATAAATTATCACCCAATCAATCAAGTGATTGGTGATCCTTCACAAGGGGTAAGAACTCATTCCTCTATTAGAAATATTTGCAATTATGTAGCCTATTTACCTAAAATAGAACCTAAGAAGTTTGTAGAAGCTTAGAAGGATGTTGATTGGATAAATGCTATGCAAGAAGAAATAAATCAATTTGAAAGAAACAATGAATGGAATCTAGTTCCTAGACCAAAGAATCCTACTATAATAGGAACTAAATAGGTATTTAGAAATAAGATGGATGAAAATAGAATAGTAACTAGGAATAAGGCTAGACTAGTTAATAAGTGATATAATCAAGAAGAATGAATAGACTTTGATGAGACCTATGCTCCCATAGCTAGATTAGAAGTTATTCGAATGCTATTAGCCTTTGCATGTTTTAACAAGTTTAAGTTATTTCAAATGGATGCAAAAAATGCATTTTTAAATGGTTTTATAGAAGAAAATGTGTATGTTGAGCAACCTCTTGGGTTTGAAAATCCTAGTATTCTAAATCATGTCTACAAGCTTTCTAAAGCTCTATATGGGTTGAAGCAAGCTCCAAGAGCATGGTATGAAAGACTAAGTAAGTTTATGATTGAAAATAATTTTACAAGAGGAAAAATAGACACAGCCTTCTTCACAAAACTCACAAAAATGACACACTACTAGTCTAAATATATGTTGATGATATCATATTTGGTACTACTAATGAATCTATGTGTCAAGAGTTTGCTAAGTGCATGGAAGGTGAATTTGAAATTAGCATGATGGGAGAACTTATCTACTTTCTTAGACTTCAAATTAAACAACTGAAAGAAGACATCTTCATCAATCAATCAAAAAACACTAAGGACCTTTTAAAGAGGTTCGGGATGGAAAACTCAAAGTCACTTGACACTCCTATGAGCACTTCTACAAAACTTGACCTTGATGAAGAAGGTAAGTGTGTAGACACTAAAACTTATAGAAGCATGATAAGAGCTTTACTTTATTTAATTGCAAGTAGACCTGATATAATGTTCAACGTATACATGTGTGCTAGATTTCAAGCTAATCCTAAAGAATCACATGTGATTGCAGTAAAAAGAATCCTTTAATATCTATAAGGGACTCAAAATCTAGGATTATGGTTCTCTAGAGATTCATTTTTTAAGCTTGTAGAATATTCAGATGCTGATTTTGCGGGGTATAGGCTAGATAGAAAAAGCACTAGTGGAACATGCTAATTCTTAGGTGCAATGCTAATCTCTTGGTTTTCCAAGAAACAAAACTTCGTTACGCTATCAATCGCCAAAGCGGAATACGTAACATCCGAAAGTTGTTGTGCGCAAGTGTTGTGGATAAAACAAAAACTAGAAGTCTATGACATGAACTTTAAGGATATTCCAATTCATTGTGATAACATCAGTGCTATCAACTTAACCAAAAACCCTATTCAACATTCTAATTCATTGTGATAACACTAGTGTTAGAGGATCTCACGGGCCTACAAGGCTACGGTCCAAGAAATCCATGGCACCAGATGCCAAAGGAAAAGGCTTAGTGGGTTCCTCAAGTAAAAAGGCAAAGACTGAGCTCAATGACTCACTCTTCTAGAGTCTAGCAGCCAAAGAAAGGTATAATTTCATCATTCAGCACAAAAAGATCATGACGGGTAGATCCATTGACTTTGATTCTATTTGTCATGCAAATTTTGACATTTTACCTCATTTCGAGGCAGTGTACTTGACACCACTTGTCAAGATTCACGAAAAGTACTACCTATACCTCATTCACTAGTTCTATGCAAACTTGGTGAAGCTTAGTCCAATGGCTGTTCATTTCAGAACCAGTGTGATGGGCATGGAGTTTGAGGTGAACACTGACCTCCTAGTGATCATTTTGAGGATCCTAGTGGGAGGGATCCAATGGAGTCTGGACGTATGGCCGGACAACTTTGACTATATGGAGGCATGCCAGATTGTTAGGGGAGACCCCAACTACATCTTTCGACCCACTATATTTTACACATGTAGTGACATGCCCCTCGATTCGAAGCTGTTCAACCTTATCGTGAGTTAGACCATCCATCCACGACTTGGGAGTTGGGGCTATCTCTCGAAAATAGACATAGTATTGATTTGGTGTCTCAAAACTAGATGCCACTTCAATATATACCCCCTACTACTCGCCAACATGGTAAATAGTGAAACTAGTGACTCCGGGTGCCTTCTCTATGGGATGCTTATCACCCTTATCCTTTAGCAATTTCGGGTTCCCCTTCCCACCTTTGAGGCTCAAGACATCGCCCTCAAAGACATCATCAATGTCTCTTCTCTGAAGAATATGGGTGCACTATCTGCGATGGATTGATCTACTCCAAGGCCGGGAAGAACACAAGGTTGGAGAGGGTGATCGCAGCGAGGAGGACGATGAGGTTCCTGGTGATGCAGCTCCTCCCACTGCTATACTGATGATCGAGCACTACCGCATGGTGGTTCTAGTACTAGTTAGGCTGGGTACGATGATCTACTACAGGTTATTTCGAGCCTTCAACTATCCATGCAGTCTGAGTTCCAAAGCTTGAGCTCTTCTATTGATTCCATGCACCGTGACCTCCGCACGCTTCGTGACGATTTCGAGCTACACTAAGAGCACATAGAGGGCTCATTGGCTGAGCTTTAGGGATTTTATTCTGACGGCTCTGACTCCCCCACTCGTTGAGCTTTTGTTTTTTCCTTGTATATATAGCTTTTAGATAGTTATAGCATGAACATTCTGTTTTTCTTTCATATTTTGTACTCAGACAAACTTTTTAAACAACGATTGCTTTTCCATCTCTTTTAACTCAAAGTACCTGAAAATGCATCGAAATAGATCAACAATCCAAGGATATCACTTTAGAGTTATTAACATATAAAAGTGCAATTAAGACCAAGATCAACCCTAAAATGCTAACAATTAAGCACTCTTGAGATGCATTTTATGGCTCTCATCATAACCCCTAACTAGCTTATTGCTAGTCCCTAGCAATTCAAGCGAAAACAAGAGATGAATTCTTATGGTAGGAATCAAAGCAATGTTAGTGTTAAACCAGGAGTAATTCACTTTTTGTTTCAAAAATTGCACATAACACACAACATATAGATTCATTAAATATCACCCAAGTCTAAAAGTAATCCAAACATCAATCTTAAAATTATTATCGACTCTTAACATCCATATTACCACAATCCATTAATCCGAACATCTGGATGATTTTATTAATAACATTCATGAATACAAGGCTTGGCCTCTAAAAATTAATTTGCGTGACATCAATCACAAAAACAAACTCCATAGGCTCACTTTTCAA
Source organism: Bretschneidera sinensis (assembly GCA_023935145.1). NCBI lineage: Eukaryota > Viridiplantae > Streptophyta > Magnoliopsida > Brassicales > Akaniaceae > Bretschneidera > Bretschneidera sinensis. Next base: position 50,034,629 of record CM043701.1, read on the forward strand.
ATTACTCTCCACTATTGTAAAAAAACTCACATGACCTTGGGTCAATAGGTCTTTAATAAGCTTGTAATGTTAGGCTAAGGTAAAGGTTTAAGAAATAACTGGAAGGATTTAACAAGTAAAAGAACTCAATCTCTTAGTTTTAAACACAACCACTTTAAGCACTGGATAACCTTACTTTAACACCCAACTTTTTCAATCATTTTTATAAGAGCATTTCTCTCAATAAGTCACCACTTTTCTTCTCTCTTCTTCTTTCTTTGCCATATTTCATTCTTTTTCTTTGGTATTTTTGGCATAAGACCATTTACCTCCTTTTAATTCTTTTCTTTTCTTTTCTTTTCCACAACCCCCAACTTATCTCTTTTAATGTACTTGGGTTATGACAGTAATATTTTTTTTTTTCATATTTCCATCCTTACTCCTCTTAAGTGCTTCTCAACAAATGTGTACAACTAAGTTTTTTTAAAAGAAAGGTAAGGATAAAATATTTTTAGGCTCATAAGGGTAAGTAAATGGGTTTTCGAAAGAAACAAGACTCAAATTCTTTTTCAAGAAAAAGGCTCAAACAGGTGACTAGTGATAGATATAGCAATGGTAAGTTTGAAAGGCTCAAACGGTTCAAAATTTGCCTATATCATATCCTAAGCAATGTGCATTCTAGGAATTTGCCTCAAGTGATTACCAAATAAGTTCTAGAGTTTGTTGAGACCACAAAAGTATTCACCAAGCAATCACACATAAAACTTCTCTAGATGCTTTAGACTAATCATACAATCTTACCACAAACTAGAGTCCTAAACCAAATGAAGTAAATTATTCTCAAACCGAAGCAAGATTTAACTTCTTCTAGATGTTGTATGCTATCTCAATTAAGCTCATATCATTGACATGTGAATTACATCCAAGGCTAACACAAAGCATGCTAAAAACAAACAAAAAGGGAGAACGACACCAAACAGTTCAATGGAAAAAGAAAAAGAAATGTATAGAAATAAAGAATATGGAAACAAAGAGATGCATTTCCTCCACCCCCAACTTAAAAATTGCATTGGCCTTAATATAAAAGAAAGAGTAAAGGAAACTCTCTTTGTAGCCAAAGGTGCACAGAAGCTGAAAATTGTGCTTCACCACTTGAACTGCTTCGTATATTTGTCCATAAAAAAAATACGAAGTTAATACTGGAAAATAACAAATACTAAATAAAAAACAAGAAAATGAAATATGAAAAATAATAAAAATAAAAGGATAAGCTGTGGGGTGCCTCCCATAAGCGCTAAGTTTTATGTCTTCAGCCAGACACTCTTATTCCCTACTAGACAAACATGAGCTGAATGCACCAGCAACTGCTTCACTGCCAAATTTTGTGCTTGCATGCTTTAAAGAAGCCTCAAGGATGTTATTAGTAACATTTGTAGATTCTGGCTCAATATATACTCTTCTGAAACCATGGGTGTGGATGGACTCCAATGGATTAAGGTGATGGACCTTTTCCATGAGTGAGTAAATCATGTACACTTGGTGGCTCTCATCCACATCCTCTGATTTGTTCGTTGTGGGGATGTGTAATGACTTAACACTTTGGGTCACAATGGCATTTACCTCCTTCAAATTCTTTTGTGCCAGGTGTTGTCCATGGTGTGTGGACTGAGCTTGGGAAGGGAACTTACCTCGCTCATTCACACTCAAGGAGCTCATTAATTTAGACACTTGGCTCTTTAGATCCTTATGTTCTTCAACAGCCTGCGTAATTAAAGATTCAAGCTTTGATTAGTCTTACCCTGTGCCTCAATAAAAGCATGCAAAATTTCTTCTAAACGACTTCTAGAGGGTGCAGGTGCATAATATAGTGTAGGATATGATCTAGGGGGTTATGCGGGTGGTTGGTTTTCAGATTTCCAACTAAGATTGGGGTAATTCCGCCACTCCAGATTATAGGTATCAAAGAAAGGTGAAAAAGGCATCTTGTACATACCTAAGGCATTACATTGTTCCTTATACACCCCTCTCATCTCTGCAAATGTGGGACATTCTTGGGTGAGATGATCTATCCCGCCACACACAAAACATTGTTCAAAAGACCTTGCATGATTAGCTACGTGTGTTTGTTGTAAGCCTTTAGTCTTTAACACATCTAATTCCCTGGTGAGCATCTCGACCTTAGCCTTTAGTTTATCCTCTTCTCTAAGATGGTAAATTCCACCACCATTTTGGTTTCCTACTGGTCGTGACCTGTTTGCACTTTCAGTAGCACTAGGTCCAGTCCAAGTGTGAGCTTTTTTAGCAAGCTCATTGAGGTACTCTATGGCCTCATTAGGATCTTTTTGTAAAAACTCACCATTACACATCATCTCTACAAATAGGCGCTCTCTATATGTAAGTCCCTCATAAAAATAGCTCACTAAGCGCCAATTCTCATACCCATGGTGAAGGCACATACTCAACAACTCCTTAAATCTTTCCCAAGACTGATACAAAGTCTCACTATCCTTTTGTGCGAAGGTGAAGATTTGCCTTTTTAAAGCATTGGTCTTATGTTGGGGAAAGTATTTATTAAAGAAAATCTGAGTCATCTCAGTCCATGACCCAATAGATCATGGTCTCAGTGAGTATAACCAACTCTTAGCTCTATCCTTCAAAGTAAAAGGAAAGAACTTAAGTCTCACAATGTCAGCAGTTGCATCTTGACTATGAAAAGTCGCAACTACTTCCTCAAATTCCCTAATGTGCACATATGGGTTTTCACTTTCCAAGCCATGAAACGTAAGGAGTAATTATATTATCCCTGTTTTAAAATCTAAATGGCGAGTATTGGCTGGAAACATGATGCATGATGGTGTGGCTGTTCGTGTAGGGTGGAGGTAATCCTGAAGGGTCCTAGGGGGTTGATATTCATGTTCACTCATTTCTTCGGGACTAGATGGATTGTCAAATAAAGGATTTAGAAAAGAATTTAATTCTGACTCTAACACAGGCCTACAAGCAAACCTACCCAAAGTGTCTTTATATCGGGGCATGCAAGATCACAAAATAAAAAAGAAAAAAACAACAAAAATTAATGCAGCAAGCTAAAAGAGGGAACAAAGTTACCACCTTTACAAACTGCTGAAAAGAAAAACTATTTACAATTCTTCTACCGTCTTGTCTCAAAGTTGATAATCTTCCTTGTACTTAAGCGTGTCTCCCCGGAAACGGCGCAAAAATTTGATTACACCCAAAGTGTAACACGGTAGTTGTAGCACAGCTTTGGGGTGTCGATTCAACAGGAAGACGAGCGATCTACAAGAGAAAGTGCAAACCTTAAAACGAATGATAAAAGTTAAATAAGAAAATTTGAGTTTTGATATTGAAGTAATGTGAAGTAGTGTAAATATAATGGAAGCAACAAGGTTCCGGGAATCCTCCCTAGGTTCGTTGCCTTATCCCAATCTCAGTTCAATTATTTTTATCTCGATTGCAAGTTTCACATCCCAAACAAACAATTGGCAAATATTCAATCAAGCACATATATAAACCCTAATGTAATTGCTATGAAATACTCTTTACCTTCGATTCAAGCACACATGACCTATCTTATAGATTATCAAGAAACGAAAATATATCTCAATGACAATATCGCAGTAATGGACAAATCTATAAAATAAATCTACCGAACTCAATAACACCTCAACAAATACACATAAGAAAAACATGACTAAACTTATATGGAGGAGAAAGATGCAATCACCGGATTAAGAGAAAATCTTCTAATTAAATTAAAGAGTAAATCATAACAATATTTTGATAATAAATCCTAACAACAACTAAATTAATTAGAAAATAAGAACAACTACACCTAGGGATTCATCCCTTCGCCTTGCTTGGAGATTAGTTGGCCATGGAGGAGAATATGGCAGCTCTCTCTTGAGTTTTTCAGCCTTCGGCCCTTTTCCTCGATGTTTCTCTCTCAAAAGTGATTTATTTATATTACAAAAGTTCCAAGGGTGTTCTAGGGTTTAAACAAGCATTAAAGTCCTAATTAGGTCATAACTCGGAGATAAACTTTCGAGTGCGCGCCTTAGCACTTACTTGTGGGCACTGCGGCTTGGCCTTGGTCTTTGGAGAGGTGTGCTTCTAGGCACCGCAGCTTTGCCTTATGGGTGCCTAGATGCTAGCTGGTGCTTGATCTTATACATGTTCTGGGAGCCTAGGCCCTCACTGGTCCAAGCCTAGGCGCCCATTGAAGGTGGCTTTTCTTCATTTTTGCTTATCCGCAACCACTCCGACATTCCGTTATGCATGGAATCTTCGCTCTTTAAACAATGATTGCTTTTCCATCTCTTTTAACTCAAAGTACCTGAAAATGCACCTAAATAGATCAACAATCCAAGGATATCACTTTAGAGTTATTAACGTATAAAAGTGCAATTAAGACCAAGATCAACCCTAAAATGCTAACAATTAAGCACTGTTGAGATGCATTTTATAGCTCTCATCAAGTGCTCTATGTTTATAGACATACTGATGATGCAAAATCCTAGGATAATAGTTATTGAAATTTCTAAGATTTCTTAGCTGTGCGTGTCTATAGTTCCTTGGATAAGTATTCTTAGGATATATGTTTCTATCGTGAAGATTATGAGCATGTATGTCATTTCTAGGAAATGTATGATGATGATTTCTAGGATATGTACTTATATTATTATGAACATGCATATTATTTCTAGGATACACATGATGGTAATTCCTAGGATGTGCGTATGTAGTGTACAAGTTTTGAGTATACATATTATCTCTAGGATGTACATGATGATTACTCCTAGGATGTGTATATGCATTTCTTGAGTGAGCAGACATAAATGCATAAGTATTTTTAGGATGCTTAATTCTTGCATATGCATTAGAATTCTCATTTTTAGGCCTACTAGCATACATTGAAAGAGTGTTTTTAACCTTGCTAGTGGCCTTGGAAGTATAGGCTTCATTTACACATGTTGCTTTCATGAATAAGGTCTCTTTTGATTTTTGCTTGCCTAATGGAGAATAACCCAACCCGGATTTTCCTCCACTTAATCTTTGGCAAGACAACACTTCATCTAGCTTTTCTTTTCCAAGCATAACTCTTGATATAATGCCATTCGATTCGATTATTTTCTTCTTTAAGTTTTCATTTTCATTTTTAAGAAAACCTTGAGAAGAATTATAAAGCAAGGAATATAGTTTTTCTTTTTCTTCCTTTAAGCCTTCCATCTCTTTAGAAAGAGATGACACTTCCATTTTGGGAATGGTATTCCTTGAATCGAATTTCTTCAATTCTTCATGCATTTCATTTATGACCTCTCTTAATTCTTTACTACTACTAACAATGTTATTATTAGAAGGGGAAGAATTTGATACCTCATTTTCGTCGTTGATTGCCATTAGACATAGGTTGGAAATCTCCTCGTATCTGACCTCATTGTCCGAGGATTCTTCTTCTTCATCATCACTCCAAGTGGTTGCAATCATAGCTTTCTTTTTGAAGCTCTTATATGGTTTGCTTATCGCTGTACAATCAGCCTTGATGTGACTGGACTTTTTGTAACCATAACACACAAGTGGTTCCCTTTTTGAAATGGGATCCTTTGTGTATGGTTTATTACTCTTCTTCAAGAATCTGTGAAACCTCTTAGTGATTAGAGCCATCTCACCATCTTTTTCACTGCTCTCCACATCTTTTTCCTTTTCTTCCTCTTTATTGCTCATAGAGGCTTTGAGAGCAATCATTTTTTTCTTTTTCTCATCATCATTGACAACGGGATTCATTTCTTCCATCTCGTATGTCAATAGTGATCTGAGAAGTGTTTCGACATCAAGTTTGTCGAGATCTTTGGCCTCCGTGATGGCCATCTTCTTTGCTTTTCAAGTGGATGGCAAAGACCTTAATATTTTCCTCATTAGTTCAAATTCCTTAATCTTCATACCAAGAAGTTTTAAACCGTTAACAATAGTGGTGAAACGTGAGTGCATTTGAGAAATTGTTTTGCTAGGAGATATTTTGAAAGATTCATACTCGGACACTAGCATATAGGTTTTTGATTTTTTATCTTCGCTAGTTCATTCATATGTAACTTGAAATTTGTCCCAAATCTCCTTAACCAAAACACAAGCAAAAATTTTATTATATTCAGAAATATCTAAAGCGCAATGTAAAATACTTGTGGCTCTACAATTTAGAGACATCATTCTAAAATCCTCTTCATTGAACTCAGTTTGAGTTTAGGCAATGTATGATTGATTTCTCCAATAGTTATTTATTTTGTAGGAATTCTAAGTCATTCCTCAATGACTCTCCATAGATTGTAATCTTATCATTCAACAAAGATTTTCATCTTATTTTTCCAATAGTTATAGTTAGAGCCATTGAACAAGAGAGACCTAGTATAGGAATGTCCTTCGGAATAGCTATTAGATGCCGTCGGACCAACTCAAAAATTTTAAGCCTGAAATTGAGTACAAAGCTCTGATACCAATTATAAACCAAGGTTCAAAACCAAGAGGGAGTGAATTGGGTTTTTAAAAACTTTTGCTAATTACTTACAAGTTTGTAAAAACTATTAAATGTACAAAGCATACAAACAAGTAATGTGCTTTAGGTAAAAGAGTTTATGGAAGAGAAAGTGCAAACTCAGTTTATAGTGGTTCAGTAATATCAGATTCCTTCCGACCCTACGTCCACTCTCTTCAAGGAACCTCTTTGAAGTAATCCATTAAAACTTTTAGTCATACAACTTCACGGGTGTCGTACAAACCTTACAACCAATCCCTTCCTCTCAGAAGCTATTCCCTTCCTTATGGAAGCTAATCTCTTCCTCACGGAAACTAATCCCTTCCTCACAGAAGCTAATCCCTTCCTTTCGGAAGCTTACAAATAAGTGTTTAATCCTAAACACTCTAAGAGTTATTACAACTCTTTCCCCTTTACAATAAATGAGATTCGCTATAAAATAAATGGTAGAGAGATAGCAATGAATGCTTTTACAAATGAACAATATCTCTTTTTCAAGAATAAGCTTGAAGAATGGCTCAACAATAAATTTTTCAAAGCTTTTGAGAATTAATGAGCAAACTTGTGAATTGAATGTGTTCTCTTGTTGTTTTAAATGCTCACTGAAGTGGGTTTATATAGCCTTAAATCAATATGGTCGTTAGACACTGACTTGGTAGGTTTGGTGCATTAAATGCTCAAGTCCCACATCTCAAACGGTCATATTTTTGAATTACCAGTCGAATGAGTCTTTGTACCAGTCGACTACGTCAAGTAAGAAATCTCACTTTTAGGCTGGGTTAGGGTACCAGTTGACTGGGTCCTAAGCTCCAGTCGACTGGGAACTCACTGTCCCAGTTGCCAGTCGACTTGGTGCTTTACAGCAGTTGACTGGGGACCTTCTGTCCTATACCCCAGTCTACTAGTATATTGAGCCAGTCGACTAGGTTGCCCTTCAACCTAGTTTTTCATGTATTAAAACTGTTTTTAACTTGTAAACATTTGTATTAATAGTTTTGTCAAAAATTCTTTTGTAAAAAGAGCCACATATCAAGCTAATTATTTGAACATGAGAGATTTACAATTGTTTTCATTACTTTAAGCCTATTCTAGATCTTTTGTCTTGTCTTAATGTCTGAATCGGGTTGAGTTCTTGCAAGTTTGTTTTTATGCTGAATGCTTTTGTCGCTTAAACACTTAGATAAAACTGTTAGTGCAATTAGAGTAGTGTTTTGTCATTATTAAAATCAAATACGGGTCAATAATAACAATAAAACTAACTTGGGTAAATTTAACTTAAAGACCGATGGCGATATTCTTAGGATATTTAATCTTTAGTAAAGCTTATAGAGTTTTTAACAAGAGAACTCTAGTGGTTGAAGAATCAGTACATGAAGCCCTTGATGAATCTATCCTAATTAGTAGTAGAGTAGGTTCTTTTAATGATGATGCAGATTTCATTCCAATGATAGAAACACCTACTCCCATTGTTGACCTGAAGGAGAGTGAACCTCAATTAAATCAAGAGGTAGATACTCACAATCCTGATCAACCATATATAAGTCAATAAGAGGATAGTCTTATCAAATATTGGAGGTATGTGAATTATCATCCAATCGATCAAGTGATTGGTGATCCTTCACAAGGGGTAAGAACTCGTTCTTCTATTAGAAATATTTGCAGTTATGTAACTTATTTATCTCAAGTAGAACTTAGGACGTTTGTAGAAACTAAGAAGGATGTTGATTGGATAAATTCAATGCAAGAAGAAATAAATCAATTTGAAAGAAAGAAAGTATGGAATCTAGTTCTTAGACCAAAGAATCACACTATAATAGGAACTAAATGAGTATTTAGAAATAAGATGGATGAAAATAGAATAATAACTAAGAATAGTGCTAGATCAGTTACTTAGGGATATAATCAAGAAGAAGGAATAAATTTTGATGAGATCTATGCTCCCGTAGCCAGATTATAAGCTATTCTTATGCTATTAGCATTTTCTTGCTTTAATAAGTTTAAGTTATTTCAAATGAATGTAAAAATTGCATTTTTAAATGACTTTATAGAAGAAGAGGTGTATATTGAGCAACCTCTTAGATTTGAAAATCCTAGTCTTCCAAACCATGTTTATAAGCTTTCTAAAGCTCTTTATGTGTTGATGCAAGCTCTAAGAGCATAGTATGAAAGACTAAGTAAGTTTTTGCTTGAAAATGATTTTACAAGAGGAAAAATAGACACAACTATCTTCACAACAACTCATAAAAATGACACTCTACTAGTCCAAATATATGTTGATGATATTATATTTGGTGCTACTAATGAATCTATGTGTCAAGAGTTTGCTAAATGCATGCAAGGTGAATTTGAAATGAGTATGATGGGAGAGCTTAACTACTTATTTAGACTTCAAATCAAACAATTGAAAGAAGGCATCCTCTTCAATCAATCAAAGTATACCAAGGACCTATTAAAGAGGTTCGAGATGGAAAGCTCAAAGTTAATTAGCACTCCTATGAGCACCTCTACAAAACTTGACCTAGATGAAGAGGTTAAGTTTGTATATACTAAAACTTATAGAAGCATGATAGGAGCTTTACTTTATTTAACTACAAGTAGACCTAATATAATGTTCAGTGTATGCATGTGTGCTAGATTTCAAGCTAATCCAAAGTAATCACATGTAATTGCAGTAAAAAGAATCCTTAGATATCTATAAGGGACTCAAAACCTAGGGTTATGGTTTTAGAAAATCAACTTTTGAGCTTGTTGGATATTCGGATGCTGATTTTGCAGGTTGTAGACTAGATAGAAAAAGCACTAGTGGAACATGCCAATTCTTAGGTGCAATGTTAACCTATTGGTTTTCCAAGAAACAAAATTCAGTTGCACTATCAACCGCAAAAGCGGAATATGTAGCAGCCAGAAGTTGTTATGCACAAGTGTTGTGGATGAAACAACAAATAGAATACTATGGCGTGAACTTTAAAGATATACCAATTCATTATGATAACACTAGTGCTATCAACTTGACCAAAAACCTTATTCAGCATTCTAGAACCAAACACATAGAAATAAGACATCATTTCATAAGACACCATACTCAAAATGGTGATATTGGACTAGAATTCATTCCTTTGGAATATCAAATAGCTGATATTCTTACAAAACCTTTAAGTGAATATAGCTTTTGCAAGATTAGACTATTGAAGATTATGATAAAATGTATGTTTGATTACATCAACAATCATCATATGCATATTTGACATCTAGTGAAAAAGTATTAACTCTTATTTAATATATATCTCACTCAAGATGGCATAGCTAAACAATTTCGTGCCAAAATGTCAAGATAGAGCTCAAAATTTTAGATTTTTTGAAGAACTCTGTCAACTAGTATATTGACCCCAGTTGACTGGTATCCTACTGCCCATTTTACTAGTCGACTAGTATAAAACATCCAGTCGACTGGTACTACAAGACATTGTTTGAAGTTAAAATTTGAAATTTTGGTGGCCTACCTAGTCGACTAGTATGGTTCACCTAGTCGATTATTATGGTTCACCTAGTCAACTGGTGTATCTCTGTCAGTTTACCCAGTCTACTGGTGTCCAGATCCAGTTGACTGGTATGTCAAAAATTTTCCAAATTATGAAGGATCCAGTCGACTTGTACCCTAACTCAGTCGACTGGTATCACAATTCTATAAATAGTCTCTTCAAATTTTTCAGTTTTCACGCCATTTTTGAAAAACTCTAAGTTTTCTCTCTCTAGAAAAACCTTGATTTCAGTCCAAAATCTCTTAAAAACAATCAATAGCACCTTCAATTATACCCAAAATCACCTCCATTTCAACTATTCACGGTTGAAATCTCAATTTTTTCCCAAATCTCTTTCTCTAAAATGTCTAAAAGAATACACATCAAAACCACTGTTGGAGGACCTCATGTACCTACAAAGCCCCGGTCCAAGAAGTCCTCAGCACCAGACACAAAGGGAAAAAGATTGGTCGGTTCATCAAGCAAGACAACAAGGGGCGAGCCTGATGAGTCATTATTTTGGAACCCTGCCGCCAACAAAAGGTATACCTCCGTCATTCACAACAAGAAAATCATGACGGGTATATTCATTGATTTTGATTCTATCCGTCATGCAAACTTTGATATTTTCAATGCTTTCGAGGACATTAACCTAACCTCACTTGTAACTATACACCAAAAATACTACCCGCGCCTCATCCACCAATTCTATGCCAACTTGGTTAAACCGAGCCCATTAGCTTTTTAGTTTAAAACCAAGGTAATGAGCATAGAATTTGAAGTTAATACTAACCTTCTGGTCAATATTCTGAGGATCCCAATTGGAAGGGTCTAGTGGAGTCTGGATGGATAGCTAGACAACTTTGACTACCAGGAGGCATAACAGATTATTAAGGGCGACCCTAACTACATTCTTAGGCCCACTACATTTTACCAATTTAGTGATATGCCCCTCGACTCGAAGTTATTCAATCTCATTGTGAGTTGGACCATCCACTTGAAAATCGAGAGTTGGAGCTATCTTTCTAAGATAGATGTGATATTGATTTGATGTCTCAAAATAGGACACCCTTTCAATATCTACCCCATAATTCTCACCAATATGATTAATGGCAAAACGAGTGACTCTGGGTGCCTCCCCTACAGGATGCTTATCACCCTGATTCTCCAGCATTTTTGAGTCCCCTTACCCGCCTCAGAGGCTTAGGACATTGGTCATAAGGACACCATTAATGTCTTTTCTCTGAAGAAGATGGGGTGCACGATCCGAGGTGGGATGATGTATTCCAAAACTGGGAGGAACATTCGGATTGGAGAGCACGACAGTAGTGAGGAGGATGACGAGGTTCCTGGTGATGTAGCTCATCCCACTGCTATAGACACTAACGAGCGAGCACCTAATCCACAGCATGGTGGCTCTAGTGCTAGCCAGGCTTGCCATGATGACATTCTACAAGCTATTATGAGCCTTCAGTTGTCCATGCAGTCTGGGTTTCAAAGCTTGAGCTCTTCAGTGGATCACATGCATCGCGACCTCCGCACACTCCGAGACGATTTCGAGTTACACCAGGAGCACATAAAGGTCTCTTTAGCTGAGCTTAAGGATCATTTTTGAGATGGCTCTAATTCTCCCACTCGTTGAGCTCTTTTTTCATCTCTTTGTTTTGTATATAGCTCCATGGATATTTAGCACGAACATTTATTTTCCTATTATACATTCATATACTTGTTCTCGATTTTCAGCTTATGTAAGCATATTATGTATGACCATGTGTATATTATTGCTTATTTATCGCTCTTTTAGCTTTTAGTGCTCGTGTATGTTTTACCTTTAAGATATATAGTTGATTGGTCTTAACCATTCGTGCTCATATATATGCTTTATATGGTAACACTTATGTGTAAACTTCTTATTCTTCCCGGGAAGTCTTCCAAATTATGAATTTTTGTACACAAGTTTATTTTTTCCTTATCTTCATGGATGTGGTGTTTATTTTGTTTATTTTTTGAGTTTATACCTTTTTTTTTATGTTGGTTTCAAAACAGGAGAGAAAAAAGAGAAAAATCAATGTATAAGAGAAAACTGAATGTAAACTTCGAATATAGCATAAATTTAGGGGGAGCATTGCTCCGAACATGTTGATAAATGTAATATTGTCTTTCATTAATTGGTTGGGTTGATATAATTATATTTAAACTGTGTTTGAATGCTGAACAAGTTGGTTTTTATCGAAAAACATAGAAGATTCTGGCCAAATTTTTCAAAAAACCAACACTTAGTTTTTAAAACTGTTTTTTCTCTCCTTAGTTTTGTCATCATAAAAAAAAAGGGAGATTATTGACCCGTATTTGATTTTAATAATTACAAAACACTACTTTAATTGCACTAACAGTTTTATCTAAGTGTTTAAGCGATAAAAGCATTTAGTGCGGAAACAAGATGGTAGAACTCAATGCGATTCAGATACCAAAACAAGACAAAAGATCTAGAATATGCATTAAGATAATTGAAACAATTGTAAGTCTCTTATGTTCAATTAAATAGCTTGATCTATGGCTCAATTTACAAAATACTTTGACAAAACTAAAGATACAAAAAGTTTCTAAGCCAAAAACTGTTTTTAAAAAGGTAAACTGGGTTGAAGGACAACCCAATCCACTAGATCAATATACCAGTCGACTGAGATATGGGACAAAAAGTTTCCAGTTGACTGGTGTTAAGAACCTAGTCGCCTGGTAACTTCACTTAGTCGACTGGTCCTCTGACCTAGTCGATTGGTACTCTCCCTTAACCTAAAAAGTAAAAAATTTTCACTTGACCCAGTCGATTGGTACAAGAACCCAGTCAACTGGTAATTCGAAAATATGATCGTTTGAGATGCGGGACTTGAGAATTTAATGCCCTAAACCTACCAAGTCAGTTTCAAACAATCATATTGATTCAAGGCTATATAAACCCACATCAAGGAGCATTTAAAAAGAGAATAAAACACATTCAATTCACAAGATAGCTTATTAATTCTCAAAAGCTTTGAAAATTTTATTTCTGATCCATTCTTTAAGCTTGTTCTTGAAAGAAAGATATTGTTCATTTGTAAAAGCATTTATTGCTATCTCTTTACTATTTACTTTACAACAAATTTCATTTATTGTAAAAGGAAAGAGTTGGTATAACTCTTAGAGTGTTTAGAATTAAACACTTCATTGTAGCTTCCGTGAGGAAGAGATCGGTTGTAAGGTTTGTACAACATTCGTGAAGTTATACGACTAAAGTTTTAGTGGATTACTTCAAGGAGGTTACTTGAAGAGAGTGGACGTAGGGTCGGAAGGAATCTGATATTGCTGAACCACTATAAACGGACTTTGCTCTTTCTCTTCCTTAGACTCTTTTACTTTCAAGAATATTATTTGATTGTGTGCTTTATGTATTTAACTGTTTAAAAACTTGCAAGTTAATCAGCAAAAGTTTTTAAAACCTAATTCACCCCCCTCTTGGGTTTGAACCTCGGTTTACATTTCATATAAATGAAGTGCTTCTTATGTTTTCGTTACTAGAACGCGTTTTATAACTTCGTTAAGAGTTTAACTCATCCTCTAAAATTTAATTTACAGTATTATCTTTCTCAATTATGGGTCAACTTTGTGACAATATCAACAATCAATCACAGTAACTTATTATTACCCATTAAAACCTAGGACTAGTGGTCTACTTGCATTAGGTTGGGTTGTCATCACTGTTGACTTTTAAATGGTTTAAGTCTCATCTCTCTAGATGTACTACTTACTAGGTTTCTTGCAAATGCCTTAGTAAGTGGATCAGCCAAGTTCTTACTTGACTTTACATAGACAATTTTAATGATACAATCTTGTATCAATTGTCTCACATACTCAAGTTTAAGACTGATCATATGTTTAGACTTACCATTATAGGTACTACTATAAGCTCTTAATAAAGTAGTTTCACTATCACAATAAAAGTGAAATAGGAGGCATTGGACTAGGCCACAATTTGATGTCTAACAACAAATTCCTAATCCATTTGGCTTCCTTACCTGTTGCCACTAGGATAATAAATTCAGATTTCATAGTTGAGTGAGATATATAAGTTTGTTTCTTAGTTGCTTAAGAAATTGCACCCCCACTAAGGGTGAATATTCACCCACTTGTGGATTTATTATCTCCCACACTTGTAATTCAACTCGCATCAATGTATCATTCTAATACATTTGGGTAACTTTTGCAAAACAATCCTAAACCACTGGTATTCTTGAGATATCTCATTATCTTACTAATGGCTTTCCATTGTTCTATATTAGGATTAATAGTATATCTACTAAGTTTACACACAAAATAGGAAATATCTATTCTAGTGCAGTGCATTGCATAAATTAAACCACCAATAGCACTAAGATATTCAAATTGCCCTACTACTTTACCATAACTATTTTGTAATTTGATACTTGGATCAAAATGAGTATTATACTATTTGAAACCAAGATGTTTAAACTTAGTTAACACTTTCTCAATATAGTAAGATTGACTTAAAGCATAACCCCCACTATGTTTCTTAATTTTAATTCCCAAGATTGTATTTGCTTCACTCAAATCTTTCGTCTTAAAAACAAAAGACTATTTACTTATTAGTTTCATTTACCCCTTTTATGTTAGTACCAATAATCAACATATCATCAACACAAAAACAAACACACCATAGTTTTTGGTAAAATTGGAGTAAATACATATATCATCAGTGTTATGCTTAAAACCAAAGGATAAAATAACATAGTCAAATTTCTCATGCCATTGTTTTGAGGATTATTTTACACACTTTATTTTCATTACCTCAAAGAACAAACCCTTTGGGTTGTTCCATATATACTTCCCCATTTAAATCTCCATTTTAGAAAGCAATTTTACATTCATTTGGTGAATATACAGATTATAAATAGATTCCAAAGTTATAAGGACTTGAATAGAAGTAATATGTGAAACTGGTGCATAAATATCAAACTAATCAATCTTTTCTTTTTGTCTAAAACCTTTGGCTACTAGTCTCGCTTTGAAAGTTTGAATAGTGTCATTAGTATTGTATTTTCTCCTAAAAGCCCACTTACACGCAACAAATTTTGATTCTTTGGGTAAATCTATTAATACCCAAGTGTTGTTACCCATTATAGAATCCATTTCATCATTAATGGATTCTTTCTTAAAAAGGCATCTCTTAAAGCCACAACTTTTTTAAAAGTTGTGAGATCATCTTCTAGATTAAACACAATAGGTATTTTATTCAATACATTATTATTTTGGTCACCTTTAACCAGAAATAACAATGATTGAGAGGAAAATGAAATCAAGGTCCAAAGTCTTCTATTTTCTTGCCCTAATACTCCGTTTAGGTTCAACGGTCCTTTTAGGAATATTAGTTTCTCTATTATTAAATTTTAGTCTTAATCCTTCATTGGATTCATTTCTTGGTTTCTTGTCAACTATTTTAAAATCAAAATATTTAGAAACTAAATACTTATTCGTACCTTCTTCCTCTACATTGTATTTATATTCAAGAATATTCCAGATATCACGAGTAGATTTGATGTTGGTAAACAGATCGTACAAGCGATCTGATAATGTGTTGAGAATATGCCCACGACACAGCAATTCGTCCTCCTATCTTTTCTTCCTTTCTTTCTGTAGTTGTTCAATCAATTTTGTTTGAGGTTGCTCTCCTTCCTCAGGTACTGGACCATCAGAAATAGGCTGCAGATTAGAATCCAATATATAGGAAATTTTAAAAGTTGTAAGCAAGAACGTAATCTTGTCTTGCCATCGGTTGAATTGTTTTCATCGAATCTGTCAAGCTTGACGAAGTCTTGATTCATCATCTTGAATGATTTTGTCTTGGTTTTTTTGGACAATAATGAAGCCATAAAATTGTTATAATTTTTTTAAATGAAAACAGAATACGATAATTAAGACTTAGAGACGTGTTGTAAACACAGTCTTTAAGGCTTTATTCGCCCCCTTGTATAAACAAGTTTGTTATGGGTTACAGACAAATGAACCTCCATGATACAGCCAAGTCTCTTGTTTGAAGTCTATAGACAGCAAAATCTGAAGAATTTCGGATTTAATTCTGCTTTAAAATAATAAAATGTTTAGGCAGAGTTTTTTGAGAGAAAACGAGAGAAGAGAGAATAAAAAAAAATAATTATGTTATGAAAGTGGAAGTGATGAGTATTTATAGGTGCTGAAACACATCTTCAAATGTTTATAGAAAGACATGTTTTTCTAAGTAAAAAGACAAGTTTTTTCAAGTGGAAAGACGTGATTTTTCAGATTTAATGAGAGTCTTATGATTATATCTGTTAGTTTTTAATGTACCAGATCATGCCTATTTAAAAAAATATTTAAAAAATATGATAAATTTCTGTTTAAATTACAACAATTAATTTTAAACTGATAACTTTTAGGCTTTCAAACAATTCTTTACTATCATTTTAAAATTGTACAAAATCATCACTAAAAGTTGATTTTTCCCATCAATCTTCTTAATCCAGTGTACAAAATAAGCACTAAATTGCTACTGTCATTAGAAAATGTAGAGTCAGCCTTATTGATTATTAACTCTGATGTTTCTCCGAATTTAAAGCAGAGATAGTGACTGCTTAAAGGTTGGTGGAACTTGTCAACTTGACATGATCATTTGCTGCAAGGTTTGTCAACAATGTATCATTGTTAGTTTTTCATTTCGTTCACCAGGTCTGATTACTGAATCAATGATGACTACTTTACCTTTGGCTTCATATATATTGATCAACCATGCTACAAGCCATTGTCTACCAACTTACAGATCATATCATGTGCTAATGCATTTTTTTCCACAAGATATGCTCTTTGGTTGGCCCACTTACTGCCATACAAGTGCACATGTGACGTAGAGTCTAGAGGAAAGAGAGAGATGGAAAAGTACATTTAATATGAGATGCAGGCCTTAATTATCTTAATTATCCGTTGTGGCCATGTCTGAAACTATGTAAACATTCAGAGGCCAAATGCAACATAGAAAGGCATTTACCGGAGTAAAATATGCATTAGTCGGCACTGATCACGCTAATGGAAAGTGAACCACGGTCGTGTACCACCGAAGTAAACTAGTAATTTACAAAAGACTTTTTGGTGTTTCACCATTTTTATTCTTAATGAATCATTGCAACGAGTTGCATGTAAGAATGGTCCAAATCAATGGTTTAAAATTGTGGTTTGTGTAGTATTGCTCCATTGATTGTATCTTAAGTTTTTGGACTCTACTAGAGTCAATCGTCACTGGCGGTTGAGATGGGTACTCAAACACTGCATGTAACGTATGCATGCGTTGATCTTAACTGTCAATCATAACTCGTTATACTTGCAACCGACGCTAGTAATTATCTCCAACTATTTTAACTCATGTATCCCCTATCTCTTATATCTAAATTATAGGGATTCGATCATAAATCTCTTACACAATAATAAATGATTTTACTAATTAAACTAATGGCACTCATCGGTTTTAATTTTGTTTAAGCCAAAATACAACTAACCCTAACAAATATGGGAAGAAAATAGAAGGGAGAGAGGGAAAATGCATTATGACTCTATTTTGAATATCGTAAAAAAAATTGAATAGATGGTCATTAAGTTTATGGGGGACATTAAAAGCCTTTCTTCAGTTGCTTTCCACCATAACCTGATATAAATGATTTATGGACCAGGTATGATTTTGACTTGAAATATGCTTTAATGATAATGACGAAATGCCATTGGTTTTAAGCAGTGGTGGTAAATGGGTCGGGTCAGATCGGGTTGGGTTCGAGTCAGGTTGAATATCGAATTGTTTGGGTTGCAGATCATTTCAGATTGGGTCAGGTCGGGCTCAGATTATTTCAATCTCGTGTCGTATCGAGTCTCGGGTCAGGTTATTTCGAACTCGGGCCGTATCGGGTCTCATATCATGTTGGGTCAGGTTGGGTCGGGTCAAGTCAATAAAATAGATATTTATACTTAATCACAAAAATATTTTATTTACATATAATAGGATTAAACGAATTACATTGTTAAATACTTGAAAATTAATTAATAATAAATCAATACTTAATTTTTTAAAATAATATATTTAATTTTTTAATGCAATAAGCAATATTATGATTTTTAGAATGACTTAGACAATTGGTCCATAAAGTTATTCTCAGTTTTTCACTAGTAACGTTTTATACCAAATTTTGGAGATAAAATTTCATAAATTACTTCATTCCATTATATTTTTTCAAGACAATTAGAAATAAAATTTTATTGTGACTTAAATAATAATGAAAATTTTACTATTCTTTTCGATTTTTTATTTGAAATTAATGAAATTACTCGTATTAATAAAATGTTGAACCACACATATCAAGACGTATAAATCAATAATTAATTAATTATTATATAATTTATTTTATTTGACAATCAATAAATTAATTATTATCTCAATTTTAGAAAGCAAATTGTTTTTTATATAAAAAAATATATATTTTCAAGTCATTTCGAGTTTTCAAATTATTTCAGGTTCGGTTCGGTTCGGATCGGATTCTGATCATTTTAAACCCGAGTCATTTTAAGTTTCGGATCATTCAAATTAGAGTTGAGTCGAATTTAAATCATATTATTTTAATATATTTTCGTATCAATTCGGATCTACACCGAACCAGGTCAAATCGAATTTTCAGATTTTGATTTTGTCATCTCTAATCTCAAGTAACCTCCAAGATCGATCATATGCTGTAGGGGTTTTAAGTCTTTGGTGTCAATGGTGTATGTAGCACTCCAAAACCATGCTATAAATTTTCAGCTAGTCTTCTTTGGTGTCAGACTGTCAGCAGACTCAGCACTGTGTTAGCTTAGGTCTCGATTGGTCTAGTTCCAACTTTCAACTGTCGAGAGTCGAGTATCAATTAAAATCAATTTTTAGTAAAATAATTATAAAGTTGAAAATTATTCAACGCTCGATAAAAAATTATGTTAAAAAACTGTCAAATGGTTAAACATTCAACTTCTTAAAATGTACTTTCCAAAAAAAAAAATTTGTTTGGTTTAACTTTTATTTTTTGGAAACAAAAATCCTTAAAAAAAACAATTAGGCCAAAAGGTAATCTTAGACAAAAACTGCAGGCATTTCCTAAGCCAAATTAGATTAATTAGGCAAAAACTGGGCGGCGACAACAGTATTAAAAAAGCGCACACATGAATAGAGCAAGCGGCTGGCTTCGATGGTTATACTTATAGTACCATGTTTCATTTGCTATATTTTTACCTTTTTAGCAAGTAATCACATGTTGCCTCTTTTGACCCATTTCCTTATTTGTGGAGTGGCATTAGGTTAGAACCCCACTCCCAACAAATCTTCCATAAAACTATATTTTGATAGTTCGAATTAAATTTTGAGTAAAATTTACAAAACACGGTTACTTAATAATTAATAAAACATATTTTTATAATTAAAAACAATGATCAAAATCGATGATAAATATAACACTACTCCAAAAATTTATCTTATGATGCAATCATTTTACTTCACTGAGAAATTTTGCATATCTGCTATGTGGCAAAACTGATTAAACTCCAGGCAAGGGAGGGAGATTGGCAGGCCATTGGCCCACATGTCTAGGGCCAAAGTGACATTGGCTTTCCTTCGAGTACTATTTTTTTCTCTCTTCTTTTTTGATGTCTTTGTAAATTCTTTCAACAATAGGGACCTAGAAATCAGCTGTTCCTCAAATTTTAAAGGCCAAATTGCAAATTTTGGTTTTTCAAGTCGGTTGCAATTTGATCTTTGAATTTCTCAAAATAATAATTAAATTTTTTAATTTAAAAAAATTATAACGATTGATTTTTTATAATCAATTTTGATCAAATCAAACTATGAAATTAGATGAGAATCTGACATGACTCTTTGAAACCCACGTAAATATCTCAAAGCGCATATGGGATCCATTTAAAGTCTAAATTAAATGACTAAAACAATAAGTTTTGGTCTAAAAGCACAAAATTAGAACCTCCTCACCCGTCTATAAGATGAAACCCAAATTTAATCATCTCTCCTAATTACCTGTCTTTGGGACACCTATTACATAATCAGGGTTATGTTCTTTTTTTCTCCTCTTTCTTCTTTTCTTATTTTTCCTCTTCCTATTCTTCTTCTCACAATCACGATCTAATCTTTTTTTTTTCTCCTTCATCCTCTTCCTCTTCTCTCATTTGACATATGTATAGGTGCAAATCTGTCAGCATCATCGTAAGTCATTTGTAAAAAGACTCAATTGTAATTCGTAATCAAAGTAACTTTGAAATGTTATTTGGAAACTCAATCACACCGCATAGCAAGGAAATAAAAAATCATTGCTTTTGCTGACGATCTTTACACTTGAACTTGATACCTAGTGATTGTAGTTTATTAACTATAAAGCTATTTTTAATTTTTAATATTTTAACATTAATATTTATGTTTTAACCATGTGTGATTTACATAGTAAAAGGTTTTTTTCGCTTAAAAAAAAAGAATTTGCTTTTTTATTTTAATTGAAATGAAAAGAATCATGATTTAAAACCTCTTTTACCTATTTATAAAGTAAAAGAATGGTTTAATACTAAAAAACTAAATTCTTTGAATTTAAAAGAAAAAAAGAAATCAACTATTTGGAGATGAATAATACTTGACTCTATATTAGAAAAAATTCTTATCTGTAACTTTATTAGTAATATAAATAGTGAACATATAGACGTTAACAGTAATTTTTCATCATCAGTGCATATAAGAATTTTTATCATCGAGTAAAGTATTATTTTTTGGAGAATAGAAAAATAACAATTTTTGAAAAATAAAAACAAACTAAACCAAAATATTAATCCCACGTAAAAAAAAAATACATTCGCTACTTTTTTATTTATTGGAATACAATCGCTAAATTAAGCTAAAAGTTAAAAAATAAAATCTTACTTGTTAGTCTTAATTTTCCTCTTCAAAGCCTAACGGCTGTCACTAAAGAAGGCATTGGCCAAGTTGAATTTATTTTTTATCAGTGCCGTAGCTGAATTTGAATCATGCACCTTCATTGTCCGGCACTAAACATTTATCTTTCACTGACCAATAAAAAGAATTATCAAATAATTTATTTTGTTTTTTTCTTTTCGGTACCAAAATGTGTAAGCAAGGAATAAAGAATCTAATACCTCCTTCTCTGCCCCTGTTGTGCCGGTTAGGTGTCTGTCGCCTTCACCCATGTCAACCTCATATTCATCAAGAAGTTATCTAACAAATTGAAATTACATTTCATTATCTCACCTTTCTATTTTATTTTGATAAATTAAATAAAAAAATTTATTTGTACTACTTTGTACAGATTGTACTACTTTGTACAGATTATACCCCTCAAATCCCTAATAAAAAAAACTACATAACATAACTATATTCCAAATCCAGCAATACTATTTTAAACATTCATCAAAATAGTAAAATCCTTACACAATAAACGTGTAATTAATTTTTAACCTTTTGTTTGAAATAAATATGAAATTTATTTCGTTTGCATATTTTATACAATTTAAGATTTTCATTATGAATTTACTTATAAATGATATATAAAATTTATTAATTTTTAAACATAAATTATGTAATTATAATTAAAATTTATAAAATTT
Organism: Bretschneidera sinensis; assembly: GCA_023935145.1. Lineage (NCBI taxonomy): Eukaryota > Viridiplantae > Streptophyta > Magnoliopsida > Brassicales > Akaniaceae > Bretschneidera > Bretschneidera sinensis. The sequence goes on from CM043701.1 coordinate 50,056,379, forward strand.
ATTTATTTTAAATAAACCATTAATCTTAGATGAAAAGATTAACTTTTAACGACCAAGACGCCATGTAACAGTATCCACATATAATCATCCTATCAAGCAAATGCTTGCCCATGAACATAGGAGGCATCTAAATTTAGCTCTAAGATTACACTTGCTAAACTCAAGGTCAAACACTAACCTCACCTTTCCCCCTTTCTCTCTCTAAATCGAACACGGTTTTGAGTTTTGACCCACTAAAGTTTTTTTAATTAATTTATATTAATTATAAATTTAAGTACTAATTAATTTTGATTTAGTATTTTTTTTTATTTCAGGAAAATGAAATTAGATCGGCCGATCCACCAATGAGAGAGCTCCTCACACACGCGGAGAAAGAAAAATAGTTTTCACACAAAAACACAAACAGAACAAATCCCAAATTTTCTTCCTCCTTGCTTTCCCTCTGTTCTCTCTCTTCTTCACTCGCTCTCCTCTCTTTCTTAATCCATGGGAGAGGCCAAAAACTTGCACAAGAACACAAAAGAAGCAAAAACCTGTTCGATTCTTTGATTCAAATCTTGAACGCAATCCAAAAATCTAGTGAAAAAAGTAACCCATATTGTTGGTCAAAAATCCAATGCGGTCTTTGAAAAGACCACAAAGAAGAAGCACAACGACAAGAACAAGAGGGAATAAGACGAAAACTGATTTGAGAAAGACCCAGAAGATTATATCGCGAATTGAGTATAAATCAGGATCAGGGAAGCCCAATTGGCGTGGATCTGATGGTGGGTGGGGGATTGGGTCCCGACAGGTGCACAGAGAGATATTGTGGAGGTGCAGGTGTTGGGTTAGGCGCTAGGTTTCGTGTTTTTCTGGTGGTGGGGCTGCATAGAGAAGGATGCAGCTTCACTTCTCGCCTAGCATGAGAAGCATCACGATATCGAGCAGCAATGGGTTTATTGACTTAATGAAGATCAAGGTCGCAGCTCGTCACATCTCTTATCGAACCCTTTTCCATACTATCCTCATCCTCGCTTTCTTGTTGCCTTTTGTCTTTATCCTCACTGCTCTTGTTACCCTTGAAGGTGTCAACAAGTGCTCCTCATTTGGTACTCTCTTATTTCGCTTCTTTTTTATTTAGCATTCCTCATTCTCTTATCTATTTGTTTATCATCATCTACATGTATGCATATGTCGGTTCTTGTGTGATTTTTATGTGATGGATCTTAATTTGATATGGGTTTGTATTGTTATGCCCGTGTAGTGGTGGAATGGATCTTGATTTGGTTTGATTTTGGTTGTCTAGTTATGCCTGTATGATGGTGGTTGTTATTGTGTGCTGTGTAGGCGAAGCTGATCGGTTTATTTGTTGGTTTAGTTTGATTGGAAATGGATTGGGATTCACGAGTTTTTATGTGGCATGAATAGTATTGACTGTTATGTTACGATTTGTTGTTGTGGGCATATTTTGGAGAATCATTTGGCGTCGAAGGCTGGGGAGTTTTGTGGTTATTCATGTTGTTATAAGATCTGAACTGAATAAATCAATAATGGGATTCTTTTGGATTGATTTAGCTGGCCCAATTTGTGTATAGTGTTTATAATCTATTTGATGTGGGCAGTAGATTATTTGAATGTCAACTAAGCAGTTGTCTTGTTTCCCTACGAATGTCAACTATGCATATTTGAGTATTGTGTGATATTATAAAATCTTGATCATATCATTGTTATGGTATTGCTAATTGTAGATCTTTGGTGTTTAGGTATTTGGGTTTTAATATTGTAAATTGATTTGTTGAATTAATTTGAGATGGGTTTCCAAATTCTGGGTTTTGAATTTATTAATTTTTGAAGGTGGAGATTGAGATGTATTGAGTTGACATCAAGGGTTAGTCTATGTCACATTCTTTTCTCTTTTTACTTTTTGTGTTAACAAGGTTGAGTGAACCCCATTTGGTCGAGATTTGAAGTGGATTAAGTACCCGGTGTGGTCACAAGCTGTAATTCTGGTTTCTTTACCCCTATCCTTTGTTTTATTGTTTTGGTTCTTTGCTTTTATGCTATTTTGTTTCATTCGATTTTTATGAATCTTACCCATATTAGTAGTTCTTCTCTTTCTGCCAGTTAGATTTTTCCTCAACATTCCAAGTGTTTTTATGATGGATCCATGAGTCTTATTCTTATTCTTGTTGTTTTTTTTTTTTACTTCAGATTGTTTAGGTAGGCGGTTGGGCCCGAGGCTTCTTGGTAGAGTAGATGATTCCGGGGTAAGTAATTTTTCTTTCATTCTACTCTAGTGATTCTTTTAAAATTCAGATCACATTTCACCCAGCCTTTTGGAACTCATATTTTGTTGGGTCAAAAATTTGTTTGTTATTAATTTAAGCTGGACACCTGTGCATGTTGATGATGCAGCAGAGACTAGTTAGAGACTTCTACAAGATCCTAAATGAAGTACACGTGCAGGAAATTCCAGAGGGTCTAAAGCTTCCGGCTTCATTTAGTCAACTTGTTTCAGACATGAAGAACAACCAATATGATGCAAAGACCTTTGCTTTCATGTTAAGGGCCATGGTATGTTACATGTTACTGAAATATAGTTGTTATATATTTGCGAAGTTTATTACTGGATTGGAGTAGGGTTGTTAAAACTATGGTTTTCATGTAATAATTTTAACTTCACAGCTCAGTAAGTGCTCGTAATTGCACTTTTCATGTCATCTAACCTGGAACTTGGGTTGAATGGGGTCCGAATCCCTTGGCTGGTTTGATGAGAATGAATGGTTAAGTCTCTTGGTTTAGACTTTAGATTATGGTTTTCTATTGGTGATATCCTTAACGTTTTGGGTATTTTAGTGGGGGGAGAGTGGAGTAGAGGAAGAAGCTTCCCCTTTATCATGATCATAAAGTTTTTATTTTTGTGGATACCCAAAGTGTCAAATGAGAGAATTTATGCAGTTTTCTATCCCAATAAAAAGGTTTTTGACCCTCATCCATTCTTCTTGAAGTAGACCCTTGATGTTTGGGTTCTAGTCTAGTCAAGGCTTGAAGTGGAGTAGGAGAGGGAGCTTGAAGTTTTAGTTAGCTACTTGACAACTGGAGATGTTCTTAGGCTAATTTGCTCGGAATATAGGTGCTAATTTCTGGGCAACATCCTTTTTAACTTCACCATTTTTTCGGATGAATTTACCAAGATAGTCCAAATTTGTATTTTTGGGTGTTTCTTGGCTGTGATTTTCACTTTTCTCTTTTCACTCGTTTTTTTATAAGCAAAATTATATTAAAAGGAACCAAGAGGGTGCAACTCAACACCAAAGTCTAATTACAATAAAGAAGTTCCACAAAATCTATAATATCTACCTCATTGCAAAAAAATTCCCTTTGAACCAAAAGTTAAGGGTATTGAACCATCTATCTCTAATTACTTCTATAGGCCTCTCTACGCCATCAAATGCTATACGATTCCTCTCATTCCATGCTATTCAAAAAATAGAAAGGGGATCAACGAATAAGCCTTCTTAATCTCCTTAGATGGTCGTAACCTGCTCCAAACCCACACTCCATCTTTGACAGAGCTGGCAACCACCCAAGAAACCCCCAAAACACTATAAGCCATTTATTATTACTATTCCACACTTCATCTCTAATTACTATTCTTTTTTCACTCTTATTCAATATTTTTTTTTAATACAAGAATGGGACCTTTACCATTTATATATATGTCACGAGACCAAAGAGTGGGAATTCTATGCCGACTGATAGAAAGTTAATTGCCGTTTAAAACTTCTTGGTTCTCCTTCAATTGCTCCCATATTAGTAATTGCGTATTCATTGTAAATTGGGGCAATAATTTTACGTGAATTTTTTTCACAATGTTATATTGTTGTATGGGACTTTTTCATATGGTTTTCCTGTTTTAGTAAAATACTATATGAAGATTTTCCTCTTCAAGACTTCAATAAAGTGCCTAGGTTATGGAATTCTAGAGAGTAGGAATTCTCTGCAAGTTCATTGCAGTTAAAAACTTCTTGGTTCTCCTTCAATTGCTCCCATATTAGTAATAGCATATTCATTGTCAATTGTGGCAATAGTTTTACTTGAATTTTTTTTCACAATGTTATCTTGTTATATGGGACATTTTCATATGGTTTTCCTGTTTCAGTAAATACTACTCCTGTATGAAGATTTTCCTCTTCAAGACTTTAATAAGATGCCTAGTTTATATTCATAGACACTATCTTGTAGATTGTTGCTTTTGTACATGGGTAGCACCCTCTTGGCTATACTTATAAAAAAATAAAAAAAATAAAATTTAGAAATTAATTTGTGAGATGTTCTTCTTGATTTGAGAAATTTCTGATTCTATCATTACATGTCGTAGTCTTGGCTCAATACTCTTCTCATGCCTTAAACATCTTGTTTGTTCTCAATATGTTAACAGTATTAGTGTATAGCATTTCCTTCAATTTCCACCCCCATACTATGCTTATCAAAAACAGGAAGAAAAATTTGCATCAGTATTATGCAATTCAGCCCATGGAGGACGCCATTTTCTTTGCTTGAATGGAGTATAACATTATATCCCACATGCTTTTCTGAGTTAATTAGGAAAATGTTTGGTCTCTTTTTTTCTCCCTGTGTATCTTGTAACTTCTTTCCTTATAAATATATTTTATACAATCAGTAATTAATAGCCATTCCATTTTATGGTGTAAAAGTCTTGGGTTGTCAAAAATTTGGAAGGTTAGGATCTATCTTGATCACCCTTTATAGGACCTCACTTTGGTCTTTTATTTGACCATTTCTAGTTAATGTTATACGCAAGATCATATGCAATCACTTCAATAGTAGCTTCGTCTGCCCCAAAGTCCATATCTTGTGTCTACATTCTAGCATTCTTACCAAACTGTGTGTACGAGCTCATCAATTTTGGACTTTTACAATTTGCACGCACCAGAGTTCCTTGAATTAACTTACTCACAATTTCTGCTGTTATTTTCTTCCTTGTATTGCCTAATAATAATTTATCCAACATTGTCTTGATGTTAATGCCATATAAGAACATCATGTGCTTAAGTTTTTGCCCTGCATTTTAATTTCTTCTGTGCTGGTTATCCATTGTTGATTCGCTCTTGGATGAAGTTGTAAATTGAAATCCAAATGGGATACAAATGATCTGCGCTCTGGGCTTGCAGGCTGCAGCCCACTATGTTTTTGTTTCAGATCTACCTGATTTTTCATCTGATTTGCATTTACTTTTTCTCAAATATGGCCATGTCTTTTGGATGAGATATATTTGTTGTATGGTGTATTATGTTTTTAGCTTTTGATGAACATGTGAAGTTGAGGTTAGCCTCAATCAGTTTGTATTATACAGGTCGGTTTGATGGGTGAATTTCAGTATATCTGAGATTCTAACATCAAGTTGTGGTCTAAGAAAACCATCAGCCTTTCGCTCAATGGTCATTGCCCCAAGTCTAATGTACTTGGGTGCCTTCAGGTCTTGAGTTCGATTCCTCATAAAGGAGAATTGTTGTGTGGGTGTGGATTAAAGGTAAGTTAGATCATCGGTGTAAATAAAAAAAAAAGTTGTGGTGGTCTTATGATCTTTAGTGATCATATAGACGCCATTCCTTGATCCTCAGTAATTTGTGTGGGTGGGGATTAAAGGTAAGTTAGATCATCGGTGTAAATAAAAAAAGAAGTTGTGGTGGTCTTATGATCTTTAGTGATCATATAGACGCCATTCCTTGATCCTCAGTAATTTGTAAAGTATGTCCTTTCACATTTAGCTTTTATCCTCTCTGTTTTTTTTTTTTTCATTTTCTCTCCATGTTTATAGCCCTTTCCTGCCTTTCCTTTCCCCCCACTTTGTCTATAATTGTCGGGAGAAGACTTAGCTGTATTACTTCCTTCCACTTATGTATAATTTTCGTTAAATTAAATTGTTTTCAAATAATGTTGGTCTCTTTTGCGCAGATGGAGAAGCTTGAAAGGGAGATTAGGGAATCTAGATTTTCGGAGTTGATGAACAAGCACTTTGCTGCAACTTCCATTCCGAAAGGCATCCACTGTCTCTCTCTGCGATTGACGGATGAATATTCCTCTAATGCTCATGCACGCAAACAACTGCCTTCACCAGAGTTTCTTCCTCTGCTTTCTGACAACTCTTACCACCACTTTGTCCTGTCAACCGACAATATTTTGGCTGCTTCAGTTGTTGTCACTTCTGCTGTCCAGTCATTTCTGAAACCTGAAAAGATTGTCTTCCATGTCATCACTGACAAGAAAACTTATGCTGGTATGCACTCCTGGTTTGCACTAAACTCTGTCTCCCCTGCTATTGTTGAAGTGAAAGGTGTTCACCAGTTTGACTGGTTAACGAGAGAAAACGTTCCAGTGCTTGAAGCTGTAGAGAACCACAATGGGATCAGGAATTACTATCATGGCAATCATATTTCAGGGACCAACCTCAGTGAAAGTACTCCACGAATATTCGCTTCAAAATTGCAGGCTAGAAGTCCAAAGTACATATCCTTACTTAACCATCTCCGCATATATTTACCAGAGGTAATTTGACCTGAGACAGTTTCTTCTCTTGTATGGATGTTTGGAATATGTGATGTGTTTTTTTCGTCATTTAAGTAACCAGAAAACCAAAAAAGAAAAACTTGAAAGGTAATGATACTTGGAAGTGTCTGGTTAAGGGGTTTCTTAGGCTTGCCCACCAGTAGCAAAGTGTGCTAGAGGCCCTCTCTCTTCCTTCAGTCCCTATGATTTTAGATGTCATTGATGAAAATGACAATCAAAAACCTGTCAACTCTTATTTCTTTCTAACAAATTCAAACATGTTACATCCAGCATCATTTGACCATTTCATTTTCTAGGATGACCAAAATTTAATCCTTGACAGGAGTACCAGTTTCCCGCTAGTCCAGCATAGTCAGGAAATGTGCTGTAAATATCTGAGGAGCTTGAATTTGCTTTGGAATCAGTTACTGGATTTGTACTTTTACTAATGATTTTAGAAATATTCAATCTGTCTGACATTTATGTAAAGTAAAAATGTACAGTGTGACAATTGATTTATATTTTTTTATCAATGAAGGGAAGATGGTTATGGATTAGTGGAATTAGAATAATTCGTAGACAGGGTACAGAATGATTTGATCTTATCACTGAATGTGAAATGTTAACAAAAATATTTGATGAGATCCAAGACTTGCTATAATTAGATGTTTGTCTGGGTAAGAAGAATATCCAATCTTTATTGGGTGCAACAAGAACTTTTTTGGAATTCTAGGAGTTTGCGCTTAATGTTATTTTTTGTCTCAATGAAATTTGTATTTCTTTTAACTTGTGCTGATTGTGTATTTTAAACAGCTCTTCCCAAACTTAGACAAGTTGGTCTTTTTAGATGATGACATCGTAATCCAGCATGATTTGTCTCCACTTTGGGACATTGACCTGAAGGGAAAGGTTAATGGAGCTGTAGAAACTTGTAAAGGTGAAGATGAGTGGGTAATGTCTAAGCGTTTCAAGAACTACTTCAATTTTTCTCATCCCCTTATAGCGAAGCATCTGGATCCTGATGAATGTGCATGGGCTTATGGGATGAATGTCTTTGATCTCCGTGCCTGGCGGAAGACAAATATAAGAGAGACTTACCATTCCTGGCTGAAAGAGGTACACTCTTAACTTTGATTTTTCTTACGTCCCTGAAAAGTTTTTTAGCTTACTTTATTAACTTTTTGTGGGTTGAAGTTATGATGATACTAGAAGCAATAGAATACACAGAATTGGAAAGTGAAATATGGTGGAGTTTTCTGCAAAAGTACCCAACCCAGTTTCTACCTTAATCTTAATGTTACCGCTATTATGTTTTGTTTATGTACACCGTTGTGATCTTCATGGTGGTGGACTCTATTCTTGCTATATCCTTGTGTAAGGGCATTGGTGATGAACATGAAGCTACGTTCTTACTAGAACTAGTAGTTATTCTTTGATAATAGGAACTTGGTTGTTCTCCTTTTCCCTTCTTTTATTCAATATTCTAAATCAATGAAGTGACTGTTCGGATCAAAAGCATTTGAAGAATATTGTGCTCAAGTTTTTTTCCTAAATTTGTTAGCATGGAAAGATATTGGTTAAACTTGAAATTTCTAAAGGATCTAAATAAATAAAATAATGAATTAACGAATTTATCTTTAGTTAAGAATGAAATTTAATGGGTGGAAATTTTATTTTGAGCTTATTATTGGTTTTGTTTTAAATTTTAATTAATGTATTGTTGGCAATTTATTGATGCTTTTGTCACCATATAAGTCTGGTTGTGTGTTTTTTCCTGACAGAACTTGAAGTCAAATCTGACAATGTGGAAGCTTGGAACTCTTCCACCTGCGTTGATTGCATTTAAAGGTCATGTTCACCCAATTGACCCATCGTGGCATATGCTTGGCTTGGGCTATCAGAATAAGACCAATATTGAAAGCTTGAAAAATGCTGCTGTTATCCACTATAATGGCCAGTCAAAACCGTGGCTGGAGATTGGCTTTGAGCATCTCCGGCCATATTGGACCAAGTACGTTAACTACTCCAATGATTTTGTAAGGAACTGCCACATCTTGGTGTGATAGTCGATGAAGTAGAGGAGCTAGATACAAGAGATAGAATGAGGAAGGACAAAAGTGATATTGGGTTTGACATATTTCTTTTTGCGGCTCGGAATTTTTCTTGAGATCTATTGGGAAGGCAAGCAGAAAAATTGGGCAAAGGGGAAAACATTCCTGGTCTGGATTTGCTGTCATCCTAGCACATTTGCAGGAACAAGAGCTGCATCACTAGCACGGGCATGGGATTCATTCTTTCAAATCTGTAACATAGCAATTCGTCGTTTATTTTTTGGTTGGAAAAAGGATACTATTATTGGCCTTGGTGCAGCAGGGGGTTCCTGGCTGTATTCCTTAGGGAATAATTCGAATAAAGTGAAATACAGAAGATTGGAAGTTCCCTTGGTCAGTGCTACATGCTGATCAGTGCAGGGAAGAGGAAAGCTAGGACTTTGTGAGGCTCCATCCCTTATGGCCCAAATTGTTTTTGCCCTTTCATTATTTTTTTTTCTTGTTGTTTTCATTTTTGTTAGTACCTACACATTTTTCCCCCTATGATATTTGGTGTCATCATTATGAACTTTAGGAGTAGGTCATATGGAGATTGCTCTGTTACAGGTCCTCTGGAATTTGGGAACCGTTCTTAGATTACATATCAGTATTTGTTATGTACGATTCATGAAAAACATTTTAAATGTGCAGAAAAATTCTTTTCCAATTTTTTTATACATAGTTCTGTCTCATAAATATTTTAGAATTGGAATATTATTATCGTGTTTATGCTGTTTTGCATTAATATTTTTTATTTATTATTCCAAAAAAAATAAAGAGATTGCTGACAATATTAAAATAAAAAGGATAGACAGCAGACACAGGAGAGGTATAAAATCATGGATTTTGTTTTGATCATCACTTCCAGTAAATTCAGATGGTACTTGAGAATAAATAAGGTCAATATGATTTTAGTTATGTCCAAAGAGATTTCTCATGTTAATAAGAGATTCTTTAATATTTAAATACCAAAAGATTTTATTAACAATATGCCTAAGCAAAAGATTCTTGATCATGGAATTTGCTTAGCTGATCATGACAAGAAATCCATTTAAAATAATTGAGCAACCGACAATCGAATTCGGTAATTCTGATATTATAAGTGTGGAGGTTCCTTGTTTTTAGCACACTCCAAACATTTTGATTACACCCTATTGGCATTTTGCTTTTTTCTTTGTTATCAATATTATCATCTCCTTAATGGGATGATTAAGATGGGATTAGTGTCATTTACTTGCATTATGCAATATTTTTTTCTCTCAATCTGAAAGGCTCTTGGATTTTTCATTTACCTATTCAAATTGAAATTTGTTTGTTTATACTCGATTCCAAATGTCGTACGTCTAAATTGAGTGGATCACAATTGTTTATCAAAAATTTTCTTTTTATAAAAAGTTGTGTTGCACTCTATTTAAATACGGATTGTAATAAAAAAATTCTCACCCAAACTTACACAAACATGAACGCAAATTGTTACATAAAACATGGACCCAAGTTAAGATTCCATTAAAAAAGAAAAAAATTGAAAATTGATGTTTGTCATCTTTTGGTTGTTTCATGGTAGGGATTAGATGGATCAATCACCTGATGTAGACTTTTATATCAACGACTACTAAGGGTGCCTAACTTTGAGTTTGACCATTCTATAATTTACCCAAATTATGCCATGAATACTTTCACTATCCGTCAAGCTACAAAAATGTACTTGTGAGTTTACTGAGTTATCACCAAAAGTGTCGTAGATATTGTGGCCCCTTCAATATTTAAGTCACATGAGTAATCATTTTGTTACATGCAACTTTTTTTAATGTGATTTTGATTAATTTGCAATTGTAAGAAGAGAAATGTATTTTTTTTTTTAAAAATAAAATCTGAAAAGAAGAAATTTAAGTTTTATTTATTTATTTTTTCTGAAAGAGAAAAATGTGAGTTTGCTCCAAAGAAGGTTAAAACTTAAAAGTCACTCTTTAATAAACAAAACAGAGGAGAGAGAGAGAGAGAGAGATGTCCATTTTCATAGCCTTAGAGATTGGAAGGAGAAGGCAAAGAATGGAAGCATTGACCAATTAGTTTGGTCTTCTGCTTACTGTTCAACTTGGAATTTTGAGCCAAATTTTGTGAAGATAGAGAGCAACCCAGATCAGTTCTAGAGCCACGTAAGAAAACCCATGAAGGTTTTTTTTTAATTCTTTTGGACTTTTGTTTTTCTTTCTGATTGGTCTGGCGTCGAACCGGTTGGTGATTTAGTTAATTTTGTGATTTGGAGATTTGTTGGTGTGAATCATACATGGTTGTTGCTCTCTGTGTGTTTAACTGAGTTAAATGCGTCTCTGATTGTGTTTTTGACTTATTTATTTATTTTGTTGGGGACCTGAGGTGGATTCTGTTCTATTTTTGGATAGGCTTTAACTGGGTATTTGTTACTAAATTTCATTTCTAGAAATCATAATACATTTTATTTATTTATTTTTTTTATCAATTATAATGTTTCCTTTTCTATATTTGTTTCCAATAATAGATTGCTGAATCTCGTTTGCAATATTGTATCGGTTTCTTTTGTTTGTATTTCAGTTTTGCAGTATACCAAGGTTGAAATTTTATTCTTTGTGAGACTCAAACTCAATTCAAGTATTTCCGTGAGATATTGATTCCATATAGCAAACCCAACTGAGGTTTTGGTAGACAGTTTAGGAGAAGGAAGGCCCGAGTGAAGATCTTGGGTGTTGTATCTGGAGATGGCTACGGTCCAAGATCAGTTAGAGATCAAGTTCCGGTTGACGGATGGCTCCGATATGGGTCCGAAATCCTTTTCAGTTGCCACAAGTGTTTCAACTTTGAAGGAGAGCATCCTTGCTCAATGGCCTAGAGGTTAGTAGGGTTAGGTTTAACTGCATAATCTGGGGAAGTTATTATTTGTATTAGTCTTCTGTCACTGTTCCTTTTTTGCTACTGTTTCATTGTAAGATTTGGTTAGAATTTAAAACCTGTTGTATGCTGTCAGAATATGAATTGCTGTGAGAATTATGTATAGAAATCTGTGCAATTTATTTCTACTTGTTGAATATTAAAAAGAGATCCTTTAGGAGGAAATTGAGTCATTACATTGTGCTTTGCGTTGTATACAATTGCACTCATTCCTTTACGGTAGAGTTGTCACAAGACATTTTCAGTCACCAAATTAATTAGTGCAATTGTATACAACGTAAAAGGATTATATGGATATCCCTTAAATGATATATGAAACATGATGAAATCATTTCATTTACACGTGTGTGTCATTCAGACGGCCTCTAGATATATTATGTGGTGCAGATTGCCTCTGTTTCATAGACATGCTTTGAAAGGTATTTAGCTTGCTTATATTTTTCTATTGTATTTTCGGTGAGCTCTGCTGGCAATTTTGGGTGATTTTGCTTTGACCACGTGGTATTTAAACTGCATTCATTGGGAACTTATGGAGATTTTTTGATGAAAATTTTGTGTGGAAATTCTCAACTGATATGATCCAGTTGGCATATTTCTAGTGTCGTTTCTTCCTCTTGTCTCTCTTCCTTGATTTCCTAATTTGTGCATTTTAACTTGCTCACTCTTTCCTCAGCAAAGCTAATGCAGAAATTGGCCTTAGTTCCATATGCAACCCAATGTGACTCAAGTTCTCTCTCTCGATTTCCTGATTTGTGCACTTTAACATGCTCACCCCTTCCTCAGTGAAGCTAATGTAGAAATTGGCCTTGGTTCCATTGGCAACCCAGTGTGACTCAAGTTCTCTACTACATCTTGCCTGTGAGCAGAAGAGGCACACGTAGTGAAACTTTCATCAATCTTGACAAATATATTATACAAGTATGAAGCAAGATAGTAAAACATTAGATGGCTCAAGTGAATGACACAAAGTAACAAAAGTTATTAGATCTTTGATAGCCATGCTCATGAATTTTGTGTCTGAATTCTTTTCTATGTACTATCAGGAGATCTCTCCTTTACAAATTTTTTGCTATCAATTGTAACTGTATATTAACTAATGCTATTCAACATGTTTGCATGTATTATTATATACGTTTCCAGAGAAGGACAATGGCCCAAAGACAGTGAAAGATGTCAAGTTGATAAGTGCAGGAAAAATATTGGAGAACAACAGAACAGTAGGGGAGTGCAGGAGCCCCCTATGTGATATCCCTGTTGGAGTTACAACCATGCATGTAGTTATTCAGCGTCCTCCTATGGAGAAAGGTACAGTAGTTATTTGAGAAACTCCAAAAACTATAGCTGAAAAATAAATGTGAAGAACATATTATAGTGTCTTTGTCCCTTGTGCTGTTTGTGGGAATATATATATTTTTTTGTTTTGTTTTGCATATTGATTTTTGTTTGTTTTTAGCATGTTAAATAGGGTGGTACCATTTGACTTTCACAAGCTTATTTTCAATTTTAGCAATGATGCCCTTTGCCCTTGTCTCAATGATGCTTGTTATTTTAAGAAAATGCGTACTATATTTTTTATTAATAAACTTCTTTGAGGTCTGCAAAACACCTCCTTATTTTACAATAATATTTTGTTAGCTCATGAGCTGTACACTTGAATTATTGGCTGCTCTCTTGTGAATAGCAAAGCAGCAGCCTAACTAATTGTTTCGACCTTTTCTCCAACTCGAAGTTAATTTGGTTCTGATCCTTCTACATGTTTCTTGCTAAAATCTGAATTTTTCTCTAAAGAAACAGAAAAGAAAACAGCAATCCAACCAAAGAAGAACAAGTGCGTCTGTGTCATATTACAAGTTGCAGTTCCAGGAGTGGAGCTGACATCACTTTTCGGTGGGGTTGATTTACTATTTCTTGATTGCTAATAGTATTATTTTTGGCTTTCAAAAACTGAAGTATGTATTATGTTCTTAAAATTTTAACAGGTTAAGAGTTTTGGAGCCGGTACAGAGACAAAAAATGGTGAATTGTTGATTGATGAAATGCTGTTGACATCTTGCACATTTATCATATAGGTCATATTTTCCAGCAGGTCTACGCCTTCTTCATATATTTTTTGGTTTTTCCTCCATTTAGTTTTACTTTCTTCTTTGTTGAGTTTATTAGACTTCGTCAAGCAATTTTATCCAAATTTGTGTCCTACTTATTGCACAAATTTTTCTGTTCTGAATTCATCTTAGCTTGTATAAAATCAGAAATAGTTGAATAATCTAATTTGTTTACTCCAATTTATGTTGTTGGTTATACTTTTTGTTGAGAGTCCTAATTAGGTTTATGTTGAGAGTCCTAATTAGGTTTCCTATTATGTGTCATAGTAGGTTTCCTAAATCTTATCTATTTTATATCTATCTTATCTAATTATGTCGTTTTGGCCTTCATAGCCGACCATACCTTTGGCCTTATCGCCAATTTTTTCTTCCCTCTAATCTTGCCTTCTTCTCCATCATTAACCCACCATGGTTGAAAACACCACCCTGTCCACAGAAGTTCTCAATCATTCGACTTCAGGTGATCTGCAGAATATTCAAGCACCGGATAGCCGGGATACCCTCTGGTGCACTTATTGTAAGAAACGGAGACACACCAAAAAGAGGTGCTGGAAACTGAATGGAAAACCACCGAGCAAGGAGTGGGGATACCAAGGAGGACAACAACGTAATCTGGGACAGCAGCGGAACCAGTCCTATTTCACTGTGAATCAACCAGGTTCAGATCAGGGTATGCTTAATATAGAAGAGGTAGAAAAGCTAAGGGGACTTCTGGGATTGCTGAAAAAACCTAGTGGTTCATGCTCTCTTACATTTTTAGGTAAGTTCTCATTTTCTCAAGGACTAAATGTCTCAAATGAAACTATAAGGAATTTATAGGTCATTGACTCAGGAGCCACATACCATATGACTCATTCTTCACTAAATTTTAGCACCTACTCTCCATGTCCTAGCAATCGAAAAATAGCAGTTGCCGATGGTTCTTTAATTACTATAGCTGGTCTAGGAGATATTCATATCAGTCCTTCCCTTACTTTAAAAAATGTTCGTTATGTCCCAAAGTTGTCCACCAACTTAATATCCATTCAAAAACTCACACATGATATGAATTGTAATGTGCTTTTCAATCCTTCTCAATATGTTTTTCAGGACTAGGTTTCAGGACCAGGTTTTGGGGAAGAAGATTGGACCTGCTAAGGAGAGAAACGGGCTCTTGACGAACCAAGCAAGTCACATATGGTCAGGAATAATTTATCTTTGTCATTTCTATCATCATCCAATAAAGACACCATTTGGGTCCACCATTTTAGACTAGGACATCTATCTTTTGGAATCTTGAAAACTATGTTTCTTACTTTGTTTAGTGGTCTAAGTACTAAACAATTTCATTGTGATGTATGTGAGTTTGCGAAGCACAAATGTGTACCTTTTCCAATCAGCAATAATAAAAGCCTAGTTCCGTTTTATTTGATTTACAGTGATATATGGGGACCTACGGTTCAAAATATGTCTCATTTTAGTTTGGTTTGTCTCTTTTATCGACGATTGTACTAGGGTTTCTTGGACATTTCTTCTTAAACATAAATCAGATATAAGCAGTGTACTCCCAAACTTCCACAACATGATTAAAAACTAATTTGGGGTAAAAATCAAAAGATTTTGATCAGACAATGCAGGAATTATTTTAATCAAGTTCTATCTCCATATTTTCAAAAAGAGGGAATCATCCATGAATCCTCTTGCGTTGATACTCCACAACAAAACGGAGTGACAGAGAGGAAAAATGGTCACTTGCTAGGCATAACCTGAGCCCTTCTCTTTCACTATAATGTTCCAAAACACTATTGGGGGAAGCCGTACTCACAGCTGCTTATATAATTAATCATCTACCTTCTCGGGTGCTAGGGTTTAAGTCACCAATAGAAACAATGTCTCAATTCTATCCCGACCTTCGTACAACAAATAACCTCACTCTAAGAATCTTCGGCTGCACTACCTTTGTCCATGTTCATAGTCGAGGAAAATTATATCCAAGGGTTCTTAAGTGTGTGTTTGTAGGTTATTCGTCCACCCAGAAAGGATACAAATGCTACCATCCACCTACACATAAATTTTGTCTCTATAAATGTCACTTTTGTGGAAACAAAACCATACTTTAACCAACCTTATCTTCAGGGGGAGACTTCATTTAGTGAAGATAATGATAGAGATCTGTTTCTGCTCGATCTACTTACTCGTGAGTCAGTTGTGTCCACCGGATCAGCCCCATCTGATCTAATTCCAGCCGAATCAGCTCCAGCTGACCTACCTGTATCGGTCGAACCATTCCAGCAGGTGTCAACACCCGTACCCGCCCACACTGGACCCATGACAGAGTATAATGAATGTCATGACTCTGTGCGATTTGTGCAGGCTTATTCAAGGAGAAGAAACTAGGATCCTAATCCCATGCAAGTCCAAGCTTCAACTCCTAATCTTGAGAATGAGGTCAATACAATTTCTGACCAATCTCAATTAACACTAGATCATGATCTCCTAATTGCTATTAGGAAAGGCATAAGAGAATGCACAAAACACCCATTGTATCCTTTGGCAAAATTCGTCTCTTTTGGGAAATTCTCACCCTCACATAGGACCTTTCTAGTCAGTCTAAACTCTATTCATATTCCTTATACTTTATCTGAGGCATTATCTAATGAGAATTGGAGAAATGCCATGAGTGAAGAAATGCGCACTAGAGAAGAATTGGACGTGGGAAATAGTTGACTTATCACCTGGAAAGAAGGCTGTGGGCTGCAAGTGGGTGTTTACCGTAAAATACAAATCAAATGGCTCTCTTCAAAGATACAAAGCCAGACTCATGGCGAGAGGATACACGCAGACCTATGATGTGGACTGTCAAGAGATATTTGCTACAGTAGCTAAGATGAACACGGTGAGAGTTTTGTTGTCACTGGCTGAAAATTTCAACTGGTATTTGGAGCAATTTGATTTAAAAAATGCCTTTCTTCACGGCGAATTAGAAGATGAGATATACATGGACATTCCTCCAGAATTTGAGCAGCAACTAAGAGGCAACAAAGGCTGCAAGCTAAGAAAGGCGCTCTACGGCCTAAAACAATCTCCACGAGCTTGGTTCGGAAGATTCACCAAAGTGATCCACCGGATACAAGCAAATCAGGGAGATCATACACTCTTCATAAAACACTCGGATGCAGGACAAGTAACGACCCTTTTGGTGTACATAGATGACATAATAGTCACAGGAAACAATGAGAAGAAGAAGGAAGCTCTACGAAGATGTCTTGTCAGTGAATTTGAGATAAAAGAACTTGGGAGGTTGAAATACTTTCTAGGAATTGAAGTAGCTCATTCTAGAGAATGGAATTTTTATCTCACAACAAAAATATGTGACTGATCTCCTTAAGGAAACAGGAAAGTCGGCATGTAAACCAATTTCCACACCGATTGAACAAAATCATAGACTTGGAGAAGCAAAAGATGATCTAGCCGTGGACAAGGAGAGGCACCAGAGACTGGTTGGGAAGCTCATATACCTTGCCTACACACTGCCAGACATTACTTATGCCGTGAGTGTTGTCAGCCAATTTATGCACAGCCCAAGAGAAGTTCATCTACAAGCTGTCCATCGCATACTACATTACCTAAAGGCTAATCCAGGACAATGGATTCTATTTAGAAGAAACACGGGGTTAGTCCTTGAAGCGTATATAGATGCTGACTATGCAGCTTCACCGGTTGATAAAAGGTCCACGACAGGCTATTGCACTTTCCTAGGAGGCAATCTTGTAACATAGAGGAGTAAGAAGCAGAATGTAGTGGCAAGATCAAGTGCTGAAACAGAGTTTAGGGCGATGGCGCAAGGAGTTTGTGAATTATTGTGGCTCAAAATAATTCTGCAAGACTTAAAGATTAAGTAGGATGGGCCTAGGCTATTTTGTGACAACAAGTCGGCGATCAACATCGCTCATAATCCCGTTCAGCATGACTGGGCAAAGCATATTGAGGTAGATAGACATTTCATAAAAGAGAAGCTGGACAGCGGATTAATCTGCACACCGTATGTCCCAACAAACAATCAACTTGCTGATGTACTTACAAAAGGACTGAACAGTGAAGCAATCCAACGACTTATATGCAAGCTGGGAATGAAAGATGCATATTCACCAGCTTGAGGGGGAGTGTTGAGAGTCCTAATTAGATTTCTTATTATGTGTTATAGTAGGTTTCCTAAATCTTATCTATTTTATATCTATCTTATCTATTCATGTCTCTTAGTCCTATTAGGTTTGATATTCATAAGTCTATATATATGACGGTTGAATTGTATTCAAAAAATTAATAATACATAATTCTTTTCAATTCTTTTTGTTAACACTTTTTACCAAGAGGAAATGATAGTGAAAGCCCTTGACAGAGTTGGTAGCCATATAATTCTCGCGTGTTTTGTTTCATAGAAAAAAATATATTTGGCTTCTTCTAGAAATGTAATCATGGGCATTTTGGTCTCTAAGAAGTGTGCGTTTAGTTGTGGAAAATGTTTTTCATTTTCCATCTCAATTTTCCTTAACATTTTCTTCAACAATTTGTATATTCTTAATATAATTTGGAAAATAATACTTCCTTGTTTTTCATTTTTAACATAATATTGGAAAAGATGGAAACAAAAGAAGTATTTGTTTTTCAAATTATGTTGAAAAGATGGAAAACAAATAAATATTTTTCTAAATTATGTTAAGAATGTGCAAATTGTTAAGAAAAATGACGATAAAAAATGAAAATCATTTTCCATAACTAAAAGCACTCTAATTTCTCCATTATGTCTGACACAACATTTGAAATTTGTTTCTTGATACCATGCTTTAGCTTTACAGGCTTTTCTTGATTCCAAGTTTATGTAACAGTGTCTTTCTGATTAACAATCATCTTCTCATCTACATTTTATTTTATTTTCTGACGATACTGGTTATGATTCCATATAATTGTAATTATGTGTCAACTGATGTGTAGATGATGGTTAGGTTCTGCTGATTGTGAATTTCTTGTCTTCCTGAAATAGGAACATGATTCACATCTTACTATCACGTTTGAATTTATAGTCTGCATCATGTTCTTCATCTACTGATAAAATATTAAATTATGTTGTAAATTTCAAGATCGTTATGGTTACTTCAATACTAAGTACCCATTGTTTGCTTATTTATTTCTGAATTGTTTACCAAGTTTCTTGGTTCTGGTTGCCGACATTGCGGACTTTCACTTTATGGCCTTATTCCACCCTGGATTTTCCCTGCAAATATTAAATGTATTACTGTCATATCAATTTTTGGTGGCAACAAATCCCCATAATCAATCTGCATTTGGCCTAAATGGAGGTTCAGGTCATTTGCTTACTCAATAACAATGGGGAAATACGCCGCCAAAAAAATAGAAAGTCCCTTGTTTTTCTCGGGTCTGAACAGGAGAAGAGAAGGACGTGAAAGAGGGAAATACCGGATGAGCTCTTGCCGGCTAGCCGTCCACACTGATGTAGTTTTCCTTACGAGAGCCGTCTTCAGAATATCTTGGATTAAAACAAACTTAGGGAGGATTTTTTTTTTCAAAAAAAAAACTATTTTTTCGAGTAAGCAGCTGACATGGATCTTGAAATTTTGAACAAATTATCTTAAATATCCAATTTAAGATATTTAGTTCAAGATCCAATTAAATATCTAAATTGTGGTGCAATTTTTATATTCATCGGGTGTAAAACGTTATTTTTGCTTAAAAAACAATTCTTATCTGCATCGGGTGTAAAACATCATTTTTACATAGTGTAAAAACTTGATTAGTAATTTTGGATAATGTCACTAGTAAAGTTAATTGGGTATGTACGAACGTTATCAGTAAAGTTTTAAAAAACTACCAATCAAGTTTTCATCCGGTGCAAACAAGAATTTCTTCAAAATTAGATATTCAAGTTTCATTGCAATGAAGTTTGAATATCCAATTAAAACAAGGGTGGTGTTATTGACAAGCCAAAACTTGTTTTGTTTGGAGTGTTAATAATATCATCTTTAAAATAAATTGAAAGAATAAAAAAGGTTTTAAAACTATAGCTATCATAAATACAACGATAAATAGTCAGCTTATTTGTTATTTCCATCATGGTGTTTAGAGATAAGATATTTAGCTCGTATTCGTTTTTGATATGTTATTCGTTCGTTAAAATATGAGTGTGAGTATAAAAAATATGACCCATTAGAAACAGATATTTTTAGTTCATATTTGTTGATTCGTTACCCATAAGATCAAACCCAATCATGTTTTTTTTTATCTAAATAAGAGATTTTTTTATTAATATCCAATATAAGTATGAACATAAAAAATAAGATCCGTTAAAACACAAACATTTTTAGTCATATTCCCACCTTTCATGGTGTCGAGACCACAACAGCCCACCTTGTCAAGCCTGAGTCAGTAGAGACACAATTTAAAAGGCCCAATTGAACATTTTGAGAAGGTTGATGGCTCTTTTTTGATTTACTTTCTCTCTATCTCATTTTGTTTTTTATTTTTTATTTTAAAATAAATATTTTAAATTATTTATCATTTTTTAAGAGTAGAATATAAATCACAACCTTATTTCAAGAATTTGGTTGATGGGATCCATAATTTTTATTTTCTGTCACATAAATAAAGGTTATTGTGAGAAAATAAAATATTTCTTAAAGAGTGATGATACTATCGACTCGGTTATCTGAGAGTGAAAAAATTTATTAGTAATTATGAAAAAATTGAACAATAACTTTAGTACATAAATTATTTTTCTAAAATTTTAAATAATTACTATTTAATTTTTCTGTGGTTGTTGATGAACTTTTTCGATTCCATAATAATTCTCACGGAATCAAATCCGTAGAATCACCATTATTTTTTAAAAGTTTGTATATATTTCAACGGTGAAAATCAAAATTAGATAGAGAAAGTGAAATACAAAGTTCTTTTTTTCTTCTATTTTATTTGGTAGGAGGTTTGGATTTGAACTTAAAATCACTTCTTAAAAAAAATTATGATTTGACAAATTAGCTATGTCCAACTTGATATTAAAACATACACATACATAGACAACTACGTAATTTTCATTGAAATATTTTAGGCAAATGATATTAGTACTCTATAAAAAATTTTAGTATTTCAAAATTAGCTTCTAATTTTTTTTATGAGTGATAAAAAGCCAATTTTAGAGTTTTAATATCATAATACCTTCGATTATTAATATGTTTTAATCAAACTAACACAAAGACAAGACAGAAACCCGATTATATCATTATAACTCTTTTCACCTGTGATTTTTAAATGCAAAATAGCATTATGAAATTGTAAACATAAATTTTCAATGAACCACAAAAGATTCTTCCAATTAATTAATTTACAAAAAAAAAGAAGCAGAATTCTTGTTTTTGTATTAGTATTTTCAGAGGCGAAAGTGTTGGGCGAGGCGTTTTGCCTCGAGATGTTAAAGCGTAAACCTCGAGACGTTGAAGCGCAAGTCATTTGGATCTTTTGGAGCGTTTCGAAATTTTAGTAAAATAATATTTAATTAATTAATTAGAATAATAAAATAAAATAAAAATAATTTAAATTTAAATTCATTCATTAATTTTTATCAAAGTTTAATAATTTACTAACTCTCTACAGTGTGATAATTATAATTTTATAAATATTAATATATATTTATATATAAATTATATCTACACAAAGCAGTTTGATCCCATCGAACGATCTACTGTAAAGTCTCCCACCACAAATGACAAACTGGGAGGCCAGTGAATGTATTGCTTGCTTGTTCTTTTTATCATTATTTGCTGGGAATTCCCCCTTCTTTAGGAAGTTCTAGATATCAGTATACTAGGGTAAACCATTAGATGATCGAGCTTGGATCTCGATAGTTGTGCAATAGGTCAGTTCATCCTTCTACAGAATTGCCTAAACTCGTTTAGGCATTTCCAACATTGAAGCTAGAGTGGCTAGTGCATTGGCGAACTGATTCTTGGCCTATGGAAGATAAGCAAAGGTTACCCTATCGAAGCACTAAACCAAATTCTTAAGATGACTCTGATAATAGTTCATCCTCTCGTCTTTAGTTTTCCATTCTTTGCGAGATGGAAAAATGATTAAGGAAGAATCTCCATACATTATGACCTCTTTTGTCCTAATCTTAATGAGCGCTTATAGACCAGCGATACAAGCTTCCTATTTGGTCACATTATTGGTGGATTTGAAATTCAAGAGACTTGACAAGGTAGTGACGATTCCTTTTAGAGAAACTATCATTATCCCGATCTCACAAACTTTCTGATTAGCCACCCTGTCGAAGTACATCTTCCACTCACAGTTTTCAGTTTCTATAATTTCTTCATCAATGACGTTGGATTCTTATATTTCTTTCTTTCCTTCTAGGTAATCTGCCAAAAAAGACACTGTTGAAAGAATCATGATTGAAGTGCATGAAGGTATTGTGAGTCTACACATAAATGGAAGAATGTTTGCAATAAATATCCTTTGTTTGAATTATTACTATATCATCATGGAGGCTGATTATTGTAATTACATGGAGAAGTGCCATAAATTCGAGTTAAATGGTAATCTACAATATTTGCCACCACGAGAGCTCTTCAACATGACCACACCCTAGCCTTTCGCTACTTAAGGCATATATATGATTGGAAAAATATCTCCTAAGGCTTCTAATGGTAACGAATATATTCTGGTGTTAATTGACTATTTCACCAAATTGGTAGAAGCTACATCACTTTCCACCTTGAAGGCTAAACATATGACACAATTCATTAACCATAACATCATCTGTCGTTATTGAATACCTTTTGAATTTATCTCAGAAAATGGTCTGTCGTTATTGAATACCTTTTGAATTTATCTCAGAAAATGGTATACATTTCCATGTAGAGATCGTAGATTTACTCAATGAGTACAAAATTGAGCACTACAAGTCCTCTCCTTACCGAGCTCAGACCAACGGGGTAGTAGAAGCAACCAACAAGAATGCCAAGAGCATATTGGCTAAAATAGTGGAGACTTATTGTGACTGGCATAAGAAGTTTCCTTTTTACATTATGGGGATATCAAACTTTGATTAGGTCATCTAAAAGTGCCACTCTTTCCTCTTTAGTTTATGTTATGGAGAAAGTTCTCCCAATCGAGCTGAAAATTCTTTCACGAAGGACAGTTATGGAAAGCCAGTTGGAAAAAGTAGATTGGATTCAGGGGCAATATGATGAGATGACATTGTTTGATGAAAAGCGGCTGAAGGCTCTTCGTCATGCCCATGGGTATCAGAAAAGGGTTCCACAGGCTTTCAACAAGAAAGTAAAGAATCAATATATCAAGGCAGGAGATTATGTAGTAAAAGAACTCAAACCACCAATCCATGACCTGAGAAGCAATTTCAGACCAAACTGGGTGGGCCTATATCTAGTTAAGAAGATTTTATCCAAAAGGGCCATATGCCTTACAGATATTGATGATAATTAATTTGCTGAGCGCATCAAATTTGATCGCTGCAAGAAGTATTACCTATGATCCCCTTTTCTTTTTCCCTCATTATTGTATCCCCATTCTATCTACCCTTTTTCTAAAAAATGAAATAAAAAGGCTCGCTAAGTTGAAAACCTGAAAGGGCGACTAAGGAAAAAGTTAGAGCATTTCACTAGACCAAAAACTCTCAAGGGAGGTTTAAGCAAAAAAAGAAAATAAATAAATAAAAAAAGAGCTCGCTAAGTTGAAAACCCGAAAAGGCAGTTTAGAAAAAAGTTAAAGCATTCCACTAGATCGAAACCCTCAAGGGCAGTTTAGAAAAAAGAAAAGTTAAATTCCTCAAGGATGGATGTCTTCATTTCTTAAACTAGGTAAGGCTTAATTATGTTTGTGGATATATGGGCAACCAATTTGGTGTTGTCATACTTTTTTTTGAAACAATGATCAATTTAGTGTAATAATGACTTGAGTTTTTGGGCATGCCATTTCTCTTTCATTCTTCAAGTATTTTCTTGTCACATAATAAAAACTCAAGAACG
Organism: Bretschneidera sinensis; assembly: GCA_023935145.1. Classification (NCBI taxonomy): domain Eukaryota; kingdom Viridiplantae; phylum Streptophyta; class Magnoliopsida; order Brassicales; family Akaniaceae; genus Bretschneidera; species Bretschneidera sinensis. The sequence goes on from CM043701.1 coordinate 50,080,085, forward strand.
TGATATCATTTTAAAATCACACTGGACTCCCCATTAATAGCTCTTCTTCTCTTCTTTTCCTCCTTCTAAGATGCTTTCGCTTGACCTCACACATATGCATAATTTTTGGAGAGGGTAAAACAAGTCAAAGAAATAATATGAGAAATCTGAGTCATGGTTCGTTTGTGGAGGAAGAAAAAAAAATTTGGACGGCTTCTAGTGGATGAACACACAAATTTCCTCATATATCGGACATAATTCATCAAGATCAAATCAGAAGACATGGGTGTTAAGATCCCACTTGGCCGCAGTTGCCCTCAAGAAGTTCCAATTGATTCTAACGATTTTTAGTGAAAAAAATCGTGTTGATGCTATACCGAGAGAATATGTGGAACTCGATTCCTTTCACGTTATTAGTCTAATGTATCGACTGAGTTGAGATTGTTTCTATGGAAATTTTTGTGAAAGAGAAAAATTGTGGACAAGTTGTGAAGATTTTTTCTTGGATTTACTAGAGGATGTGTACCAAATGAGAGGAAAGATGGGTTTAAATACGAGCTTTAAGTCAAATAAAATGAGTGGTCAAGGAATAAGTCATTAAGTGCCAAAGTAGGCTATAGTGTGCAAGTTAATGGCTACTTTCTATGGGTTTGAGAAAAGTTTGTTTTTAGATGCAATTTTTTCAAAATAGAAAAGTAAAAAAAATAGTCAAAAGCTAGCTAGGTGCCATAAAAGAGCGATAGCTTATTTTCTTCATCAAATCTTAAAGTAATATGTTCAAAAGCTAACTCTTACATACTTTGTTTTTCCAAACTTCATTATTAAATAAGAAAAGATACTAAATTCCATGACACAGCTCACACCTAAGAAATTTGAGATTTAACATTTGAAAATGAAAAGATGCTACAATATCAACGCAAAAACCAAAAGTGGGCAAGCAAACCACCAAAAGTCCTCCAGTAAGCAAATCACTCAAAAGTCTTCCCAGTAGGAAAACCACCAAAAGTCCTCACAGTAGGCAAAACACCAAAATTTCTCTCAGCAAATACATCACCCAAAAGTCCTCCCAGCAAGCAAACTATCAAAAGTCATCACAACTAGTAAACAACCATAAGTCCCCCCAATAGGTAAATCACAAAAGTCCTCCCAGCAAATAAATCACAAAAGTCCTTACACTAGGTAAATCACCAAAAGTCCTCCCAATAGGCAAATTACCAAAATTTCTCATAGTAAGCAAACCAAAAGTCCTCACAACAGGCAAATCAAAAGTCCTCCCAACAGGCAAATCATCAAAAGTCTTCCCTGTAAGTAAATGACCAAAATTCCTCACAACAGGAAAACCAAAAGTCTTCACAACAAGCAACCTAAGTCCTCAAAGTAAGCAACCCAAGTCCTTGAAGTAAGCACCAATGAATCTAGAAGTATCGCAGAAATGAACGAATGCAAACTCTGTCACTTCAAGTACATATCATTCTCATCGGTGTTTTCATGAAACCAAATTTTCCCAACAACATGTTTAATTTTATGTGCGCATCATATATTTATTGTTCCAAATTTTGAAATGAAATAGCAATCACTAACAACTTTTGATTGGAACTATCAAAAGAGTCCTAATCAAAGGGGGCAAATTATAGACATCCAATTTCATTCCAAAATTTTGAACATACCACGTGTGGGTTCTTATGATGAATCTTTGATCCCAATGCACTCAAACTTAGTAAATGCGAAGGTTTGAGTTTAGTTTCGGAATCGAACCAATTGTAAGACATTTTTGTTTAATCCACCTTAAGCTCAAATCAATTGATCCATATTTGATTCTACCAAATCCAAGTTTAAATCCTTCAATCAATTTTCGGTCCAACCCAAAAACCACCAAAGCCCATTGATTTTGCTAAGCCCAAAACAATTTTAACCCAAAATCCAAGCCCAAGAAGACCATTCAATTTTGTAAATGAATTTCCACATAGAACATTTTGATTGGTTCCACTTTTCAAGACAAGCTCGTTTTTTCACATATAAAAATGTTTTTTCTCTCCCCCTCATGTGGTTAGCCATGGGAGTGTCAAAAGAAGAATTTTTTTCTTTCTTTTTGCCTTGTTAATGCATACTTCTCTTTTAAGCTCCCACTATATTCTATGTATCAAAGTCCCATTTTCCTACTTAAAAAATTGAACTTTCTCTCCCCAATGTGACCGATCATGTGTGCACAAAAAATGAGAAATTTTCTTATCTTTTTTGCTTTATTAAAATGACATTTTCTTTGTGAGCTCTCATTCTTTCCTACGTGTCAAAGTCCACTTTCTATATATAAAAAACTGCACTTTTTCTCCTTAAAAAATAGTGCTTTCTCATTAAAAAAAACTAAACCTTTTCTCCTCTCCTTGGCTGGCCATGTGAATGCAAAAGAAAAGAGGTTTTCTTCTTCCCTTTTTGCTTGGTTAATTTGAATTTTCTTTTGCAAGCTCCCACGCTTTCCCATGTTTCAAAGTCCACTTTATGTACATTAAAAAACTATACTTTTTCTCCATAAAAAACAACACTTTCTCACTAAAAAAAAACTATACTTTTTCTTCTCTTGTTGGCCAGCCATGTGAGTGCCAAAAGAAGAGGTTTTCTTCCTCCCTCTTGCCTTAGTTAATTGGATTTTTCCTTTGCATGCTCCCATACTTTCTCATGTGTCAAATGCCACATTTTTCACATAAAAAATTTCCACTTCTTCTTCCTCTATGTCCGACCATGTGTGTACCACCAAAGAGGAAAGTTTTCCTCTCTTTTTGCTTTTTTAAATCACTATAACACTTCAAGATTTCACTTTTTTACCTCAAACATTGCACCATTCTAAATATTGGAAGTTTTCCTCTTCTTTATGCTTTGTTAAACCCACCTTTCCTCTTCAAGCTTACACCTTTTCCCACATTAAAAAATTGTTCCTTTTTTCTTTCCTAGGCCAGCCACATGTGTGCCACCAAAGAGGAAGTCTTCCTCTCCTTTTTTTTTTTTTTTTTGTCAAACCCACCTTACCCCTTTTAGCTTTCACCTAAAAAATTCCCCCATCTATTCCCCTTTAAGCTCCCACTCTTTTCTATATTTTAAAAACTCATTTTCTTACTTAAAGAATTGCACTTTCTCTCTCTCATGTGACCGGCCATATGTATGCAAAAACTGAGAAATTTTCTTTTTCCTTTTTACCTTGTTAAATGGACACTTTCTTTGTGAGATCTCACCCATTTCCATCTATCGAAACTGTAATTTTTCTCATTAAAAAGACAGCACATTCTCATTTAAAAAATTGCACCTTTTCATCCCTTATTGATCGACCATGTGAGCACCAAAAGAGGAGGTTTTCTTCTTTCTTTTTTTGCTTGGTTGATTGGACTTTTACTTTGCAACCTCCCACACTTTGCCATGTGTCAAAGTCCACTTTGTATTCATAGAAAACTACACTTTTTCTCTTTAAAAAAACAACACTTTCTCACTAAAAAAAACTGCACTTTTTCTTCTCTCCTTGGTCGGCCATGTGAGTGTCAAAAGAAGAGGTTTTTTTCTTCCCTTTTTGCTTGGTTAATTTAACTTTTCCTTTGCAAGCTCCCACACTTTCTTATGTGTCAAAGACCGCCTTTTCTAAATAAATTCTTCTTTTTATAGTCGGTCATGTGTGTGCCACCAATGAGGAAAGTCTTATTCTCTCTTTTTGCTTTATTAGACTCACTGTAACACTTCAGGCTTTCATTTTTTTCACCTCAAACATTGAACTTGTAACGACCCAACCTCCAACTTGGCACAATATTCTCCGCTTTAGCACACTAGGCCTCATGGATTCTATAATGACTCGACTTCTCACTTAGTATAATATTGTCCACTTTGGCACACTAGACCTCATGGCTTTAAAATGAGTTATGCAAGTAAAGTGGAGACAATCACTTATAAACAGCCTAGTCATATCCTCTCTAGCCGATGTGGGATACCAATACTTAACCCCTATCTTTGGGTATCAAAATCTCCTTTCCTTTTGGCACGGTGTCTTTATTATGTGGTCCCACACTCGACAACTCACTGAAGAGCTTTCGAGAGTCGGCTCTGATACCTCTATAACGACTCAACCTTCTACTTAGCATAATATTATTGTTCGCTTTGGCACACTAGACCCTCATGGCTTTAAAAGGCATTATGCAAGTAGAGAGGTGATAATCACTTATAAACAACCTAGTCACATCCTCTCTTGCCGACGTGGGATACCAAGACTTAACCCCTATCTTGGGGCATCACAATCTCCCCTCTTTTTGGGATAGTGTCCTCACTGTGTGGTCTCACACTCGACAAGTCACCTCCAATCTTTTGAGAGTCGGCTCTGATACCATTATAACGACCTGACCTCTCACTGTGCACAATATTGTCCGCTTTGACAAACCATGCCTCATGGCTTTAAAATATGTTGTGCAAGTAGATGTGACAAACACTTATAAACAAACTAGTCACATCCTCTCTAATCAATGTGGGATACCAAGACTTGACTGCTATCTTGAGGTGTCACAATCTCCCCTTCTTTTGACACAGTGCCTTCACTGTGTGGTGTGGTCCACATCCGAAAATCCACCAGTTAAAATCATCGGTCGAGCTTTTCGAGAGTTAGCTTTGATTCCACTATAACAACCTAACCTCCCACTTGGCACAATATCGTCTGCTTTGGCACACTAGGCCTCACGAATTTAAAATGTGTTATGCAAGTGGAGGTAAAAATCAATTATAAACAGTCCAGTCACATCTTCTCTAGCTGATGTGGGATACCAAAACTTGACCCTCTCTTGGGACATCACAGTACCACTATAAAGAAAGTAAGTCTTTGTCTTCATTTTGTTTTGTTAAACCCACATTTCCTCTTCAAGCTTACACCTTTTTCCACATTAAAAATTATTCCTTCTTTCTTTCGTAAGCCAACCACATGTGTGCCACCAAAGAGGAAGTCTTCCTCTCCTTTTTTTTTTTCTTTGTTAAACCTACCTTACTCCTTCTAGCTTTCACTTAAAAAAATTCCCGTGTCTTTATGTGTGCCTCATAAAGGAGGAAGTCTTCCCCTCTCTTTCTAGCTTTGTGGTACCTACCTCTTATAGCTCTCTGATGAGAGTCATAAAATGCTTTTCAACAGTGGTTAATTGTTAGCATTTTTGGATTGATCTCGGTCTTCATTATACTTTTATGTGTTAATAACTCTAAAGTAATATTATTGGACCACTAACTTATTTCAGTGCAATTTTCAGGTATTTTGAGTTTAAAAGAGAAAAAGAAGCGATCGTTGCTTAAAAGGCCAAGATCCCATGCTTCTGGAAGAACAAGATGGAGTACTGCCTGTACTGCGATCGAGTTCACAAGCAGTGCGATCGAGCGCACCAATTTGCGATCGAGCGCACATGCGATCGAGCGCACTAAGGTTGCGATCGAGTGCACTCGGGCAGTATCCCGCATCGGTCAGAAAACACATAGCATTCCGGGAGCTTGCCTATATTAGATCCACTCTACTTCAGCTTTAAGCATCAATCGGAACTCATCTGAAATCATTAGAGAGTGACTCCAGAGGGCCTTTAGGAGCAATCTAAAGGGTCTTTAGGAGGAATCCGAAAGTATAAATTTGGAGGGCAAGCTGAGGATGATCGTTGAAAGGCCGGAGGCAACTCAAGGAAGCATGAGCCCCATGGCTGGCTAGTCTCCAAGCAAGGTGAAGGGATGAATCCCTAGGTGTAGTTGTTCTTATTTTCCTTTATTTGATTCAGTTGTAGTTGGATATTATTTCATTAAACATTGTTATGTTTTATTCTTTAATTTAATTAATATATTTTTTATTAGTCCAGTGATTGCATGCTTCTTTTCCATATAAGTCTAGTCATGCTCTTCTTATGTGTATTTGTTTGGGTGTGATTGAGTCCGGTAGATCTCTTTTATAGATTTGTCCATTGCTGTGGTATTTTCATTTAGATATACCATCGTCTTTTGATAATTTATAAGTTAGGTCATGTGTGCTTGAAGGTAAAGAATAATTCATATCAATTACATTAGGGTTATTACATGCGCTTTAATTGAATATTTGCCGATTGCCTGTTTGGGATGTGAAACTTGCAATCGAGATAAAAACAACTGAATCAAGTTAGGATTAAGGCAACGAACCTAGGGAGGATTTTCAGAACCTTGTTGTTTCTTTATTATACTATCCATCAATTATTTACACAATTTCCATAAAATCAACAATTCAGATTCTTTCAATCAATCTTTAATCGTTTGTGTTCAAGTTTACACCTTCTTCTGTAATTAACTTGTTTCCATGTGGAATCGACACCCCAAAGCTGTACTACAAATAACTGTGTTATACTTTGGGCGTAATCAAATTTTGGCACCGTTGCCGGGGAAACACACTTAAGTACAAGGAAGATTGTCAACTTTTGACATGACGGTAAAAGAACTGTAAGTAGTTTTTCTTTTCAGCAGCTATAAAGGCAATAACTTCGTTTCTTCTTTTAGCTTGCTACATTATTATTTTTTTATTTATTTATCCCTTCTTTCTTTTTATAGTATTTCTATTTATTATAGTTCTTTTTTTTTTCTTTCTCTAAGTTTTGATTTTCTGATTTTATTTATTTATTATTATTCTGTTTTATTTATTTCCTCTCTGATTCATTTGGTGCATGCTTAGATCGAGAGATTTGCGAGATAGATTCATTAGAGGACTCGAACTAGAATTACCCTCTCCTTCCGAGTCTGATAGTGAAACCTCGCCTAGATAAACCAATAGTGGAAACCCAAGTGAGAATTTAGAGGATTTTGTTAACATGGCCGATAACATTAATGAGAATGCTGCTAGGACATTTCAGGATTACCTCCACCCTACACGCACAGCCACACCTTCATGAATCACGTTTCCAGCCAATACTCGCCAATTAGATATTAAACCAGGGACGATTCAATTACTCCCTACATTTCATGGCTTGGATAATGAAAACCCATATGTGCACATTAGAGAGTTTGAGGAAGTAGTCGCGACTTTTCATAATCAAGATGAAACCGATGACATTGTGAGACTTAAGTTCTTTCCTTTCACTTTGAAGGATAGAGGTAAGAGTTGGCTATACTCACTAAGACCACGATCTATTGGGTCATGGACTGAGATGACTCGGGCTTTCTTTAACAAATACTTTCCCCAACATAAGACCAACGCTTTGAAAAGGCAAATCTCCACCTTTGTACAAAAGGATAGTGAGACTTTATATCAGTCTTGGGAGAGATTTAAGGAGTTATTGAGTATGTGCCCTCACCATGGGTATGAGAGTTGGCACTTAGTGAGCTATTTTTGTGAGGGACTTACATATAGAGAGCGCCAATTTGTAGAGATGATGTGTAATGATGAGTTTTTAGAGAAAGATCCTGATGAGGCCACAGAGTACCTCAATGAGCTTGCTGAAAAAGCTCACACTTGGACTAGACCTAGTGCTACTGAAAGCACAAATAGGTCACGACCTATAGGGCACCCAAATGGTGGTGGAATTTACCATCTTAGGGAAGAGGATAACTTTAGAGCCAATGTCGAGATGCTCACTAGGGAGCTCGATGAGTTAAAGACTAAAAGCTTAAAGCCAACACACGTAGCTAATAATGCAAAATCTTTTGAACCATGTTTTGTGTGTGGTGGGGAAGATTATTTCACCCAAGAGTGTCCCACATTTTTTGAGATAAGAGGGATGTATAAGAAACAATGTAATGCCTTATGCATGTACAAAAAGTCTTTGACACCCTTCTCTGATACTTATAATCTGAGATAGCGAAATCACCCCAATTTCAGCTGGAAGTCTAAAAACCAGCAGCTTGCACAAACTCCTGCACCATATCATGCACCTGTGTCTTCTAGGAGTTCTTTAGAAGAAACTTTACATGCTTTTATTGAGGCACAGGGTAAGACTAATAAAAGACTTGAATCGTTAATTGTGCAGGCTGTTGAAGAACATAAAGAGATAAAGAGCCAAGTGTCCAAGTTGATGAGCTACTTGAGTGTGACTGAGCGAGGTAAGTTCCCTTCTCAAGCTCAGTCCACACCCCATGGTCAGCACCTAGCACAAAAGAATTTGAAGGAGGTGAATGCCATTGAGACACTGAGGAGTAAGTCATTACACATTCCAACAACTGAAAAATCAGAGGATGTGGATGAAAGCCATCAAGCACAAGCATACATGATTGACTCATTCATGGAAAAGATCCAGCACCTTAATCCATTTGAGTCCACCCTCATCCATGGCTTCACCAAAGCATACATTGAGCCAAAATTTGCGGATGTTACTGATGACATCCTTGAGGCCCCCCAAAAGCATAGAAGCACCAAATTTGGCAATGAAGCAGTGGCGAATGCATTCAACCTATGTTTTTCAAGGAGGGAATAAGAGCGTCTGGCTGAAGACGTAAAACTTAGCGCTCATGGGAGGCAACCCACAATGTATCCTTTTATTTTTATTGTTTTTCATATTTCTTTTTTCTCTTGTTTATTATTATTATCTTGCTGTTTTCCAGTTTTACTTTCGCATTTCTTTTTCAGGGACAAAAATATGAAGCAGTTCAAATGGTGGAGCACAATTCTCAGCTTCTGTGCACCTTTGGCTACAAGAGGAGTTTCCTTTACTCTTTCTTTTACATTGAGGTCAATGCAATTTTTAAGTTGGGGGTGAAGGAAACGCATCTCTTTGTTTCCATTTTCTTTATTTCCATACATTTTTCTTTTTCCATTGAACTGCTTGGTCTCATTTTCCCTCTTTTTTTGTTTTAAGCATGCTTTGTGGTTACCTTGGAGTTAATTCACATGTTAATGATATAAACTTAATTGAGATAGCAGATAGCATTTAGAAGGAGTTAAATTTTGTTTCGGTTTAAAATTAATTTAAATATCAATCTTCATTTGGTTTGAGACTCTAGTTTGTGGTAAGATAGTATGATTAGTCTTAAACATTTAGAAAAGTTTTATGTGATTATTTATTAAATATTTTTGCGGTCTCAACAAGCTCTAGAACTTACTTGATAACCACTTGAGGCGAATTCCTAGAATGCACATTACTTATGATATGATATAGGCCATTTTTGGACCGTTTGAGCTTGTTAAACCTACTATTGTTATATTTACCACTAGTCACCTACTTGAGCCTTTTCTTGAAAAAGAAGTGAGCCTTGTTTATTTCAATAGCCCATTTACTCACCTTTATAAGCCTAAAGAGAATATTTTATCCTCACTTTTCTCTTAAAAGAACTTAGCTATACACATTTGTTGAGAAGCACTTAAAAGGAGTATGGATGGAAATATAAGAAAATATCACTACCATAACCCAAGTACATTAAAGGCGATTAGTTGAGGGTTATATAAAAGAAAAGAAAAATGAAAAAGGAAGTGAATGGTCTTATGCCAAAATACAAAAGAAAAGTGAATTACGGCAAAGAAAGAAGAAAAGAAAAGAAAAGGGGTGACTTTGAAAAAAAAAATTGAAAAATGCTCGAAAAATGATCGAAAAAGTTGGGTGTTGAAGTAAGGTAAACTAGTGCTTAAAAGTGATTGTGTTTAAAGCTAAGAGATTGAGTTCTTTTTCTTGTAAATCTTTCTCATTTTTTTCTTAACCTTTACCTTAGCCTAACGTTACAAGCTTATTAAAGACCTTTTGATCCAATGTAGTGTGATTTTTCTACAATAGTGGAGAGTGGTTTGAAATGTAAGCATATGGAGCTCTTTTTTGTGATTGATGTCACAAAATGTATCATGTTTAAGAGGCCAAGACTTGTATTCATGAATGTTATGCATAAAATCATCCGGGTGTTTAGATTAATGGTTTGTGGTAAGATGGATGTTAAGAGTCAATAACGATTTTAAGATTGATGTTTGGATTACTTTTGGATTTGGGTGAAATTTAATGATTCTTTGTGCATTGTGTTATGTGCAATTTTTGAGACAAAATGTGAATCACTCTTGGTTAACACTTATTTTGCTTTTCATTTACTTTGATTCCCACTATAGAATTCATCTCTTGTTTTCGCTTGAATTGCTAGGGACTAGCAATAAGCTAGTTGGGGGTTGTGATGAGAGTCATAAAATGATTTTCAACAGTGGTTAATTGTTAGCATTTTAGGATTTATCTCAATCTTTATTGTGCTTTTATGTGTTAATAACTCTAAAGTAATATTATTGGACCACTGACTTATTTCAGTGCAATTTTCAGGTACTTTGAGTTTAAAAGAGAAAAAGAAGCGATTGTTGCTTAAAAGGCCAAGATCCCATGCTTCTGGAAGGACAGGATGGAGTGCTGCCTGTACTGTGATCAAGCGCACAAGTAATGCGATTGAGCGCACATCCCACATCGACCAAGAAGTACTCTGCAGCGCAACTACGATCGAGCGCACCAATCTGCGATCGAGCGCACTAAGGCTGCGATCGAGCGCAATCGGGCAGTATCCCACATCGGTTAGAAAACACATAGCATTCTGGGAGCTTGCCTATATAAGACCCACTTTACTTCAGCTTTAAGTATCAATCGGAACTCATCTGAAATCATTAGAGAGTGACTCCAGAGGGGCTTTAGGAGCAATCCAGAAGGCCTTTAGGAGGAATCCGAAAGTATAAATTTGGAGGGCAAGCTGAGGATGATCGTTGAGAGGCCAGAGGCAACTCAAGGAAGTATGAGCCCCATGGCTGGCTAGTCTCCAAGCAAGGCGAAGAGATGAATCCCTAGGTGTAGTTGTTCTTATTTTCCTTTATTTGATTCAGTTGTAGTTGGATATTATTTTCATTAAACATTGTTATGTTTTATTCTTTAATTTAATTAGTAGATTTTTTATTAGTCCGGTGATTGCATGCTTCTTTTCCATATAAGTCTAGTCATGCTCTTCTTATGTGTATTTGTTTGGGTGTGATTGAGTCCAGTAGATCTCTTTTATAGATTTATCCATTACTGCGGTATTTTCATTTAGATATACCATCTTCTTTTGATAATTTATAAGTTAGGTCATGTGTGCTTGAAGGTAGAGAATAATTCATATCAATTACATTAGGGTTATTACATGCGCTTTAATTGAATATTTTCCGATTGCCTATTTGGGATGTGAAACTTGCAATCGAGATAAAAACAACTGAATCAAGTTAGGATTAGGGCAACGAACCTAGGGAGGATTTTCGGAACCTTGTTGTTTCTTTATTATACTATCCATCAATTATTTACACAATTTCCATAAAATCAACAATTCAGATTCTTTCAATCAATCTTTTATCGTTTGTGTTCAAGTTTACACCTTCTTCTGTAATTAACTTTTTCTCTGTGGAATCGACACCCCAAAGCTATACTACAAATAACCGCGTTACACTTTGGGCGTAATCAAATTTTGGCACCGTTGCCGGGGAAACACGCTTAAGTACAAGGAAGATTGTCAACTTTTGACATGACGGTAGAAGAACTGTAAATAGTTTTTCTTTTCAGCAGCTATAAAGGCGGTAACTTCGTTCCTTCTTTTAGCTTGCTGCATTATTATTTATTTATCCCTTCTTTCTTTTTATAGTATTTCTATTTATTATCGTTCTTTTTTTTTCTTTCTCTAAGTTTTGATTTTCTGATTTTATTTATTTATTATTTATTATTATTCTGTTTTATTTATTTCTTCTCTGATTCATTTGGTGCATGCTTAGACCGAGAGATTTGCGAGATAGATTCATTAGAGGACCCGAACTAGAATTACCTTCTCCTTCGCTTAGAGCAAAGAGAGAAATATAGAGAGAGCAAAGAGAGAAGCATAACAAAAAAAAAAAAAGAACACAAGAAAAGAAAAAAAGAGAGTGAAAATAGAAACACAAAAGAAAACCAATAGATAACTCTTCATATTCAGCCATATACTTGCTACTGGTCTTCTAATCCAAAATCAAACCAATCTTCCAATGTTACCAAATCCATAAAAGTGCGCAGAATCTCCAAGGATTATCCTTGCATATGAAAATTTTCCTTAGCCAAAAAGGTTGGTTAAACTTATTTTGGTTGTGAGATAAAATAGCAAATATGCTTTATGTGTTTAAACAACCTTGAAAAATGGATTACATAATTTAGCTTACTTTTTTTTTTTTGATGAAATCCATCATAGTTCAATTTTCATTTCTTTATCTTCATTCCTTTATTATGGTCATTTAATTTATTCTAAGTTATATGCCCTCTTTAATTTGTTATTAATCACATGCTTCTTTTTATTCTAAAAATCGATTAGTTCCTCATTGAGTACTCCAACTTCATATGCTCTCCTTGTTACTAATCATATGTTCTCCTTTGTAACATGCTTAGTGTTAGTCCATTTAGGTTTAGTTTAATTCCTACCCATACATGTCCAAGTTTGGATGTTTAATTTATTTATTTTAATTTGCATGTTTAATCCATTCACTTAAATCCATTTGATTAAAGTAGTTTTGTTTCATACATTAAATCCTCACATGTCTAGTCTACTCAGTTTAATTTGTATGCTTTAATCCGCTTCCTTTTCTTTAATCTAGACACCATAAGTAATCTTAATCATTTGTTTGTTTAATGTTTCAAGCATTTTTTCTTTTTTAGTTATTTATTTGTTTACTTTACCGTGCCATTTTTAATATAATATTTGGTGTCTTCTTGTTTGGGTATAAATTGTGAATATGTGCTTATTTTGCTTTATTAGTGTATGGTAATAAGATTTAAATTAAAGTTTTGAAGAATTTTCCTCAAACACAAAGGGTTAGACCTCGATCTAGGTAAAAAAGAGAGTTTTAATTCCTCACTCTCTTGTACCCAAATCTCTAGAGCCTCAGAATCTCTAATGTGGACCAATGACAAGGGATTTGACATCCTTCAAGCTAAAATAATGACTCCTTACCTGTCATCCTTGCTTTGTGCTTGGATAAAAATGATCACTTGTCTAATACGTTAAAAGCACTCCCATAATGGGAGCCTCCTTACTACTTATAAAGGGTTTGTATTAGACTTTGTAGTACCATATGCTTACTCATCATAATCATATCATCCTTCCTTGAAGGGAGTGGCCTTGGGTAATAAGTCAGATGCATGGGTACCCGACGAAAAATAGCGGTACCTACACCTCTCCAACTTTTCAAAATCATCAGGCAAAAATTGTAGTTGATTTGTTGGGCATTACCAAGAAGAGAGCCCTATTACTTTTTGTAGAAAATTACTTCGACTTTACCCCACTAGACTTAGAATTGTTTAAATTTAATCCCAAATTCTTAACAATCCAAAGGTGATAACTATTATTTCTATGTACGTTAGCTTGTCATCTCATGGGTGGGCCAAACAAAAGTGTTCATAAATCTTTAGTGGATGTGGTTTAACAAGTTGATCAAGATTTTTGCTCAATAGGAGTGATCTTAGCCATGGCATTAAATGGTTTGGATGCATTTAAGCATCAAAAGACACTATGTATTGTGGGAAGCCCACTCTGTTTAAGGTAACAAAATAAAAATTAAACTTTTTTTCAATTTCTACTCCTTATGAATTGAATTCTGACACCTCCTCTTCACAGATGTGGCTCTTCAAAAAACTATCCATTATTGCTTCACCAAAGATACCAATAGAACTTTATGGACCAATGCACTGGTGGAGAATCTCATTAACTACTTTGAATACCTTCAAGAAAGGTTATACAGTCTTAGCAGGAATGACCCACTACTCCTACTGCTCATATTTGTCACCAGTTTGGTCACCTTAAGACTCTTATAGACTTCAACCATGGATACTACACATGCCCTATGACTCTTAGACTCTTTGTGAGGATCCAAGACATATGGATAAGTCGCTTCAAAGTTCAAATTTCATGAACTATCACTGTAGTGCACACCTTTGCATCCATCTCCTGTGGGTTTGGTGTCAAGTCGAGAAATCTTACATAGATAAGAAGAAAAGAAAAAGACTCGAAGTAGAAAAAGAGAAAGAGAAAGTAAAAAGAGCCAAGATGCATAAAGAATTAGACAATATGACTTTTTTATCTTTTGTATTTTATTATGCAATTAGATAATCTAGAGAATGATCAATAGGCATATCCATAGAGAAAAATAAAAGAACTTTAGTCATTAATTTATGAAATAAATCAATCAATTTTAGTTCGCATTAGGCTCAACACGTCTTTAAAAGTTTCATGAATCGATTTAATTTTCCTTTTTCAATTATATTCCAACATATGTACAAGATTGTATTAAAACAAATGGGGAATAAGGAATTTTTTTAAGAATACAGCTACACCAAGGTGGTTGCCTACATACTTAAAGAGGGATCAAGCCAAACATAGTTCAATAAAGAAAAAAATGACCAAACTACTATTGCAGGTTTTCAAGTAGGTTTAAAACACCTTAACTTTTTCTTAAACAAGCCTTTATGGTTTTTGACTTGTGAGTCTTTTTTTTTTTTGGAATAGAAAGAGAAAGACAGGAAAATGATACATTAATGAGAATGGGGAAAAACCATTATAGATCAAATTTCTTTAAAGAATCAAGATTGATGGATTCAGTGAACTCATTCCCATCAAGATCCATTAAGCGTATAAGTCATCTTGACAATATCTTTTTATCTTGATATAGGCCAACCCATTTTGGTCTTAGCTTTTATCTTGGATAAAAAACAGGTGGTCATATCTCCTTGACCCTATAATCTCCTTCTTTCATGTATCGAGGCTTGACCTTCTTGTTAAATGCTCGAGCAACTATTCTTTGGTAACCGTGCACATGGTACATGCTTTCAATCTCTTCTCGTAAATTAAGGACAATTCTTTGAAACGTCTCTGAATCCAATCAACTTTTTATATCTTTCTCTCCAAGGCAACTCTGAGTGAGAGGAATTCTATCTCCACTTGGAGAACAACTTCCATGACATAGACTATAGAATAGAGTGTTGCCTAGTTAAAAATATTATTGAAATGCGATACACCAAAGAGAAAATAGGAGCTTCTCGTGCCAATCTGTGTAAGTCTCTAACATCTTGGAGAGTATACTCTTCATGTTCTTGTTTGCGGCTTCTACTACTTCATTGGTTTGTGAACGGTAAGGTGACGACTTATAGCACTCAATCTTCTTAAGCAGTTCAGTCATTTCCCCCATTAAAAGTGTGTACCATTATCTAAAATGATCTAAAAAATAACTCTATAGAGGCAAATGATGTTGGTGTTGATAAATTGGGCTACATGTTTGGCTTTCAAAGTGGTATAGGAGGTTGCTTCCACCTATTTGGTGAAATATTAAATTGCCACTAAGATGTACTCATTTCTATTAGATGCCTTCAGGGTCACTTTCCTAATCACATCAAATCCCTAAGTAGCGAATGATTATGGTGTAGTCATGTTGAAGAGCTCCCTAGGAGGCAAGTGTTGTAGGTTGGCGTGAAATTGGTACTTTTGACACCTCTTTACATAATTGCAATAGTTGGCTTCCATGTTGATCCAATAGTAACCTAAGCGAAAAACCTTTCTTTTGGGCATGCGACCATTCATGTGTGGTCCACCAATGCATTCATGTACTTTGGTCATGATCTTTTTGGTAGTTTTTTTTTTTCATCCACGCATAATAGTTAAATTTCATCAAAGGATATCTTACATAGTTTCCCACCACATATAACAAACTGAGTGGCCAATGACTGAGTAGCTCTTTTTTCATTCTTATCAGCACCAAAAGGAAATTCTTGCTTCTAGAAGAAGTTCAAAATGTTGGTGTACCATGGTAATCCATTTGAGGACCTGACTTTTATTTCTATGGTAGCATAATAAGTTGGTCCATTTTGTTGTTCTACTACCAAGGGTATAGCTTTAACACTTGTGGGAATATCTAACATAAAGGCTAAGTTAGCTAAAGCATCTGTGAACTAATTTTGAGTTCTTAGGAGATAGGAGAAAGTCACATCCTTGAAGCACTTTATGAGTTCTAAGTAGGCTTGATATTTCATCCTTAGTCTTCCATTTTATTTGTGTTTAATAGATCACTAGAGAGGAATCTCTATACACCTCTACTTTTTTTACCCCAATGGCGGCTAAAGCTTCCAAGCCAGTGATGCATGCTTCGTACTCAACGACATTGTAAGTGGTGGTAAAGTTCAACCTATTAGATAGTGTAGTGACCATATCCTATAGTGATACTAATACTACCCCTATACCATACTCTTTTTTTTTATTAGCAGCACCATTAAAGTAAATCTTTCAAATGCAATGCTCCATCTTAAGGATCCATTCGTCTAGGAATTTTGACTCTACAACCTATCCCTCTTCTCTAGGGAAATCGCCTAAGAAGTCAAAAATAACTTTTCTTTTGATCAATTTGTGAGCTATATACTAAAGATTAAACTAAGAGAGAATTACAATCCATTTCACTAGAGCCTCAAACAGGTATTTCAATGGGTCTATCTTCAAGATTACCTTTACCAAAAATGAACTCATTTAGTGTTGAAGCTTTTTGGTAGCCCATACTAAAGACAAACATGTCTTCTTGATCCTTGAGTAATTGAGCTTGTAAGCTACCAACTTCTTGCTCAAATAGTATATTTCTCTCTCTTCCTTGTCATTATGTTTTTGTGCCAACATTGCCCCCATGGCAAATTCTGTCACTAAACAATATAATAAAAAAGGGGCACTAGGCCTTGGAGGGACCAAAATTAGAGGATTCTTCAAATATTCCTTAATCTTGTCAAAAGTAATTTGGCACTACTCATTTCAAACCACATATTGGTCTTCCTTAAGCAATTTGAACAAAGGCTCACAGATGTGACTGAGTTTGGAAATGAATCTATTGATGTATTGAACTCGAGTTAAGAAACATCGGTCTCCATTTTTTCTTAGGTGTTGACATTTCCAAAAGTGCAAATAGTTTCTTCGGATAAACCTCAATGCCTTTTTCACTGACCATAAATTCAATAGATTGTCTGTAATGACTCAAAATAAGCACTTCTAAGGGTTCAACCTAAGCTTGTAGGTTTTAATCCTTTTGAAGAACTTAGGGAGAGCTTCCCATTAGCCTTATCGAGTCTCAGATTTTACAATCGCATCATCCACATGGACTTTCACCTCTTTATGGATCATGTCATGCAACAAAGAGGTAGCCATCCTTTGATAAGTAGCTCCAACATTATTAAGTCCAAAAGGCATCACTTTATAGCAAAATGGGCCCCACTATGTAGTGAAAGTAGTATTTTCTCTATCTTCTGGTTCCATAAGAATCTGATTGTACCTAGGATATCCATCCATGAAAGAGATGAAATAGTGACTACCAGTGTTATCTACCAAAGTGTCAATGTGTGGTAAAGGAAAATCATGTTTTAGACTTGAATGGTTTAAATCTCGGTAGTCAATACAAACTCAGATACATCCACCCATCTTAGGTACTGCAACAACATTAGCCACCCACTGTGGGTACTTTGAGACCACTAGAAAACTAGCTCAGAATTGCTTCAAAATATCCTTTCGGATCTTGTCTAACCATTCCATTCGCATTCTTCTCAATTTTTTCCTGATTGGCTTGGCGTTTGGAATTAGAGGGATATTGTGTTACACCATCTCTGGTTCAACACCTAGGATATTCTCATAGGACTAAGCAAATATATCTTTGTATTGATGCAAAAATTTAATTAATGATTCACTTTCTTGTTTAGACGATGTTGAGCCAATGAAAATTTCTTTTGTATTTTCATTATTCTCTAAGTTAATGACTTGAGTTTCTTCTATTTTGGGTTTGGCTATGTTTACTTGTTCATTTTCAATTATTTTGACTATCTCATCAAGTTTGTTTAGGGGTTTCTCATCACATAATGATCAGAATGCAAAATGTCATATTTTTCTCCCTTAATGTCTAGTCTTTTATACTCATTTGGTGCCTAAATGTACTCATTATTCTTATATTTTGATTTAGGATGCAAATGGAGGCGTTAAGGGCAAAACGAAGCTAATTGGGCGATTTTGGACAGTTTTGACATTTCTTCGTAATCTGGGAATAACTCTCACATCTGAGCTCTGATTGAGATGATTCAAAGATGTTGCGGAATTCCAAGAAAAAGCTCTACAAGTTTCATGTTTTAAGTTTTGAAAGATACTGGCTGCATCAAGGTCGAAACAGGGGTTGGAGTTGCTGTGCCTGCACTGTTGATGTTATGGAACGTCCTTTAGCCTGCAATTCTAATACACTAATTTGACGCAGTTTATTTTCGGAAGTTTCTAGATCTGGTGCGCGAAAATTCACGCTGAAAACGCCAGTTTCCTAGTTATATTAAGACTTTATTTTATTTTTAATATTTTCCTTAAATTAGTTAGATTTGGATATTGTTATTTTAGGATAATATTTAGAATATTTTTAGGAGACTTTGTAGGCTTCTAATACTAAAAATAATGTGTATAAGAGGGGAGAAATCATCAGACTTCAGGGAAGCCTCTCTCTCCCCTCTTCTCTAATCTTCTCCTTCGAGTTTTTATCATGACACTATGTGGCTAAACATTTATAATTGGTCAAAGGAAACAAAAGCCTCGAAATGAATAAAACTGTGAGATCTAATCTATTTTTATTGCTCAATTTATGCTTTGAGTATTGGATGCTCTTCTGTCCCTATTTTCATGATTGTCTCGTTTAATTACTAGGAGGCCTACTAATTATTATTCGTTGCAATCTGTTGCTAGGTTAGATATCAAATCTGTAATTGTTTGATCCCTCTAATTTGTGAAGCAACTAAGATTTAATGATTTGCTGCGTCAGAAATTATTAGATCTTAGGAAGAACGCTCGACTAAATTAAATGCAACCGCTTGTGCTTATGTTATTTAGCTTCATCGATCGCTCTAATTCAAAAGGCTGCTACTAGATTAAACCTTTAGCGCTTGTCTTAGGTTGATTAGTATTTAGGGTTAATTAGATCACTTGGTTTCTAATTAACTGTGACTAAGGAGAGATAGGAAAATAATTCCAACGGTGAATATTCAAAGTGTGAATTGACATATACTTGCATCGATGATTAGTTGTAAAATTCCGATGGTGGATGTTGACTTAGACCAAGGTTTGTTCTTTTGATTGATTTTGATACTTCAATTTGAATTGTTCATTAGTTGTTTTTCTTAAAATTGCTTTCGTTATACTCAAATTCCCCCATCCTTGTTCATGTAGCATACAACTAGGCTAGATACTCTTCGTGGGAACGATCCTTACTCACACTACTACATGTATTTTTAGGATTATAGGTTTTATTTTTGGTTGCATGCAACAACACACCACATAATATAGACTTAAAATATATAGAATCACTACTCATCTTCAATAACATCATTGGACTCAACTTGATATAGAATGAGGAAAATATCCCCATGCCCACCTTTCTCAAAAAAAGAAAATGAATAAATAGACTCTAGACTCGAATTTCCACTAGACTTGTCATCACTTAGCTATGGTAAATTTTTATTAAAGCTCAGCACGGTCTTCCTTTCAATCTTCCAATGACTAACACGACCATCAATAGGCTCAATCAATAGAATCTTATCCCAAACTAGTGTATCAACTTTTTCATTTTCGGCCATAAGTATCCCCATGGCTTTTCCATTAAATACTAGGTCCATTCTTGAGCTTGATTCACCTTTGGGGCTTGATATTCTTCTTTCCTCTTTGAAAACTTTAGGTCAAAGAAACTCGAACCTTTGATTCCCCTTTTGAGTGTTCTTGTGGACCCATGGTTCTTGGAATCCATAGTAAGGGGATTTTTCTCTTTCCAATATGAAATAGATATTTAAGGTCCCATGAAACTTTATCCTTGGTTGATCATTTTACTTGCTTAGATCATACTCTAAGCTATGCTTGGACATTTTCTATTTAAAGTTTGGAAAACTT
The DNA here is from genome assembly GCA_023935145.1 of Bretschneidera sinensis. Classification (NCBI taxonomy): domain Eukaryota; kingdom Viridiplantae; phylum Streptophyta; class Magnoliopsida; order Brassicales; family Akaniaceae; genus Bretschneidera; species Bretschneidera sinensis. Next base: position 50,099,921 of record CM043701.1, read on the forward strand.
GGAACACCTTGTGCCTTTTTACCTAAACCAATCTTAGGGAGATAATGCATGCTCTTCATAATATGGGCCACCACTGATTTGAGGTAAAGGTTGAAGTCAACGAGTCTATTTTTTTTCCCAGATACTCCTTTAAAGGTAAAGCCATGCCTGTCCTTGTTCTCAGCTTTTATATCACAAATAGAGAATATTCTATCTCATCTCCACATAAGGTCACAATCTCATCTCCCTTTACATATTTGAATTTTTAGTGTAGCACAGATGGAACTGCTCCTAGGCTATGGATCCATGGTCTCCCAAGAAGAGGGTTAAATGTGATAAGGACATCTATCACATGAAAATCTATGAGTTGCTCATCTAGACTTATAGTGCATTGCAAAGTTACCACACCTATCACTATTATCTTGCCATTGTAATATGATAAGGACATCTCTCACTATCTGCTACAAATACCAAAATCCCTAGGCTTCATGCCCACGGCTTTCGCGATTTTTATGGAAATATATTCAAATCATAACCATTGTCCATAATTACTGATAGTATCATATTCCCTTCACTTTCAGCAGTTAAGTGTAAAGCTTCGATGTAACGTCTTCCCTCTGGTGGGAAATCTTTGTCAGCGAACTTGATGGTCTAATCTTTATTTTTAGACACATGAATCTAAGACAATAGGTTTTTGGGTGTAGTATTATTAAGGACTTCCATTTATCCCAAATGATCCAAAATGATTTATCGATGTTTGACAGAGGACATCAACAACACCCATATTGAGATATTTTCTTGGGTTTTCTTAATTGGCCTTAGCATTATGTCTTCTTCTTCTTTTCTTTTTTCTCAAGGACTTTTTCAGCTATCTCTTTTGTTTCAAGATCTCTTCCTGGGTAATCAACTTTAAGATGGTGTGGTTTAAAGTGACAACCACCTCGGGTTAAGTGGTTCTCATGTTTTTCTTCATCATTGAAACTTTCACCTACATCTTTGGTACTGTTGGTTTCATGGTTTTGGGTTCCATCGGTTTGCTGTTCACTATCTTAGAATCCTTAGAGGGTTCATTGTCACTGTCATTCCATATACCACATATGACCAGATCTAGCTAATGTCCCTAATAATTCTGTATTTGAGCCACGAGGCTAAAAAATTGAGTTTAATCCATATCTTCAAAAAATGTAGTGGGAAGATTGTTTATAATATGGAAAGTGTTAAGGTCTAGGTGTTTAAGGTATGAGTGTTCATGGGAAAGGTAATTAAGGTGGGTGGAGATAATAGGGTTATAGAGGCCCTTTCTTTTCTCTTTGCAGAACTTGACGCAATCCTTGGTAGCATGGCCATAGGACTTGTGGTACACACAAAATTGGATTGTATCAATATAGGGGTCAATTGCTTGGTTTTGAGGTGGAATGATAGCTTCTTGAGACTTTAAATTCTTCAAGATGTCAAAGATTATTATAAGAATGTATGTGGAGGTAGTGTTTGGCTGAGTGTTCATGTATGCATTTGAGGGTGAAATGAGAGAAGATAGGTCAAAACTGGGATAAAAGGTCTCTATCATGTTGAGGAAATTTGGTGGTGGTGTGGTATGATAGTTAGGAATAGGGTTCTTAGAAATATTCAGAACAAAGAAATCTTCATTATTTACTATCAGTTCTTGGATTTTGTTTTTTAGGCAGAAGCACTTATCGGTATCATAATGGAGTTGTTGGTGGAAAGCATAGTACTTGGTGAGGTCATAATGAGCAGAGATAGGTTTAGGAAAATTTTGTGTAGGTAAAGTCTATAACTTCTCTTTCTTGATCAATTTACTCAAAGCTTAAGAGAGTCATCATAAGGGGAGTGAAGTCATTTGGGCTTTGATGCTTCCTTTCCACTTTTTTGTTCTTATTATTTTGGAGCCTTGAAGCTTGCACATTGTTGATATCTACAAAGTTGTTCTCATTTTTCTTGATGCTATTGCCACTTGCATCTTGGTTTTTCCTCTTGAATTTTCTATTGTTCTTCTCAAGTCTACCTTCGAAGATAACGTCTTCAATTTGTACTCTGGGGAGTGCAAACATATTTTCTTGATAAGTAGATTGTAAATTCTTCATCACAAACTTGGTCCTTATCATTGGGCCTAAAGGCCATTTTAGCTGCCTTGGAACGCCAATGAGAAAGAAATTTAAGGAAGGTTTCATCAGGCTTTTGCTTTGTAGTCTTCAAAACATGAAATGTAATGTCCAACTAGATATTACAGGCATAATAGGTCACAAAAGCATAGGACAAGTCTTCACATTCTTTCACAACAGTAGGTTCTTCGGTATAGTACCACTTGAGAATGAAACAAGTGAGAGAATAAGGGAAGTACGCAGCCAACTGGTCAAAGCTCAATCTAGTGAGCTTTAAAATCCCAACATATTGTTTCAAGTGGGTCCTAGGATCACCAGTTCCATCGAATCGGTCCATGTATGGTATTTTGAACTTAGGAGGTAGGCTTACCTTGGTATAGGGAGAAAGGACATCTACACCAAACAGATATCTATCAAAGCCCTAGGTTTTCTTCAGTTCCACTTGTATCTTCTCAAACTTGTCGTTAATTGTCCTCACCTCATGGCTTATAGCTTTCTTGTCATTTTCCTTGAATTTTTCTTCCTCATTATAGAACTCTCTATTGTCTCCACCGAACTCAACTGTCTCTTCTTCCTTTTTCTTTTTAGAAACCCTCTCTTCAAGATTGGCCATGCCACTAACCATATCAACGGTGAAAAAGGCTATCATGCTTATCATTTCTTCAAACTGGTTATTGTTAATACCATTGTTTCCATTGTTTGAGACTCGTAACTTGAAATTGTTTCTTCATCTGAACTTGACTATAAAATGGTGGTCTCTCGCTTTCTCAACCTTCCACTAGGATCTCGATACCAAGCAGTGGACGAACTTTGAGATTTGAAGCGTATATTAGACTCTAAGTACCAAACAAAGAGAAGGCCCCATTTGAAGTTTTAAGTTCAACGCCTTGTTTTCTTTGCCATGCTTTCCTACCTCAGTATTACTTTGAACATATTGTTGGGTCTCTATTTTTGAAAAGATTATTGTGATTGTGGGAGGCCCATCAAATGTGTCAAATCCACTTAAGGTAGGTATGTTTTAGCCTAAATGTTAGAAACAAAATCATGCAATGCAAAAAGATTTTATTTGATTTAAACCTATCCAAGTCCAAATTCGTCTTTCAACCTGTCTTTCATCATGGATTTTATCAAAGTTAAATAGTGTTAGATTGAGATCAATATTCATTCCACAAAATTTAAGACCAATATGATTGAAATTACATCCATTAAGCCTAAGTGAATTAGGTCAAGCATGGCAAAAGTGGCCCCTTTTGAAATGGATCCATTCCACTTGATCCCTACGGGCTTCAGCTATGCTTAATCAAATTTAGTTGTGCAAAATCTCTTTAAATTAAAAGAAAATCAATTTGGGCTTGAACTTTAGTGTGGATTATCTATTGAATCAATTCAACATTATTTATCTATGAGAAAATTCACCCTAATTCGAGGCTAAAAATTAATTTGGATTTGTCTTAATTTAATTTGATCTCATCCAAACAAAACCAAAATTAACAAACAACACACGTTATCAAACAAACAATTTTATCTTGTTAACATGTGAGGTCAAATCAAACACATTCATCAAGCATGCAAAGGGATAGAAAAGGGTCCATGTCCTAGAAGGATGGTTCTATGGTTTATCTATAGGGTGGGCTCCACCTTATAACTTTGGATAACTCGATACCCCATAGCTAGTTCCCTTATGCTCATCGAGTGGCCAAATAAGTGGACTACAAGAGTTCAAATACGAAGATAACCTATGTTACCTTGGCATGACTGAGTGAATCATGTCACACACTAAGAGTTGACAGAAATTGATTGGGGATCAAAGTGGATTGGCGTATAGAAGGATTGGTATCTATTAGGTCTAACAAAACCATTTATGAGTTGTAAGGAGGCCTTATCATAGGTGCACTTTTAAATTTAGACTACTACCATTTGTTTCACTATATGTGGCGTTAGGCCTTACCAAGGAACAATCGAGGACATGTCATCTAAGCACAAAGATGACGGGTAACCGTAGTCTCCATTTTACCTTATAGGGGGCCAAAATCTCTTATCACTGGTCTTTAAGAGAGATCAAGGCAAGAGATTAGGGTACGAGAGAAGATTGAATTAAAACTTCCCGTCTTGCCTAGGTAAAAACTTAACCCCCGTGTTCTTTGGAAAATACTTAATACTTAACAAAGATTAATTATGTTACACACTAAACATACATTCACATTAAAGGACATTTATATCACTCAAATTGGAAAAACATCAATTTATATCAAACAAACTACAAGCATGCATGATAATTAAAATTATAAAAACAAATAATCAAAAGAAAAATAATTAAAAAAATAAATTTAGCTGGAAAAAAAAATAGAGAGAATATGTTAGTGTAGGAGGGAAAGAAACACTAAAACCAAAATAGAAAGAAAAATACAAAACAGGAAAAGATTAGGTTCAGGTCAGCCGACCTAGTCTTGTTTAAAACAGGACCGGACCAATCATGGAATAGGGTCAGCTAGCCCCAGTAAAGAGCCGATCAGCTCCCTTGCTGCGGGTTCTGAGCAAATTCAAGTTTTAATGAAGCTCTCATTTTCGGTCAATTTCTAATACAATTTTAATCAAATAAAAATCATGCACACAGATAAACATACAAACCATCTTAAAAATATTATTTTTGTACGACATGCAATTTTAATTAACCATAAGATACAAAACCCTAATCTAGGTGACGTGATAGTTTTGATGCAACCCTAAAACATGCTTTTGAAAAATAAATCTAAATAACGTACGAATTGATCTATTATTTTAAATCTATGGTGGCTCAAAATAATCAATCATGTTTAAATTAATTTAAATTACTATGAGAGAGACTACTAACTTTTTTTATGAAAGATTCAATTTCTCCGTTTTTGTACGAAAGGGCTAATTACCAAATTAATCCAAGTGTGTAGTGATTTTCACGTGTGGTGTGGATTCCCTAAAATATTTGTTTGTTGTGTGTAGTAGACGAACACACGTGAAATCTTGATTCAGAACTTGAATTGATCACAAAAATTGGTTTAGGGCTTACAAGTTTGCAGGAGAATTTATTGTTTATGTTTGTGGGGATTTTGTGGTGGCTAAGGTTTATAAAAGAATTTAGGGTTTAGGAAAATATGGATTAGTATTTTTGCTAGATAAAATTTGTAAAGAGTTTTGGTGTCTCTACAGCTTCTCTTCGATAAATTTGATGTGTCTTCTGTGTTTCTTGATGGGGTTTATATAAGATTTTAGAGAGCTAGAGTTTTGATTGATAGACAACCGGGATGCGTCAGATTTAATCCAATGGCCATCGAGATTACTTGACGAGGAAATAAAACTAGGGTTTCAGGTCACTTTTAGGGTTTCTAGAACCAAAAAATTAAATTCGAGAATATTTCGTTACGCAAACACAAAATTAAGGCATCTCAGTGGGTTGGACCCAACACCCGATCGATAGGGTCTGGTCCTTTGGTATGTATTTTTCCTTTGTTTCGGTAAGTTTCATTTTGTTTTAATCTAGATTGATTTGGTTCAAGTTTCCTTTATCAATTCTTATCCAAAATTAATTTTCCACCATATATCCATCCATTGTAAATTTCTTGGGACCAAAATTTCATCATCGGGCTCCACACATGGTTCATTCTAATATTTATATTGAAATTAGGTGTCTACACTCCTCAATGGCTTGTAGTCTTTCAAGGGAAAATGTAAAATCCTCACCTTAAAGGTAAGGATAAATTAGTAATCTCATATTTTATTGGCATTACCGTAATAATCATGCATACATGTAATGTAAATTGATTAAATAATGTTGCTTGGATTAATGTGAAAATACATATATGTGTGTGAGAAAATTTATTAAAATTAAAATGAAACTAAAAAAATGGTGTGTGTGTGTGTGTTAATAAGAAAATAAAATATATTTAGAATTAAAAAAAAATAAAGTGGTTGTGATATGTTTGGTAGAAGTCAAGAAAAGTCAAGAAAAATTTATTTTTCTTTCAGTAAATAACGTGGTAGCGAAACATGGCCTAACGGTTTTAAAGACACCCCAAAACATGACACTTGGGGCATGTTTGGGTAACAGTTTTCTGTTTTCAGTTTTCGAAAACTGTTTTCTAAAACATGTTTTCTGAAGAAACATTGTTTGGATAACTGTAACTCAAAAACTGTTTCCAAAACAGAAAACAATGAAATGTTGTTTGGATAATCTTATTTTGAAAACTGTTTTGATACATCTTGTAATTATTTTTAGTTTTGAGTTTAAATTTAAAATCTATATTAATTTTATTTCTCATATTTACTAAACACTTAAAAACAATTAATATTATTTTATTTTTAAAATTTTAATTTTTTTTATACCATGGAGGAAGAAAGTGAACACTGATTTTAGGGCTATTTTTTGAAAATTATATCAGAAAACATTAATTTGAGGTTTTCAGAAAACAATTTTTGAAAATTTGTTTTTTGAAAACTGTTTTAGAAAATTACTTTAAAAAACTATTTGTCAAACATGAAAATGAGTTTTTGAAAACTGATTTTAGTTTTTGAAAACTAAAAACAGTTTTCAAAAACACCCTCCAAACATTTTGGGCATGTTTGGGTAACAGTTTCCAGTTTTCAGTGTTTGAAAACTGTTTTTGAAAATGAAAACTGAAAATGGTTTTATGATGTTTTCTAAAAAAAAAAAAATGTTTGGATAACCGTAACTCGAAAACTGTTTCCAAAACAGAAAACAATGAAATGTTGTTTGAATAATCTGATTTTGAAAACTGTTTTGAAAATAAAAAACTGTTTAGATATACCTTCTTGTAATTGTTTTCAGTTTTCAGTTTAAATTTGAAATCTATATTAATTTTATTTCTCATATTTACTAAATACAATTTTTAGCACACACCAAATACTTGAAAATAATTAGTAATATTTTTTTAAAAAATATTAAGTTTTTTTTAATATACCATGGATCAAACATTGAAAACTTATCTCCCTCCTCATATCAAGTATGTTTGTTTGTTATATTAATTCTAAAAAAAATTAAAATAAGAAACACAACACAACTTTCGTAATTTGATAAAATGTGAATAACCAACCCATCATTCTTCTTGGAAAATGGTTCAATATCTAAAACATGACATAATTTTCTTGTTTAAAATAAGTTAGTTGAGGATAAATTTAAGATACAATAATCATTGATCAAATACAACTCTAAGAAATTGATAAAATGGAAATGAACAACCCAAAATTCTTCTTGCAAAAGGGTTTGCCTCAACTGCCCAATTTGGTTGGTTTGTCATCCTTACAACCTATAAGTCAAATAATATATCAATATATAAAATATATTCCTAAGAATAACAAAAATAATTCAGTAAGTAAAAAAATAAATAAAACACAAATAAGGACCTTAAATTAACTAACTCTTACTGACAAATCATAACATTATTACCAAATATTCAATCAAATACCAAAACGGTCTGCCCACATCTGATTGGCAATAAACTCACAAAACACAGCCATAGCTGTTGCACACGCATCAGACAAATCAAATGTATAATTATTTGTAAATGTGCTCGACCTCCTTCACTTTCTACTTCATGGCATGAAAATTCTACATGGAGGCTTCTAATAGATTAGCGCATGGCCAAAATGGCCCAAATTTGGTGAACTTCAACATGATAAGCCCCCAGTATGTAAGTTCTGTTTTGTTATAACATTGTAATTTTGTTTTCTGTTAAGTAAAGTTTGAACACATTTTTAAAACCCGTGTGCAGAGTACAAATACTTGACTAAGCACTCTATTTTTTGTCTTAGCTTTCCAAACCTTGAAAATAAGGGCATAAACTTCATTATCAAATGTATTTAGAATTCATTTTACCCTCAAGTTGATTTTGAATTCTGCCTGAAAAAGAAAAACTGACCTCAATACAATATTAGTGCCTGAAAAAGAAAAACTATGACCTCAATATAATATTAGATATAAGGAATAAACCACTTGTGGGACTTATTTCTGCCCCTAAATAATAATAGTAGACATTTGCATAACAAGGCACAACTTGTCGTATGATAAATAGATGTGGGCAAATTTAACATGACACCATATATTTGAATGCCCAACAAAATGTCAAGGATGATATGCTCGTGGACAATATCAAAGTGAATCAATACCTCTTACAGGCATCAGAAACTAACTATTTCAAAACATGAAGGAAGCTACAAGAAGTCCCTAGTAGCACCATTTTCCACTAAATTCAATATAAGACAAACAGCTGAACAAGAACATAAAAGTATAAAAAATGGCCAATCAAAAGAACATGAGAAGATTTAAAATTTTCAAGCTTAAGCCAATTGCCCTGTCATTAACTCACATCGTTCACTTTTGTCACCTGCGAGATTTACCCATCCAGAGTGTACCATTATCTGGGATCATTGTATGCGACAAAGCACAAAGAATATGCTTGACTTGCATAATTAAGATGATTCCATGAAAATTTATGTTTACAATCAGTGAGATCGATATGATCTTTCAATGCTCAGTAATTTTCTATACAAAAAGTTACATGAGCATCTAAGCATCAAGTGCAGAGGAAACCTACAAATATAAACGACTGACATATAAAGAAACAATCTTCCTCTCTGCAGAAGCCTATTTTGAACATGATAAGAGGACTTTTATTTACAGATACTCCTAATTGGTCTCAATATAGATTTGCTCCATTGCTTTAGAATCAGGTGAACGTAAACTTATGGGCTTTCACAGAACTCCATTTCCTGATATTCCACAATGAAACAATTCAAGTAAGACCACCACATGAATTTTATTAGTAATAAATAAAGAAGACCCTTGAAAGATCCAATCGCCCATGTATGCAGAGAATGTTTACGAAGTTATGTGTGATGCTTTAATGTAAGTATCAGACCTATAAACCAGATATCATTCCCTAAAACTATTACAAGTGTAAATCATACCATGTAAAAGTTGACTAGAAGAAAATAAGCATGCAGAAGGTATTACTTATATAAAAAAAAAAAAGCATGCAGAAGGAATTGATAAATGCCAGCTCTCAATGAATGGAATGATTAAAATAACTTGATGATATTTTACAGGATTATGATAAATAAAAAAGATTGATGTTTTGAATCATACCTTTGGTAAAGATGATAAAAAGCGATAAAAAATAGCTTATTTCAGCTTCCACTCCTCAATTATCCCAATTTGAAAGGATTACAATTTGTGCACGTGGAAAAAAAATAAATCTTTTTATGGACTGGTGCAGCAGCCCCTGCTCACTTCACTGCTACACCAGCCCCTGTGCAGGCACCAGCTGCAGCAGCCCTTGCACAGGGACGAAGGTTTTGTAAGGAACCAAGGTTTTTCTTCTTTTTTTTACTCTTGTGCCGTACTAACCGATCACCTTATATTTTCTTGACTAGTTCTTTGAAACCAAGTAATTTTAATAACAAGCTTTCTAATTTGTTTATTTCCTTTTTGAAGATACGGCACTTCAAACTTAGATAGAAAAGCTAACAACTTAATACTAAATACGACAGTGGATTTAGGATGGCCTCCTGGAAAATTTGATAGTCTTTTGAACAATTGAAACTATGAAGGATTGACTTCCAGTATTTATATGACTTCACAGAAGAAATCTAAAGGGACAAATATTTGTAGAAAACCCGATTTCATCTTTAATTAAGCAATTACTACTAATCAAACTAAATCAAGAAAATTATGCTCTGGTAGATCAAAAACTAAAAGAAAACTGTAAACTTCAGTCAACCCTCATCTCATCTAATTAGTTACAACCCCAAACTTGCACTTTAAATTTTAGTGCAACGAGTCTACCTTTAACTGATAATAGAAATCTTAACCCTTTATATGAGTAAGATAATGGTTTTTTTTTTTTTTTTTAAATTCATAGGCTTACTCTAGAATTATTCTATTCGAAATGATCAGAATCCTAGAAATATTCCGACTTTATAGCTGCTATTAGTTCATATTCTGACTTCACGGCTACTTTTTTTTTTGTTGAAATAAGTGACTTCACAGCTGCTACTATTTCATCTTGTAGACTAAGCATTTCCATGAAGCTAAAAGAACCACCGTGCCCTCCCTCCGGATCCCACATACACAATACAAAATTCGTTCCAAATTCAGCTACATGAATAGAGAAGAACCAAATGAATTTACACTTTTGAAAATTTTAAAATCCACCAAGATTCTGAATTTTTGAAGTTGATGTCTTCGTTAATTCTTTATCACAAACTTATCCCATTTTGTTTAGGAAAATGATTGATTACAAATGTATAAGAGAAATTCACCAATATGGATGATAAAATACAACAAAGACTAATGATTACATCTATAAGGAGTGACATGATTCCTAAGAGGAGAGTGATCATGGTTGTAATAAATACATGCCATCCCACAACTTAAGTTGTATAATTTCTAAATACACTCAGATGAAATAGTGTGCTAGCCATTTAGATTTAGTAAACAGAAGATTATGTATTGATAACCCAGTATACCAAATCAATTTAAGACCACAGACAATGTTTTTCTCATTTCCTGTAAATTCTTATCTATTCAAAAAACAATGGGAACAAACCATCAAGAAATTTGCTAGAACAATCAGAACTACTAGCTAGAATATAATTGATAATCACACTTGTAAATTACTACTCCTTCCGTCCCATATACCATTTTGGCATGTCCCATATAAGGGCAGAGTAGTGTCAAACAGCTTGGTAAAGTCACCATTTCCACTCTTATCAAACCCACCATTTCTACTCTTATTAAAACAAATTTATAAGAAAAACACCATTTCTACTAGTAAAGTTGGCCCAGCTATACAAGGTCAATTCATTTACAGATCAAAAACGTTCAGGAGTTTGAAAAAAACTAGCTTATCATATTCGTTTGCTTTTAGAAAACAAATATAACGATGATGTAAGAAGAGCACACGAATTGCTCCATTAACAAGTAGTCAGCAGTCTCCAAAAAAGTAACTACATAAAAGAAACTATCTGTAACCTTGAATAAATATAACTACATAAATTCAGAAAAAATATTTGCCAACACACCTATTGGAAAATTCAAATTTTGATTCACTTCTAAAAACGAAAAATTGAGAAATTAAATGGAAATTAAAGAAGTTAATACCATCATAACATGTCCAAAAAAAAAGCAGATCATGAATATTATTCTTACTCTAAATGTTGCTAGAGAGAATATCCATGAACGAAATTGATGAAAGGCCCAAATTGCATGGGTAAAGAAAATACTAAAACCTAAAAGTGTTAACAGTAAAAGAATTACCAGACACTTCAATTGACGTTTGGTAGAGTTGCAACTACTATACTGACAAAAGTAGAATCTAATCCTGAAACAACCAAAGAGTCACATAATCAGACTTAGCACAGTACGAGTAAAATCGAACTTCATATAGAAAATTAATTTAAAAACACCCAAATGGGCTGAAAACGCACTAAGTTTCATGAGAAGTTCAAAGTCAATCGATTTAAAACCACGAATGGTTGGTTTAATTTTCTCTGTAATAGCCGATAACGCCAAACTAATAAGAGATAACAGCAATTACCATATGCAGAGAAGATCGAACCCTAGGTTTCAAATAACTAGAAAGGAGGCTAGGATGCTACCCTTGCTTCTGATACCAACTGGATCGACGGGTTTCACAACTGGAACTGGCTATGGCTCTCCAATCGGATGACTTTTCCGAAAGTGACTGACGGAGATGATAATGGATGGGTTTTGAGACTGCACGAGAGTGAGAGTGAGAGATGAGAAGGGGTAAGGGTATGTGTTGAGTGTGTGAGGGAGATGAAAACGGCCTGGGCTTTGTTCAGATTGCGAGAGAGAGAGAGAGAGATGACAAGGAGAGCAGATGGCAGAGAGGTGATGTTTGATCGAGAGAAGAGAGCAGAGAGTAGAGAGCGGAGAGTCATGATTTTAGGCTGAAAAATGAAAACCAAAACCGAAAATTGATTTTTGCAGAACAGTTTTTGAAAATACTTTTCCAAACATCAATTTTCTTTTTGAAAACTGAAAACAGTTCCAAAAACCGTAAACAAACAAGCCCTTTCTTTTCTTCATTTTTACGGTAGCAGCTACTTCCTCTTCCTCTGTACGCCAGCTCTTGCTAAAATACAGAGATCAAAACTCTCAGTCTTGTTTAGATTTAAATACCCATAAATTTAAGAGAAAAAAAAATTTCCCCAAACAAACCTCTCTGAGTCGCAAGTCTTCCTATCTCCAATTAAGGATTTCGAATTCACGGATTTCCCCATCAACCATAAAATCCAGGCGAAACACAACCACCAAATTCTGATGACCAAGCAGCGCGCTTAAAGGAAGTAATCTTCTTCCTCCTTTCTCTTCTCTTCTCTTTCCTTTTCATTTTCCCTTTCTTCTCCCATTTTTCTCCTTTCTCTGTTAGAAGCGTATAATCTGACTTTTACTAATTTGGTTGAATAATTAAAATATTTTAGGTACATTTGAAAGTTGTTTTTGTTCTAATTTACTATTTCTGAAATCTTTTTTTGGTGTCGTGTAAATTCAACATATTTAATTGTTGAAACTGTTGTTGAACTAGAACAATCAGATAGCCCAGCTTGCATACTTGTAAAATTATGATATGTTGCATAATAAAATGGAAAAATGTTGTGGCTATTTCATATGCATGTGAAATGAACAATTTGTTTGATTACTGAAAAATCTTGCATCTTTATAATGAGTTTAGCTGTATATAGATTTATAGATATATGCATCAGTAAGTGCTGCTCACTGATCTAGTACATTATTATAATGTAAATTTGAGCCATTGGGAAATGTGATGGATTGGTTAATTTTTGAAACTCAATAAGGCATCCTAAAGGCTGCAAGGTCAAAGGCACGGACTCTTTGAAACTTCCTGAGAATTTAAAATTTTAATTAGAAACCTGCATGAGTTTACCTCTTCTATCATGTGTTTGTCTTCTGCCTATTTTATATAGTTAGGGGAGAGGCTTCTACATGATTATTCATATTGTTTTTAGTTTATGAAGTTATCGCACTGGAAACTTTTCTATGGCTATTATTATAATTCATAAGTAGTAGTTAAGGGATAAGAATTCAAAAACATAAATCTAAAGCTTTCTTCTAGTTGAGCATGTAATCGAGTTGAAGAATCCCTGTCACTCCTACTTCATAGTATTTTAATTTAGCTGCCAGTTTCAAAGTTAACAATGTACTACGTTTAAACTTCAGATTAATATAGAGCTTGACTGTAAAGCCTTATTGATTTGATTTTTAAAACTTGGTTATCTCTATGGATGAAATTCTTGGTGGATAGGATATGTTTGTATGAAATTTGGAATGAATGCTGAGGTTAAAATGTATTGAGTCAAATTGACTTTGATTAGTGACTATGAATGTAATTCAATAATGAATTATATCTTGAATATGAATTTAGAACTTGAATATGAATTGCATTTGGAATTGGAGTTGGATTGCTTGAATTTTATTGTTTACACGTAATTGAAAAAATCCGAAATATATGGGAGATGCCATCGAAATTTAGATAGAATTTCTCCTGGCATTTTTTAAAGGTTTTGTTAATTTAAATAAAGATATGAGAAAGTAAGGAATTTTTTTTATTAAAGATTGGAGATGAGATCAAAATGATCATTGTATTTTATTTGAAATTATTCAAGGAAATTCTAAAGTCTCCTTAAGCAATAGAATTAACTTAGTAATTTTTAATATGAGATTTAAATATACACACATGCATACATATATCCGTAACATCTCTTAAACATTTTTAGTAAAGGTCTTGGGGTCAATTAGCTTATACTAGGATATCTTCTTTAAAGGTGGTGTATTAAGAGTGATTCTGAAATTTTTTTGCTGGTAGCATAAGTCTCTTCGGTTGTTGTTTCGAGGTGAGTTTTTACTACCAAACTTAGATATTCTTTTCTCTTCGTATTTTATTGGAATGTGGTTGTTTTATGAAAGTTTGAATTATCTTAAATGCACAATGGTTGAGGAAACATGAACTTTTGTCATTGATTGTGATTTCTGGCAAGTTATGTTATTGTCAATTTTCTCAAATGGGTTATGAAGAGAGAATTTGTTTGAAAACTATTTGATTATCTCCATCAATACTTGAATGGATTCTTATGAGGTAGTTTGTTATAAAAGAATGGAAATATCATCTCTATGGAGAAAATTGAGGAAAAAATCATTGTTGAAGTAATATAATTAGGAATAGGCTTGGTACTAAAATTGCATTAATACGTATATGTATACTTCTATATAAGATACATGGTTGGTTATTTCATAGTATTCATACTACATAGGATACATGGTTGTGATTTAGGCATAAAGAGATTACTCCACCTACGACTACAGACTGATATATATATAAAATACCCCTATGAGGATACATTTTCTTATTTTCTCTCCTTATGCTCTATGAACCAGCCCAGAAAAGTTAAATAATTTTTTTTATAAATGTTGAGATTTATTCTAGATGTGAATATATGGAAGAAGATAAATTAAGATGTAATGAGGAGATGAGATGAAATTTATAACTGGTGACAAGGTTTTTGTACAATGTTATAAATAATTTATTAAATACCTTTCAAACTTGTGAGTTAATCAGTTTATGATTTTGTAAATTATTTTGAGTTGACATATGTATAAATGTACATTTTGGTTATATCTCATTTTCTTTGTTCTTTGTTTAATTTTATGAATACCCATTGTTGTCATTTTAAACTCATATTAACTTTAAAAACTGACTGGTCGTTATTTTGATCAAATGGCTAGGTTTGGAGAAGTGTGAGACGCCTTTATTCTAGCATCATTGTCTCCTTTGTATAGGATCATGTACGACATCCTCTCATCGGGCTTTGTTTCTTTAGTGAGTAGAATAATAAAAGTTTGGATGAAGTTAAAGCTTTATCATTTTAAATGTGGTTGTTTTGAGAAAATTATTTTCAGATCAAATTGGGATTGTAATGAATTAATTTCATTTTATTAAAGTTTCCTTTGATGTGTCTTGATGAATTTTAGAAATGAATTATCACAATCAAGTGATTTTAACTTAGTTGCATATTTGGTCCAAAAGGGAAACTATACGGACTCAGGTCCTGACAGCAAAGGGCCTCTTCTTTTGGCGAACTAGCTTGTGTAATGGGTTCACGTTGACCTTGTGAAAGATCACTTCAGGGTCAATGCATGACATATCCTTAGCCGTCTAGGCGAAGAAATTGTCATTGCTCCTTAAGATTTCGATTGGTTGACTTCGAAGTTTACCTACTAGGTCGGAACCAATCCGGACTACTTTTGTTATACTGCTCAAATAATGGCATTGTGGCTATTTCCTCGACTCGTTGTCCCTTGTGGGGCTCTAACTCATCTCTGATGTGATCTATTTCAGCACAAGGGACTTTCCCTAGATCTCCACCTTCTACAAGGATGGTGTAATATTGTCGAGCGACGACCTAGTTTCCTCGAACTTACCTTATTCCCCTTTGGTAGGGAATTTCATCTTGAGGTAATAGTGAGAGGTGACGACATGGAAGGCATGCAGAAAACACATGGCATTGTATAGGACAAGCTATTTGACTATAAGGTATGGTAGGGTTACTGTAGCCTAGCAAGGCATCATGCCAATAGTGACTACTAACATCACAAGTCTTTCAGTTGCTAGTTCCCTTCTTGCGAAGTGGTAAAGTGGGTAGTCGAAGGGCTTCAGACCTTCGTGTTTGAGATTCATTTGCCAATAAGAGTCCTTACTGAGAAGGTTCGGTAAACTCCCATCATCTACCAACACCCTTATGACCGCGTAGCCGACCACAGTCAACGTGACCACCATGGCATCTTTATATGGGGTATGGAGGCCTTGAAGGTCGTTGTTGGTAAATGTGATGACTTGGTTGTGATGATGTGGACTGTCCAAGGGTTGTGTCTAAGTGTAAAAGACTCGTCAGTGTGTAGTGAGCCTTTGCAAGGATCACCGTTTCGCTGGGGACTATCTCGATGGAGTGTTGTTATGGTTTCTGGACCTACCCACTACCAATAGGGTTGTAGTTACACGAGTCCTGTCTCGTCATCGTTGTTCTGGGAGCCATCTTCTAGATGAGATTTGGTGATGCGGGTTATTGACTCCACACAAACGATGTTAATTTGTTGATGCCCAAAATCTTATCGGCCTAAATTGAAAACTCGCAATCGAGTCCTTCTTGACTGAGTCGTTTGGGGGTTGACTGTCTACTCCTGAAAATAAGACCAAGGAAGAAACTAGGTGACTTAGAGTTGGATTCTCAGGTGCAACCCTTCGGTGCCTAAGTCAGTTACTGTAGCAAGAAACTGAATAGACTTGAGCAATGTAAAAGTATTTATAGGGAGAAATTTTTGATACCATAAATGGTTTATGAGATTCTTATTTATAGTGAAACAAGATTGATCCTGATTAAGAAATCATTAATGCAAAATAATCTTGATCGTTGAAATTTAACCAGGAATTTTATCGCAGTAATTGCATATTCACCATGAGATGAATATTTACCATGTTACCCATAGTGGCAAAATAATTATTTTATCCGCAATCGAGCTCCGGGTCATCTTCTACCTAGATGGTGGATTTTTTGCCCATATTAAACTTAAACATTGTAGTACTCTGGCAGAGTTATAATACTTAAGGTTGTGTTTATTTGTGAAATGTATTTTTCATTTTCTATGTCAATTTTTTAACAATTTTTCTTAAAATAATTTGGAAAATGTCTTTCTTTTTATTATTATCATTTTCAATATTATGTCGAAGAAAACTTTCTTAATTATGTTAAAAATATACAAATTGTTGAATAAAAATATTAAAGAAAAGAAAGTTTTTCATTCTTCGTAGTTAAACACACCCTAAGTATCTATATCAGCTAAATTCCACAAATGGTTCCCCATTACTTGGGAAAATTCATTTTAATCCCCTAGCTACCAATTATACGAATGTAGGTATCTACTGCAGAGGCCTAGATTCTTTGGACGTGGGTTAATATGTTGAGTAAAAGACGAAACTTCTACAATCAGATTTGGGGGAAGTAATATTCAGAGGTTATAACTTGTAAGAAATTTTCCTTTCGTTATGTAAATAGAGAAAAAGAAGATCCTGTAAATGGGTTCCTCGATCCAACATCCATCACTGGAGATTACTTTTCACAGTGCAATTTATATTTCAATTAACGATTTGCTTTTAATTTTCTTCTAATTACAGTCAGCAGTAGTATTAACTTATTTTTCACAAACTAGAA